>BDMV01000002.1:13221623-13821623 GCA_008326285.1 Oryza officinalis | reverse complement strand
GTTGATGTGCTTCATGAAGATTGCCACGTACAGATTGGGTCCGAAAAAGAGAATTGTATCTATTAATTAGGATATAATGTTAGTTTCCTGATAGATATTATCGGTTAGAGTTTGTATTAGGGAATTATCTTTAATATGAGTTGTAATAGAGATAAGAGTCGTGTCTGACAAGGACATATTGTGTAGTTCTGGGTATAAATTGAACTCAGGTTCGTGTAAATAGGAGGACAATCAATCAATACAACAATTTCGGCGCATCGCCACCTTTACTCTTTTACTGTTTTCGACGAGTTCTTGCTTCCGAGTTGGGCTGCATCGGTTTCGATCTCCGGCAAGAGGTAAAACTTGTTATGGCGGCTTGCGCTCTCGGGATTAGTGCTTCCATCTTCATGACACTCTGATCCTGTTTGTGTGAATCGTCGAGTTATCATATATATTGTATAATCTGAATTGATATCGGTATATAACCTAGATCAGTTGATGTCTGTTTCACAGAAAGCAGCCGATAGGGCTATATATCGCTATTGATTTAGATTATATAGTATATCTACCATCTCGAAAAAGTTTTCATCGACTTGATCATCTAGACATTACATTTCTTTACATATTTAGTGCTGCATCAGTTAGGTTTGACCTACTAAATCATGTTTAGAACCATAATCTCTAGCCTGTCTATGATTGCTAATAGAGGTAGTGTCGGGGTTTCAGCCGATCTTACCTGGTTTAATTATCTTGTTATCTTGATATATTAAATCTGCCCTTTATATCGAGATATTAACATAACAAAATATATTGAGCTTGTTGTCAAATCTGGTTAGGATCATCTTAACGTTAGTTTGATAGTTGTTTAATATATTTTGCTCATGGTAATATCTCTGTATAAAGTAGTATCGGAATACTAGCCGATACATGTTAGATTTATCTAATCGGCTATGCTACGAATATATATAATCTATGCCTTATAATATATTTAGACATAAGTGATTTATACTGTCTCAGCGCCCTGTCCGATCTATCCCAATCACTTGGTTTAAATATATTTTGAGACTTAGATTATATTTTATTGATATCTACAGCCGATTGAGTAAATTTAGCTTTATCTTGATTTATCTATTATAGCCGATTTAATGCATCTTGCATCGGCTTAATGCTCAATGATATGTCATCGGCAAGCCAGCCGATCGGCTATCGTTGGTAGATTTAACTGCGCTTTCTTTCTTTGTTTCTTATTGGTTGCAGGATCAAACCAATTGGCACGCCTAGAATTCGAAAGAAATATTTGGACCTGCACTGGAGTTAAGCAGATTTTTCAGGCCAGTGTGTGTTTTTTGCATCGACAACTTCATAGTATTCCCGACTTAGGACTATAAGCCGTTCCTTATTACACAAGATAACGTAATACTTAAGTCCTAGCCGATTACATAATCACAACACATAGCCTATCCCCTATAGTCAGTCGGATAAGTTAGCCATGTGGGTATACGGTACCCATAATCTCCACAGATTGCATCTATATATATCTTGGATGAGTTCAACTCCATATATTGATGGTTTTTGTTTGCTAAATACTTTTTGAAAGAAAATATGTGCAATGAAAAGATGAATCATGTTGCCTGATTGCTATTAAATCGGGGAAACTGAAAACAATATAGAAACATGTACTATTGATAGGTGGTGGTTTGGTGTGATTCTTGAGACCACTATGGTCAGACATGCATCTCAGTGGTGTTATGATGGGATCCAGATCCTCCAATGGCCATGCTGACATCGTCCATCATCTCAATTTCATGTTGTGTTGGTCTAACACAGAACAAATTTAAATATGGTCAGTGGTGAGAACTAAGATACGGAATTAACTATGTCCTATGAATATTGAATTATAAATATTTTTCACTGTTTGATGATGATTTGATTTATTATTTTTTATGTTATGCATTGTTCACAAACACTTATCGTGGCTCAACGATGAGCTTCATGTTTCCTATTGCAGGAGGGAGGGCAACAGGGAAGAATATGCTAATGTTTTATTGAAAGAAAACTGTAGCTGCATAATGTTTGTAATTTCTTACTCCCTCCGTTCCAAATTATAAGTTATTCCAACTTTTTTGGAGAGTCAAAGCATCTCAAATTTGACCAAATTTATATAATAAAATAATACCATTTATGATACTAAATAAGTATCATTAGATTCTTCGTTAATTATATTTTCATAGTATACCTATTTGATGTCATAAATCTTTATAATTCTCTCTATAAATTTGATCAAACTTGAGATGTTTTGACTCTTCAAAAAAGTTGGAATGACTTATAATTTGAAACGGAGAGAGTACCTATTTTCGAAAGTGTTTGTAATTTCGTGAAACCTTTTCATGTGTGGTTATGTAATAGAGCTGTATCGGTACTAGGGTCTAGGGTATTCATTACATGACGATTTAATACACATTTGATGCCATGGTTTAAGTTGGTGTCATTTTTTCTCGTTGCAATGAACGAGGCACTAGTTCTTTTAAATGCTTTAAATAATAATAATAAAGTTCTGGAATGGAAGGGAAGAGGTGGGAGTGGATTGGGCCTGATGGCCCGGCCCATGATGGATGTGGGTGCCTTTCTTTGCGTTGCTTATATATCTCAAAAGGAAAAAAAAGAACAGAAAAAGAAACCCTAGACGAGAATCCCTCGCCTCTCGTTTCCTCCGACGACCTCCCCCTCCGCCGCCGCTCCTTTTCTCCGGCGCCCCATTTCCACACCAATTCATCTCATCTCATCTGGAGATCTGGTTTGTTCTACTCTACTGATCCAGGATTTCCTGGCCAATCTCAAGGAGGCCATGTCGGAATCGACTCCAGGTAATACATCAATCAATCAGTTTGTGATTTCACCATCTTCTTCTTCTTCTTCTTGATCTTCTTGTTCAATTACCATATCGTTTCCTTTTGCATCTTCAAAATCATTCATTTGCGGATCACCCTCACTCAGATCTGGATCTACCACCTCCTCTCTCTACCGTCTACACTTGTCTTTTTCCCTTTCTTCTTCCTTAAATTTCTCTGCGGCCAACCAGTGAAATCCATCATGCTACCGCCGATCGAGAGCAACTTGCAACATGTTGATCGGCATCAGTAATCACTAGGGAAGCCTGCCTGGAAGAAATCACACGTTCAATTTTCACTTTTTTTTGTTTTGTTGAACAGAAACATCAATCTTAACTAGTTTTATTTGTGCAACACAATATTGTGTTACATTTCAGTGATGCATGTGCCCTCGGATTCAAAATATATAATCGTTTTAGTAGGGTTCCTACCGATCAAACTAATTAACTTTCGCTACTAATCTATACTCCTTTTAAATGGGAGTAGTGGTGGTGGTGAGTGGTGAATCTACCACCACCCGCACCACCAACTCCCTACATTTTTTGGAATGAGAAAAGGGGCCCTACATGTTAACCACCCCATCACCAACTTCCTAAGTTTTGTGGGAAGAAAATATGACTGTGTACATGTCAGGAACAAATAATGGTAATAATGGGTTTATGACTATTTTCTTTAATTAAAATCCTGTTGCAACGCCTGGGCAATATGCCAGTATATAAGAACAATGTAAGATAGATATTGCTATGTTCTTCAAGAAAGTAACTTCCATAATATTTAATCATCTTTATTTCAAATGCCGTGTTTTCATATAAATTGCTAGCGGAAGTGCCACTCTGTGAGTCGTATCCATGTCCTAAACATCATTTATTTTGTCTTTGTGGTCTTAATAAGGATCATATTTTACTATTTGTATGTATGCCTTACATTATGTTGCTAACAATACAAAATTATAATATTCTTTTGAATGTAACTCAATCCTCATTGTTTCAGACAAGCAAATAGTGGTGAGATTTCCCAATGCTTCACTGCCAGATAGTTTGCGCGAAAATATTGGCAAAGAAGGAGCAACCGCAGATAACATGGATCCTTCCTGTCCTTTTCTAGTTCTTGAGAAATATGATAGCAAAAAGTCCTGTGAGGTATGGTAGTTCATCTTTATGATCCTCCTCTCAGTTTCTGTCTTACCTTAGTACCTGTTTCTTGACATTCTCTCTTCCAGTGGCTGAATTCAAGATATGCTTGGATCGCCAAGTCCATACCAAATGATATAATTATCCCAGACCCTACTCCTAAGGTTTCTCTCTAATCTTCATTTACAGATTTCAGTTGCTAAATCATCCTGTTATGTTAGTTTTTTCCAATCCTGCAGCATTTTATTTTACCCAAGTCATCTCTTCTGTTTTCTTGAAGAACTTATCTTTGTTGGAACAAAATTTTTTGTTGCAAAAAGTGCATGTCAATGATATTTTATCATGTTTTGCTTTATTACATGGAAAACTGATCGCTTTTCACCTCTCTTAATTGCCGATGGACCAATGTAGAGGGTGCGAGATGCCTTCTTTGAAATATCTCCCCGCTTGAGCACTGTCCTGGCAAAGGATCGTGTCCGGTGCTTCCTTGACTTGTTATTGGAATCTCCTTCAACCTTTGTATATAAGTACACCATCACCTCACAAACCTTAACCTACATGATCAGGTATTGTGCCTTGCGATGTGCAAAAGTTGTACTGGAGGGCAAGGAACCTGATCTCTTGTCGTTGCATGCCAATCCAAACTGCATGACCCCAAATGGATGTTTTCCACTCCATGAAGCTGCTGAAAAGTCTTTGCCTCAGATGATCAAGTTGCTCTTCTGCCATGGTGCTTCAGCCAACGTACGAACACTTGCTGATACTGGTGTTCAGGGACTACTACCGCTCCATGTTGGAGTTGAGAATTCTTGCTTGCATATTTATCTGCTGGACAATGTATATCCTATGCAGTATCATGAGGGTTCCATCTACAAGCTCATTCATCTGCTGTGCCTACCTGATATGGTATGTTTCACTTATCTCTCTTCCCACAGTACTATCTTTTCAGCATGACAAAAAGAAGTTTTCCATATCATCTTTTAAAATTTTTACATGTGCTGAGGCATGTTCTTGTTTCAAATTTATAGACAATAAGTCAGCAGTTCAAAAATTATCTTAGCTAAATAGATTTTATCCTGCTTGGAGCCTAGGAGGTTGGTCCTAATTCAAGCTTACTATGATTAGAGGAAATAAGATGTAATATGAAGTTATTCCAAGCTGCTTGCTTGCATACAAATGCTGAAAGTCACTTAGACATTGTTACTTTGCATTTATTATTATTATTATTATTATTATTATTATTATTGTGCAGACGATTTTCTTGGATGCGACTAGACTGCTTGCCGAAAAAACAGATAATGTAGTTGATGAGCTCTGGAATTACATGAAGAATGGCAAGCTTGCACAGGCCGCACTTTTATTCCTGGCAGCCCAAAAACATTTTCGCAAGGGCAAACCTAATGGGTTTTCTATCATCGCGCAACGCATATTTGGAGACTATGATTCCCTAACGTGTGACAAAGGTAATGGAGAGGCACAGAAGCAGTTGGAGGAAAGAAAAGCACTTCTGAATTGTAACTGTCTGCTTTATAATATAATTTCGCAAGCTGGTGAGGTTCTTTATGACTACATTCGGACAAATTCAGAGGTACCATTATTATTGGATACAGTGCCATCTGATTTCTTCCTCTTGCAGTAAATTTTATATTGGCATTAATATTTTACTAGTTACTTCCAAAATTCCATTCCCTAATCTGAGCAAGAAGAATGCTAGTGATTTGTTGATTTCCATGGCCACTTTTCATTATTTGTACTACTATAGTGTGCATGGGGTAGCATATCCATCATGTAAGTGAACGGTCGGTCCTCTTCTGTCTGTCTTCAATATCGTGTAAAAACCATCACAAGATTAAAGCTTCCCCAGAAGTGGTGAACGGTCGGTCCTGTTCTGTCAATCTTCAATATCGTGTTAAAACCATCACATAGTAAAATAAGATTGTTGTGCCTTTGTATGAATTTTTTGTGCTTGTGAGTTAAGATTATGGAAGTATTATTACATTTCACCGAACTTCTTATTGGATATTATGCGAGTCATGCATTATGCTTTCGCCTCAATTAACTAAAACTGATTAACATTATTGTCTGAAATGTTCATAAACTATATGTATAAAAAATGTCACTTTTATATTATAAACGCAACAAGCCTCTATAATTTTAGTGGTAAGCACAGCTAAGCCAAATACAGAGCAACTCTGTGTACACAGTTTGATATATTTTGTTTTAACTCATTAGCAGATGTTGGTCAGTGCAATTTTTGCACATGTTTCATGATGAATAATTGCATGCTATATCTTGTGTATTTTCTGTTTTAACAGCACAGAATGGCAAAAATGAAATACTTCCGTGTTAACTATTGGTTCATGGTGGCAACTAATAGATTTTTGTTATGCCTTAAGCTGACTATATGACCCTGAGGATATTTTTAATTAATTCACACAGACACAAATTGTGTTTGTTTATTTGAAACACCTCAAGCACTTTGCCCATGTATTATTTACAAGGGAAAAGTACAAAAACCTTTTGTTTTTCACCCTCAACTTTGGAAACAGAAAAATAACACCCTGAACCTATTTTATTTTGCTTTTGTTTGAAATGGTGGTGATTTTCTATACTCTTATGCATATTTTGCTGACGCAAATATCACTTGATGAGGCCCACAACAATAACTTACCGAATTGAAGTTCAGGTTGGCGAGAAACCACTATCATGTTACCGTGATATATTTTTGGTGTGAGATTTGTCCAGTTTCGTAAGTTTGGGGTGAAAAAAACCAGTTTAGGGTGAAAAATTGACTACAAGCAAAGTTCTAGTGCTAAAAAATGGACTTACACCTTTTTATAAAGTTAATTATAGTTACAAAGTTTATTTGAATGACTAAAAAACTGCCCGTGCCTACCTTCTGAACCATCTAATTGTATTCTTTGGTTTCTAATCTGAACGTAAAGCAAGACAAATAGTTAAGGTAATATTGAATATGTTTGTTTAAAAACTTTATGGAAGCAAGTATGCTTGAATTTAATGTGATTGCAAGCCGCTCTACTTCCTTTCATTTCAACTAGTATAGTTAAAATTTCTCTAAATCATTTCTTCTGTCTTTCTTTGCTACAACTGATATGATTGTACGAAATGATATATATGTTAATGTATCTTGCATTTTCCTTTTCCTTTTTCTCTATCTGATACAGGTGCCCAATGTGGAGGTCCTTGCGCATGTCTCATCTATTCTTAAGGAATTTGGGTTTTGCCCCAAGGAAGAATACATTGACACCATTAACCTGCACTGATATCACCTCTGTATTCAATATAGTAATGTTTCGTATGCAAATGGATATTTGGTTTGTTGATAATTAACTATTTCTACAACTTGTTCTTGAAGGTCTCCTTATGACCACGAGACTTTTTACAGCAGAATATTTCAGCAAGGGTGTGTGTTTATTATTTAAGTAACTGTTTTTGAGTTTCTTAGAATGAACCCTTATTTTTTTTTAATGGACCTTAGGTCAAACCAAGCCAGTTGAACAAACGTCTTCTCCGAATGCTGCAGAGAAAAAGGTAACTGTATTCAGATGTTACCAATGAGTTTTTATATTCACATTGTTAGTTTTCATAATGCCTTGTTAATTACTGTTTTGTGTATGGGGTACCACGTTGTAGCATAGCATGCAGGGAGCAGCAGCAGATAATGATAATTAGTTTCTTAGGTTCCAAGTTATAACTATTAGTTGCCATCTAGAAAAGTAGAAGGTCATTCTCCTGTCTGGTCTCATCTCTATCCCTGGTAATCCCTGGTAAGTCATGGTTGCTCGGTGTTTTTTACAGCAGTGCATCATTCTAGATCATAGTACTGAACAAATTTGAAAATAATTGATCAGCCAAGGGATCAAATGCTTTGCTTTTAAGTATTTTGTGTTTAGATTGATTTTTCCTCCTTTATATGTGCGTATGTGGTCTCGTGAGTGCAGTGGTTCTGCTTGGATGTTTTGATTATCGAGAAAATTCAGTCTATAGCACAGAAATAAGACCGGTACCAAAAACTAGAACAAAAAGTTTCCGTTTTCAACCGGTAGCACAGGCCACACGTTTTCCTTCTAACAATAGCACTTCCGTCTCATCTAGAGCTACCGGAGGTCTCTGACGCATCTTCAAAATTTTTTCCCCACATCTCTAACTATAACCCTAGAACAGAGATGGAGAACGACAGAGAGGCGCAGCTCGTCGCCAATGCGCAGCAGTTCCCTGTTTCTCTCTCCCTAGAAATTCAGAGGAAGGGGCAAGTGCTCACCACGCGCAGCAGGAATTGAGTGAGAAGATGGAGAAAGAGATGCTAGAATGCAGTTTTGTGTTCCACAGTGCAAATCAATGGTGTCCTTTGGAATTTAGTTTTGCAAATCAATGATTGAAGACGACACAACAAACTAGTTCATCATGGGGTTTGGGGATGGGAAGGAGCCACCAGTCGCCGTCGAAGTTGCCATGGAGAAAAGCTGCTGGCCGCCGCCGTCGTCAAAGACCTTGATCCCGCGTACCGTCGCGCAAGCCGCTAACCGTCGACTGCTGTTGCCCTTTTTCTGCCAGCCACCAACGCCGCTGCCCTTTCCGCGCGAGCCGCCAGCCGCTGCGCGCTCGCCTGCTCTCGTGACTGAACGAGGATGAAATGATGAAGAATAGGAATGGTTCAGCCCAACCAATGACGTGTGAATACGGAGAAGACTAAGGGTACTCGCCTCGCACCGCAGCTGTGACGGAAGTGCTATGGATCGAAGAAAAACGAGCGTCTTGTGCTACCAGTCAGAAGCAGAAAATTTTTGTGCTATTTTTTGGTACCGGCCTAATTTATGTGCTACAGATCAAATTTTTTCTTGATCATAACCTAGGTAAGATGTTAGAATGATGGAATTCAGTATGATTAGTCATATTGTAGTTGGATTCTAATGAATAAAGCTGCTGGGTGTCTGCTATTTTCTTCATTTGACAACATATGTATTTTACGTCATTTTTCCTTGTTATGCTCTTGACCAAAGGAAAGGGAGAAATAGAACAAAAAGTAAAGGAAAAATATGCAAATAGCCACCTCCTGGTTGCTATGTTTTTGCCATGCTGCTTACTGGTTCAGCTGCTTGTCAGATTGCTTAAGCACGGCACTCAGCTATTACACTTATTAAAATCACTCAAAAGTAACTAGAAAACAATATTAATTGTGAGTTGCTTAGTTATCACATGTTCTGCATGTTCTGTGAGAAATGAAAATATTGCGCATCAAGTTCTCTCTGGTTGATCAAGGTAGACTTTGGATGTTTTGTGTTTCACAACGCTTAATCTGCATTGAATTATTGGACAGGCTGTGAGAAAAAGAATACGTGATCCAACATTCATGAGGAGAGGTTATTTCCGCTACAGGAGATTACCAGTAGAGGCCCAGTCTCTACTTGATGCTGCACAGCTCCGTAATTATTCGAGTACTTCGATGAGCAATGAGTCTTTGATTCCTAATTATAATATTGGTCTCTTGGGAAGAATTCAGCAACTAATAGATTCCCATCGATCAAGAAGGTACAGTACTGCTGCATTCGATGTGCTCAGGAAGGTGCTAAAGCATGCATGAACAAAAAGGTATGTGTGATATTTATCTTCCTGTTTGAAGTTCATGAACATGTGGAAATAATTGCTGTGACACGCATGTACTAAATGAAAAATAGATTATACTGCACATTGTTTGTTAGGGCTTAGGAATTCTACCTCGAACTAGCTGAATGCCTATGCTTCTCTACATATAAGAGAGAATATATTATAATATTGTCTATAATAATAAAAATATATTTCCATGAAATGTGTTATTCTTTTTGCTATAGGGAATACATACCCTAATTTGATTTTATACGCGGCTATCCATTAGATTTGATTGTTCCGTAATCTTAGTAAGTTTATGGGTTAATTTACATGCCTTACTCCACCGTAGGTTATGCCTAATAATCATTCATCTCGTTGCCTTTACCTGTGCAGGTGACTAGTGGCATGTTGCCGAATTATGCGGTGCTTGTTTCTGAGATCGGGAGGTTTAATAGTGAGTGCATGTGTTTTGCGGACCCCTTATAATTAAGAAGGTTGCCGAATATATATGGCGTGACCACCAAACCTAATTCTATGTGGTGCTAAGTTGCTATGACCTCATGCACCGTGTCGTGTATTCGACTTGAACAATCTGCGTGATTTGGACACTTGCCTACATGTTGTACCAGGTTTAACGTTGACTTGAAACATTGAACAAATTAAAATGTGTTGCAAAATGCCTTTTTTTCCTTTTTCAACGCCATCGAATTTTTTTCACATGTTGCTTCGTTTTCTTTTTAAGGACAAGCTGAGGCTACTGCCTCAGGATTAATGTATAAAGAAACTGTTAGTCCAACCAGTTTTACATAAAAGCCTCCTGAAGATGAGCAAGTTACACGTAGATTCGTGATTAAGCAAAGGACCTAACAAAAAAATAGAAAAAACAATCGTGTCCTTTGCTATGATCAGTCCACAACAACGATGGCCTGATTGATGCACACCACGATGCTGAAAGCAGTGATATCACAGCTCAGAAGATCATGCCTCAGCACAAACCCAAACGGGCCTCTCGAAGGATGTTGAAGTGTCGGCAAGCTCTCGTGGGAGGTTGAGGCGTCGGCAAGAAGAAAATACCAGCTACACCTTATGTCCACCACCGTCACACCTTGTATGTCCACCACCGGAGCCAAGGAAGACCAACGTTGAGCCAACAAGGAAGACCACCGTTGAAACAGATCCATAGCCGGAGAAAAAACAAATGGCCGGCACAACTTGTTTTTGAGGAGACTTGGCGCACTCCCATAAGACAACATCGAAGTAGTACTTGGTAGGTTTCGAGTAGGAAGAAAATTTCAGAGCAAAGACCAACGATTTGATCCATCTTCAAAGCAAGCATGACAATGGCAACTAGATGCCGGTGATTCCATTGATCTTTACAATACTAAGACTAGCTCGAGAAACGAAAAGAACCTGATAGATCTACACCTTACACTAGAGAAGAGAAACACGACTCCTCTCATTCCCTTCACCGATGGCAAAGCCGCTGGAGTCCAGGAGGAAGAAAGGCTGAAGTGGGGAATTTTTACTATATTTCTCTTTTTGCGAGAGCTCGAGAGCGATGGAAGGAGAAAAGTCACGCAGGTAGAAGAAAGGCCACGTAGGTACTCTCCATCTTATAAAAAACCAACTTTTGATTTTGAACTTAGATATACGTTATATCAAAATTTAAAGCCAAAAGTAGAATTTTTATGAGACAGTACACGTTGTTTCGTCTTGTGGGCTAGTACGTCGTGAGATGGGGACGGGTATGGGCCACCAGTCCACCACAAGCAGCTTGAGTCAACCCCACAGTACTGACGTTCGTCTTAGCTCGGTATTTGCGGTTTCTTTGGTTTCCAGCTGCCATAAACCGAGCTGAGCGTCAAACAACAGACATCAAACTGACGGCCTTTCTTTTTAAGTGACTAGTTGGGCTTATTTGACATCAATAGTACTAAACTTAAGTATCCTAACGTCAAATGATCTTCGACTGAAGGGGGCAACAAATTGGATTTAGAGCGTAGAAGGAAAAAAAACTAAGAATCTAAAATTGTGAGAAGAATTATTTGTAGCATGTTTCCTAACGATTGTATGTAAAATGTTGAAATTATACGTTAATACAATTTAAGAATATATTATATTCTAATTTACGATTGTCGGTTTTATGCCTCTTTTGGGTACAGCAACGCCAGAAATTTTTCTAAACATTCAGGTCCCATTTGTTTTGTAATATTTGACTTTTCATATACAGTTCAAATATGATTGGGCATGAGCAGCTGTGATAATTTACGCACAACAATATAAATAACCAGTATATTTTTTGAAAAATCATACACAACTCAAGAGAAGCAAAGATATATTACAATAAAAAAATCAATTGAGATTCTTATTCCTATTTTCTGGTAAAACAATTCCACACAACAAACCATTTCCATCATTATTTTCAAGACATTGCCCTCTGTAATAAGTAAATGACGTGATCCACCATAGCTGTCATATTGCCTTTTTTTCCTTGAAAATAAACCCCATCATATTTGACTATCTTTCTCAGCAATGTAACCAAAAAAAGATACAGAGTTCAAGCTGAACGGTCATTTAGACTCCATATTCTAACAGTGAGGCTCAACAAATGGGTTTATAGCTAATTAAATCTCACACAAGTAACAATACATCGAACTACGGCTAAACCGTTTCACCACTACACCTATCAAAGCAAGTTCCTTGCATGTATTTTGATTCCAAAACAATGAGAATAGTTCAGCTAGAGGGCCAAAAATTTATCTGCACCATTTTGATGGCATCTGGGTGACGAAAATTCAAGCGTGCATTTGTATTTTTACATAATTGTTTCAGCACAACTTGCTCCTGAAATAAAAAGGAAATAGTCGTATTGGTAACCATATAGAGTCCTGAGTTAGGTAGCTCTCTGAGTGAGCTTTTTTCATATAGTTGAAGCTCATTAAAAACAGACTTTCAAACACAAAGTAAAAGTTATAGCTCTTTTGCTCTCTGATGATTTTCGAATTTTACAAAAATTTAGGAAATTCCGAATTAATGGATTGCGCATATTTTCGGAAATTCCGAAATGGCTGTGAATAGTGGGATTGCTCTCTGTGATTTTCGGCATTGAAAGTATGGTACTACGTACCGTTCACTGCATTTATTAAAAAATTTGGTTGAAAATACCATATGCCTTCTCCATTCATCTCTTCATTCTTCCTTCCCCTTCCTCTTTTCCAGACAACAAACTCCGACGAGCAACCGCCTGTGCCACTAGAGGAACTCCCTTGCCGTTTCTGCTCCCCTGCGTGCTCTACAGCTTTGTCGACAGCATCCGCTCCCCCGACAACGAGGAGTAGTAAATAGTGCGGCCAGTGGGGTTCGCTGCTCGTGGAACGATCTGAGTCTGAGCAGAGTTGCAGGAGAGGATGGTCACGGCAGTGATGGACGGGCGACTGCCGACATGGCGTTGGCGGCGAAGTAGAGGTAGCTGAGCAGGCCTTACTCCCAGGAGGAGGAGGCGGCGGCGAGAATTTCAGCGCGAGGGGGCAACGGGCCCCGGCGGGGACATAACGGCGGCTGTTCGCAGCGTTCTTTGCGTTCTTGTGCGCCAGCGCGGTCGTATTCGGCCCCGCGCGCGTCATTCGAGGTGAGACTGTTTTCCTTTGATCTCCACTTGGTCGCTTCTGGGGAAGGCAGCGGCAGCATTGGCTGGCTGCCGCCGCGTGGGGTGAATTGGCCTCCACCTTGGCTGCAGCCGAGGAATACGTGTGAATTCTGAGAATAGAAAAGGCCTCATCTTGTCACATGAAGAACGTTTATGTTGATCAATCTGAATTCAAGCTTGCTGAATCCGTTTGGTTCTTTTATTTATGGAGAAAATGGGTTGTGCTAACTAATCCCATGTTCTTGTTTCCTGCTGCAGCATCCTTCCGGCCTGTGCTCAAGACTGCGTGGCCGTTGGCCACCCTGAAAGCCGTGTCCTCTGCTCTGAGCATGGAGGCCGCTGCCCCGCCTGCTCCACCTGAGCAGGTCCCGTGCTGAGTTCCTGGATGCCCCTTAGTCGCAGGGCGCTCTTGTAGGAGGCTGATTTGATCCTCCGCAGCAGCTGCTCTGTAACACACCGTCGTCGACAGCTCACCGCCGACGAGATTTGGCCGGAGAAGAGAGTTTGGGATAGGAGAGGAGGAAGGAGGAGGCAGGGAAAAGCAGAGTTCGGGGAGTGGGTAGATTCTATTTCTTTTGCCAGATAAGCTATAGCGATGCGGTTCACCCGTTATATATATCCTCCTCAGCTGGGCTGATGGGCCGGCTTGCAGGCAACACACACAGAGCATGCAGGCCCAACTCAACCGCACAACGCGCTATTCACTTGACACACTATTGTCAGTCATGACAGTGCCTCCCGCTGAAGATTCAGCTTGTCCCCAAGCTGGAGCATCTGGAAATCGAGTCTTCACCACATGACAATCCTCCCACGTTGCATGATCAGCTGGCAGTGAAGACCACTTAAGTAATACTTGCACATGAGCAGAATTACCCCTCTTGACGAGACGCTGATCCAAAATAGCTTCAGGCATGACTTTAGCAGCATCCAGAATCACAGGCAAAGGCAGAGAAGTGTACACAGGAGTGTTGTTAGGTACCTGGCCCTTCAGCTGTGAAACATGGAACACAGGATGCACGGTACTACTTGCCGGTAGATCAAGGCGATAAGCTGTAGCACCAATTCGTTCCAGCACACAAAAGAGGCCAAAGAACTTATAACCCAACTTAGGATAAGGACGGTTGACGACAGATGATTGATCATATGGTTGTAACTTCAGAAACACTTGATCTCCCACCGCGAACTCCCTATCAGAACGACCCTTGTCAACTTTATTCTTCATACAAAGCTGAGCACGAGTTAGCTGCTGCTGTAAGAATTCCGACAATTGTTGGCATTCAGTTTGTAAATCCACCACTTCAGATTGTGTGGCGACAGCAAGATTGGGAACTTGCGAGTAATGAGGTTCCACTCCAAAGAAGGTCTTATGAGGAGAACAACCCAGAGATGTGTGGTAATTTGTATTATACCAGAATTCTGCCAAATGAATCCAATTGCTCCATTTCTTTGCATTAGCCTGAGTCATACAACACAAATACATCTCGAGACATTGATTCACACGCTCTGTTTGGCCATCGGTTTGTGGGTGATATGCAGTGCTCATTTGCAATTGAGTATCCCATATAGCAAACAAAGTTGTCCAAAATTTGCTAGTAAACAATCTGTCTCTGTCAGACAGAATTGAGCATGGAATGCCATGGGTTTTGAAGACAATTTTATCAATCATGTAGGTGTTAACAGCAAAATTTAGTATATTCCGTTAGAGGTGGAGCAAGATTGGCGGCATGATTTTAGTAGTCAACAGAAAGTTACATCGGCTAGAGACGTATCGGCAAGCATGTATCGGATGGAAGGAATTTGGAAGTTGCCGATAGGAGACAGGAATTTGAGTTCTTATCAGATTCGGTTGAGGGGATTGAAGATATTACCAAAAGGGAGATCGGATTCGAGAAGAAAGCGACGTGAAAAATTATCTATTAATTAGGTAGGGTCGTTTATTTTCTTTTTATATAATTTTAAGAAAGATTGATTAGAGTCTACTTTGGACTTGTATGTTTTACTTTATCTTTAGAAAAGTTTGTGTCGTGTCCGATATGGACTAGTTTATGCCCATGGGTATAAATATGTACACTCAGGGTCTTGTGAAAACAACAACAGTTCAATATACACTTTTGGCGCATCGCCACCCTCTCATTAGGTTTTTATTTTCGACGAGTTCTTGTCTTCGAGTTGGGCTGCATTGGTTAGGTTCGATCTCCATCGAGAAGTAAGTTCCGTCTATGTTGGCTTGTATTGGCGGGGCTATGGTTTCCATCACTTAAGTTCAACACTTTAAATCGGTTGATACAAGCGCTAATTTTTCATATACATTGCTTAATCTAAATCGATAGCGTTGTTTACTTATATCGGCCGATTTCATCTGGGTTTGCTGATATCGGTTAAGTAGTTCTTGTTGATTTAGATTGATTAGTGTATCTACCATCCTGAAAAATAATCAAAGGTTTGTTTAGACCTTATTATTTTGATCATAACTTAGTGCTGCATCAATTAAGTTTGACCTACTAAGTTGTTATCAAAGTTGTAAGAACTAACTCGTTCTATGCTTGTTGATAGGGGTAGTATCGGGGTTTTAACCAATCTTACCTGATATAACTATTTTGTTTTAAGATTGCATGTTGTTTTTGACTTAATTTGTTATATCTATCATCTTATACAAATATATCAATCCTTTAAATCTATTAAGATTGCCATCAGTATCTCACTGTCTCGGTTAGGTCCAATTTGTTGAGATTGTAGCTTGTTTAAAATATTTAATTAAGTTTGATATTCTTATATAAGGTTATATTGGAGCTACAGCTGATATGTTATCTTTTGCTAGTGGTGGGTTTTTACATTGTTAGATGCATCAAAAGGTGTACTGGGCTAAGTGGGCTGATGACCTAATGGGCCAGCAATGTTAAGTGGGCCATACAAGAGAATTCCGAAGCATGTCTATACATACTCCGGAATTGGGGGGCATGTGTTAACGGCAAAATTTGGTATATTCCATTAAAGGTGAAGCAAGATTGGCACCGTGATTTTAGTAGTCAACGAAAAGTTACATCGGCTAGAGACATATCGGCATGCATGTATCGGATGGAGGGAATTTGAAAGTTGCCGATAGGAGACAGGAGTTCGAGTTCTTGTCAGATTTGGTTGAGGGGATTGAAGATATTACTAAAAGGGGGATCGGATTCGAGAAGAAAGCGACATGGAGAATTATCTATTAATTAGGCTAGGTCGTTTATTTTCCTTTTATATAATCTTAGGAAAGATTGATTAGAGTCCGGTTTAGACTTGTAATTTTTGCTTTATCTTTAGGAAAGTTTGTGTTCTGTCCGATATGGACTAGTTTATGCTCATGGTTATAAATATATACACCCAGGGTCTTGTAAAAACAACAACAATTTAATATACACTTTTGGCACATCGCCACCCTCTCACGAGGTTTTTATTTTCGACGAGTTCTTGTCTTCAAGTTGGGCTGCATCAGTTAGATTCAATCTCCATCAAGAAATAAGTTTCATTTATAGTTGCTTGTATCGGCGGGGTTAGGGCTTCCATCGGTTAAGTTTGACACTCTAAACCGGTTGATACAAGTGCTAATTTATCATATACATTGCTTAATCTAAATCGATAGCGTTGTTTACTTATATCGGCCGATTTCGTCTGGGTTTGCTGATATCGGTTAAATAGTTCTTGTTGATTTAGATTGATTAGTGTATCTACCATCCTGAAAAACAATCATAGGTTTGTTTAGACCTTATTAATTTGTTCACAACTTAGTGCCGTATCAATTAAGTTTGACCTACTAAGTTTTTATCAAAGTTGTAAGAACTAACTCGCTCTTTCCTTGCCGATAGGGATAGGATCGGGGTTTCAGCCGATCTTATCTAGTATAACTGTTTTGTTTTAAGATTGCATGCTGTCTTTAACTTAATTTGTTATATCTATCATCTGATACAATTATATCAATCTTTTAAATCTATTAAGCTTGTCATCAGTATCGCACTGTCTTGGTTAGGTCCGATCTATTGAGGTTGTAGCTTGTTTAAAAGATTTAATTAAGTTTGATATTCTTTTATAAGGCTATATCAGAGCTATAGCCAATATGTTATCTTTTGCTACCTAAGTTACTTCATATAAATTCATATAATTATTAATTCATCTGATCTTTGTTATTAGCAACTAATACTGTCTCGGTTAGGTCCGATCTGTCGTAGTTGCTTATATTTAAGAAAAAGATCGAATTAAACAATTGAATGGTTTTTGTCTCTACAGCCAATTGTAGTTACCTTGGGTTTAATTTATATTTATTCGCACATCAGCTAGTTATTTAGATCATATAATCATATGACAATTGACTTTAATATTATCAATCTTATGCTGCATCGATTGAGTTCGACCTATAGAATTGGTTTTGTTAAAGAAAAGTTGTTTATGATTATATTTAATCTAGATCTTGTTTAGCCGACAATGGTCATGTTTAACTTGTTGACAAATTTGACATTGTTTCACAAAACTCTCCACATTAGATTTGAGTCCTGGCCATGCCAAACAACTTTTTTAATCTGTGATAAGTAGCAGCAATAACAGAGTGGCCACCAATTGGAGATGAATGAAAAGCCAGATTCAACTTAGTTTGGAGCCCAACATTAGAACCCACCCAAATCTTATCATTGAATCTGATCAGACCTTCCACCAAAGAATACCCATGAATGTTGGGAGAATGGACTGCCAGTTCAGTTAAGAGTTTCTGAGCCTGTGTATCAACAGCATAAGAATTGATAACCTCTTCCATCCAAATAGGTTGAGCCACTGAAATAGCACAGAATTGTGATTGGGGAGTGATTCTAGAGAGAGTATCAGCCACAATATTATCCACTCCTTTTTTTATTGAATAGAGTACTGCAGACCCATTAGTTCTGTCATTGCTTTTTGTTGTAAGTTAGTGCCCAACACTTGGTCATCGAAATGACATAAACTTTTGTGATCAGTTTTGATAGTGAAAGGGCCCATCTGCAAGTAACACCTCCACTTGTCTACAGCCATCATAATAGCCAGAAACTCTTTTTCATAAATGGACAATTTCTGATTATTAGGGCCTAATGTTTTGCTGTAATAAGCAATAGGGTGGCCCTCCCAACCCATAAGCACATGCATCAGTTTTCAAAGTAAAAGAAGGATGAAAGTTTGGTAGAGCAAGTACAGGAGTAGTACTTATGGCTGACTTTAATTTCAGGAAAGCCTCTTGAGTTGGTTCAGTCCACTGAAATGCATTTTTCTATAGTAAGAGAGTTAAGGGTCTGGCCGAAACACTATACCCTTTGATATCTGTAGTAGTCAGTCAGGCCCAAAAACTCTCTGAGCTCAGTGACTGACTGGTGAATTGGCCAACCAAGCATAGCAGCTGTTTTGTCAGGGTCAATACTAACCCCTTTATCAGAAATAGTGTGACCTAGGTACTCCAATTGATTACAAGCAAAAGAGCACTTGGACTTCTTAGCAAACAATTTATGCTGTCTTAAAATCAGAAATACCTGCTGTAGATGTGTCAAATGACTTTGCAAATCAGGACAGTATACCAATATGTCATTGTTGGTATTTGTTACGGTCACAGATAAATCCGTAAGTGCACGGATACCGCTGTAGCACTTCACTTTAGAGTATTCCAAGGGTATCAAATCACAGGGAACGTGTGTGTAAATGTAGGAACATGATTCTATCCAATGACAACAACTAATGATAGACTTAGGATAGAGAGGATTTCTATGGGTAAATTTACTAGACTTAAATTAAAGGTAAAACCCTATCGATTGATTTGGGCACCGGCTCTCCCTGGTTTGCCAAGTTGAGTCTGGCTTGTAGCTCTATGATGTACCAGACGTGGAGGGATACAAAAGACAAATGAGACTGTCACCACCTGTCGCCTACCTCACTTTCCATGGAGTACATAACAAACGAAGGTAACCACTAACCTAGACACCATGCCTAAGCTATTGATTACTACTCTAGTCTCGCGCAGGAACTTCTTTCTTTATCCAGAGTCCTAATACTAGAGCACTCAATATAAATACTAAGTGACGAATCTTCAACGATGGGAATATATCTCACTTAAGTAAGCTAATTAAATATCAAAAGGGAATCATGAATACTTACTTATGAAAGAATAATCCGTCGAGGTACAAGATCGAAGAGAGGGCCGACAACTCCGGCGCTCCTCTAGGACTCTCCCGAAGATAGGCCAACATCTCTGGAACATCTTGGAGAGAAAGCCGACATTTGGGGCACTCCTTCCAGAGCTTCTCTGCACTCTCTTCCTATATTCTAACTCTACTAAAGAGTAGCCTAAATATGTAAGTGAGTTGTACTCCACTTGTTGTGCAATTTGAGAGTGAGAGCTCCTCCTTTTATAGCTCCCAATGACGGTGGTTTAAGTCAGTATCTATCGGGAAACCAGGCATAACCGTCATTGGGGAGGCCTGAGGAAGCGACATGTGGAAGCAGGGGGCGATCGACCTCTTTGGTGGTTTGGCCGAAACATTTTTACCGCCTTTCTCCCCCATATTCGCCTGAGTCATTGTCCTGTGGGCCTCATGATGGTGCACGGTGGTTGGCCTCAAATATGTTGGTTTTGCTATGGTTTGTGGGCCCTCCAATCCATGTACTCGCATCTGATTGGCCGAAGGTGTGTTTCTTCGCATGGTGGGTGGTTTTCGTCCATAATTCACCTGCATACAAATATTCACCAAGACTTGTGGAAATAGTTAGCAATAACCACTACCTCTAAGTTTGGTATTCCATTTTGTATTCTTTCATTTGCTTTTATATAGGAATTGACGATTGAATTTGGTACTTAAGGACCGTCAATAGTCATCCATGAAAACTAACACAAATTTTTGAATAAAGGGAGCAAGTACTAAATTCATTAAGCACTGGAAGGTAGAGGATGCATTGGTGAGCCCAAATGGCATCACCCTGAACTGAAACTACCCATGATGTGTCTTGAAAGCAGTCTTTGCTTCATCAGTTTCCACCATCTTGACTTGATAATGGCCAGCCTTCAAATCTGAAAGTGCATTTAGGCACCTAATTATTTTGGTGGTTTTTGAAAATCCGATTAGTGAGGACTAATGCTTGTGTTGAGATTGTGTGAAGGAATCTTAGTCCTCGATGAGATGATGTTCGAGGCAATAATGTTGTGTATGACAATATGATGAAAAGTGGGAAAGACTCAAGTGGTAAAATGTACGCTTTTCATTTGGTTGTGTCGATAGGAAAGCCGTACTATTAAGAAAGATATTGCGTTGATGTCTAGGAATGAGTTAGGTCCTCAAAATCTCAGTTGAAGTGGTTCTTTCTCTCGAATTTTTGCTTCTGGTGATTTTCGGAATTTTCCAAACAGTGTTTTTGGATTTTCTGAAAAAGGTTATGTGCTCACTTTCGGTACCGGTCATTTTCGGATTTATCTAAAAGATGCTTTCGGAACTTCTGAAAAATCCTGCGCTCTTGTGAAATCGGTCTGGTGATTTTTGGACTTTTCTGAAAGTGCTTTTCGGAAATTCCAAAAATGTGTTGCCAGCAAGTTTGCTCTTTGGTCACTTTTGAGTTTTACTTCTATTGATTTTGGGATTTGTACGAAAGTGATTCTCGAAATTTCCGAAATTGCAAAACTTGAAATTCGGTACTTGTGATTTTTTTATTTTTCCCAAAATCATTTTTGGAATTTCCGAAGTTGTTTTCACCTTGTTTTTTTTAGAGATTTATACTGTTTGGATTTTTCCAAAATTGGTTTTTGAAATTTTCGAAAAAGGGAATCTTTGCCTCCAATGGGCAAATCTGAGCTGGATTTTTCACCTTTTGGTCCTTTTGAAAAATGTATTCTACAAATAGATCGTAAAAAAAACTTAATCTAGGAATAGACCTTTTTCACGGCGCCAACATCATTGGCGCCATCCCCTTCACACCCCGTTCAAAGCTAAGTCACTAATATGAAGGGGGGCGATGCCAATATCGTTGGCTTAACTGCTTGGAGAGATCATGGCGGGGCAAAAGAGGGATGGGAATGAGGATGGTTCAACCGAAGCTAAGATTTCGTTTGAATATCCTAGTGCACCATCTACATCTTATGTGAGTACCTATAGTGACAAAGCTCCATACTTCAACAGTAAGGACTATGCCACTTGAAAGCATAAGATGAAGATGCATTTGATGTCTAGTAACCCATCTATTTGGAGAATAGTCAAAAAATGTTATGTTTTGTAGAAACCTAATGATCCCACCAAGGAGGATGATGAGAATGAGCACAAGAACGCTCAAGTAGCTAATGCAATACTTAGAGCCTTGAGTGGGAGCGAGTTCAACCATGTGGATGGTATCGAGAATGCCAAAGAGATT
This sequence comes from Oryza officinalis, assembly GCA_008326285.1. Classification (NCBI taxonomy): domain Eukaryota; kingdom Viridiplantae; phylum Streptophyta; class Magnoliopsida; order Poales; family Poaceae; genus Oryza; species Oryza officinalis. The sequence goes on along the minus strand of BDMV01000002.1, from coordinate 13,799,994 downwards.
TGGGACACTCTACGAAATGTTCATGGGTAAGCTGAAGCGTCGAATAGTCTTTTTAGTGTATAGTGTCTTGGTTTCGGTTCGATGAACTATCCGCTTGAAAAAGGATAGTTCATAGTGTGCTCATTCTCAAAAAAGAAAACAAACTTCTTCATTTTGTTGGAAAAACTGACCCCAACATTCGGATCAGTCTCCTTTCTCTTTTCGAGAGCAAAGCTTAAAAAGATGGACAGTAACAATCACATAATATCAATTTATCGGCCTCGTTGTCGATTTCCAATTGCTCAGAAATTCTCAGCTATATGGGGGACTTTGATGGTCAACAAAAAAAATTGATCAAGAAATTGGTAAACTTTCGCATGATCGATGGTAAAAGAACAAGAGTTCGTGGCACCAATAGCGTCCGTAAGTCAAAGGTGGAAATCTTGAAGAGACAATTTGAGTGGTTTGTCATGTTGGATGGTGACAGCCCAAACAACATGTATGACCGCTTGAGCAAGATAGTCAACAAGATCGAGGGCCTTGGGTCGAAGGACATGACCGATGAGGTTGTGGTCAAGAAGATGATTCGAGCCATCACACCAAGGAACTCCACCTTGATGACAATTAATATGTGAGCATTCGGACTACAAGACGCTTATGCCTCATAATTTCCTCGGATGTATTCTTGCCCATGATATGCTTGAACAAGAATCCAAGGAGGTCATCCAATATATCAACCAAAGTTCAAGCGTCAGGAAGGAAGACTTGGCATTGAAGGCAAAGGAAGAAGAAGACGAAGAAAGTCGCAAGACCAAGAAGATCAAGGAAGATGAAGAGATGACACTCATTATCAAGAAGTTTGGGAAGTTTATGCGAAGAAGTGGCTTCTTCAAGGGAAACTCTTCCAAGAGTTCGTCCGACAAGTCAATTGGAAGGCACTCTTCAAGGAAGTGCTATGAGTGCCACGAGCCCAGACACTTCATTGCCGATTGCCTCAATGTCAAGGAAGAGAAGAAAGGTAACAAGAAGGAGAAGCACAAGCATGGCAAGAAGAGTGGACACCTTCACCGTTAAGCATACATCGCCTCCTACACCTAGGCTCTTCAACTACTCAAGTGTCACACTTGGAATTTTTATTCAAAATTCCAAATGCTTACATGTGTGTAAACCCTCGTCCAGGAATCAGTTGAGGCACACAATAAGAAATTGACATAAGAGTACAAGTCTTTATCTAATTAATAAGTGAATATAAAGTCATTACAGAGGTGGATAGTTCCTCTCAAATTATTAAAGTTCTAAGCAACGAAAAAAATAAATATAACTAGCGTTGGCGACTCCACTCCACAAGCAACCTGACCAGAACACAGCCTACTCCACCAAATCATTACCTTCACTGAAGAACTCCTTCTCTGATGATAATTATTGCAAGGTGAGCATATAGAATACTCAACAAGCCAGAAAACAAATATGCAAGTGCACAGGATAATACAAAGGATGGTATAAAAGGCTCATTTGCAAAAATAGCATTTAATAAACTTTAATAATTAATCAATATTAAATCAACACTACACAACTCACCAAGGTTGTATAGGCCCAAACCACTCCTCACTGGAGTATTCCCACTACCATCAATATCACATCCATTATTATTAAGTGTAGGTGAGACTAATCACGAAAAATATTGTTAGGCTTGCTCATAACCGCGGGCACAACTATTCGAACAGTTTTAAAATCAGGCCAGAGGTGTACAAATTTATCCACAAGACACAACCCCACAACATGTTGCCATGTGCCTCAATTTTGCCACGGTACCTCGGAAAGGAGCTGTGACAGAAACCTTCGCATAACACGCACAACAGAATGACACCCACTAAGCATCTGTCTCTGGTAGGGATGACCAGTTACCTAGACAGGGAGACTACTTAGCACCCAAACAACTGGGGACTTAATTGCCTGCCACTTGTGGACTTATTGTCTGCCACGATAAAAGAACAACAACATACTGTGGTGTCTCTTGTTGAACGTATTATACTCTAGTTCCAGCCATTACCCATGTTGGCTTGTGGTTAGTACGGTTAATGCTTCACAGCAGTAGCTCGTAAACCGATCCTTAATTGTCATGAGCACGACCATCAAAATCATGTGCTCACAAGCCACCATTAATCAAGTTTTAGTTGTCAATATTAATTAACCAAACATGATTAATCATCGTGAGCTACCATTAAATGACCATCATTAAATTATAGGCGAAGCATTAGTCATCCCTTTAGTGTGCTAATGTTTCTAAGCATGGCTAAGCATCATAATAACTTTAGCTAAAACCATATAATGTTCTAGCTAATCAAATTAATCACCGGGTTACAAAGGATAAGTGATCAATACCAATAGGGCTATATAAAAGACAACAGGTCAATCCCACCCGATGACGTTAAAAAAAAACAATGCAATAGTTGAATAGAAACAATAGCTTTAAACAGGTTCAACATGCTCAAATGGTGTTTGGGGTCTGTGTCTTGACATGCACGTCTTCAATAGCTTCTGAACCTTCATTGAAAGAAACGACCTCTTGGAGAACGTTAGAAAATAGAGCAAATAAACAAAATCAACAAAATAGTACAAAAACAAACATAAACAGTACATGTGGATATTTTTAACAGATAGACCTTGATTGTAGATGAATTTAGCAATTTGAACTACATAAATCCGAGCTACGATGAATTAGTTATGCATTTTCTAAGTTTAAACAGATTTAAATCATTTACAGTAATTATATTAGTATTATGATGCAATAATGAATTAATTTTGTATAAGAAATATGATTTATTGCATCATCACGGATTGGTCCACCGTAGACCGGGTTCACAGAGACGGTCCACACACATGGCGGCTGACGAGGCATGACCAACGCTGATGTGGCGCTGACATTAGCGATGATGTCATCACCGGCGGCGACGGCATGACAACCAATGGTCACCGGCGACCTACGGCATGGCGATGCGAATGGAGGACACTAGAGGCAAGGGCATGACACGGGGAACTCACCGATGGGCGGCACAACGACGGACGACGACGACGACCGGCGACTAGCGGCGAGATGGAGACGGCGACGGCTCGGGATGACAATGTCGACGACACTCCGGTGGTGGACAACGATCTCTGGCTCGTTGCGAATCCGATGGTGGCGACGGTGACCAAGGCGACGACAAACGGCGACCGGCGGCGGCGCTCGGACGGTGGTGGCGGCGGCGCTACAGGCGACTGAAAGAGAAGAGCTAGGGGTCCTATTTATAGGCTCGGGAGGACAGGATCAAGCCCACAACAATGGGAAAAACAGAGAGAGATGATCCGAATCAAGCTCGAATCAAAGTCAATTTCCTACGGGATTTGCTACAATTTTTGGGGGAAAAGAAAGAGGAGGATACGGGAAGTTTTTCCCCTCTATCAGTTTCACCGAGAAAGGAAAGGGGGCGATGGATTTGGAAAGGGAGACGGCGGCGCTATGGGCCAGGTCTTCGGCCGGAGGTTGAAGATGACACTGTAGCGAGGGAAGGCAAAATAGACTTGTACTTCCTGTCTTGGGCCAGTTGAAGGATGTATGGATGAGGACTTTTTTAAGTCCATAACCAAGGAATTATTGCCACACTTGAGTGATTTTCTTGGGAAAATTGAAGGACAATATGAAACTCTTAGAAGGCAAGGTGTCTTGCTTATTCGTGAGAAAGAGCGGACTCATGAACTCAAGGGTGAGCTTGCTAAGGAGAGAAAAAGAAATGAGGCTTTGGTACGGGTTTATAAGCAAACCAAAGAATCTCATACTAATCTTGATGTGGCGAACTCAACTTCAAAAGAGACTGGATAGCTTGCATAAAGCTTACTTCTACCTTCAAGAAATGTTTGAAACCTTAAAGAATACTAACTCCCTCTCTAGTGAGACATCTTTTTATGAGATTGTCCCAAGCAATGTACCATGCTCAAGTTGCAAGGATATTAATATTCATGATTGTGCTACTAACTCTAAATCTTTGAGTGCTTTGGCTAAGCAAAATGAGAAGTTTATGAGACTCTTCACAAAGGCCTTCTAAAGTGCCATATGGATAGTAAGGCCCTAAAGGAGTACCTAGGCTATCAAAGGGACAACTTCAATTGTGAAGGAAACAAGTTGAAGCTCATCACCTGGCCAAGAACGTGATGACTACCATAAGACCGTTGGAGCTTCTTCACATTGAACTTTTTGGACCAATTGCTTACTTACGCATTGGAGGTAACAAATATGGTCTTGTGATTGTTGATGATTTTTCATGTTTCATGTGGGTGTTCTTTTTTGCATGATGAGAGTGAAACACAAGCCATATTCTAGAAGTTTGCAAGAGCCTAAAACGAATTCGAGCTCAAGAACAACCGAAGTGACAACGTCGAAGTATTCAAGAACACATGCGTGGAGAGTTTTCTTGATGAAAAAGGAATTAAGAATTAATTCTCGGCTCCATATTTACCTCCACAAAATGGAGAGGCCGAGACGAAGAATAAGACTCTCATTGAGATGGCAAAGACCATGTTGGATGAGTACAAGACTTTGGATCGCTTTTAGGCCAAAGCTGTCAACACCGCATGCCATGCCATCAACTGCCTCTACTTCATTGCCTTCTTAAGAAGACTTCCTATGAGCTTCTTACCAGTAACAAACCAAATGTCTACTACTTTTGTGTTTTCGGTAGTAAATGCTATACTCTCAACAAGAAGGTAAGATCCTTAAAATTTGCTCCTGAAGTTGATGAGGGGTTTCTTGCTGGGGTACGGGTCAAATGAGTGCACATACCGTATTTTCAACAAAACCTCCGGTATTGTTGAGATCGATGTGACATTTGACAAAACTTATGGCTCTCAAGTAGAGCAAGTTGACTTACATGTGTTAGGTGAAGAGGAGGACCCTAGCGAAACTATCAAGGTGATGATCCCTCTTCATCAATACAAGCGGAGTCATCTACATCTACCCAAGGTGATGATTCCTCACCTTCAAGTTTGGATTATGATGAAGGAGATGTGCAAGTGACGACTTCACCAATCAACCTTGCACATCCAAGGATACACCAAAGCATACGACGTGATCACCCCACCGACAATATCCTAGGTGATATCAACAAGGGAGTCTACATTAGATCTTGAGTTGCAAATTTTTGTGAATATTACTCTTTTGTGTCTTCTCTTGAACTACTAAGGGTAGAAGAAGTACTCGGAGATCTGGATTGGGCGATAGCCATGCAAGAAGAGTTGAATAATTTCACTACGAACCAAGGGTGGTCATTGGTGGAGAGACCAAGACAAAACGTGAAAGGAACAAAATGGATCTTCCGCAACAAGCAAGATGAGAATGACGTGGTGGTAAGAAACAAGGCAAAATTAATGGCAAGGGTACACCCAAAATTGAAGGTTTGAATTTTGGTGAGACCTTTGCGCCGGTAGTTAGGCTTGAGTTAATTCGCATCTTTTTAGCCTATGCAACTAATCTTGATTTCAAGATTTACCAAATAGGTGTAAAAAATGCATTCCTCAACGGTCCAATTAATGAGTTGGTGTACGTAGAGCAACCATCGGGCTTTAAATATCCAAAGTATCCTAATCATGTCTATAAGCTTCACAAGCTCTATGGGCTTAAACAAGCTCCAAGAGCATGGTATTAATGCATTCGTGATTCTTGTTAAAAACGACTTTGAGATTGACAAAGCTGATTCTACTCTCTTTACTAAAAGACATGATCATGATATCTTTGTGTGCCAAATATATATCGATGACATTATATTTGGTTCTACTAACAAGTCTTTTAGTAAAGAGTTTAGTAGGATGATGACCAAGCGCTTTGAGATATTCATGATGGGTGAATTGAAGTTCTTCGTCGGTCTTCAAATCAAGCAACTTAAGGAAGAAACATTCATTTGCCAAACAAAGTACGTGAAGGACATGCTTAGGAAATTTGAGATGGAGAATGCAAAACCAATCTGCACACCTATGTCATCAAACGGGCACCTAGACCTCAACGAGCAAGGTAAAGACGTTGATCAAAAGGTATACCGTTCCATCCTTGGCTCATTGCTTTACCTTTGTGCATCTAGGCCCGATATCATGCTTAGTGTGTGCATGTGTACAAGATTGCTCCAAAGGAGTGTCACCTTGTGGCCGTGAGGAGAATTCTTAGATATCTAGTGCACACTCCAAACCTTGGCCTTTGATCCTAAGGGAGCGCGGTTTAATCTCATTAGCTATGCCGATGCGGATTATGCCGGTTGCAAAGTTGGTAGGACAAGCACATTGAGTACTTGCCAATTCTTGGGTAGGTCCCTTGTTTCTTGGTCTTTTGAGAAGCAAAACTCTGTTACCCTATCCATCACCGTAGCGGAATACGTCTCGGCGAGTTGTTGTGCTCAGTTACTTTGGATGAAACAAAGCTTGAGATACTATGGCCTAAATGTGAGCAAAATTGTACTCCTATGTGATAATGAGAGTGCCATAAAAATAACCAACAACCCCGTCCAACACCCCTGAACCTAGCACATTGATATTCACCATCATTTCTTATGAGATCATTTCGCAAGAGGTGGCATAGATATCCAACATGTGAGAACCAACAAACAATTGGCGGATATCTTTGCCAAGTCTTTTGATGAAACTAGGTTTTGTGAGTCGAGAAGTGAGCTAAATATCTTGGATTCTCGGAATATGGCTTGATCTATTACATGCATTTTGTTTGCTAGTATAGGTTTCATATCACTTCGTGGCAACATGGACATTCAATTAATAGATGAACACTAGTCACTATTTTGTGGATAAAATGAATCTATGTGTATGGGGATCTCATTTTTCAACGAATGTTGGTCCTAGCACAACTTGAGATAGTGTTGGTATTTGGTCATAGATAAATTCACAAGCGCATGAATATCGCTGTAGCATTTCACCTTAGAGTATTCCAAGGGTATCGAATCATAGGATACGTGTGTGTATATCTAAGAACAGAATTCAACCAAGTAGAACAACTAATGGTAGGCTTAGGCTAGAGAGGATTCCCATGGATTAATTAACTATATTTAATTTAAGGTAAAACTCTATCGATTGCTTTGGACACCAGCTCTTCCCTGGTCTGCTAAGCTAAGTCTGGCCTATAGCTCTATGATGTGCCTGAATGTCACACCCTAAAATTTCCCCTTCCTAGTTTTAAATCATTAAATAAATTGCTCAAAAAAGTTATTTAATCTAACCTAGAGTGAACCCCTAATTAATAATCTCATTTAATAAAAAGAAAAGGCTTGGTGGGATTTTTCTTGAGTTTTCCTTGCTAAAATACACTAACTAGATTTTTAGTGGAATTTTCCGAACAAAGGAAGCAATTTTAATAACTACAAAGCAATTATCGAAATTAAATAAATTCCTAAAATCTTCTTTTCGGCTGTTGGGCCATTTTCGGCCCAACTCCCTGCTGGCCTGATCACGCTCATGCCCCTCATTGCTGCGCCGGTCGAAGGCCGCGGCCCAACCCGCCCTACGTCACCTCCTCCCTGGGGACGCTGACAGGTGGGGCCCACCTATCGGGGTCGTCCCCAACCTCCAGCTAAGAGAGGCGGGGTTGACGTCAGCCATGCCGCCGCCTCTCCTGTGCCTCCTGCGCCCGTTCCGCGCTGCCCGGGCATCGTGGCCCTCTCCCCACTGCTCTTTGCGCCTCCCGCTCACGAATCCCCTCGGATTCGAGTTCAAATCCGCCTCCTCTCTCTCTCCCCCACTTCGCTGATGGTTTCTGTCGGAGAGTAGACTCCTCGAGCGGGGGACTGTGAGGTCCCGCTTTGTTGGTTCGGCCGAGGGTAGGGGGTGAAAGTTTGAGGAGTTGGAAGCACTTGAGGTGAGATGTAGAGGGGGTCGGGGCCCCCCGGCGAAGATGAGACCGAAGATATTTATACAGGTTCGGGCCGCTCGGAAGCGTAATACCCTACTCCTGTGTATGATGATTTTTCTGAGCTTCGAAAGTCTCTGAAGCTCCGGTGTACAAGCTAGAGACAAACAAGCATTCAGGCCAGGGATCCGGAATCCGAAAAAACCACCCCCTCCCCCCCCTTTAGGCATGGTCTTCCTTTTATACTCCAAGGGGATGCTACATGTGCTGCGAGAGCTACCTAGGAAAGAGGGAAAACATTCTCTACATTCAATGTCTGTTTTGCGCCTTAACCCGAAAGCTACTAGCACGCCGGCTGCTGTGCGGGGTCTACCGAATCACGCCAGCTGACACAGGGGACACCCCTGTCACTCACCATTTAATGGATGAGGACTTGAGAGGCATGCATGCACCGGGAACGAAATCCTGGGCACGTCCGGATTGGATAAGAGGCTCAGAGCCTCTCATCATCACGATGGGATGGGGCATACCTGCCGCACGCCCCCTGACACATGGTCAGGGCGTGAGTGGCTTGCCGCCGTCCCCTTTGTCAATCAACCGGTCACGGACCGATCGTAGACCGGTCACAGACCGGTTGCAGGCAGAGCAGGTGCGCAACACGCCACATTAAATGCGGCGTGGTGCGCCCGCTCTGCCCGCATTGAATGCGGTTAGGTGGGTGTTGAGGGACGCCCACCTAACCCCATACGCGTGGTGGCCACATGGTGGCTGTGAGGAGGGGTCGGGGTGAGCCGACCCCTCAGGCTCGGACGGGATGGCCGCCACCCATCCACAGGCCCGACCCCCTCGGGGGGAATGCCACGTGGACGCCGGGGGTGGCCTCCCCCCTCTAAGCTTGGTACCCCCGGGCCCATATCACTGACAGTAGCCCTCGGCGTTACACCTGGCTCAAGTCTATTGCAAACAGCCAGGCGTGATGCCAGTCGACCTGAGTCAGTGATTTGTGGGCCCGGTGGCGGATTTTAATCAACACGGCCACACGCGCAACCGAGACATCGCGCCCTCAGCAATGATGGCCCATCACCTCGTGACTGCCACGTCGCCTGGGGCGGCGCGCGAATCAGGAACGTCAGCGGGCCACGCCGTTATCCCCGTGGTAATCGTGCGCGATTATGATGGGGCGGCCTATTTGAACTCGCCCGCAACGGCCGCACGTCTGCCACGTGCGACGGAAACAGACGAGTAGGACGAGTGGGATGAGTGGGCGTGAGAAACGAGGGGGCAGGAGTAGTGGTCGCGAAAGACGAGGAGTCGGGCGTGGCCGAGGAGAGGATAAAAGGCGCTGGAGGGGGATTTCCTTCCCTTCCCTTCGCCATTCCAACTCTCCACGCTTGGCGCGCCTTAGCTCTCATCATCTTCGGTCTCCTCTCCTGCCACACGCTCTCGCTCATCCCGCGCCTCAACTCGCCGGCACAATGGTGCGGGGCTCTGGTCCACCGGACAACAGCATGTTGTCTCCCTTCTGCATCACCGGGGATAAGCAAATGGGCTTGCTGCGCAAGTTCATGTCGGAGGCACCCAGGCGCGATGTGGTGGTGGCGGGCGAGGCACGCCCACGTCCGCGCTACCCGGAGTGATCCATCCACCTTTTTTCCTTCGTCATGGCGGGGCTGATTCCGCCGTTCTCTTACTTCTTCTACGAGGTTCTGGATTTCTACGAGATCTGATGGCGCATCTCGTCCCGAACGCCGTGATGATGCTGGCCATCTTCGTGCATCTGTGCGAGATGTTCGTTGGGGTGAGGCCGACCATCTGCCACTTCCAGCATTTCTTCACCCTGCAGCTGCAACACCCCACAACGGAGGTGGGCGGCTGCTACTTTCAGCCGCGGCCCCAAATGATAGGCCAGTACATTGAGTGCTCACTTCGTAAGAAGTGGGACGACTGGAAGAGGGATTGGTTCTACACCGCCCTCCCCAACCACCCTCGCCTTCAGCTTCCCACCGGGCCACTAGAGCAGTCAGCGAGCTGGCGAGCGACGGCAGCACTGGGGGACAAGTACGACAAGGTCCTCAACCGCCTCAGCGGCCTGCGGGCCCACGGACTGACGAGGGCCATGGTCTACGGCGACTTCCTTCGGCGCCAGATCGCATCACTCCAGGAACGGGCCCGTGGCGCGTGTGCGTTCACCGGCTTCGACGACCCCATGCGCACCCACGTGGGGCACCGCTGGGAATGGAGCCGAGAGGATGTCAAGGTGGTGATCTAGCGGGTGCTGAACCTCGCCTCCATTGAGTCATCGCTGATCCCCGACGGGATCCTCCTCCTCTGCAGCGACTGCGACCGGGACAACATCCTGGCCATCATAATGGCGGTCGGTGCAGCTGGGAATCATGGCCACGGTGCAGGCGCAGGTGGCAGCCGTGGTGACAGCGCTAGCGGCAGCGGCGGCGGCCAAGGGGCGCAACGGCCTCCGTCATGTGAAGGACACGGAGGGGGGCCCAGTGGCCCGGGCCCAAGCAACGGCTCTTTCGTCGACCCGAAGGGGAAGAGGAAGATGCCTGACTCCTCCCCTTCGTCTCTGTCCCACGGGGGCGGCGCGAAGCACGTTGTCAGCCGACGTCCGCCCGGCCACGAGACATCAGTGCTGCCAAAAGCCGGGTGGACGAAAAAGCGGCTGCGGAAGATGGGGGAGACCCAGCCATGCCAGGGGAGTTTCATCGAGCCCCCGGAGTGGAGCTTCAAATGACCTCCCCGTAGGTACGGTTCTTTCCCCCGACTCCTGCAACCTTCTCACGATGTTTGTTTTTACTTATTTGTTAGCTTTGCTGGTTCATTTGCTTGCACAAACGCAGCGAGATCCCTTCTCATGGTGGCCCGGACGACGTCTCCTCCCGACGGTCCAAGTCCCGTTGGACGGAGAGGACGGAGGCCGAGAAGGTGGTCAAGACGGCCGGGGCGACCACCCAGGCGGCCGCGCCCGAAGGGCAGGCGACCGGGGCGAGGAGGAAGCGGCGGTACTGCCAGGCGGTGGCGCGGTGACATAAACTTCGGGTGAAATCCCGGAGCCGAGTGCCGCGCACGAGGCCAACTTGGGGCGGGCCCCAGGAGGTGGAGACCGAGGCTGTGCCCGAGGCCGAGCCCGAGCCGGAGCCCGAGGCGGGGACCGAGGCCATGCCCCAAGTCGAGCCTGAGGTGTTGACCGAGGCTGTGCCCGAGGGTGAGCCCAAGCCGGAGCCCGAGGCGGGGACCAAGGCCGTGCCCGAGGTCGAGCCCGAGGGTGAACCTGAGGAGGAGCCCGAGGCGGTGCCCTCGGGAGATGCAGAGGAGACGGGGCGCGAGGCGCCCCGAACATCGACTAAGAAGGCCTCGTCGACCGCAAGTCGGGCGGGGGCCACACAAGGGGCCCCTACCATTGATGCCGGTGGGGGCGCTGCTCGGGACGCCGAAGGCACCGGCTTCCGCATGCCAGCCACCGGCGGATCAAGCCAGACCCCGGCGTCGCAAACGCGGTCCTCTCCCTTCTCAGCCTCCACTCCGGCAAGCACGGAGCCGTTCATACAGGCTCTCGCGGCCACGAACTCCACCGTACTGGAGGGGCTCCACGCCCAGATGCAGGCCTTGGCGGAGGAACGGGCCGCGTTGGAGGCGGAGTGGGGGTAGCTGGACGCAGACCGGGAGCGGGTGAACGAGGGGCGGCGACCTGTCGATGCCATGGTCGAGGCCGAGCGCAAGATGCATGAAAGGCGTATGGTGGAGCTCGACGCCCGCTCGGAGGTCTTGGAGTCCACGATGCGCGAGGCGGAGGAGGAGCGGCAGGCGACGCTTATCACCACCGACGCGTTGGATGAAACACTGAACGACATCCGTCTTTAGTATGACGCCCACGCGGAAGAGTTGGCGTAGAGGATCGACACTACGCGGGGGGTCCTCGACGCTGCCGCGGCCCGAGAATGGAGGGCGGCGAAGGCCGAGGCATCGCTGCGGCTGCGAGAGGAGGCCCTGGAGACCAGCAGCAAGGCCCTGGCCGAGCGCTCTTCCGAGTTGGAGGGGCGTGCCCTAGCGTTGCGGGAATCTGAGGCTGCCATACGCTGGTGTACTGAAGTCCTCGACCGCTGCAACTCGGAGCTGGACCGGGCTCAAGTCCGCGACTGCAGAGGCGGAGTCCGCTCTCCGCCGTCGCGAGGACGCGGCCGCTGAGCGGGCACGCGCTCGTGCGGACTCCAAGGCCGTGGCGCAACGCCGCGACGAAGGCTTGGGCCTCCACAAGGAGGCATGGTGGGAGCGAGACGCCAAGCTCGCGAAACGCGAGTCCGATGTCTCCCACCATGAGGCTGTGGTGCGCCGGCTCGGGGAGCAGCTCTCCAAGCACGAGGAGGCCGTAGCGGGTCGCGAGGCTCGACACCTGGAGAACGGCCGCGCTGAACGGGCGGCCTTGGAGCAGCGTGCCTCTGAGCTAGAGGCACGAGAGAAGGAGCTGGCCTCGGCATCGCGTGCCGGGGGAGCCACGGGCGACGATGACTTGGCGGAATGACTCGCCAGGGCGTAGGAGACGATCGCCGTGATGGAGGGGCTGGTCCAGAATCAAGCTGGGGGGATCAAGGCCCTCCGTGTGGCGAACGAGGTTAGGTCCGGCATGCTCTAGGACGCCGTCATCAAATTGGGCCATGCAGGGCGTCGGGTGGGCGTCTCGCTCAGCCGCGACTCCAAACAGCTGGACAACGAGGTGGCTCTCGCTCACCAGTTGGGGGAGATGGCCACCGACTTGGAGGGACTTCATGAGGAGATCGACGCCGTCGTGAAGTCCTCCTCGGCAAGGTTAGCGTGGGCGGCGGTGGAACTCGTGCTGGCGAGCTACCAGACCCGCGACCCCGACTTCTCTCCATGGCGCCCACTCGAGGACTTCCCCCCCAGCACAGAGGAGATGGCGCGAGCCCAAGTCCAGAAGGCGGCGGAGGAGATCGTCGAGAACTTCGAGGGGACAGCCCCTTGGTTCACCTTCGCCATGGGCTCGAATGACGACGACGACAAGGAGGTAGACTGGGACAAGGTCGTCAGTGGCGGTGGACTCGGCGGACCAAGCACTCCGTGAGGAGCGGAGGAGGCCGACTGCCGGGCAACTGCCACATGTTCCCGTCTAGCTGCAATAATAAATTTTCTTTTGTTTAAGCTTGTTTTAGGATGGACACAATTTACCTTAAGGCCTTGGTGCCATCTTCCACGTGTGTATAAAATTCTCGCCATCTTCGTTTGCATCCGTTGTCTACGAATGCCTGTGATGGGAAAGGTTAAGTCTTTCGTCAGTTGACTTATATGCATAGGGCTGCTTTTTTTTTTCAAACCCTTCTGAGTCTGCCTGGCTAAGGGAGGTTCGGGCTCGAACTGCAACCCCAAACAACAAGGGCCAGAGCTAATGCCTCGGGGGAGATCCGCATGGCGAGGCTGGCCAGACCAAAGCCACAGGGACCGGGGGTCGGGAATGGCCGTGTGTAGGCCCCTCCGAGCCCCCAGAGTTTGCCACGACCCAGGGCGCGGCTCATGTCTGGGCCCCACTTGGCGTTTAGGTGGTCCGATGTTGTTGAGAGCAAAAACAAGCACAAACAATCCCGACCCGAGGCAAGATTCAAGAAGGAAGAGAAAAAGTATGTAACAGCCTTGAAATAAGCCAACAAAGCGTTTGCTATTAAATTGACATTAACATAAACATATGAATAGTGGTAGCCCGCGGCCAACCCGGCATGACCTGAGGGGTCGTGCGGGGTTGGCCCGAGCCCCAGAGACAAACGCTCGATATCAAGGGTAGAAGCGGCGAAGGTGGTCGATGTTCCACGAGTCAGGCAACTCTGCACCATCTTCCATAGCCAATCGCACCGAGCCTGGCCGAGGGACACCGATCACTTTGTACGGCCCCTCCCACATGGGTGAGAGTTTGCTCAGTCCGGCGCGTGATTGGACGCGGCGCAAGACGAGATTGTTGACTTGCAGTGTTCGGGCCCGGACGTGGCGTTGATGATAGCGCTGCAGGCTCTGTTGGTAACGGGCAGCCCGAAGGGCTGCGCTTCTTCTTCGCTCTTCAAGGTAATCAAGGTCGTTGCGGCGAAGCTGATTTTGGTCAGCGTCGTTGTACAGCATAGCCCGAGGGGAACCCAGGGTGAGCTCGGACGGTAGGACCGCCTCGGCCCCGTACACCAGGAAAAACGGGGTTTCTTCTGTGGCACGTCTCGGGGTGGTCCAATTGGTCCAAAGCACCACTGGTAGCTCCTCTAGCCACGAGTCCCCATGCTTCTTGAGGATGTTGTAGGTCTTGGTCTTGAGGCCCTGGAGGATTTCCGCGTTGGCACACTCCACTTGACCATTGCTCTTGGGGTGGGCGGGTGAGGCGAAGCACAGCTTGATGCCCATGTCACCGCAATAATCACCTAACAGTTCACTGGTGAACTGGGTGCTGTTGTCCGTGATGATACGGTTGGGAACCCCGAACCGGGCAGTGATGCCCTTAATGAACTTGAGGGCCGAGTGCTTGTCGATCTTGATGACCGGATAAGCCTCAAGAGACTTGGTGAATTTGTCGATGGCGATGTACAGATGCTGGTAGCCGCCTCGGGCCGCCTTGAAAGGACCCAAGATGTCCAGCCCCCAGACCGCGAATGGCCATGAGAGCGGGATGGTCTGTAGGGCCTGGGCCGGCTGGTGCGTTTGCTTGGCATGGAACTAGCACGCGCTGCACCGCTGGACCAGGTCTGCGGCGTCTTGAAGCGCTGTTGGCCAGTAGAAACCCTGGCGAAAAGCCTTGCCGACCAAGGTGCGCGAGACAGAATGAGCTCCGCACTCGCCTTCATGGACATCGGCGTGAAGCTCGATGCCCTGCTCCCGAGGAATGCACTTCAGGAGGACTCCGTTGGCGCCGCGTCGGTAGAGGGCCCCCTCTACCAACACGTACCATTTGGAGACGTGAGTGATTCACTCGCTCCCTTCGCGATCCTTGGGCAGAGTCTTATTATTTAGGAACGCCTGGATCTCGGCCATCCAGGCAACCTGTCGTGAGGGGTCGGGGTCGACCCCTTCGGGCCCCGAGGCCTGGACTCTATTGGGTCTTGGGGCTTGCATGGCAGTATCTGGTTTCTTCGGGGGATCCAAACGCGCCGATGGTTGGGTAGGACTTTCTTCAAAGGCACTCGGTGGGGTCGGGGCTCGCGAGGATGCGAGCCATGAGAGCTCATCGCCGAGCGCGTTGTCCCGTTTGGGCATGTGCCGAAGTTCTAACCTATCGAAATGGCGTTCCATACGCCGCACTTCACGGACGTAGGCTTCCATCTGTGGGTCGGAGCATTGGTACTCCTTGGAGACCTGGTTCACGACTAGCTGAGAGTCTCCCAACACCAGGAGGCGGCCGATCCCCATTCCAGTGGCCGCTCTAAGTCCCGCAAGGAGCCCCTCATATTCCACCATGTTATTGGTTGCCCGAAAATCTAGGCGAACCACATATCTGAGAATGTCCCCACTCGACGAAGTCAACGTGACTCCAGCGCCGGCACCTCGGAGGGTGAGGGAGCCATTAAAATGCATTACCCAGTGCCCAGTGCGAAGCTCAGCATTAGGGTCTTCCTCGACCTCGGGGACGGAAGGCCCGAGGGAGGAATCTAACTTGGCAATTGGGGTCCACTCTACCAAGAAATCGGCGAGGGCCTGGCTTTTGATTGCGTGGCGCGGCTCAAAGTGCAAGTCGAATTCCGCGAGTTCGATAGCCTACTTGACCACTCGTCCGGTACCCTCTTGGTTGTGCAGGATCTGGCCGAGTGGGTACGACGTGACCACGGTGACCCGATGCGCCTAGAAATAATGGCGCAATTTCCTTGAAGCCACCAGAACTGCATAAAGCATTTTTTGGGCTTGAGGATATTGGGTCTTGGTATCCCGCTGCGCCTCACTAACGAAGTAGACTGGCCACTGCACCTTTAGGCGGGGCCTAGCCTTTTCACTAGGGGCGCTGGGTTCTGGATGCTCATCGCCAGAGGGGCCTTGTTGGGCCCGCTCGACCTCCATGTCAGTGGCCTCGGGGTCAGGGTGCATCGGGCCACTCCTCCCCTCAGTGGCCTCGGGGCCGGCCTGGGGGTCGGTGGCGCTTGATGCTACCTGGCGAGAGGACGAAGGGCCACCGTCAACCCAGGGGGCCTCGGGGCCACCGATCGGCTTAGGGGCTCCTTCGTCTTTCTCTAACCCGGATCGCTTCGACACGGGACGGGGGCGCGCGCCCCGAGGGTCTTCCTCGTCGCGCTCCACCACCAATGCTGCGGTAACTACCTACGGGGTCACCGCTAAGTAAAGCAACAGCGGCTCCTTGGGCTCCGGGGCCACCAGGACTAGGGGAGAACTGAGGTAAGCCTTCAATTGGTTGAGGGCTTGTTCGGCTTCCTCCGCCCAAACAAATGGCCCGGAGCGCTTGAGGAGCTTGAATAAGGGCAGCGCCCTCTCTCCCAGCCTCGATATGAATCGGCTTAGGGCAGCCATGCATCCTGTGACGCACTGCACATCCCTAAGCTTGCGGGGGGGGGGGCNGGGGGGGGGGGGGGGGGGGGGGGGGGGGGGGGGGGGGGGGCGCATCCGCCCTATCGCTCGTATCTTCTCGGGATTGGCCTCTATGCCTTGGCTGAGACCAAGAACCCGAGGAGTTTGCCTGCTAGCACATCGAACACACACTTTTCGGGGTTCAGTTTCATGCGCGTGGATCAGAGACTGTCAAAAGTCTCCGCTAGATCCGAGAGTAAAGTCTCTTGGTGGCACGTCTTTACCACCAAGTCATCGACATATGCCTCAATATTACGCCCTATTTGGCCACTCAAAGTAATGCGAGTCATGCGCTGAAAAGTAGGGCCTGCATTCCTTAAACCAAAAGGCATAGTTAAATAACTGTGGAGATTATGGGTACCATATACCCACACAGCTAGCTTATCCGACTGACTATAGGGGATAGGTTATGCTTCATGATTATGTAATCGGCTTAGGACTTAAGTATTATGTTACCTTGTGTAATAAGGAACGGCTTATAGTCCTGAGTCGGGAATACTATGGAGTCCTATATAGTAGTTTGTTAGGTCTCCGACTTGTGGGCCTACCCTCTAAACCTATATAAAGAGGGTAGGACGTCCCTTGAGGGATATAGAGACAATAGCAATTAGCTAGGTTTTCTTCATATACATCTTGATTAAGAGATCAGTAAACCACTCGGCGGAACTAAACCCTGAAAACAGGAGTAGGGTATTACTTCTTTATAGAAGGCCTGAACTTGTCTAAATCCCTTTGTCAACTAACCCATCGTGTTTGGCACTTGATTGCTACTCCCAGTTTCTTATTGCCGAAATCAGGTTTCGACAGTTGGCGCGCCAGGTAAGGGCTTGCGTCAAGTTTTCTTCTTCGTCTCGCCGACTAGCGCGATGGGATCTTCATCAGGCATCAACGACTTTGCCTTCCCTCCTGGGCAGGTGTTCCGCTTCGGTAGACTCGACTTCATCACCAATAATTTCGGCAAGATTTCTCTCCTTCACTCGGATGCGAACCAGTCGGGAGGGGAAAACCACTCGGCGCCGTTCGGGTTAACAAACGATGCTGAGATCTACTTCAATCTCTTATCTTCCGAGTTGGAATCAATCCACTCGGGAGAATCTTCTTCATCATCGTCATGCTGTGGTTCGAATTCTAGGGAGGTCGCTGTCATGATTCAACCACTCGGATCATGCTCATCTACCGAGATCGCTGATTACCTTAGTTCTTCCGACTTCGACGACCTCTACGACATCTCCATGGAGGAACTCAACGACTCCAACTTTGACAATGACTACGCTCCGATGTTCTTCAACGTTCTCATGGCCGAAGTAGCCGAGATTGACTCAGCCATGGCCCGCAGGATTGCAGAAGAGGAACGAGCCAAGTTCGAACAGGAGCGCAAGCATAAAGAGAAAGAACGCAAGCGTACAGAGGAGGAAACCAAGTGCAAGGAGGAGGAGCTCAACCGAAAAGAAGAAGCCGACAAGAGAAAACAAGATCTGACGGCGGCTGGACGCTCCGCTCGCGAGGCCATACTCCAAACCCGAGTCGACAACGCCAACATCTTCGTCACGCCTCAACAGAACGTGGTTGCTGCTCTCACCCTCATTGACACCGTCATCGAAGTGGCACCCCCCGCCGTAACTCCAATTCTAGACAAAGTCAAAACTATTGTCGCAGCCACAGCCACCGGCGCTCCCACAGGCTTTGCTCGGAGAGCTACCGAGTCCATCGCCGAGACACCCGAGGGCAGCCACCTACCACCGATGCGATCTAAAGACTACCGGAGACCTAAGCTCAGCAAGACACCCGCCAAAACCAAAGACCCTCGTCATTACGCAATGTGGAAGCATCAAGATCAATCGGCCGACTCTCATGAGAGAGGTCATGGCCGGCCACCCGTCCATGATCGGATCCGTTATGGCAATAACTCCAACTAGCAGAGTGGCTCCCGAAGGCCCGCGCCGAGTGACTTGAGGGAGGTACTTGATCGGCGTCATCGCGAGCGCAACAAGCCCCATTACGAAGACCGAAGGAGTTCACCCGACAACTATGACGATGGAGTACCCGCGTTCACTCGGGACCTGCGTCGAGTGGATTGGCCGAGTGGATTCAAGCCCACTGGGATCGACAAGTATGATGGCAAAACCGACCTCGAGTCATGGTTAACCGTCTACACCCTCGCCATCCGCGCAGCAGGAGGAGACAGCAAAGCCATGGCAAACTACTTGCCCGTCGCTCTTGTCGACTCGGCCAGAAACTGGCTCACAAGTTTACCAAGAGGTTCAATTGATTCGTGGAGCGAGCTTCGGGACCACTTGATCGCCAACTTTCAACGCACTTTTGAAAGGCCCGGTACCCACTTCGATCTCTACAATGTGATCCAGAAGCTTGACGAGTCATTGAAAGACTACATTCGGTGCTTTTCGGAGAAGCGAAACAAAATCCCCGACATCACCGACGATGTCATCATAGTCGCGTTCCAGAAGGGTGTTCGCAATGAGTTGCTGATCGGAAAATTTGGGCGCAAGCCTCCAAGGACAGTCAAGAAGATGTTCGAGACAGCCAACTCCTATACCAAATCAGATGATGCAATCAAGGCCTCATGACAGGAGAAGCATGACAAGCAATCCGGGAGCAGCTGGTGCCCCAAGAAGGACAATGGTAACGGCAATGGCAACAGCAACAACGGCCAAAAAGATCACAAGCGTAAGCCCGAGGATCTGATCGCCGCTACGTCTAACTACCAACAACAGCGTCCCCGAGTCACCGCTTACGACAGGATCATGAATGCCCAATGCACTCATCACCCGAATCACAAGCACGCGACCAAAGATTGCTTCATCTACAAATAGTTCGCCGAGCAATATGCAACTCAACTTCACTAGAAGCCGTCAGATGGAGCCGGCACCTCAGGAACCAAGAAGGACGACCCAGCTGGTGGCTCAGAACCTTTCCAAGATCACAGGACCGAGTTAAACCACATTTTTGGAGGGTCGCTAGCGTACGAGTCGAAGAGGAAACAGAAGCTGACCGACAGGGAAATCAACGCAGTACAGCCTGAAGTCCCACATTACTTGCAATGGTCGGAGATGGCTATCACGTTCAACCGCTCGGATCACCCTGACCGAGTGGTTCACCCGGGACGGTATCCCCTGGTACTAGACCCGGTGGTTCGCAACGTCAAGCTCAAGCGTGTCCTCATCGATGGTGGCAGCGCCCTCAACATCCTCTTCGCCAAGACTTTGGACAAGATGCAAATCCCGATATCAGAATTGAAGCCGAGTTCAGCCCCTATTCACGGAGTCATCCCAGGGCTGTCACCTACACCACTCGGGCAAAACACCCTTCCGGTCACCTTTGGCACTCGGGACAACTTCCGGACAGAGAACATCAGCTTTGAAGTTGCTGACTTCGAGGTAGCTTATCACGCGATCATTGGAAGACCTGCGCTTGCCAAGTTTATTGCGGTCCCGCACTACACCTACTTCATGATGAAGATGCCCGGACCCAATGGAGTTATTTCCTTGCGTAGCGATGTCAAGCAAGCCTTCACCTGCGTCAAAGAAAGTTGCGACATGGCCCAGACCCATGAGAGATTACTCGGCCAACAGGAGGTTCGACTGGCTACGTCAACGACAGGCGAAGGCGAGATCCCAGCAAAGAAGATAGCCAAGTCGGGAGAAGGCGACGCCAAGACCAAGAAGATTCCCCTTGATCCCTTTGATCCCTCCAAAACTGCTGTAATAGGCGCCGAGTCAGATCCTAAATAGGAAAGCGCGCTCATCACCTTTCTACAAAATAATAAAGATATATTTGCTTAGAAACCGTCTGATATGCCTGGTATTCCTAGAGAGGTGATTGAGCATTCATTGAATGTTAAAGAGGATGCGAAACCTATTAAACAATGACTCCGCCGTTTTGCCCAAGATCGAAGTGATGCTATCAAGGAGGAACTCGCCAAGCTCTTGGCGGCTGGATTCATCAAAGAAGTCTACCACCCTGACTGGTTAGCCAACCCGGTTCTGGTTTGTAAGAAGACAGGGCAATGGCGCATGTGTGTAGAGTACACCGACCTCAACAAGTCTTGTCCTAAGGATCCCTTTGGTTTACCCCGTATTGATCAAGTCATTGACTCAACAGCCGGCTGCGAGCTTCTGAGCTTCTTGGATTGTTACTCGGGATATCATCAAATCAGCTTGAAGGAGTCCGACTGCCTGAAGACATTATTCATTACCCCGTTCGGAGCTTATTGTTACATCACAATGCCTTTTGGCCTCAAGAACGCCGGAGCTACTTATCAGCGTATGATCCAGAGATGCCTTCAGACCCAAATCGAGAGGAACGTGGAAGCCTACGTCAATGATGTCGTCATCAAGACTAAGCAGAAACAGGATCTGATCGCCGATTTGGAAGAAACTTTCTCAAATATTCGAGCCTTCAGGATGAAGTTGAACCCGGAGAAGTGCACTTTTGGTGTGCCGTCAGGCAAGTTACTCGGCTTTATGGTGTCTCACCGCGGCATTGAAGCCAATCCAGAAAAAATCAATGCTATCCGGAATATGAAGCCCCCAAGTACACAGAAGGATGCCCAGAAGCTTATTGGTTGCATAGCAGCGCTAAGCCGTTTTGTTTCTAGACTTGGTGAACGAGGCATGCCCTTTTTCAAGTTGCTCAAGAAGACGGATGAATTTCAATGGACCCCGGAGGCCCAAAAAGCTTTTGAAGACTTCAAAGACTTTCTCATAACGCCACCCGTGTTGGCGTCGCCTTACCCTCAAGAACCTTTGTTGCTGTATGTTTCTGCAACTTTTCAGGTGGTCAGCACGGTTTTGGTCGTCGAACGTGAGGAGGAAGGATGAGCTCAGAAAGTTTAAAGGCCGATCTACTTTGTTAGCGAGGTGCTGGCCGGATCCAAGACACGATACCCCCAGGTACAAAAATTACTATATGGAGTCCTAATTACCGTCAGGAAGTTAGCCCATTATTTTCAAAGTCACTCGTTACTGTGGTCACGTCTTTTCCACTCGGTGATGTCATCCATAATCGGGAGGTTACTGGGCGCATTGCGAAGTGGGCCTTGGAATTGATGCTGCTGGATATTACTTTCAAAGCCAGAACGTCTATAAAGTCTCAAATCTTGGCTGACTTTGTGGCCGAGTGGACTGAGCATCAAGAAGATGTACCTAGGGTGGAGCTGCAATACTAGACCATGCATTTTGATGGGTCTAAACGAGTCACCAGTTTAGGAGCAGGAGTTGTCTTGATTTCCTCGACTGGGGAGAGGCTTCGGTATGTTCTCCATATACATTTTCCTGCTTCACATAATGTGGCCGAGTACGAAGCTTTACTTCATGGGCTACGGCTTGCTGTGTCTCTTGGCATATGTCGGATGGTTGTGCGAGAAGATTCCCAGCTGATGGTAAATCAAGTAATGAAGGACTGGTCTTGGTTAAACGACAATATGGCGGCCTACCGTCAAGAAGTTCGCAAGCTAGAGGACAAGTTTGACGGCTTGGAGTTATCTCATGTTTTAAGGCAGAACAATGAGGCGGCAGATCAACTGGCACATGTTGGTTCCAGACGAGAAGCAGCCCTGACTGATGTTTTTGTAGAACACCTTTATGAACCGACTGTTACTAAGAAGTCGGTTGCCGATGAAAAAGGTACAGACCAGCCAGAAAACCAAGATTGGATAGAAGCGAACAATCTTCTGGCTAAAATTCTTGAAATGAAGAATAAGGGTCTCCAAGGAGAACAGATCACTCGGCACTTCATCAAATGTCGACTGGCGCCTATCAAAGAAAGATCCAAGCTAGCGTTTGAGTATGAAGGTCAGAGTGACCCCAATCGGGAAGACAAGGAATCCCTGAATTTCCAAGTCTTGTGCGCTCGGATGTACAAGATCTTCTCCTCTGGAATTGCAGTAGACTACAGCAACAAACTGCCGGTCGTTCCCTTCCACATTCATCGACCGCCTCCTCCAGTAAGTAGACCTCGCAGCTTAATCCATCTTTCAATTTATCCATGCTCTTTATCATTTCTCTAAAAATACTTCTTGTAGGCAAATGCTCTAATCATCTCTTGGCCATATAAAGTGTATCATGAAGATATACCAGCTCAGCCGACTATCAAGAAATCAACCGGTGGTCCAAAAATCAAACCTCTAGCTAAAAGCAAAAGAGCTGCTGTTGCTGTTGAAGAAACTAGCAAACGTGCTAGTAAACAAAGAAAGCTGGTTGTGGATGACTCAGATGAAGAAGCTGAAGAAATCCAGACCCCGAAAGTCAATATAAGCTCACATAGGCCATCCACAAGATCTGCCCCAAAGATCAGGAAATCTAACAGGTATTCTTTAAACAACCAAATTTATCTGGTCACTGAAAACCTACATAATTCCACCTTGGTCATCCTTATCTTCTTCTGCAGAAAACCTCAAGACATAGATCCCATCAGGCAGACAGAAAAAACAATCTCATCTACAACGCCCGAGAAGCCGGAATCTGCAGAACAAGAGTCTCAGAACCCTCTCCCGGATGAAACCATTCCCGAGCAAGAACCCCCGACTGCCAGTCAAGATATCCTGACTGGAAACTAGTCGGAGTCTGCTAATCAAGCATCAGCCTAGGAATCTCCGACTGAAAACCAGCCGGAAAAGGAAAAACAACTCCCAAGCAATCAAAAAACTCTGGGTGAAGATCCAACACCAAGGAATGAAGCAGATCAATCATCTCAAGATGCTAGTGTACAATAAAATGTGTTTGATTGTTATTTTATGTGATGAAACATTGGTGGCTTGCGATATTTTATGTGTGTATTATTGGTTTATTGAGATGGTATTTCATGTGATTATATATGATTGATTTTGTGAAGAGTTGTGCGGATTTGACCTGGCAGTCAGACCGACCAGGCACGGCCGGTCAGACCGCAGGTATGAGAGCGGTCAGACCGGCCAGCCCGTGGTCAGACCGACAGATTACCTGTTTGCTTTCGGTTTCGGTTTATCTTTTCAGTTACGGATTGTTTCTTCGTGGATTTGACTTCTAGATGGTTTCTATGCGTATGGTTACTGTTGTTATACGAATGTGAGTCATGTTTGGACGAACTTGTGCTCGGAATATGGTTTCTTTATCGTATGTGTGTAGGTATTGCTTAAGGCTATTCAAAGGATTTTCTTTCTTTTCAAAAGTGAGAGATTTTCTTTGAAATTTTCTGGCATGTGTAATGCTTTTTGGGTTGCTTCACAAAACAACATAAACCAATTGATTTGTTGGGTTTGCCAATGGTTTCATCAAGGGGGAGATTGTAGAATCAAATGTGTTTGATTGTTATTTTATGTGATGAAACATTGGTGGCTTGCGATATTTTATGTGTGTATTATTGGTTTATTGAGATGGTATTTCATGTGATTATATATGATTGATTTTGTGAAGAGTTGTGCAGATTTGACCTGGCGGTCAGACCGACCAGGCACGGCCGGTCAGACCGCAGGTATGAGAGCGGTCAGACCGGCCAGCCCGCGGTCAGACCGACAGATTACCTATTTGCTTTCGGTTTCGGTTTATCTTTTCAGTTACGGATTGTTTCTTCGTGGATTTGACTTCTAGATGGTTTCTATGCGTATGGTTACTGTTGTTATACGAATGTGAGTCAAGTTTGGACGAACTTGTGCTCGGAATATGGTTTCTTGCTCGGATAGTGTTGCCGGTGATGGATCGGAGTCGACTTGGAAGAAGTGGATGTCCAGGGATCAAGAGATCACGTGGGATACTAAAAGGCAAGAGGATAATGCACGTGATAGATAGAGAATTCATATGGTATACGAGAGGAATCGTGTACGTTTGGAAAGAGGAGTTGAATTTGGAAGGGAGTCCGAATTCGGGAAGATAGATGGAGATAAGGAAAGAGATGAGTTTGAAGCTTGCAAGAGAGGGTTTCCCACGTGGATGGGAGTCCTAATTCGTGAGAGATTCATGGGCTTTGTACAGCCTACTTCATGTATAAATAGAGAGGGAGGGTGTGCCTCCTAGATATCGATTTTGTGTTTTCATAAGCTGAGAGAATAGCTAGGGTTTCGAGTAAGGTCGAGATTTTGATGAGGAGTGCTGTTGTTGCACTTTGTAAACACTTTTAGATGCAATAAAGTCGAGAGTTACAATCTATATCTTCGAGTTTTTCATCTACTGGTGTTTTCTGGGTCCTGACGGTCTGACCGAAGGTGTTCGGGCGGTCTGACCGGTGGGAGTGCGGCGGCGGTCTAACCGACGGCAAGGAGGCGGTCTGACCGGCTAGTAGGAGCGGTCGGACCGGCGACTACACGGCGGTGTGACCGGCAGTACTTCGACAGCTGCTGTTCAATCTTGTTCCTGAGATTGATTTCGTTTTTCTAGATTGGTTTTGTTGGTTCTAGAGGTAAGTTGTAATTTGATTTAAATTTTAGATTTTGGTTTTCCCTACCATTCACCCCCTCTAGTAGGTTGGTTTACTCTGTTTCGATCCTACAGCTAGCACTCAAAGAAACCAACCTAAAGCGACAACAGGTAACCTTTAATAGCTTATCAAATTCTTGCCTCAAACATATCTTCTGTGCTCTATATTTATTCATCATCCTTAGATCAATCAGCCGAAGAAGAAGAAATTACCTGACTGAAATCCACAGAGGATTCGGTACCTCCAATCAAGATCGAGTGGTGAGATGCCGAAGGCAAAAAGCAAGGCATCGTACTAAACAAGCAGAAAGAAGCTGAAGAACGCGATTTGCCTGTCGCCAATCTCAATGAAGCTACTCGGCTGATGAACGTATACACAAATCTCTCATACCTCAACTTCATGATCTTTCATAATCAACTGACTCAATCTTCATAATGCAGAGAATATATCGTCGCTTGCTGGCTAAATTTGATACCCTAGAGAAACTGGTTCCCCATGTCAACTCCTTGGAAAACATCCAGCAAGATCTCAAGGAAGCTAAAGAAGAGGCTGCAGCTAGAGAAGTCGTCCTTCGGAAAGAAATCAACAAGCTTCGAGATATGAACCTGGAACTTCGTGGTTCAATCGGAGGTAATTAAAACCAACTCGTCTATTCTTATTTAATCCATTCGACTCCAATAACTCCAAGTCTTCATGTTGTAGCTAACATATCCGAGATCGACTCCCTCAAGGCTCAACTGAAGAAAGCAGAGACTGACAACGCCAAACTTGAGTCTGACAAAGAAAAGGCTTTAGAAGAAATTGAAGGTAACCCCTGAAACTTATACTCCTTGATCCAACTGATCTTGGTTATTT
Source organism: Oryza officinalis (assembly GCA_008326285.1). Taxonomy (NCBI): domain Eukaryota; kingdom Viridiplantae; phylum Streptophyta; class Magnoliopsida; order Poales; family Poaceae; genus Oryza; species Oryza officinalis. Next base: position 13,774,316 of record BDMV01000002.1, on the reverse strand, counting down.
GTATAATCTGAGTAATATGAAACTTGTAGCTAATAAGATTAAATCCCATGCTCAATTTGAAGTCTTTGCTGAAAAAGTCCGAAGAGCCATCGCCAATGCAGCTGCGCCAATATTATCAGCGATATATGAAAGCGGCCTTGGAACAAGTGCCATGGATGCTGTAGAAATCTTTGACAAACTCAGGACAGCTCCAAGGAAGTATATAGAGAATATTACTGATGCTGCAACCATGAGAGCAAGCCAGACCCTAGCAATGACCAAATCTCTATATCCCTGAGTGGACATAAATTCCATTGGAGATGGTTTTGCTGATGGAACCACAGACGAGCAAGCTGTGGAACTAATAAATGAAGCACAAGAATCGGCCAAAAAGATTGTTGCCGATGTAGTTGAAAACTTCCAAGGATGAAACTCTTGATGTAGATAACTCTTGTAATCTAACTTGTAAATTCTCAGTTTATTTATGTTGATGCTCTAATTCGAGTCTTCGTATTTAATTTCTTAAAAATTTTCGTCCAACTGTCACCAAGCCTAGACTTGATTAAGTCATCAAAAAATTTTCAGTCCTTATTTACTTAACTCAGACCAGAACAACAAACAATGATAAACCAAGAATAAGCAATTCATTATTGATAAAAAACATAATACTTTATTGATACGCATAGCCCCCGACTGACAACTCAAGAAGGCAACTTACTTGAAGTCGACAGTCGAGAAGCACATAATACAATAGATTTATGTATAATATCGACGGAGGTGTTCGATGTTCCATGAATTCTCCACCATAGTCCCATCTTCATGCTTCAAACGATACGCTCCTAGCCAAGTTACTTCGGCAATTATATAGGGTCCTTCCCATAATGGAGATAACTTATGTCTATCCTTCGTCGTCTGAATCTTCCGTAGAACCATATCACCAACAATAAAAGCTCGTGACCGAACATTGCAATTGTGATAACGTCGAAGTCCTTGAAGATACCTTGCCAACTGAACCAGTGCAGCTTCACGAGCCTCTTCCAGTCAGGTCAAATCATCGACTCGGTCTTGATCATAGCGCTCATCATTGAAACTGCGAACTCGAAGAGATTTCAACTCCATCTCACTCGGCAACATGGCTTCAGCTCCATAAACTAGGAAAAAAGGGGATTGGCCGGTAGCCCAACTGGGCGTAGTCTGCAATGACCATAATACCGAAGACAACTCTTGAACCTATCTTCCAGCATAAGGACTTAGCCTATCAAACACCCGGGCCTTAATACCTTGAAGAACCATACCATTGGCACGCTCAACCTGTCCGTTACTTCTGGGGTGTGCCACCGATGCGTAGCAAATTTTTATTCCAAAGTCTTCACAGAATTCCTTAAAAACACCCCTAGTGAATTGGGTCCCATTGTTAGTAATAATCCTGTTAGGAACACCAAACCGATGCACAATGTTTAAGATAAAATCCCGCGTCTTATCCGCGGTTATTGTAGCAACCGGTCTGGCCTCAATCCACTTGGAGAACTTGTCAATCGCAACGAACAAATGTGTAAACTCTCCTGGAGCCTTTTTGAAAGGGCCGACCATATCCAAGCCCCATACTGCGAACGGCCATGACAATGGGATTGTTTGTAAATCTTGGGTTGGAACATGACTTTGCCGAGCGAAGAACTGACAACCTTTACATGTGCGGACCACCTTGTCAGCATCGGAGACCGCCGTGAGCCTGAAAAAACCTTGCCTGTAGGCCTTGCCCACCAAAGTACGTGCTGCAGCATGACTGCCGCAGATTCCCGAGTGAATATCTTGCAATAATTGTCGTCCCTCCTCAGGCGTGACGCACCTTAACAAAACTCCAGACGGGCTTCTTCTATACAACTCCGAATCAACCATAACATAACTCTGACTGCAACGCCGGACTCGCTCTACATCATCTCGATCTTCAGGTAACTCTTGCCGAGTCAGAAAATTGATAAACGGGGTTCTCCAGTCGGCATCGAGCATGGCAACCTGGTTTGTACCTTCTTCATCGGTAACTGACTTCTTAGTAACAGTCGGCTCATAAAGGTGTTCTACAAAAACATCAGTCGGGGCTGCTTCTCGTCTGGAACCAAACTGTGCTAGTTGATCTGCCGCCTCGTTGTTGTGCCTTAAAACATGAGATAACTCCAAGCCATCAAACTTGTCTTCTAGCTTGTGAACTTCTTGATGGTAGGCCGCCATATTGTCGTTTAAGCAAGACCAGTCCTTCATTACTTGATTTACCCCCAACTGGGAATCTCCTCGTATAACCATCCGACGTATGCCGAGAGACACAGCGAGCCGTAGCCCATGAAGTAAAGCTTCGTACTCGGCCACATTATGTGAAGCAGGAAAATGTATATGGAGAACATACCGAAGATTCTCCCCAATCGGGGAAATCAAGACAACTCTTGCTCCTAAACCGGTGACTCATTTAGACCCATCAAAATGCATGGTCCAGTATTGCAACTCCTCCCTAGGTACATCTTCTTGACGCTTGGTCCACTCGGCCACAAAGTCAGCCAAGATTTCCCTGTAACATGGGACTTCAGGCTTTACTGCGTTGATTTCCCTATCGGTCAGCTTCTGTTTCCTCTTCGACTCATACGCTAGCAGCCCTCCAAAAATGTGGTTTAACTCAGTCCTGTGATCTTGGAAAGGTTCTGAGCCACCAGCTGGGTCGTCCTTCTTGGTTACTGAGGTGCCGACTCCATCTGACGGCTTCTGATGAAGTTGAGTTGCATATTGCTCAGCAAACTGTTTGTAGATGAAGCAATCTTTGGCCGCGTGCTTGTGATTCGGGTGATGAGTGCATTGGGCGTTCATGATCCTGTCGTAGGCGGTGACTCGGGGACGCTGTTGTTGGTAGTTAGACGTAGCGGCGACCAGATCCTCGGGCTTACGCTTGCGATCTTTTTGGCTGTTGTTGTCATTGCCGTTGCCGTTACCATTGTCCTTCCTTGGGCGCCAGCTGCTCCCGAATTGCTTGTCATGCTTCTCCTGTCGTGAGGCCTTGATTGCATCATCTGACCTGGCATAGGAGTTGGCTGTCTCGAACATCTTCTTTACTGTCCTTGGAGGCTTGCGCCCGAATTTTCCGATCAGCAACTCATTGCGAACACCCTTCTGGAACGCGGCTATGATGACGTTGTAGAATCAAATGATTTTGATTATTATTTTATGTGATGAAACATTGGTGGCTTGCGACATTTTATGTGTGTAATATTGGTTTATTGTAATGGCATTTCATGTGATTTTATATGATTGATTTTGTGAAGAGATGTGCGGATTTGACCTGGCGATCAGACCGACTAGGCATGGCCGGTCAGACCGGAGGTACGCGTGCGGTCAGACCGGCCAGCCTGCGGTCTGACTGGCAGGTTACCTGTTCGTTTTCGGTTTCGGTTTATCTTTTTTGTTACGGATTGTTTCTTCATGGATTTGACTTCTAGATGGTTTCTATGCGTATGGTTACTGTTGTTATACTAATGTGAGTCAAGTTTGGATGAACTTGTGCTCGAAATATGGTTTCTTTATCGTATGTGTGCAGGTATTGCTTAAGGCTATTCAAAGGATTTTCTTTCTTTTCAAAAGTGAGAGATTTTCTTTGAAATTTTCTGGCATGTGTAATGCTTTTTGGGTTGCTTCACAAAACAACATAAACCAATTGATTTGTTGGGTTTGCCAATGGTTTCATCAAGGGGGAGATTGTAGAATCAAATGTGTTTGATTGTTATTTTATGTGATGAAACATTGGTGGCTTGCGATATTTTATGTGTGTATTATTGGTTTATTGAGATGGTATTTCATGTGATTATATATGATTGATTTTGTGAAGAGTTGTGCGGATTTGACCTGGCGGTCAGACCGACCAGGCACGGTCGGTCAGACCACAGGTATGAGAGCGGTCAGACCGGCCAGCCCGCGGTCAGACCGACAGATTACCTGTTTGCTTTCGGTTTCGGTTTATCTTTTCAATTACGGATTGTTTCTTCGTGGATTTGACTTCTAGATGGTTTCTATGCGTATGGTTACTGTTGTTATACTAATATGAGTCAAGTTTGGACGAACTTGTGCTCGGAATATGGTTTCTTTATCGTATGTGTGCAGGTATTGCTTATGGTAACTATTCGAAGTGATAATGGTGGTGAGTTTAAAAACGCTTTTTTTGAAAGGTTTTGTGATGAAAAAGGTCTTGAACATCAATTTTCATCTCCTCGTGTTCCTCAGCAAAACGGTGTTGTTGAAAGGAAAAATCGTTCTTTGGTTGAGATGGCTAGGACTATACTTGATGAATATTCTACTCCTAGAAAATATTGGGCTGAAGCTGTTAACACTGCTTGTTATATTTCCAATCGTGTTTTCTTGAGATCTAAACTTGGATAAACTTCTTATGAGCTTCGTTTTGGACACACACCGAAGATTTCTCACTTGCGTGTTTTTGGGTGTAAATGTTTTGTGCTTAAATCTGGAAATTTGGACAAATTTGAATCTCGCTCTCTTGATGGTCTTATGTTGGGATATTCTACGCATTCACGAGGCTACCGTGTACTTGTTTTAGAGACTAACAAAATTGTTGAGACTTGTGAAGTCACTTTTGATGAGGCTAGTCCAGGTACCAGACCCGAAATTTCAGGTACTCTATCACAGGTTCAGGAGGAGGATATTTTTGCGGAGGAAAGCGATGACGAGGACGACGAGGCGTCGGCCGGTCAGACCGGGGCTGCGACCGGTCAGACCGGTGGTATACCGTCCGTCAGACCGGGGCTGCGACCGGTCAGACCGGTGGTATACCATCCGTCAGACCGGCGGCAGAAGAGCGGTCAGACAGGCGGGATGGCAATTCTTTAGGAGCTTCGGGTACAGATGCTAATAGACCTCCAGAAGCTTCAACTTCGTCTAAACCAACTACAGATAATGAACAATCGTCAGATTTGAGTGCTCCACTTCGTATTCAACGACTACATCCTCCGGAACATATAATAGGTAATTTGGGTGAACGTACTACAAGATCAAAGGTAACGAATCGTGATTTTCATGCAAATTCTGCTTTTATTGCTAATTTTGAACCGAAAGATGTTACTCATGCTCTAACTGATGAATCGTGGATTAACGCCATGCATGAAGAACTTGAGAATTTTGAAAGAAATAAAGTCTGGTTTTTAGTTGAACCTCCTTTTGATCAAAATATTATTGGAACTAAGTGGGTTTTCAAAAATAAACAAAATGAGGATGGTTTAATTGTTAGGAACAAAGCTAGACTTGTTGCACAGGGTTTTACTCAAATGGAAGGGTTGGATTATGATGAAACTTTTGCCCCTGTTGCTAGGATTGAGGCAATTAGACTTTTGTTGGCTTTTGCTGCTTCAAAAGGTTTTAAATTGTTTCAAATGGATATTAAAAGTGCTTTTCTTAATGGCTATATTCAGGAGGAAGTTTATGTAAAACAACCACCAGGTTTTGAAAATCCTGTATTTCCCAACCATGTTTTTCGTTTGTCAAAAGCTTTGTATGGTTTGAAACAAGCACCTAGAGCATGGTATGATAGGCTTAAAAACTTTTTACTTGCAAAAGGTTTTACAATAGAAAAAATTGAGAAAACTCTCTTTGTTCTCAAGCATGGTGATGATCAACTGTTTGTTCAGATTTATGTGGATGATATCATTTTTGGTTGTTCATCTCACGCCTTGGTTGTGGAGTTTGCTGAAACTATGCGCAAGGAATTTGAGATGAGCATGATGGGTGAATTGACTTACTTTTTGGGATTGCAAATTAAGCAAACACCTCAAGGCACATTTGTTCATCAAACAAAGTATACCAAGGATCTTCTACGACGCTTCAAGATGGACGATTGCAAACCTTTGACTACGTCGATAGGAACTTCTACTGTTTTGGATCCTGATGAAGATGGTGAAGCTGTAAATCAAAAGGAATACAGGAGTATGATTGGATCATTGCTCTACCTCACCGCTTCGAGACCGGACATACAATTTGCTGTGTGTTTATGTGCTCGATTTCAAGCTTCTCCAAGGGTTTCGCATCGTCAAGCTGTAAAACGCATCATGAGGTATTTGAAACACACTCTTGAATTTGGAATTTGGTATTCTACCTCTTCATCTATATGCTTGAGTGGTTATTCGGAAGGGGATTTTGGAGGTTGTAGAATTGATAGAAAGAGTACTAGTGGTACATGTCATTTTCTTGGTACTTCTTTGGTTGCATGGTCTTCTCGAAAACAATCAAATGTTGCTCAATCAACTGCTGAGTCTGAGTATGTTTCTGCTGCTAGTTCTTGTTCTCAGATTCTTTGGCTTATTTCAACTTTGAGAGATTATAATATTGTTTTTGATAAAGTTTCTCTCTTTTGTGATAATACTAGTGCTATAAATATTGCAAAGAATCCTGTTCAACACTCACGCACTAAGCACATTGATATTCGTTTTCACTTTTTGAGGGATCATGTTGAGAAGAGAGATGTGGAATTGAAATTTGTGGATACAAAGTTGCAACTTGCAGATATTTTCACTAAACCATTGGATTTTTCTCGCTTTGCTTTTCTAAGGGGAGAATTGGGAGTTATTCATCCTTTTGGCATTATTTGAGGGGGAGAGTTGTTGGCTCTTTGTTGTATGCATATTTTTTTTATTTTCTTTTGCATTCATGTTTTAATTCATGCATGGTGTCAAAAATATATAAAAAAAATGAGAAAAAGAAAAAGAAAAAGATGGATGAGCTTTGTTTTATATCTTTAGTATATTCTAGTGCTTGCTAGCAATGCTTGTTAGATAATTTGATTACTATATTAGCTTGTGTGCATTTTTAGTAGTTATATGAGCTTTGAATATTGTTTTTAAGTGATATGATACATGACACATAATTCTTTTACTTGAATTAATGAAATATGCAATATTGAAGCAAGTGCTTAGGTTGACTGATTAATGCTTGTATATATACTTTATGGCTTGTTATTCCTCATGATAATCCTTTTGTTCCAATCACTGCAAGAGATACATGCTTATTTATATGAAAAAAATGAATACCGAATCCTTGGAAACAGTCTTAACGACAAGGATATATTCGTAGTGAAAAAGAAAAAAAAGGGGTGCCGAATCCTTGGAAACAGTCTTGACGACAAGGACGTACCCGCAATAATTAAAAAGTTCAAAAATAAATAGCTTAAGGTTCTCTTGGTTATTTTTGAAAAAGGAAATTAATTTGAGAAAGAGTATCAATGCTATAGGTTTATATATTTGGGTTTTTTCTTTCAGTCTTTGAACTTGTGACTATGTTGCATTTTAAATTGTTGAAATCATGAATCATTAATGTTGACTTGATCTTAATTATAATCTTTAAGGTTCATGTTTGTACTCTAGTGCATGTTTGTTAATTAGCTAGTCACTTTTTCTACCTTGTTATTGCAATACATGTACTTGAGTTACTTTTGGTATATTGCAATACTCATCCATGCTCACGATACATTGATGAACTCATTGTCAAAAGGGGGAGAACAAGGTAACTACATTGTGCATCATTATTATATTCAAAGGATTTTCTTTCTTTTCAAAAGTGAGAGATTTTACTTTGAAAATCTTCTGGCATTTGTAATGTTTTTTGGGTTGCTTCACAAAACAACATAAACCAATTGATTTTGTTGGGTTTGCCAATGGTTTCATCAAGGGAGAGATTGTAGAATCAAATGTGTTTGATTATTATTTTATGTGATGAAACATTGGTGGCTTGCGACATTTTATGTGTGTAATATTGGTTTATTGTCATGGTATTTCATGTGATTTTATATGATTTATTTTGTGAAGAGATGTGCGGATTTGACCTGGCGGTCAGACCGATCAGGCATGGTCGGTCAGACCGGAGGTATGCATGCGGTCAGACCGGCCAGCCCGCGGTCTGACTGGCAGGTTACCTGTTCGTTTTCGGTTTCGGGTTATCTTTTTGGTTACGGATTGTTTCTTTGTGGATTTGAATTCTAGATGGTTTCTATGCGTATGGTTACTGTTGTTATACTAATATGAGTCAAGTTTGGACGAACTTCTGCTCGGAATATGGTTTCTTTATCGTATGTGTGCAGGTATTGCTTAAGGCCTCGGGATAGTGTTGCTGGTGATGGATCGGAGTCGACTTGGGAGAAGTGGACATCCAGGGATCAAGAGATCACGCGGGATACTAAAAGGCTAGAGGACAATGCACGTGGTAGATAGAGAATTCATATGGTATACGAGAGGAATCGTATACGTATGGAAAGAGGAGTTGAATTTGGAAGGGAGTCCGAATTCGGGAAGATGGATGGAGATAAGGAAAGAGATGAGTTTGAAGCTTGCAAGATAGGGTTTCCCACGTGGTTGGGAGTCCTAATTCGTGAAAGATTCGTGGGCTTTGTACAGCCTACTTCGTGTATAAATAGAGAGGGAGGGTGTGCCTCCTAGATATCGATTTTGAGGTTCACAAGTTGAGAGAATAGCTAGGGTTTCGAGTATGGTTGAGATTTTGGTGTGGAGTGCTGTTGTTGCACTTTGTAAACACTTTTAGATGCAATAAAGTCGAGAGTTACAATCTATATCTTCGAGTTTGTCATCTACCGGTGTTTTCTGGGTCCCGACGGTCTGACCGAAGGTGTTCGTGCGGTCTGACCGACGAGAGTACGACGGCGGTTTAACCGGCTGTAGGGCGGCGGTCTGACAGGCCAGGAGGGGCGGTCTGACCGGCGACTATACAGCGGTCTGACCTGCGATACTTCGACAGCAACAGTTCGATCTCGTTCTTGAGTTTGATTTCGTTTTTCTATATTGGTTTTGTTGGATTCCAGAGGTAAGTTGTAATTTGCTTAAAGTTTTGGTTTTTGGTCTTCCCTACCATTCACCCCCCCTCTGGTAGGTTTGATCACTCTGTTTCGACCCTACAGACGTCGTCGGTGATGTCGGGGATTTTGTTTCGCTTCTCCGAAAAAGCGCCGAATGTAGTCTTTCAATGACTCGTCGGGCTTCTGGATCACATTGTAGAGATCAAAGTGGGTACCGGGCCTTTCAAAAGTGCCCTGAAAGTTGGCGATGTAGTGGTCCCGAAGCTCACTCCACGAATCAATCGAACCTCTTGGTAAACTTGTGAGCCAATTTTTGGCCGAGTCGGCGAGAGCGACGGGCAAGTAGTTTGCCATGGCCTTGCTGTCTCCTCCTGCTGCATGGATGGCGAGGGTGTAGATGGTTAACCATGACTCGGGGTCGGTTTTGCCATCATACTTGTCGATCCCAGTGGGCTTGAATCCACTCGGCCAATCCACTCGACGCAGGTCCCGAGTGAACACGGGTACTCCATCGTCATAGTTGTCGGGTGAACTCCTTCGGTCTTTGTAATAGGGCTTGTTGCGGTCGCGATGACGCCGATCAAGTGCCTCCCTCAAGTCACTCGGCGCGGGCCTTCGGGAGCCACTCTGCTAGTTGGAGTTATTGCCATAACGGATCCGATCATGGACGGGTGGCCGGCCGTGACCTCTCTCATGAGAGTCGGCCGATTGATCTTGATGCTTCCACATTGCGTAATGACGAGGGTCTTTGGTTTTGGTGGGTGTCTTGCTGAGCTCAGGTCTCCGGTAGTCTTTAGATCGCATAGATGGTAGGCGGCTGCCCTCGGGTGTCTCGGCGATGGACTCGGTAGCTCTCCGAGAAGAGCCTGCGGGAGCGCCGGTGGCTGTGGCTGCGACGATAGTCTTGACTTTGTCTAGAATTGGAGTTACGAGTGCGTCTTCCTATTTGTCGCTCAAGTTACCGCCAATCATGGTGGTCTTGGACGGGTCATCGCCAAGGACGATCTCCTTGACGGGTACCCCCATCGTCCGAAGTCATCCGCTTCTTCGGGGCGTAAGAGGTGGAGGTTTCGGGCCTCCCGCCGCCGTCCTCCGGCTCTGAGACCGCTGCCAGACTATCTGCGCGTTGTTCCGCGCAAGTCAGGGCGACCTTGACATCGTCGTCGATGGTGATGGGGCCACCAGGGCGCGACATCTTCATCTGGAGGTAGGCGTAGTGGGTGGCCGCCATGAACTTCACCAACGCGGGCCTTCCTAGGATCGTGTTGTAGGGCAGATTGAGATCCGCCACATCGAAGTCAAGCCGCTCGGTGCGGAAATTGGTGGGGTCACCAAAAGTGACCGGGAGCTCAATGTGGCCTAGCGGCCACATTGTCCTGGGGTCATGCCAATGATTGGCAGTGACGGCTTGAGCTTCATCCCCGGGACCTTGATGTTATCAAAGGCCATGGTGGAGATGATGTCGAGTGCGGCCCCACCGTCGATCAGGACACGCTACAACCTGACGTTGCAGATGGTTAGTGAGACCACCAACGCCAACTGTCCCCCCGGGCAACCACCGGCGGGTGGTCAGTCCGGTCGAAGGTGAGCCTCACCTCTGACCAGCGCACCCGCCGTGTCGCCTCATGGGTGGGAACAGCGGCCAGGAGCTTGCGCTTCATGGCCTTGAAGCTACGGCAGGAAGCGTGAGCGCACGCTCCGCAGTTGATGGTGGCGACGGTATGCTAAGGCTCCTAGAAGTCCAGGTCCTCATCATCGTCACCGGCGGGGGCCTTCTTCTTGGCCTTCTGTCGTCGCTTGTCGGTCGAGGTCGCCAGGGCCTTGCCCTCCCGGCGAGCCTGCCGCTTCTCCTCCTCAGACTTTCTGATGCGCTCGGCCAAGTTCTTGACCGTGCGGCAGTCAGCAAGGCTGTGGGTGGAGGTGTCCACTTATCCACCCGGCGATTCTCGCTAGGGGTGGTAGTGTCCTTCTGCTTGCTGCTCGCGGCCTTCTCCTTGCGTGGGGCCGCAAGGTGCCTTTGGTGACGAGGACAGGGCCCTCGTCGTCGGAGCGGGCCGACCTCCTGTTCTTCCTCCTCTCACGCCGCTTGGAGCGGGAAGAGGACTCGGGGGCAGCCGTAGCCGCCACACTAGAGCCGGAAGAGTTCCAGGCCTAGGCCTCCTCCTTACGGGCCACCTTGTCCGTGAGTTCGAAGAGCTGTGCGGTAGTCTGGGGCTCCTTGGAGGCTATCTTCTCGAGCATGCGGTTATGCCGCACGCTCCCTCTGAACGCGTAGATCACCGCGTGAGGAGGAATGTAGGGGATTGTGGACCCCCATTTTTGTAACAGGAATCACTCGTGTTCATAGTACCATTTCTCTGGAACGAGTAGTCTGGTACCCACGATTACATTGCTGAATCATCAAGTGCACATACACCACTCGTCTTACGCAAAATATTACAATATAGCGCCCGAAGGCAATAGTCTAGAACAAGGGACCAAACAGTCCGGAATACAAGCAAAAGCAGAATATAGATAAGGCAGTGGAGTTAAGGCAGCGGCACGCCATTGCCATAGGCAACGACTGAGTCTAAGACCTACTGAGCGCCATCGTCTTCCGTACCCTCCTGGTAGTACTCGTACGGGTCTTCGGGGACTTCATCGCCCACATCTGAATGTTTTGCATATAGCAAGGGTGATTATCAACCGTACTCAGCAAGCCATACCAACCGTACTCAACAAGCCACCACAGCAATGATGCATATGATAGGGGATAATCAAGGAACGGTTGTGGTTCTTTTGCGTAAAGCTAGTTTTGCAATTCTTTTCACAAGCCTAAGACCTAGCATAGATTGTTCAAGTTTTAATACCATAGTTCATTAATCAAGGACTGTTCTGTCCACCATCCATTGTGATCCCAAGGATAGCTTCCCGCCACTGGATCGTCATGGTTTTCTGGGGTCTACCCCTTCTCACTTTCTGAGAAGTTGAGCCACTAGCACATAAAAATCATTATGCATGCCGATCCCATCATTTTAAAATTTAGAGTCTAGCCAAGCGAAAAACTTGTCCCGGTGCTCCATATTCGCGAGCACGACTATTCGAATAGATTTGATTTACTCACACTGCAGTGGATGTATACTTTACCCGTACTCCGTGACTTGCCCAACTCATGAGCCGAAGTCCCAACGAATGAGACGCGTCACGGCCAGGGTTCACTTTACCACGGGTCCCCCGGTTACCGCGACCCGGCAGTACGGCGGTTACCGCGCGGTAACCGCGGTAACCGCCAAAAACCGTGACAAATTCGTGATTCAAAAATTCGGGGAAACCGCGGTATGGGTTTGACGCGGTTACCGCGTGATGTTAGAGCAAAAGAAGAACGAAATGAAGAAAATAATAAAAAAAATTGGAGAAACACTTAAAAATGTGTAGAATTTGAGGATAATAATTAAAATATGTAGGATACTTGTGGGTATACAATAAAAAATTTTGGCATGATCTTTTCTGTCACAACCCTAATTTTAGTACAAGGTATTTAGGATTACTTATCTCTACTTATAGGTTACATATTTAATAATTTGCATTAGCTTATACATTCAAATGAATTTTGGAAACAAAGTAAAAACCTAGTCGGCAAATTGAACCAACATCTATTAGTGCATTAAGTTGAACAATATGGTATAGGTTTTATAATTTATTCAAATACTAGATTATTTATCAGGATTTAATATAATTTTTATAGAATTTTTACACTTAGTTTTGACCTTTTTAAAATTCAATTTAAATCTCAGCATACCCCTTTTCATCTTTTTGCCAGAATTAAAATATTTCAAATTTTTTAGTGAAACTTTGAAAAATGGAAACTAGGTAAATCAAGGTATCTCCACACTAGACTACATAATTTTGGCATTCTTCTAACTGGTTCAAACTATTTAATCAAGAAGGAGAGAATGAAAATCCCTGGAAATTCCTGAAAATTACCTAAACAGATGTTAACTCTGTTCCTCACCCATCTCCCTCTCAAATGCATAGACCATCACGACCTGGACCCACGTGTCATTGTCCTTGGGCTAGCCCCATCCTTGGTGCACACAAAAAATCGCGTGGGACCCACAGGAGACCTTCAAAAGAGATGGCTGACATGTAGCTCATGCCGTGGCACCGTTTCTTCCTTCGACTTCAACGCTCCCAGCTGCTCTCTCTCGACTCACACTTCATCCCAACGCCAAGAAACCACAGGGGGAGAGCTCCTCCTCGTCCTCCTCGCCCTCATCTTCTTCTTCGTCTTCACCGCTTGGTCTGTAGGTTTCCCAGCTATCCCTCCTCACTCTGGAGTTTACCATAGAGCCAAGGAAACCAGAGTGGGAGAGCTCCTCCTCGTCCTCCTCGCCCTCATCTTCTTACCGGCCGCCGGGAAGACGCCTTCACCACCGCTCATCTGGTCATCTTCGTCGCCATCTATCTTGCGTTCCCGACTCACCCCAGCACGCCGTAGCCGCTGCTCTGATTTTGCGCCGTTTCTTGCAGCTGATCTCCGGGAACGCCGACCCCGCCACGGGTGTTCTGGAGCACGGCCAGACCATTGTCAACAAGCAGCCGCGGGATCGCGTCGCCGTTCTCATCGCCTCGAGGTGAATCCGGCTGAGCTGCTGCGCCACCAACTTCGCCCCATCATCCTCTTCGAAACGCCTCAAGAATCCCACGGATTGGTGCAGTGAGGAGGGAGATCGACCACCGTCTTCTCCAAGTCAAACCTAGCGACTCCGTCGTCGTTTCCTGTTCAATCGGTGAGCCATTTGTCGATTGCTCGCAGTGGTAGTGACCCTAGGTGGTGTTCTACATTTTGCATATGTTGTTCTTGACATGCATGCAATAAATCGAGCCGTCCACGCTGCCGCATCCTTACAGGCATGGTGTCCCGAGCGCTGCTGCTTGCAGCCGCCGTTTGCGCTGGTTCGGCCACCATCGGTTGGGTAAAATAGAGGAATGGAATCGCAAGGACTTGCTCTACATTTTCTCTTTTGACCTCGACCCCATTCGGGCAACCGTTTGCCGCCGGTGAGTTTGAGATCGAGCTCAGCCATGGCTGGCTCTATCGCTGCTGCTGTTTGGAGAAGATGACTGGACTACGTTGCAAGTTGTGGAAAATCCCAGGGATCGTTTTGCAAAAGTACAGTCCAAAGGAATTTGAAAAAAAACTGAAAAATAGGCAAACTTCAAAATTGCATAACTAATTCATTTGAGCTCATTTTTGAGTGAACCAAATTTCTGTGTATTCCTAAATTTGTGCTCTTTATGTTAGTAAAATAAAATTTTCCAACTTATGTATAGAAAATGTCAATAAATTTGTGAGTAGCACAAAAACACTTATTTTGCACCTAGGACTTGTAAAATCTCTAGGAAATTAATGGTTAATCCCAAAATTATGCAACCACTACTGTTGATCTTAGAAGTATGTACCCTTTAATCTGGATGAAAAGAATTTGACAAAACTATCTCCTAAAATATGCCTAAAGATGAAATAACCTTTTCTTTTTGTTGAATTTGTAAAATTCATAACTAAATCATTTTAACTCCAAATGCAGTGAACCAAGTTTTGTTATAACCAGTGAGTTATCCTATTTTAATTAAAAATAATATCACTTATGAAATATAACTAGAAAATGATAGCATATATTGTGCCCTAGGGTAGTTCATGTATAATTACAGAAATGTCATTTTCAGAGTATATAGCTTGTTATTTTTATAGCTCTCAAACCATAAATCTAAATGAGATGATTCTTGCTTATAAAATCATTTTATCATACTCTCTATCTACTGTAATTAGGCCATGATTTATAGAGCATGTTGCATATGCATGTTTATTTCAATCTTATTTGCATTATTGCCTCTTATCGGTAGATTCAGACGTTCCGAAGTACGTGGAGCAAGAACCTGAGATTGAGTGTGATTTCTCACAGCAGCAAGGCAAGCATCTAAGCATATAGAATCCCTATTTTTACTAAAATGATTTGATTGCAACACAATATATATGCATGTGTTGATTTACTCCAAAATTATCGGTATTGGTTAGAGTTGTTTATAACCTAATTGCTGCATATCCTTCCTTGTTTCATTGTTATCATTTATTCTTGTAACCTCTGGTTGGAAGTACTTGGGAATGTTTTATTGTTTTACCGATGCTTAGCCATGCTTAGGTCTAGTAGTGTTAAAAATCGATGGATGGAGCCATCGATTGAACTTATTCACCACCTGCGATTTGTGGGCACAAAATCTGATTATTTCACAAAATAATTAATACGTAAACATGCTTTAACTTGGACGAGTGATAGGGCAATGACGGGATTGTGGTTTTTCCCTGATGCAAGTAGCCTCGTCTGGGTTGTTAAGGACCGAACATGTTGACATCTATTCAAGCACCTTACGTACTTCCACTCGCCGGGCATGGGACAGCTTGACTTAGTACTATGTTGCACTGTGATCATTTACGCTTCGCTGGTCATTCGTGAGGGTGGTTTTCCCTTTGGAGTGCCCTGGATGTGCCTAGTTTTGGCAGGGGGTTTCTCCCGCGATGGTGAGCCCGCCTTAGCCACATCACACACACGTGGCTAAGTCGTCGGGGGCCTAGGCGTGGTTTAGGTGGTTGGGGTGTGACTAGGAAAGGACATGTTATGAGCTTGTATCACTTGTAGGTCACACCTGTGTGCGTGTGAAGCATTTGATCCTTGTTCATTTCGTGTGGGTAAAGATGTACCCCTCTGATCAGAGTAAAACTATTCGAATAGCCGTGTCCACGGTTATAGGACGATCGCTTGATGTGTTAGTTAGTCTATGTTGGCATCAAACTTGGGTTAAATGGCCTGGTTTAGTCTTGGATATGGGGATAGTTATGTTTGTAATCCATGGTTGGGCACCGGTTGTGCTTATTTGTGATTCAATTTTAGGTTTACATGCCGGCTGTCCAAAAATTTCAGATTACGCTATCTTAGAAATGCTATGTTTTCAACTTACTACTTGCTCAACTAAATTGGCTTTATGCAAAACTTAAACCATTATACCATCTTTTTAAGGTAGAAGCTTGCATACTCCTCTCTTCTATGTGTATATATATTAATGTGTAAGACCTGCAAGTACAATCTTGTACTTAACCCGATGCCTGCAAATTTTCAGACGAGGGTGTCGGCGTGGTTGATTGTTCTTACTACCCTACCGAGGGCGGTGAGGGTAGTGAGTAGCCTTTTCAGCTTGGCTCTTGCCCCGGTTGGTTGCCCTTGTGGGATGGTTGGCAAACCACGGGTCTTACTTTTGCTTATGTGAAATTATGAAACTTCCGCTGCTATATTTTGTGTTGTATGATGGGCTGTTGAACCCCGTTATGAAATATGTACCTCGCTGCCCTTTTATCCATATTTATGCATTTGTGATGTTTATCAATTGCTTGCGATGAAAGTGCAAGGCTAGTCGTTTTTCCTGGGGACTAGCTAAGCATGAGTATGAATTTTGAGCAATTGAGATGTTGTAGAGCTTTAGCAATTTGAGTCAAGTCTCCTGAGATGTGTAACACATTTGGTCGCCGCCTTCGTGTGGTTTGACGGGCATGTCTCAGGCTGAAGTTGACTGGCATGCTGAGTCCGAACAATATCTCCTTTGTTCATTATTCGGCATTATGGATTTTATATCGAATGGTGTCAATTTGTGATCATGGGCACATTGAGAGATGAGTGGCTATTTATGCATGTATGGATCCCATTCATCCAAAATTATGTGGTGGTCACAAATTGCACTGGACGGTATAATTTTCGGGTGCCCACATTTTCTATATTAAGGACTTGAAATCAATTGAACAATTCATAACATAATATTTTGACAACAACAATCAACAATCTCAAGATGTCGCACAAGGTGTCCACATGTCCACATGTCAATATGTCCACAATATAGAGTTTACAGGTGAAATGAATACAGTCCACAATATAGAGTTCACAGTAGAGTCCACAATATAACATCCACAATATGATAGTTCACATAACAAGCAACATGAAAATAGAAATTTGTTTTTAATTGAAGGAAATAGAGAAAGACATACCAACATAGAGCCAGCTATGCGTTCCACTGATTATATGTCATGTTGTACTCCTCTGTGGACATGAGCATCAAGCCATGCGAGTGTAGCAACCTTGCCTTGTATTCCTCCCAACTTTGACCTGTCCATGATGCTGTTGTTTGCCACTGAGCATACAATTGAGCGTACCACTGGGGCTCTTGCCACTCGTACACCCATGTAGGAGGGGGATAATCGGAAGGTTGGGGACGATTGTACGCATACATTGGATAGCCACTTTCAATGCTAGAGGCATTGAATGAGCTGTAGCTATCCTATGGTATGTCAAGATGTTGTCATCGTTGTTGGTCACTCGGTGAAACGGTAGTTCGTTGAGAGCTTGGAGCACCGTGATCATGGTCCTGAGTCGCGTGAGTGAAGTCGGCCTCACCTGCAAATGAAATTGTAGGAAGAAAATTAATCAATAATGAAATGCATGGTAAAGGTCTAAATGGTAATTGAAGCACATCGCACCAGTGAATTGAATAGGGCTGCGGTGATTTGACTATTGGGTGTGACCCCTAGGAGGCACTTCAGTGGTGCCTTGGCCTCCTTGACCACCGTTGTCTCCGTCGTCTGTATCAGTTCTTGAGCTACTATCATTGGACTCTTGGTAGTCTGGGCTTCCTTCAGTCTCTTCATCGCTATCAACATTGCGAGATTGTGGACCTTTGCCCTTAACTCTTTTGGATGTAGGTGCTTTTGGTGGCTGCCGAGTCTTCCTTTTTCCAATATGAGTGTCACCTATATTCACATCAGCCCACTCTGCAATAGTAGAAGCTCCTGTGGTTCTGCGCAGGTCAGTCAAGTCCACTAGGTTGGCTACAAGTGGACTAGGCACGGGGGCGTCACTCTCAGTTGAGTCTTCATCTAGTTCTGAACTAGCATTGGACCGAGCATTGTCCATCCATTCTTTAATCTGATTGTTAGTTTCATAGAATGATAGGTCCGCTAGGCTTTGAAGAGGATCGTCGTCCTCCTTCCTAACTTGGGCATTTGTTGAGCTTCTTGTGGGTAAGTTTATTACGGACCTTGGTATGTACGAATGCGAATGTGCTCCAGTTCCGTTCACATCCACTTGAAGAGCAGCATTGACCAACCATACGCAACGCAAGCCTCTTCAAATTCGGCGTGTCTGAGGCAAACATAGACCACCATTGTGCTGCACATGCCAAATTCCATGTCAATTTACAACACTAAATACGTGTAAAGCATCAGGACATATGACATGTGCAAATGATTAAAAACATACCAGGGGAAGTTTTTCCATCGGTGGCCATCTTTCTTGCAAGGGCCCTCCCAAATTCACCAGTCTTACGGCGATACATCTCAACCTCCAGCAAAGCGGCGGCGGCCGTATCAATGTCCGTCATCCACTCGAAGGCCAGACGAAGGTCTTGGAAGACGGAGGCACTTGGAGAGTACGCGTAGTGCGTCCTTGGGTTCAATGCCGCAGCTACAAATCATGAAACAAGATCGATGAGAGTCACACAATACCAATTTTCTCAATATGTAATGTGGGCTACTTACTGGCATTGATTAGAGTTTCATTGGTGAGGTCGTGCATCCTTCTGTTAACAGTTTTCATGTATGCTTCGAACTTATCCCTTTGACTCGCAAAAAGACTGTCGTACTCCATTTTCAACAACTGATATCTCAGAAAAACCTCACTCAAATTGGGGTTCTTGTCATCGTCAGCAAACCAAAGGAAGGAGTACATCGGCTGAACTGAATTGACTACTGCCTGTAAGTTCTCCCACCAAGTCATGCTAGATAGGCATGCGTGTGCATACCTGCCCTCTGTTGTGGCACTGAATTTGCTTTGCATGAACCCAGAGGAAGCCATCCACTACATGAACTGATCTCGCCTCCTAAGGAAGCTCTGAAGAAACATGTAGTTTGTGCCAAACCGTTTAGCATTCCACTTAACCAGTTCACCACCTATAGCTGACACCATCATGGCATGCATCTTGGAATGATTGTATACCCATCTGCAAATTTTCCTCGCACTCGCAATCACCATTTCATGGTCCGGCATTTTTCCAACCTCCTTAAGCATCAAGTTAATTGTGTGCGCCACACAAGGTTGCCACACAATTGTTGGATACTTTTGCCGCAGCAGTCTGCAAGCCTTCTTGTAGTTAGACCCATTGTCAGTGATAATCTGAACGACATGTTGGGGGCCTACTTCGCGTACCACCTTTTTTATCTCCTGCATGGGTCAATCACAAAATAAAACAAGACCTCAAACACTACACTTGATGTTATCAAATGAGGCTAAAGTGTTGCAGGAACGTCGTCACCTTCAGTACAAAGTTAGCATCTTGGCTTTGGCCCGTGGCATCAACGGAGTTGTGGAAAAACATGATTCCATTGCAATATATCAAAAAGTTGATGACCGCCATAGCCGTCGGTCCTGTCCAAGAATCACACATTATAGTAACACCGTACTCATCGCAATCACGCTTGAACCTGTCGAATTGCTTCTCGACGTCCTTCTCTGTAGCATCAAGGTACTTCCCATCAATCTCCCTACCGCTTGGGGAAGGTATGTTTTCACCTACAATGTACAAATGCCAAATAATTAGTGTGCGAACTGTTAGAACAATGTAAATCCATATGAAATGCATACGTACCCCACTTCTGTGTTTCTCGAACGGCGCTGACAAAGTATGGATTATCAGCATTTCTTGCATAAATGCCGGAGGTGTAGAAGAACCTTGCCCATGACTCACCAATGGTCTCCCTAGCTTGCCTTCCCTTCTTTGTGAAGAATCCTGTATCGATGTGTGTCTGCACAGGAGTCTTGGCAGATGCTAGGTTGTAATCTCTCACAGAAGGTGACTCCTTGTGAGATGTAGCCCTTCGCAACAAACTGGCAATTGGGTTGCTTCTACCTTTCCGTGCCTCGGGCTCAGCGGATCAACTGCCACCACCATGCTCATATGTGCCACCTCGATCCTCCACACCCCTCCTAAAGTTTGCCTCTTGCCATGAGGCTTGCATGGCTGCTTCCATTTGTTCCTCCTCGTCGGCATCACCTGCTAGGTCATAATAGTTGACCCTAGCCGCTTCAACCCTTCTTGACCTCTCACTGTGACGATTATCACCTGCATCTTTTATCCTGTCCAACTCGCACCTGAAGAATTCACGGACATCTGGAGGCATTGAATTGCAATATGTAACCCCTTCCCTTTTCCAGCCAAATGAATTTTAAGTCGAGTTGCTCCACCATCGCCCTTTCTCTGATGACAATACTTACAACGCCATCTAGGTGCTATGCTCTCCCCGTGCTCCCACACCGGGTCCCTACTATTTGTCATATCCATCCTGTATGTAACATACGCGAAAAGTATAGTATTAGAAATGAACTCACCAAGGCCGCATAGCTACCCTTACGTTAAAAATCCGCTTATGTTTATAACGTTAATATATATATACAAACACAAATGCTCTCGTTAATTGTTTCGCTTATGTTTATAACGTTAATTTATTTTTTTATTTATCGTTGTTTGTTTTACATTATTTGTGTTTAATTCACTAATGACATACATATAAAAATTCTACTTATAAATAGTCTTTTATTACTAATAAACGTTTCGAATAAGCATATGAGTAAGCGAAACAATATAGCTAAAATTATGGTGCTTCAAAGCTGCATCTAAAAAATTTTTTTGACATCAAAATTACAAATTGAATCTATGCGGTTTACTGTCGATTTGTGCACGGTAACCATAGTATTATCGCGGTTACTGCACGATATTGCGCGGTTACCGCACGCTATAGCCCTCTACTGCTACAGTAACCGGCCCACTTCGCGTGATAACCGTCGAAAATCGCACGGTTACCGCGCCAAACCACGTGGTACGAGAGAACTTACCTTCGTTTCGCTGGTGGGGACGGTTACCGCGGCGTACCGTCTTGGCGGTGGCGACGGATCTGGCACGGTTTTGCCGCGTCTTGCGCCGCCGAACCTAAGTATGGAGAGGGAGAGAGAGAGCACGGTAGAGATAGGGAGAAGATATTTTCTCCTCGGTTGGGCCTCTATGGGCCATATGCACAGTACCGGGCCGGCTCAATTTTTTTTTCTTTTCCTTTTTCCAAATTTATTCTCCGTTTAGCCCTCAAACTTGAATAAATATTACTCTTTTTCGAAAAATTTCTTCACCATAAAACACTACAAATCAAGCACTACCTTCACCATTTTTTTTGATTTTTTTAATTTGTTTTTGAATTTTTGAATTCGGCCAAATTTCATCAAACCGTACCACGCGGTATGGGTAACCGTACCCACGCGGTATGGGCGGTAACCGCGGTAACCACGCGGTTACCGCCGGTAAAGTGAACCCTAGTCATGACAAAGCATTTCAATAACCTCACTTTGGCAGTACCCGCTCCATGAACTTGAGCCCTCCTGCACTCTAGCCATACACGGTTTCTAGCAGTGGGAGGAGTTCTGGTGCTCCCGAGAGGGAAAAACTCACTCATTCTTTAATTTGAAATTAAGTCCAGTTTTAATTCGGTTACCCACCGATGGTTACCCACTTGTAGGCTTCCCGCCTAATCACACACCTAAGTGAACCACTATGCAGGGGTACCGCCTCCGTTCGGCTATTTAATCCGCTGGGTCTACACCCATCGAGAAGTACGGTTGTACTAGCTCGTTTCATGTTTATCTCATGGCTCGGTCCTTAATTGACCAGGGACGGCACTAGCCTTAACCGAATTCCACCCAAATCATCCAGCTGCCCCAGTCTAAAACATTTGTTTAGTTTTATTTTTCCTTTCGCAATCCATGTCATCAATGTCATGGCAATGTGGCGCTCATGTCTCCACATGCCGCATTTCAATTACCTTCCCTAAGGTAATTGCCCAAGCATATAGCATTTCATAAATATCAGAATGCATGAATCTAAATTAGCATTACTAAGCATTTGTCATAAATGACTAGGGATTCACACGCATTTATGGGTACAAGGAAATAAGGTAAACAATAGTCAAAGGCATGACACATTAGCAAGTAGGATATTCACCATTGCATGCAGTTTTATTTGTAAACAAAGTAAGTTCGCAAATTGGGATCAACATGTTCAAGGATTAGTGATGACTTGCCTTGCTCGGAGCCCTGCGGGTCTTGATCCTCGATCGGACTCGCAACTCCCTCGGGGGCTAGAATTACATGCGAAAGAAATTGATTTGAATTCGATTAGAATTCAAATAAAATCCAATAAAATCCGATTAAAGAAAAGATCGAACGCGAGCGTCGAATTTTGGTATTGATTCTATTATTTATGAAATAGACAAATTCCGATTTTAGTCCATTTGCCCTAAAATATTTGCGTTAGCCGATTAAAGTATTATCTCATTTTAATTTACGCTATTCCGAATAAATACTTTAGATTCCGATTAATAATAATTAACCCTAATACTTTAATCCGAAATAAGATACTCCGCATATTTAATACTTAGGTTCCGATAATAATTAACCCTAATGAATGACTAAATAACCACAATGAATAATTAAGTTGATAGATTAACGAATGAAAACTGAATAGATAATTAACAGACTAAATACCTTAATAAATCACCGATTAAATAGATAACCGCAATTATTATATGAGGATTTTCAAAAATAGCCGACGATTAATCCTCCGATTAATATATACGTATATATATATATAACTTAGTAAATAAATATCTAAATAAGTAGCTAAATAAATAACCCGCTAAAGAAATTACCAATTAAATGAATGAATCGCAAGTTATTAACTAATCCTGATTTATTTTCTAGAAGGTTTCAAAAATAACCGCCGATGGACTTACCGATTAACACATATGTATATATATCTATATGTGTAAATTAAATTTCCCCGATTTCCTAAATCTTCATTTCTTTATTTTATTTTCATTTTTCCCCTTTTCTTCTTTTTCCTTTTTTTTCTTTTTCTTTTCCTCTCTTTCTTTTTTTCTCCTGCTCCCTTCTCTCTCTCGGCTCCTTTCTCTCTCTTGCAAGCTACACCGACAGGGGGGAGGAGGGCTTACCGATGGCGGGGCGCGGCACGGTGGCGCAACATGGCGACGGCGGCGCAAAGTGGCGGCTTGGCGGAGTGGGAGGAGGAGAAGGGGGAAAATTTGGGGGAAAGAAGAAGGGGGAGTGGGGCGGGGAGAGAAGGGGAGCCCGGGGACGGATTTGTAGTGAGCGCGGGAAGGAGTGCGGAGGCCGGCGCGGGAGGGGGAAGAACGGATGGGACGACGTGGCGATGCGATGGCACGTGGGGCGCGAGGTGGAGGGAAGGGCGGCGCACGGCAGAGGCGGAGGGAAAGGCGGCGCGCAGCAGGTGGCAGCACGGCAGAGGCGCGGGGATGCGACGGGCAGCGATGGTGACGTGGCAGCGGCGATGGCGACGGGACGGCGCGGCGTGGCAGCGGCGCGGGTGGCGGAGGGGCGCCGATGGCGACGGCGGCAGTGGGGTGGCGCGGGACACGAGGCGCGGCCAGGTGCGGCGTGCGGCAGAGGGAGGGGACAGCTAGGTTCGGGTCGAGCACCTAGGGTGCAATGAACAGTGCCGATTCCGATTTTTGAAAGTTGAGTTGACTGCCTAGTTAAAATTTGTCCAAAAATTTATAATTTCTCACAAATGGATTTTGTTCAATATTTGTATTATTCATAAATATTTCACCCAAGATTTTTATGTCTCCATAATTTTTATTTATATACATTATATATATTTATATATATGTCTATATACATATGCATAGGTGTAGATAAATATATATATATATAATGTCCTATTTAAATTTATATTTCCCAAATAAATTGATGACAACTATATAGAATGTTTTCTTACCACAATTTGCCCAACTATTATTTGTACCACTTTTTATTTCTATAATATATTTTGCAATTGTCCATTTTCCTTTTTCTTTTAGGGTTTTTACATAATTAATTTTGATTAATTTAAATTCCGCAAATAAAGATTCGAATAAACGAGCAATTAAACGCGGCATGATGCAATTCAATTCAAACATTTTGAAATCTCGTATTTTGGAGTTTCGTTTTCGACAGTCAAATTTTCAGGGCGTTACAAACCTACCCCCTTAAATAAATCTCGTGCCGAGATTTCTTACCGGTTGTCGAGCAGGTGTGGGCACTCGGTCTTTAGAAAATCTTCGCTCTCCCAAGTGTCCTCATCTTTGGTGTGATTTCTCCATTGCACTTTGTACATGCGCCACGTCTTGGTTCGGGTTTTCTACTCTGCCTCGTCCAATATTTTTACCGGATGTTCGGAGTATGTGAGATCACTGCTGATGTGGATATCTTCCAGGGGAGCTTGCTCTTCCGGCACACGCAGACACTTCTTTGATTGTGACACATGGAACACCGGGTGTACATCAGAGATATGCTCTGGTAGCTCTAGCTGATAGGCCACTTCGCCTCTTCTGATTTTTATCGGGAATGGTCCCACGTATCTTGGCGCAAGCTTTCCTTTGACCTTGAACCTCTTGGTTCCTCGTAGCCGGCGTCGTCGACAAGCTCACCGGCTGCCATGCCCAGCCGCTGTCTCCGGTCTCTCTCTCACCGTACCACTGACCAGTGGACCCCACGTATTTAAAATCTGGAAATACTAAGGGAAATACTCAAAACAATAATTATACAACAGAAAAATGAGTGAACTTGTAAAATACATATAAAATTCATTTGAACTCCATTTGAGGGGAACCAAATTTCTATGGACTCACAAAATTATAAACTTTAATATGGTAAGATAAAACATGATGCTTACAATGGCAAAAATGTCTCCAAAAATTAGTATATTAAATAATTGACATATAGCATTCACCAATTCATAAAATCCATATAAAATTTATATTAACTCATTTAGAGGTCAATTAAATTTCAGAATACTCATAGAGGCATGTTCTCAAATGTCATAAACCAATATTTGACACCTTCAGTAAGAAATCGTCGCTAAATAATGGTGTAGTAAAATAGTTACTATAAAGTAAACTACAAATTGTAGAATCCATTCAAAAATTCATTCTAACTCCAAATATTGTAATTCCAGATGGGTTAGGTTGTTAATCTCATAGACTTGGTTTCTATAAGTTAAAACTGTGGCACATATAGTACCCAAAACATATTTAAACTTGTATAATAAATAATACTTATAATATGTCATGTATCTTGTAAAATTCATAATAAAATCATTCCAACTCCAAAAATATTGAAATTAATTTTGTTGAACTCTTGAGAACTTAGCCTTCACTACAGTAACCTAAAACTTCACAAGTCTTAGACCCAAAATGCACTTAAAGCTTAATAGAGCTTAATTAATCTATTACTAGTATTGGACTTTAAAAATTTATAAGTTACAAATGCAATGTGATAAAATAGAATTTCCTTCACCACAAATTACATACACCCAATATCTAACCACACTAGTGAATTCATGCATTCTAGAGCATTTTGAATATTTGTATGTTTCGGTATTTATTTGATTATCATTATTTCTTTTAGAAGACGAACTCGTTGTTGGTGAGGAGATTTGTCCTATCGCTGACCCTAGTAAGGACATCAATCAAGGCAAGTTTGCCCTCACCCTTTGAACATATTGAATCCCATGTTTTTCGGGCTAAATGTGTTGTTTTATAAATTTGCATGCGTAATTCTAACTATTGGTATTTCCAAAAATGTAAATGGTAGTTATATCCTAAAAATTGCATATATCCTGTTAAAAAACTTCATCTTGCTTTTGAAACCTTAAGATTTATTAGAGTACCCTAATTGTACTCACATGGAAACATCTATGCTTTTATAAAGTGCAAAAGCTTAGCCTTGCTTAGTAACAGATAAATCATGGTTGTGGATCACTTCCTATGATATTTGAGTCATTTCAAAACTTATGAACAGAAAGGGTTTCTCTGCTTATTTGCAAACTAAAAAGAAATGAATGTGAATTTCAGACTTAGGCAGCAAGTGCTATGCATATGGTGGTAGTTGCATATCGATAGGGGGAGTGTTCACCTGAGTCGTTTAAAGACCGAACTACGTATCACCCACTTATGTTTACCGTACATCCACATGCGTTATTTATGGGGTAACCTTGGCCTATTAAGTTAAGCAATTGTCTGACCTTGCATTCGGGAGGCCGTTGTAGTAGAGGTAGTGGCCACGAGTGTACTATGGCTATCTATAGGAACTACCCATGTATGTGTTAATGATTATGTTGAATTTAAGGCTAGCAAATACTACTAGCTGTATGTGGTTACCGTGAGGGGACGAGTGTAATGTTCCACCTCACAACATGGGCGTCTAAGTCTGTCCAATACAACGATAACGTACCTCGTGGGGGAACGGATGTGTTCGCTGCCACGGCGTTAGGTTTAAGGCGTGGGCCCGCCACCTAACGGCTCTAGGACTTAAGCCTAGGGTGGATTCACATTTATCGTGCTCATGCAAGGTTAGACAATACTTAATGTAAAAGCCTCGTTATGACCTCTAGACCGCACTCAACGTGTAGAGTGTGGTAGTGCTTTGGCCGGCACAAGACAAACTAGAGAGTTCATGCCATGTGGGTAAAGCTGTACAAATTCTGCAGAGTTCTAAAAACTAATCGATTAGCCGTGCTCACGGTCATGAGCGGCATAGTGATGTGATGTGGGTATACTTTTGTGTTTTCCTAAATGCTTTTGAAACTAAATGTTTTGGAATGATAATGAGTTTGATATATGTATTATGATCACCCTACTTCCGGTTGGATCATAATGAAATGCTACTATCTATTTATGTTGATATCATGCCATGACTATTACATTTTACATATTGTTAAAAATACTTTGTTCAATTGCGTTGCAAATGGGTTGTGAACTAAAATTAACTTTATGCTGAAAACCTTGACTATGTAAATAAGCCTTTCTTGGAATATAGCCTTCATGTATATAGGTTTGATTGTGCGCTTGCCAGTACATTAATTTGATTAATGTACTGACTCTTGCCTTGTGTATATGTTGTTGTTTAGAATTTGATGCAGGTAGTTGAGTGTTACGGGAATCGTTGTTTCCTCAGGATTGGTCCTATCTAGGGGTTTACCTCTAGTCGGTTGCTTGTGGGGATTTTGGGCAGACATGCTTCTGAAGGACATTAACTATTTAGCCGGATGGCTATATGTAAGTAACTTTGTTATTTGTATTTAGTTATATCTAAGTCACCCTTCATGTGTTTGAGTTAATGCCATGGCTTAGATGAAAGTGCAAAGCTAGCATTTTCCTGGGGCTAGCTAAGCATGAGTAAGGATTTTGAGCAATTGAGATGTTGTAGAGCTCAGCAACTTGAGTCAAGTCTTCTGGGATGTGTAACACATTTGGTCGCCACCTTCGAGTGGTTTGACAGGCATGTCTCAGGCTGAAGTTGACTGGCACGCTGAGTCCCAGCAATATCTCCTTTGCCCATTATTCGGCATTGCAGAGTTTATATTGAAAGGTGTTACTTTGTGATCATGAACACATTGAGGTTTGAGTGGCTATTTATGCGTGTATGGATCCCACTCACCCAAAATCTTGTGTTGGTCATAAATAACACTAAACAGTATAAATTCAGCGTGCTCGACACACCCAAATAGAGTCATATCCCGCGGCAGTCTTGGGTAATCCGACAATGAAATCCATGCCTATCTCATCCCATTTCCATTCGGGAATCTTGAGCAGTTGCAACAAGCCTGCCGGTCGTTGATGCTTAGCTTTTACCCTTTGACATACGTCGCATATGACCACGTACTCAGCTACATCCCTTTTCATATTGGGCCACCAGTATTCCCCCTTCAAATCCTGGTACATCTTCGTACTGCCAGGGTGTAGTGAATATGCCGATTCGTGGGCTTCTTTCAAAATCAACCCTCTCAAACCTCCTTGCTCAGGCACATAGATCCTTTTCTTATACCACAAGATTCCCTTGTCATCTATCGGGAATTCCTTCGTGTGCCTAGCGGCCATGTGCTTCTTGATTATTTGGATCTCTTCATTATCCTTTTGAGCTTCTTCTATTTGGGCCCTCAAAAGAGGTTGGATTTCCAGCGAGTTTAATTCTCCGCGAGGAATAAGGTGCAAATTAAATCGAGCCATTTCTCCTCGGAGCTCAATGGCCGTGCCTTCCAGTCTCATATGGTTGCATTGGGCTTTGCGGCTTAAAGCGTTGGCCACTACATTCGCCTTACCAGGGTAGTAATGGATTCCCAGATCGTAATACTTGATCAATTCCAGCCACCGTCTCTGTCGCAGGTTGAGATCAGTCTGGGTAAAGATGTATTTCAGGCTCTTGTGATCAGTTTATACATCGCAATGATTCCCGATCAGATAATGTCTCCAAATTTTTAACACGTGAACAACTGCTGCCAATTCCAAATCATGTGTGGGGTAGTTTTCCTCGTGGGGTCGCAGTTGTCTCGAGGCATATGCTACGACCTTTCCATCTTGCATCAGTACCCCTCCCAATCCTTGTTTGGACACATCACAGTATATCACAAAGTCCTTCCGGTTGTCAGGTAAGACTAGAATTGGGGCAAAGGTTAACTTTTCTTTTAGCTGTTCAAAACTTCGCTGACACTGCTCGGTCCAAGCAAATTTCTTTTCCTTCTTTAAGAGTTGGGTCATGGGTCTGGCTAAGGTGGAAAATCCTTCAATGAATCTCCGGTAATTACCGGCCAATCCCAAGAAACTCCGGACCTCGGTTACCAACTTGGGTGCTTTCCACTCCGTAACAGCTTCGACCTTGGCAGGATCTACTGCTACTCCTCCGGCTGAGATTACATGGCCAAGAAAAGCAACTTCCTTAAGCTAGAACTCACATTTACTGAATTTTGCATACAACTGATGCTCTTGTAGCTTCTCCAGCACCAGGCGTAGGTGCTCTGCATGTTCTTCATCACCCTTGGAAAAGATAAGAATGTCATCGATGAACACCACTACGAACTTGTCCAAATATTCCATGAACACTTTGTTCATCAGGTTCATAAAATATGCCGGGGCATCGGTCAATCCGAAAGACATTACTGTGAACTCATATAATCCATAGCGTGTAGAGAACGCTGTCTTGGGAATGTCTCCGGCCCTAATCTTCAATTGGTGGTATCCTGACCGAAGATCAATCTTCGAGAACACTTTGGCACCCTTGAGTTGATCAAATAAGTCATTGATTCGGGGAAGAGGATACTTGTTCTTGATGGTCACTTCGTTCAAGGACCGATAATGTCACGCCCAGAAATTCGCTAACCCGAATTCCAAGCAGAATGTGTAATAAAATCCCTGTCCAGGACCAGCCAGGGTACACAAACGACATAGTTGACATTTCAGATCCACGTCTTACAAACACCAAAAACATCTCTTACATAAATGCAGCGGAAAAGAAAAATAAACAAGCTATTCTAATTAACTAGACGCTCGCAGCATGACAACTCCATTCCACAGGCATCCTTGACGATAACCACAAGCCTACTCCTCAGAATAGCCTCCATCTGAAACATACTCCTCCTCTGGTGTGGGGGAAAAATGAAGCAAGACTGAGTACTACCCACTGTACTCAACAAATCATACCGGAATAGGAGTAATGATGCAAGTAATACCAAAGGAGGCTAAAGGGTTATTTGCATAAAATACGCCTTTGTAGACAATAGTTGAATACAGTAAAACAGTAAAGTAAATTAATCAAAATTGAACCATCACTGTCCAACGCTACACCACGTTGCGACAGGCCCAAACCATCACCTGAACTACACCAGTTCCATTAGGCCAGGTTATTAAGATTATAACTAATCACGGCGAATCTGGTTGATCGCCCATAACCGCGGGCACGGCTATTCGAATAGTTCTACTCTGATCAGAGGTGTACAACTGTACCCACAAGACACAGTCCCAAAACACGTTACCGTGAGCTCACATACCACCACGGTACACTGGAAAGAAACTGTGACAGGACCCTTCGCACAACCCCTCCTAACCAAGCGCACCACACCTCAGGTTTCACCCCCACCTTTACACCAAGGCGGGCAGCCCCCTCTCATGCCTAGGTGAATCCGGCAGCTGATCAACGGGTAAACCCCCGCCGACCCAACTCCATCACGCCCACCCTTGCCTGGATGCGTCAGCTAGGAAAAAAGCCATACTACAAGTCTAGCCATTACCCATTCTGGCTTGTGGAAAGTACGATAAGTCTTCCAGGGTTTCCCGCGAACCGGTCCTTAATTATCATGAGCGCGACCATCAAAACCATGTGCTCACAACCCACCATTGTTCAGATTTTAGTTGAAACAATTATTTATTCGCCCACGATTAACCATCGTGAACTACATGAAATAACCACTACTAGGTATAATGAAGCATTAGTTTTCCCTTTAATGTGCTATTGTTACTAAGCAGGGCTAAGCATGTTCTAACCTAGCGACTACTAAATTTACTTCCCAAGCTATCAAAGGAATAAGATAATTGGAATAAAAGGCTGAGTACAATAGGTAAATAAGCCCATAGATGACATTATAAAAACAATGCAATTTTTAGAGAAAAATAAGACATTTGCAATTTAGGTACAATATGATCAAATGAATAGGTATGACTTGCCTTGCTCCTGCGCTGGGTCGACCTCGGCAACAACCTCGAAGTAAACCGGGGCGTCGGAATTACCGGAATCTAAACGACAAACAAAGCACACAAGCAAACAGGCTATAAGTCTACTGAAACAGGGAACAAAACCATTTTTAATGGATTCTAGACATTTTTATGAATTTTCTGCAACTTGAACGGACTCAAACGGAGTCCGGATGAATTAGTTATGAATTTTAAAAGATTAACTGTGTTTTTACTAAAAACAGAAAAATCCTTAATAATTTTATTGCGCAATAAACCCCTAGGACTGACGTCAGCGGCGTCAGGGCTGACGTCAGCAGAGCTAGGGCTGACGTCAGCGGCGGTGCCGACAGGTGGGTCCCACCCGTCGGTGGCACGGGGTCTCCGTCCATCGGCCGGCGGCACACCACGTGGCGGACGGGAAGGCGACGCGGCGGCCACGCGGCGCACGCGTGGCGCCGACACGGCGGCCACGCGGTGGCCGACCGCGTCCAAGGGGCGGCCATGGCGCGGCGGCGCAACGCGGCGGCCGGCGCCGGCGGAGGCGGAGCGGCGGGCGACGGCGGAGCGGCGGGCGGCGCGCGCGCTCGAAGTGGCGGCCGGGCGACGGGTGCGGCGCGGCGAAGCGGCGGGCGGCTCGCACGCGCGGGCGGTGGTCGGGCAAGGTGACGGCGGACGGCGTGCGGCGGCGCGGCACCGAGAGGGGAGGGAGAGAGGCGGCGGCTTACCGGAGGGGGAGGAGAAGGCAGCGGTGGCGGCGCTAGGGTTAGGGGAAAGCGGCGGCGCAAGGGGGAAAACGGAGAGGAGGACGCGGGGAGTAGAAATTTATAGGGGTCCGGGGCTAGGGCTCGGCCGGCCGCTCCGGATTTCTCGCCGGTGTTCGGCCGGCGCGAGGAAGACGGAGGGACGGAAAACGGACTTTTTCCTCGGGCCGGAGAGGGAGAAAAGGGCGGTGGCGGCTCAGCTTGGGCCGGGAGGGAAAAGAGGGGAAGGGGGCAGCGGCTAGGCGAGGCGCGGGCGGCTTGGGCCGGCCCGAGAGGGAGAGGGAGGTGGCGGCGGTGAGGCGCGGCGGCTTGGGCTGGCCCGGGAGGGAGAAGGGGATGGGCCGACGGCCCAAAAAAAAGGAAAAAGAAAAAGAAAAACAAAAAAGAATTTCCCAGGGATTTATTTATTGCGGTGGACAGTTTTTAATTGATTAAAATTATTTCTAGGGCTCTAAAAATTCCAGTAAAAATCCTGTTAGTGTATTTTAACATGGGGAACTCAAGAAAAATCCCATCATGCCATTTCCACTTGATTAAATATATTTTTAAATTAGAGTTTTGCTCTAGGTTAAAAGGAAAATTTATTTTAAACGATTTATCTCTCGAATTTTAACCTGGAAAGCAAACTTCGGGGTGTGACAGATAATCCACGCACATCCTCATACTTCCATCTTTGTTCTTGACAAACAATACCGGGGCTCCCCAAGGAGAAGAACTAGGACGTACGAATCCCTTCTCTTGTAATTCCTTAATCTGCTTCTTGAGTTCCTCTAGCTCGTTAGCTGGCATCCTATATGGCCTCTTGGATATGGGGGCAGTACCAGGCATTAGGTCAATAATAAATTCTATGTCACGGTCAGGGGGCATTCCGGGCAAATCCTCAGGGAATACGTCCGGGTACTCCTGTACTACTGGCATCCCGCTCATGGGTAGCATGGTAAATATTCCCGCAGCACGCTCAGATAACATCGGGTCCCGATCCATGGCTATGTTCATCGGTGATCCCCATGGGGTGGACACAGTGACCTCCCTTCGGCCACAGTCTATGACTCCCTTGTTCTTAGCCAACCAGTCCATTCCCAGAATGAAATCGAGAGTTTATGGCAGTAGTACCGTAAGGTTCGAGTGAAATACCACATCTCTAATTCGGATGGGCACGCTGATGCAAGTATGAGGTACGGTTATATCTCCCCCGGGTGAGTGCACTATCATGGGTCTCTTAAGTTCCACCCGGCGTAGGTTATGTTGTTTGCTTATTTTTGATGATATGAACAAATGCGATGCTCCGAAATCAAATAAGACTTTAAGTGGGGTAGAGTTGATAGAAAACATACCCATTAGAACACTCTGATCTCCCTGTGCCTCTTCGGCATGCACATGGTTCACCAGTCCGCGACGGAACCCGGTAGCAGACTCGTTGGGTCGCGGCGTCCTGAACAGATCGCGTCCAGTAGCAGGGGTAGCAGTCCCACGTACGGCCGTTGCATTGGCACCAGTACGAATAGGGGTGCTGCGTGGCTTGGGGTAGTTGTTGGCGTAGTGCCCAAATTCTCCGCAGTTGAAGCAGTCCACGTTCTTCTTCCCCGGGGCGGCCAGGGTCGGTGCCGGAGTACGGAACTGGGTCGCTACCGGCCTGTTGACATTGCTAGGTGTAGTAGGACGGTGGGTTGCCATGGCAGTTGGCTTTCATCCAAATTAAGTAGCTCCCTTAGGACGCTGAGGCGCTCCCTAAAGTGGGCGGGTCATAGCGAGTCTCCTCTTGCGGTTGTTCTCCACCGTCTTCTGGTCGTGCTCCAGCCTCACAACCTTGCATATCAAACTCTGGAAGTTGGTATGATCTTGACCAATCACAGGCCCCCTCAATTCATCATTCAGTCCCTCGATGAACTTGTCAATCTTCTCATCCTCATCTACTAAATCGTTGGTTGCATAGCAGGCAAGCTGAGTGAACCGGTTTAGGTATTCTTTCACAGTAGTGTTCCCTTGTCACAGTCTCCTGAACTCATTCTTCTTCATACGCATCACTGCGGCAGGCACGAAGTTTTCGCGAAAGGCTGCGGTGAATTCCTCCCATGTGGGTTCCATAGTATCCTCTATTCGAGTTTCCTTGTAGGTATCCCACCAGTCACCAGCAGGTCCTTCCAGTTGATTCGCGGCAAAGATCACTTTATCGGCCTCGCGTACACGCACCAGGGTCAACTTTTTCTCTATGATGCGCAGCCAATCCTCCGCATCCATAGGTTCTTCTGCCATAGCGAAGGTGGGCGGCTTAGCTCTCAAGAACTCGCCAAGGCTTGAGCCTCCACGGCCTCATTGCTTTTTGGGGCTCTGGTGGGTTTTCATTGGAGGCCGTTGCCTGACGTCGGTGAACCATCTGTAGAGCGTAGTTAAGTGAGCGCCTTGACCTACTAAGGTCACAATCCTACTCTTTT
This sequence comes from Oryza officinalis, assembly GCA_008326285.1. NCBI lineage: Eukaryota > Viridiplantae > Streptophyta > Magnoliopsida > Poales > Poaceae > Oryza > Oryza officinalis. The sequence continues at coordinate 13,740,608 of BDMV01000002.1, read as the reverse complement.
TATTGTCGTTGGTTAAGGTGATCTTTTATGTGGCAAGCATGGTGGAATAAACTCATTTTCAGCACAACAATAACAATATCATCAGAACATCACAGAATTTCACAACTAGTACATAATCATGATGCAATCGACTGCACACATACGCAGCCCAGATAGAATACAATCCCAAAAGCTAACATCGAGCTAAATGCCATCTACTCATCGACTACATGAGGGGGGTGTGTCTCGCAATCCAAAAACTATCCAAGGCGAGATCGAAGCCGTAGTGGACCTCCTGGCTAGTCGTCCAGCCAGCCGCAGGAACTGGGTGCAGGAAGTGGGTGGTCCCTAGTGGACGCGAACCTGAGTCCCCACGGCTTGGAAGTGGTACCGGGTCTGGCGTGGGCTTCTTTCCTGGGGGTCGTGTCCTCTTGCGGGCAGTGCTGAGGGTGCGAGGGCCTCTGGCGAAGGTGACGCGGTAGGCAGGAGTCTTGTCCTCCGAAGAGTCGGTGATATCTGGCTCGATCTCCTCTGGCTCTGACTCAGTCCCTGGGTCGGTGTCGATTTGGATCGGGGTCTCCACTCTGGAACCGGGCTCGGACGGAGCAACTGTGGCTATCGGTGTGGGCTCCGTCTCTGCAGCAGCAGGCTGTGTCGTAGTAGGATCCACCAGGTAGGGTCCGGGCTCTGTGCTCGTCATGCCTACCTCCTCCAGTAAAGTGTGGAAAGTCGCCAGGCACGGCGGAGTGAGGAAGTAGTAGTGGTCGCGAGCCGGTGCAGGAGGTGGTGGTGGTGCGTTGGAAGTAGAGGTAGCCGTAGTGGTAACTGAGACTGTACAGAGCTACTCCTCCAGCTGACTAACCTGTCTCTGGCTCTTCCTCAGCTGCTCCTCGAGGGTGGCCATGGCCTCTCCACGGGCATTGTATTGGTCCGAGAGTTGGTCGAACTACCCGCCGTGAACCAGGAGTTGGGCCTTCAGCGAGTCAACCTCGCTGCCCTAGGCGTGGTGCTCCTCCTCGAGCTCGCCCAAGCGTCTCTACTGCTCGTCGATCTCTAGCAGTGCCTCCTCATAGCAGTCGTCTGCGGCCTCAGCCCACCAGGACAGACAGTTCACCATGGGGTTGTAGCAGCACGGGGTAGCCTGCATGATGCAGACGGAGTTGCCATCCTCCCGATACGGGTGATGTGCAAACTCAGTCCTCGTCAACTCAGCTCTATGGACGGCGTTGAGACGGAGGAATGCCTCCCGGGCAGCGTCTTGAACTGCAGACTCTACCGAGTCACGCCGGTAGCGCGTTCGGAAGCGGAACTCCGGCTCGCTAACAACGCGGGACTTGATAGTCATGGTAGCTTCCCACTAGGGAAGGTCTCCAATACCGAACCTCCTCTTCCTAAAGGTGGGTAACTCCGAGTATCTCAAGCACCACATCAATTGTCATAGCTGTAAGATGTATCCATTCTCTCGAGGGACCTCAACCTCCCATGCTCCGTTCTGACCTTGTCCTGCCATCTATACCTAAGAAAACCAGAGTCAGGGAGAAGTGGAAATAAGACAAATTTTTATAAAGACAAGGAGACAAGAGTACAGTGGAAAACACATTTTGTTTTATAGACATAATGTTTTTATTTTTTTTTCAAAATAATCCTAGATGGGGATTCCTCCCTTTAGCCAACTATAATGGGGTGGGGTGCCATTTCCTACGGTTGTATGGCTCTGATACCAGCTCTGTGGACCCCCTTTTTGTAACAGGAATCACTCGTGTTCATAGTACCATTTTCCTGGATCGAGTAGTCTGGTACCCACGATTACATTGCTAAATCATCAAGTGCACATACACCAATCGTCTTACGCAAAATATTACAATATAGCGCCCGAAGGCAATAGTCTAGAACAAGGGACCAAACAGTCCGGAATACAAGCAACAGCAGAATATAGATAAGGCAGTGGAGTTAAGGCAGCGGCACGCCATTGCCACATGCAACGACCGAGTCTAAGACCTACTGAGCGCCATCGTCTTCCGTACCCTCCTGGTAGTACTCGTACAGGTCTTCGGGGACTTCATCGCCCACATCTGAATGTTTTGCATATAGCAAGGGTGAGTACCAGCAAGCCACCACAACAATGATGCATATGATAGGGGATAATCAAGGAACTGCTGTGGTTCTTTTCCGTAAAGCTAGTTTTGCAATTCTTTTCACAAGCCTAAGATCTAGGATAGACTGTTCAAGTTTTAATACCATAGCACATTAATCAATGACGGTTATGTCCACCATCCATTGTAATCCCAAGGATAGCTTCCCGCCACTGGATCGTCATGGTTTTCTGGGGTCTACCCCTTCTCGCTTTCCGAGAAGTTGAACCACCAGCACATAAAAATCATTATGCATGCCCATCCCATCATTATAAAATTTAGAGTCTAGCCAAGCGAAAAACTTGTCCCGGTGCTCCATATCCACGAGCATGGCTATTCGAATAGATTTGATTTACTCACACTGCAGTGGATGTACACTTTACCCGTACTCCGTGACTTGCCCAACACATGAGCCGAAGTCCCAACGAATGAGACGCGTCACGGCAAAGCATTTCAATAACCTCACTTTGGCAGTACCCGCTCCATGAACTTGAGCCCTCCTGCACTTTAGCCGTACACGGTTTCTAGCAGTGGGAGTAGTTCTGGCGCTCTCGAGAGGGGAAAACTCACTCATTCTTTAATTTGAAATTAAGTCCAGATTTAATTCGGTTACCCACCGATGGTTACCCACCTGTAGGCTTCCCGCCTAATCACACACCTAAGTGAACCACTATGCAGGGGTACCGCCTCCGTTTGGCTATTTAATCCGCTAGGTCTATACCCATCGAGAAGTACGGTTGTACTAGCTCGTTTCATGTTTATCTCATGGCTCGATCCTTAATTGACCAGGGACGACACTAGCCTTAACCGGATTCCACCCAAATCATCCAGCCGCCCTAGTCTAAAACATTTGTTTAGTTTTATTTTTCCTTTCACAAACCATGTCATCAATGTCATGGCAATGTGGCGCTCATGTCTCCACATGCCGCATTCCAATTACCTTCCCTAAGGTAATTGCCCAAGCATATAGCATTTCATAAATATCAGAATGCATGAATCTAAATTAGCATTACTAAGCATTTGTCATAAATGACTAGGGATTCACACATATTTATGGGTACAAGGAAATAAGGTAAACAATAGTCAAAGCCATGGCACATTAGCAAGTAGGATATTCACCATTGCATGTAGTTTTATTTGTAAACAAAGTAAGTTCGCAAATTGGGATCAACATGTTCAAGGATTAGTGATGACTTGCCTTGCTCGGAGCCCTGCGGGTCTTGATCCTCGATCAGACTCGCAACTCCCTCGGCGTCTAGAATTACGTGCGAAAGAAATTGATTTGAATTCAATTAGAATTCAAATAAAATCCAATAAAATCTGATTAAAAAAAAGATCGAACGCGAGCGTTGAATTTTGGGATTGATTCTATTATTTATGAAATAGACAAATTTCGATTTTAATCCATTTGCCCTAAAATATTTGCGTTAGCCGATTAAAGTATTATCTCATTTTAATTTACGTGATTCCGAATAAATTAGATTCTGATTAATAATAATTAACCCTAATACTTTAATCCGAAATAAGATTCTCCGCATATTTAATACTTAGGTTCCGATAATAATTAACCCTAATGAATGACTAAATAACCACAATGAATAATTAAGTGGATAGATTAACGAGTGAAAACTGAATAGATAATTAACAGACTAAACACCTGAATAAATCACCGATTAAATAGATAACCGCAATTATTATATAAGGATTTTCAAAAATAGCCGACGATTAATCCTCTGATTAATACATACGTATATATATATAACTTAGTAAATAAATATCTAAATAAGTAGCTGAATAAATAATCCGCTAAAGAAATTACCAATTAAATGAATGAGTCGCAAGTTATTAAATAATCCCGATTTATTTTGTAGAAGGTTTCAAAAATAACCTCCGATGGATTTACCGATTAACACATATGCATATATATCTATATGTGTAAATTAAATTTCCCCGATTTCCTAAATGTTATTTCTTTTATTTTATTTTCATTTTTCCCCTTTTCTTCTTTTTCCTTTTTTTTATCTTTCTTTTCCTCTCTTTCTTTTTTTTCTCCTGCCCCCTTCTCTCTCTCGGCTCCTTTCTCTCTCTTGCAGGCGGCACCGATGTGGGGGGGGAGGAGGGCTTACCGACGGCGGGGCGCGGCACGGTGGCGCAACACGGCGACGGCGGCACAAAGCGGCGGCTTGGCGGAGAGGGAGGAGGAGAAGGGGGAAAATTTGGGGGAAAGAAGAAGGGGGAGTGGGGCGGGGAGAGAAGGGGAGGCCGGGGGGGATTTGTAGTGAGCGCGGAAGGAGTGCAGAGGCCGGCGCGGGAGGGGGAAGAACGGATGGGACGGCGGGCGATGCGATGGCGCGCGGGGCGCGAGGCGGAGGGAAGGGCGGCGCGGGGCTTGGCGCGGCCGGCACGGTGCGCGGCAGAGGCGCGAGGCGTGGCGCGCAGCAGGCGGCAACGCGGCAGAGGCACAGTATCACGTCCTGATAAATTCATCCCAAGTTAAAAATCGTTCGTTAAAAGGAATAATAGAATTTATTAAAATTTGAAAAAAAAAATGGCAAACACTAAAATACGAGCAAGAAAAATTCGAAAGTGGATTGGAGGATTTTTCCTAAACTCTTCATGCTCTAAATTGGTCCCTCAATTTTTACATGAATTTTCAGAGCACAAGAAATAATTTTAATGCTATAATAACCAATTTCAAATTTAATTAAATGGAAAACCTAAAAATAATTCTCTCTCTCTTTGGGCCACTTTCGGCCCAAAGTCCTCCTCCTCTCCCTCGGCCTACCGCCAATGTCCCCTTGTCCTCCCTCCCTCTCTTCTCCCTCTTGGGCCTTTTTCCCCTCCTAGGCCCATATCCTCTCCCCTCCCCTTGGCCCAGTCGCCCCCCTGCCGGCCTGCCCTCCTCCTCGCGCGGCCCAACCGGCCCAAGGAGGCAAGAAGACGTCATCTTCCTCCTCCAGCAGCCGAGCCGCCGTCCTCTCCTCTCCCTCCTGGCCGAACAGAGGCACCCCTGCCTCTTGATCTTCTCTTCTCGGTTGTTTCCCTCCCTTTTGATTGCAAAAATCGGTTCCTCTCCTCCTCTTCAATTCCCCTAAGTTTTCCCCTCTTGATTCAGCTTAAATTCGCGAGGATTTAATCCCTCTCCTTTGGCTGCTATGGATGGCCGACCGACGAGCTCCCCGGTCGTCCCCTCCTCTCCCCGGCCATCCCCTCGTCTCCCCGGTCGTCCCCTCCTCTCCTCCGGCCTATAAATGGCGCGGCATCCTTCCTTCCTCTCCTTTTGCCTCTCCCAGTGCAGCCTCCTCTCTCACCACGCCGGCCAACTCCGGCTGACCCTCCCCGTTGGCCGGAGCAGCGCCAACCGTGCCGTCCCCTCCCCCGACATCGCAGCTGCTCCCCTCTCTCCCGGCCTCGCCTTCGTCTTGTCCGAGGTCAGCCGGAGCACCGTGGACGCCGGCAACCCATGGTGCCGCAGCCGCTGCACCGCCTCCTGCCGCCGTCATCCTCCTCGTACTCCGGCACCCCTACCACCCTTGCTGGTGTGCTGCTCGACGTCGTGGCGTCGTTCTTTTCCCCGACCACCGCTCGGTCTTGCCATGCGTCGTAGACATTCTGTCATTGTTCATTGCCGGTCCTACCTTCGGCCGACCGTTCCTCCTCGTTGGCACGTTGACCCGCTGTGTCGCCACCGCCGTCGGTACCGCAGTGGCGTGCTTCACACCGGCCTCACCATCGTTCGGCCGTTGCCGGCTGCCATCGTCATCCTCTCATCGTTCTCGATCGCGCCAGCCGTCGGCCCTCACTTTGTCAAGCCAAAACCATCCTCGTCGTCAAGGTCGTCCCCATCGTTGTCGTCTAGTCCGTAGCGCCAAGGTCGTCCTCGACTCGTCGCTCGTCGTCTTCGTCCTCGGCACTGCGTCGTCAAGCTTGTCCTCTCCTTCGCGCAAGGGTTGCCGCCGAAGCCGTCTCCCCGTTCATCACCGCCCGTTTCCTCCGTTCGTCGTCGGTAGTCGTCGTCGTCCCCTTGCCTCGTCGTGTTGTGGTAAGGTCCCCTCCCTCACTGCCCCTTCCTCATCCTCCCTGAGTTGCCACCGTGCACGTCGTGCCGTTGTTAGTCCCGGTCTCGTCTACCGGTGTCGGTAGTCGTTCGTTCGGTCTTCGCGTGCACGTGTGGTGGTCTTGTTCGTCTACCTATTTGGCCGCCTCGTGCTTGCCCACATGTGCAGCCCGCGTGGCATTCGTGTGACTCTCCGTTTGTCGGCCAATTGCTTCGGTTGACACGCATAGTCTCACTCCGTCCTTTCCGTGGATCGTCTCTGTAAACCCGATCCATGGTGAACTAGCTGTCTGACCCGTGGGTCCCGGCTGCCAGTCGCTCGATCCTTTCCCCTCCCCGAGCGATGTTGCATTACACATAATTTAATGGTATAATAATAATTAAACAACTCAAAAAAATCCACTTTCATTGCACCTAAATTTCGGGTGGTCGTTTCTTGGCCATACGAGCTCCAAATTGACCCGTTCAAATTGTTTAGTTTTTGTTATAACTTAAAGAACCCGTGTTTGTTGTTTTTATGTATTGTTCTTGTTTCTTCCTTAGAGTTGTAGTTTTTTTTGTTTGAGCAAGGCAAGTCACGCTCTCCTTGAGCATATTGATTCCCAGTTTGCGAAAAGTATTTTAATTTAAATTATTGCATTTGCTTTACTAAATTTACCACGTTATAACTGTTTTATTTAGCCTTTCCTACAATCCTTGTTATTGCCATATTATTTGTTATTGTGTAATTACCTTTGACAACCCTAGGTAACAAAAACTAGCTAGTGAGAACTCTATATGTGGTGCTTACTAGAAATTTTAGGATTATGCTTAGCCCTGCTTAAATAGAAACATTTTAGTTGTTTTATAATAATCTAGACTTTGGGAATGACACTATAATCTTATTTAATGATGGATTAGAGGTTTGTTTGCATGCATATGTTGGGCACCCCTTTCAAAATTCCCAAATTTGTTTTCGGCTGGGCTTGAGGTGCATGGTTTTGTTAGTCGCACCTCAGCTGACATAAGGACCGGTCTTCGGGGCACGATTGCAAAGCATATTCCGTGCAACCACATGTCTAATGGGTAAGGCTTAACGTATCGGTTAGTGTGGTCATGAACAAGGAAGACACAGACAAGGATGGATGAAGCCCTTGGTGGGGTCGACGTCTTTGGCGGTACTCCCGGGGGCATAGACTGTCCGCTCAACCAAGGGCACCTGGCGGGCGAAGTCTATGTCGGTCTCCCTTGTTTAGGGTAGTACTAGACGGTGGGTTATGTCACAGTTTCCGCCCGTATGCCGTGGTGGCATGTGGCACGTGGTGACACATGAGGAAAACGTGTCTCTTGTGGGTAAAAATGTACACCTCTGGCTAGAGTATAAACTATTCGAATAGCCGCGCCCTCGGTTATGGGCAAGCGGAGCAATGACCCAAAGTTAGAGGTTTTATTCTGATGAACTGGAATAATTGGATTGATTATCTGTGGGCCTGGTTTAAGGCAAGATTGCGTTGGTGCGCGGCTTGATAATTATTTGACTAGAGATAAGCCGTGGTTTGATTAAAATGCCTTTAAATGATTAAATGTTTTGAAATGCTTATTTACCGCAAAATAACCCTTATAAATGAATCCTTGTACTCCCTTGCATTAAGTGCATTTTTCGGTGTGGCTTGCTGAGTACGGTGGTTGTACTCATCTTTGCTCAATATTTCCCCTTCTAGTCAGTGAAGCTCTTGAAGAAGTCTTAGGTGGAGTTCTGGCTTATACCCCAGTTGAGCACCTGTGAAGATGGAGCCGTAGCCCGCTAGTCCGCTGCTGTTTTTCTTTTGTTGTCGGGCCTTATGTGCCTTTGTAATAATGTAAATATTATCGTGATAATTAATAAAGATGTGAGTTTTGTATCAAGTTTGTGTGGTGTACCCCGGCTTTTCCTGGGACGGGGATTAATACACTAGCGTTCGGGAAGGGTATTTTCCGTGCATGACACGCGGGGATGCGACGGGCGGCGATGGCGACGTGGCAGCGGCGCAGCGGCGCGCGAGGCGGAGCACGGGACGCGAGGCGGCGTGGGGCGATGGCGATGGGACGGCGCGGAGCGGCAGTAGCACGGGTGGCAGAGGGGTGGCGATGGCGACGGGCGGCAGTGGGGTGGCACGGGGCGCGAGGCGCGGCCAGGCGCGGCGCACGGCAGAGGGAGGGGACGGCTAGGTTTGGGTCGAGCACCTAGGGTGCAATGAATAGTGCCGATTCCGATTTTTGAAAATTGAATTGATTCCCTAGTTAAAATTTGTCCAAAAATTTATAATTTCACACAAATAGATTTTGTTCAATATTTGTATTATTCCTAAAGATTTCACCCAAGATTTTTATGTCTCCATAATTTATATTTATATACATTATATATATTTATATACAGTATATATATTTATACATATGTCTATATACATATGCATAGGTGTAGATAAATATATATATATATATATATATATATATATATATATATATATATATATATATATATAATGTCCTATTTAAATTTATATTTCCCAAATAAATTGATGACAACTATATAGAATGTTTTCTTACCACAATTTGCCCAACTATTATTTGTACCATTTTTTTATTTCTATAATATATTTTGCAATTGTCCATTTTCCTTTTTCTTTTAGGGTTTTTACATAATTAATTTTGATTAATTTAAACTCCGCAAATAAAGATTTGAATAAATGAGCAATTAAACGCGGCATGATCCAATTCAATTCAATGTTTTTGAAATCTCGCATTTTAGGGTTTCTTTTGGAACGGTCAAATTTTCAGGGCGTTACAGGGATGGTATTGCGGACCTGACAGAACCGCTGGATGTACGAATAGAGGGACTCATCGTCCTTTTGCTGCACTGGGTGCAAGTCCGCTTCCTCTCCTGGGCGTGGATATGTGCCCTGGAAGTTCGTGATGAACTGCTGACACAAATCCTCCCAGGAGTGGATCGAGGCGGGTGGCTGGGTCATGAGCCATCCCCGTGCCTGACTCTTGAGGGCCATGGGGAAATAGTTCGCCATGACCTGATCATCACCCCCCGCCGCCTCTATTATTGTGGTGTAGATCTGGAGGAACTCGGAGGGGTTGATGCTGCCATCGTACTTCTCAGTGAGGTTGGGCCGGAACTTCGGGGGCCATCGGACATTCCGAAGGCTCGCCACAAAGACCTTGCAATCAGCCCTGCTGATTTGGGATACAAGGGGCCTGCCCCCGCGCCCGGGGTGGCGTGGCTCTCCAGAGGAGGCGGCGCCTTCCCCCATACAGGCAGCTCGACGCTTGTCGCGCTGGCGCTCGATGTCGAGCCGGGCGTTCGGCTCCCCGTAGATGCTCTCGTGATGCCTGCGATTTCCCGTGGGCATCGACGAAGGGCGTGACGAGGATCGCCCCACGGGTGTCAACGAAGGGCACGATGAGGACCGCGATGACAAATGGCGGACGTCAGCCGCCACTCGGCGGGCTCTCCGTCTTGCCGACGAAGAGACGGCGGTCGAGGTATGCAATGTACCGGTCGCCGTTGTTCGGCCACCAGCGACGAGCTGTTGCTGTGCGGTGGTGACCAAGTTGGCCATATCGTTCAGCCAACGCTGGACCGAGGTCTCTGGCTCCGGGATGACGGGAGGGTGGCGCAAGAGTGCCCCCACGGCTTGGAGGGCACCTTGAGGCGTGCCGCCGTCACCGTAGGTGACGCGACGATGCACCCTGCCACGACGTCCCCCTCCCCCGCCTGCTAGCGGTGAAATGGTTGAGTCCCCAGACTTGTCCCGGCCCTCCCCTCGCCCAGGACTCCGGCGAGGGGGAGTCGAAGAAGTTTGTGATCGGTGACGAGGGTCAAGATCCTCCCCGTCACCCTCGCTCCCACTCGGAGTGGGGGTGTACGCCACCGGCTCGCCATCCATGACTCCCGCCATGGGGAGTGCCGGACGAAGCTTGAGGCGCACGAAAACGGGTGTTCCTCAAACGAACACGAACGCGCCTTCTACCTAGCGCGCCAGCTGTCGGAGAGTGGACTCCTCAAGCGGGGGACTGTGAGGTCCCCCTTTGTTGGTTTGGCCGAGGGCAGCGGGTGAAATGTTGAGGAGTTGGAAGCACTTGAGGTGAGATGTAGAGGGGGTTGGGGCCCCCCAGCGAAGATGAGACTGAAGGGATTTAAACAGGTTTGGGCCGCTCATAAGCGTAATACCCTACTCCTGTGTATGATGATTTTTCTGAGCTTCGAAAGTCTCTGAAGCTCCGGTGTACAAGCTAGAGCTAAACAAGCGTTTAGGGCAGGGATTCGGAATCCGAAAAAACCACCCCCTCCCCCCCTTTAGGCATGGTCCTCCTTTTATACTCCAAGGGGATGCCACATGTGCTGCGAGAGCTACCTAGGGAAGAGGGAAAACATTCTCTACATTCAATGCCTGCTTTGTGCCTTAACATGGAAGCTACTAGCACGCCGGCTGCTGTGCGGGGTCCACCGAATCACGCCGGCTGACACGGGGGACGCCCCTGTCACTCACCATTTAATGGATGAGGACTTGGGAGGCATGCATGCACCGGGAACAAAATCCCGGGCATGTCCGGAGCGGCCAAGCTGGCTTCAGATTGGATGAGAGGCTTAGAGCCTGTCATCATCACGATGGGACGGGGCATACTTGCCGCACACCCCCTGACACATGGTTAGGGCGTGAGTGGCTTGCCACCGTCCCTTCTATCAATCGACCGGTCATGGACTGGTCGCAAACCGGTCACAGACCGGTTGCAGGCAGAGCAGGTGCACAACATGCCGCATTAAATGCGACGTGGTGCGCCCGCTCCGCCCGCATTGAATGCGGTTAGGTGGGTGCTGAGGGTCGCCCACCTAACCCCATACGCATGGCGGCCACATGGTGGCTGTGAGGAGGGGTCGAGGTGAGCTGACCCCTCAGGCTCGGACGGGATGGCCGACACCCATCCACGGGCCCGACCCCCCTCGGGGGGAATGCCACGTGTACGCTGGGGGCGACATCTCCCTTCTAAGCTTGGTACCCCCGGGCCCATATCACCGACAGAGGACTTGAGAGGCATGCATGCACCGGGAACGAAATCCCGGGCACGTTCGGAGCAACCAAGCCAGCTCCGGATTGGATGAGAGGCTCCTAGCCTCTCGTCATCACGATGGGACGGGGCATACCTGCCGCACGCCCCCTGACACATGGTCAGGGCGTGAGTGGCTTGCCGCTGTCCCCTCTGTCAATCGACTGGTCACGGACCGGTGGCAGACTGGTCACAGACCGGTCGCATGCAGAGTTGGTGCGCAATACGCCGCATTAAATACGGCGTGGTGGGCCCACTCCGCTCGCATTGAATGCGGTTAGGTGGGTGCTGAGGGGCGCCCACCTAACCCCGTACGTGTGGCGGCCACATGCTGGCTGTGAGGAGGGGTCGGGGTGAGCTAACCCCTCAGGCTCGAACGGGATGGCCGCCACCCATCCACGGGCCCGACACCCCTCGGGGGGAATGCCACGTGGACGCCGGGGGCGGCCTCTCCCCTCTAAGCTTGGTACCCTCGGGCCCATATCACCGATAGTTTCGCCCTCACGCAAACTGTATCCGAGCTCGCCGAGCATATAAGAGGCATCCCCGGGCACCCCGCTTCCTTTTTCCCCGTCCAACGTCACTCCCCGTGCTCTCAATCCTCCCCACGCCTCGTAGCCCTAGCGCTGCCGTCCCATGCCGCCTCCGTCCTCCGCTAGTCATCGCCCGTCGCCGCAGCGGATCGTGTCATCGGCTTCGCGAGGTTGAGGGCTACCTTGGCTACCGCTCAGCCNGTAGCCTCCCGCCATAGGAACCCATTTCCCCCTCGGTCGCCAATGAGCTCGCCATTTCTACGTCCCTTCGGCTGGCAATGCCGCTCGCCGAGCGCCTCCCTTCCCTATCTAATCTCCCTCATTCTCTCTCCTTGGTCATGCCGGTGCTCGTTTGTAGCCTTGTTCGTCGGATCGCCATCGGATTAACCCTCGGGTGAATCCCGGCCGTCCACGTGGCCGCCTTAGTGTCATCCTACGTCAGTGCCACATCGGAGCCACATCCGCCCGCTGGTCCGCCGTGGCCGCCACGTGGTCGCCACATGGTGCGCTTGCGGACGACGCATGCGTGGACCCGATCCATCGTGCGCCCCTCTCCCTTGCACCACTGACAGGTGGGGCCCGCTTGCCGGTGCCGGGCTCCCCCTCGGTGACGTTAGCCCTCGGCCTTAAATGCGCAACAATTAATTAAGGACTTTTCTGTGGGCACCCGAAAATTATACCGTCTAGTGCAATTTGTGACCACCACATAATTTTGGACATGTGGGATTCATACACACATAAAAAGCCACTCATCTCTCAATGTGTCCATAATCACAAATTGACACTATTCGATATAAAATTTGTAATGCCGAATAATGAGCAAAGGAGAAATTGTTCGGACTCAGCATGGCAGTCAACTTCAGCTTGAGACATGCCCGTTAAACCACACGAAGGCGGCGACCAAATGTGTTACACATCTCAGGAGACTTGACTCAAATTGCTAAAGCTCTACAACATCTCAATTGCTCAAACTTCATACTCATGCTTAGCTAGTCCCCAGGAAAAACGACTAGCCTTGCACTTTCATCGCAAGCAATTGATAAACATCACAAATGCATAAATATGGATAAAAGGGCAGCGAGGTACATATTTCATAACGGGGTTCAACAGCCCATCATACAACACAAAATATAGCAGCGGAAGTTTCATAATTTCACATAAGCAAAAGTAAGACCCGTGGTTTGCCAACCATCCCACAAGGGCAACCAACCGGGGCAAGAGCCAAGCTGAAAAGGCTACTCACTACCCTCACCGCCCTCGGTAGGGTAGTAAGAACAATCAACCACGCCGACACCCTCGTCTGAAAATTTGCAGGCATCGGGTTAAGTACAAGATTGTACTTGCAGGTCTTACACATTAATATATATACACATAGAAGAGAGGAGTATGCAAGCTTCTACCTTAAAAAGATGGTATAATGGTTTAAGTTTTGCATAAAGCCAATTTAGTTGAGCAAGTAGTAAGTTAAAAACATAGCATTTCTAAGATAGCGTAATCTGAAATTTTTGGACAACCGGCATGTAAATCTAAAGTTGAATCACAGATAAGCACAACTGGTGCTCTCATTGCCATCCATGGGCTACCATTGCCCAACCATGGATTACAAACATAACTATCCTCATATCCAAGACTAAACCAATCCATTTAACCCAAGTTTGATGCTAACATAGACTGACTAACACATCAAGCGATTGTCCTGTAACCGTGGACACGGCTATTCGAATAGTTTTACTCTGATCAGAGGGGTACATCTTTACCCACACGAAATGAACAAGGATCAAATGCTTCACATGCACACAGGTGTGACCTACAAGTGATACAAGGTCATAACATGTCCTTTCCTAGTCACACCCCAACCACCTAAACCACGCCTAGGCCCCCGACGACTTAGCCACGTGTGTGTGATGTGGCTAAGGCGGGCTCACCATCGCGGGAGAAACCCCCTGCCAAAACCAGGCACATCCAGGGCACTCCAAAGGGAAAACCACCCTCACGAATGACCAGCGAAGCGTAAATGATCACAGTGCAACATAGTACTAAGTCAAGCTGTCCCATGCCCGGCGAGTGGAAGTACGTAAGGTGCTTGAATAGATGTCAACATGTTCGGTCCTTAACAACCCAGACGAGGCTACTTGCATCAGGGAAAAACCACAATCCCGTCATCGCCCTATCACTCGTCCAAGTTAAAGCATGTTTTTCATATGAATCATTTAGTGAAATAATCAGATTTTATGCCCACAAATCGCAGGTGGTGAATAAGTTCAATCGATGGCTTCATCCATCGATTTTTAACACTACTAGACCTAAGCATGGCTAAGCATCGGTAAAACAATAAAACATTCCCAAGTACTTCCATCCAGAGGTTACAAGGATATTGATAACAGTGAAACAAGGAAGGATATGCAGCAATTAGGTTATAAACAACTCCAACCAATACCGATAATTTTGGAGTAAATCAACACATGCATATATATTGTTTTGCAATCAAATCATTTTAGTAAAAATAGGGATTCTATATGCTTAGATGCTTGCCTTGCTACCGTGAGAAATCACACTCAATCTCAGGTTCTTGCTCCACGTACTCCGGAACGTCTAAATCTACCGATAAGAGGCAATAATGCAAATAAGATTCAAATAAACATGCATGTGCAACATGCTCTATAAATCATGGCCTAATTACAGTAGGTAGAGAGTACGATAAAATACTTTTAGAAGCAAGAATCATCTCATTTAGATTTATGGTTTGAGAGCTATAAAAATAACAAGCTATATACTCTGAAAATGGCATTTCGGTAATTATACATGAACTACCCTAGGTCACAATATATGCTATCATTTTCTAGTTATATTTCATAAGTGCTATCATTTTTAGTTAAAAGAGGATAACTCACTAGTTATAACAAAACTTGGTTCACTACATTTGGAGTTAAAATGATTTAGTTATGAATTTTACAAATTCAACAAAAAGAAAAGGTTATTTAATCTTTAGGCATATTTTAGGAGGTAGTTTTGTCAAATTCTTTTCATCCATATTAAAGGGTACATACTTCTAAGATCAACAACAGTGGTTGCATAATTTTGGGATTAACCATTAGGAAACCTAGAGATTTTACAAGTCCTAGGTGCAAAATAAGTGTTTTTGTGCTACTCACAAATTTAGTGATATTTTCTATACAGAAGTTGGAAAATTTTATTTTACCAACATAAAGAGCACAAACTTAGGAATACACAGAAATTTGGTTCACTAAAAAAAAAGCTCAAATGAATTAGTTATGCATTTTTGAAGTTTGCCTATTTTTCAGTTTTTTTTCAAATTCCTCTGGACTGCACTTTTGCAAAACGATCCCTGGGATTTTCCACAACTTGCAACGAAGTCCAGTCATCTTCTCCAAACAGCAGCAGCGATAGAGGCAGCCATGGCTGAGCTCGATCTCAAGCTCGCCGGCGGCAAACGGCTACCTGAATGGGGTCGAGGTCAAAAGGGAAAATGTAGAGCAAGTCCTTGCGATTCCATTCCTCTATTTTACCCAACCGATGGTGGCCGAACCAGCGCAAACGGCGGCAGCAAGCAGCAGCGCTCGGGACACCATGCCTGTAAGGATGCGGCAGCGTGGACGGCTCGATTTATTGCATGCATGTCAAGAACAACATATGCAAAATGTAGAACACCACCTAGGGTCACTACCACTGCGAGCAATCGACAAATGGCTCACCGATTGAACGTGAAACGACAATGGAGTCGCTAGGTTTGACTTGGAGAAGACGGTGGTCGATCTCCCTCCTCGCTGCACCAATCCGTGGGATTCTTGAGGCGTTTCGAAGAAGATGATGAGACGAAGTTGGTGGCGCAGCAGCTCAGCCGGATTCACCTCGAGGCGACGGGAATGGCGACGCGATCCCGCGGCTGCTTGTTGACAATGGTCTGGCCGCGCTCCAGAACACCCGTGGCGGGGTCGGAATTCCCGGAGATCGGCTGCAAGAAACGGTGGGAAATCAGAGCAGCGGCTACGGCGTGCTGGGGTGAGTCGGGTGGGTCCCACGCGATTTTTGTTTTGTGCACCAAGGGTGGAGCTAGCCCAGGGACAATGACATGTGGGTCCAGGTCGTGGTGGTCTATGCATTTGAGAGGGAGATGGGTGAGGACCAGAGTTAACATCTGTTTAGGTAATTTTCAGGAATTTCCAGGGATTTTCTTTCTCTCTTTCTTTGTGAAATAGTTTGACCTAGTTAAAAGTATGCCAAAATTATGTGGTCTGGTGTGAAGATACCTTGAGTTATCTAGTTTCCATTTTTCAAAGTTTCACTCAAAAATTTGAAATATTTTAATTCTGGCAAAAAGATGAAAAGGGGTATGCTGAGATCTAAATTGAATTTTAAAAAGGTCAAAACTAAGTGCAAAAATTCTATAAAAATTATATTAAATCCTGATAAATTATCTAGTATTTGAATAAACTATAAAACCTATACCGTATTGTTCAACTTAATGCACTAATAGATGTTGGTTCAATTTGCCAACTAGGATTTTGCTTTGATTTCAAAATTTAGTTGAATATATAAGCTAATGCAAATGATTAAATATGTAACCTACAAAAAGAGATAAGTAATCCTAAATACCTTGTACTAAAATTAGGGTTGTGACAGCTCTTCCCCCCTTAAAAAGAATCTCGTCCTCGAGATTGGAACGAGTCGGTGAAAAGGTAAGGGTAGACATCACGAAGATGATCTTCGCGTTCCCAAGTGGCTTCATCCGGGGTGTGATTACTCCACTGGACCTTATAGAATTTTATGGTACGCCTTCTAGTGGTGCGCTCGGCTTGGTCAAGAATACGAATTGGACGCTCTCGATATGAAAGATCAGGTTGTAGATCAAGATTTTCCAACTTGGTTTCTTCGGTGAGAACTCGAAGGCATTGCTTCAATTGTGAGACGTGGAAAACATTATGGAATGCTGAAAGTGATGATGGAAGATCCAATTTATAGGCAACAGCTCCTCGCTTTGCAAGAATACGGAAAGGACCGATGTAGCGAGGCGCTAATTTTCCCTTCACTCCAAAACGATGTGTGGATTTGAACGGAGTGACTTTCAGATAGACATGGTCATCTATATTGAAGCTCAAATCTCATCGACGACGATCGACATAACTCTTTTGCCGGGATTGGGCTGTCCGCAAACGTTCACGAATTACTCGCACTTGCTCTTCGGCTTCCATAACCAAATCCGGACCAAAGAATGGTCTCTCCCCGGACTCTGACCAGTTTAGAGGTGTTCTACATCTCCTTCCATATAAGGCCTCAAATGGTGACATTTGAAGGCTTGATTGATAACTATTGTTATAAGAGAATTCAACATAAGGAAGGCACTTTTCCCAATTTTTGCCATAATCGAGGACACATGCTCTCAACATATCCTCGAGAATTTGATTCACACATTCAGTTTGGCCTCGGGTTTGTGGATGATAAGCGGTGCTAAAAGAGAGTTTAGTGCCCATGGCTTCATTGAGGCTTTTCCAAAAATGAGAGGTAAATTGAGGGCCTCGAACTGAAACAATTTTTGTTGGAACACCATGGAGGCAAACAACACGAGAGATGTAAAGTTCTGCTAGTTTTCCCATCTTTGATGTGGACTTAACTGGAAGGAAATGGGCTGATTTAGTGAGACGATCAACTACTACCCAAATAGAATCATTTCCATTTTGGGATGTGGGCAGACCGGTAATAAAATCCATACCGATCTCATCCCACTTCCACAACGGAATGTGTAAAGGTTGAAGTGTACCCGCTAGTCGCAGGTGTTTAGCCTTTATCCTTTGGCAAGTATCGCACTCGGCGACATATCGTGCGATCTCCCGTTTCATTCGGGTCCACCAAACCCTTTGTTTAAGATCTTGGTACATTTTTGTGCTTCCAGGATGAATAGAGAATGGGGAGTTATGAGCTTCTTTGAGGATTAGTTGCCTCAATTCCTAGCTTTTAGGCACAACCAATCGTTTCCCAAACCATAGGACACCATCATTGTCCTCCAAGAAACATTTAGCTAGACCTTGTGAGATTTTGGCACGAATTTTTTCCATACCCATGTGATTCTTTTGGGCTTCTTTGATCTGATCGAAAAGGGTAGGTTTTATCTCTAGAGTAGCAAGGAAACCTTGTGGTACCATCTCCAAACCGAGTTTCAAAATATCAAAACATACGGTCTCCGATCGGGGTGTTATCAACAAGCAATTGCATTGTGGTTTTCGGCTCAATGCATCGGCAACAACATTAGCCTTCCCCGGATGATAGTGTAGACCCATATCATAGTCTTTAATAAGTTCTAACCATCTTCTTTGTCTAAAGTTCAGATCTGATTGGGTGAAGATATATTTGAGGCTTTTGTGGTCGGTGTAGATTTCACATCGCTTGCCGATAAGAAAGTGTCGCCAAATTTTGAGAGCATGAACAGCAGCAGCAAGCTCTAAATCATGAGTCGGATAATTCACTTCATGAGGCCTCAATTGTTGTGACGCATATGCCACAACTCGGCCCTCTTTCATAAGCACACAACCAAGTCCTTGATGGGATGCATCACAATAAATATCGAAGTTCTTATGGATGTCGGGTAACGCGAGGACAGGAGCGGTGGTTAATTTTTCTTTTAACATTTAAAAACTTGCTTCACATTCATGTGACCACACATACTTTTTGTTCTTCTTCAACAATTGGGTCATAGGCTGAGCAATTTTGGAGAAATTCTCGATGAACCGGCGGTAGTAACCGGCTAAGCCAAGAAAACTCCAGATGTCAGTGGGATTTTGGGGTTGTTTCCAATCCAGCACCTTTTGTACATTACTAGGATCAACAGAAACTCCGCCTTCAGATAACACATGACCAATAAAACCGACTTCTTTCAGCCAAAATTCACACTTGCTAAATTTGGCATAAAGACGGTGTTCGCGTAATTTTTCCAAGACTAGACGAAGATGGTTTTCATGCTCCTTTTTGGACTTGGAAAAGATGAGAATATCATCAATGAAGATGACCACAAACTCATCAAGATACTCCATGAAAACTGAATTCATTAAATTCATGAAGTAGGCAGGTGCATTTGTCAGACCGAAGGACATGACAGTATACTCATACAAGCCATAGCGAGTAGAGAAGGCTATCTTTGGAATGTCCTCTGATCTGATTTTAATTTGATGGTAGCCCAATCTCAGGTCAATCTTGGAGAATACATGGGCTCCGGTTAATTGGTCGAAGAGATCATCGATTCGAGGAAGTGGATACTTGTTCTTGATAGTAACTTCATTCAATGGACGGTAATCAACACACATCCGCAAACTTTCTTCTTTCTTCTGAACAAACAGAACCAAGCATCCCCAAGGTGAGGAGCTTGGACAAATGAAACCCTTTGCTTGTAGCTCTAAGAGTTGTTTCTTCAGTTCTTCTAACCCATTTGGAGCCATTCGGTAGGGTCGTTTTGATATCGGGGCCATTTCAGGTACCAAGTCAATGACGAATTCAACTTCCCGGTCAGGTGGCATACCTGGTAATTACTCCGGAAAGACATCTGGGTATTCACACACCACTGGTACATCAGCCAGCTTAGTGGTTGAGACACCCGAAAGGAAATTGAGTTGAGGTGGATGATCATTTAGAACAAGAGTGATTGATTCACCGGTATTACTTGTGAGAAAGATATGACGGCGACCACAATCAATGATCCCCTTATTTTTGTGTAGCCAATCCATGCCTAAGATGACATCTAAACCCTTGGTGTGAAGAACAATTAAATCGGCGCTGAACCCTACCCCGTGAACAAGAAGTTTGGTTCCTCGACTAATATATTCAGCTCTCATTTCAGAACCCGGTGTTTCAACTAGTAGAGGTGGATGTAACTTGCTAATTGTAAGCCCATGAACTGAAGCAAAATCCTTTGTGACAAAAAAATGTGTAGCCCCGGAATCAAACAATACACTAGCTGGATAAGAGTTGACAAGTAACGTACCGACAAGAACGTTTGGTGTGTTGCATGCCTCTTCGACAGTGACGTGGTTCACTCTACCCTTCTTGGAAACTTGCTGGCCTTGAGGAGCTGACTTGGGAGGTTGATTGAGGTGCGTCGGTGCTGGTCTTGTAGCATTGGATGGTGTACCACGACCGCGGTTTGGGCACTTGTCAGAATAATGCCCCGGCTGCCCACAAGTATAGCAATTGACATTCGGACGATACATGGGGTGATTTGCCAACTGATTTCTACCCATGGGAGGTGGGAACTGCTGCTGTGGTGGACGCTGCACATAAACTTGTTGACGAGGTGGTGGAGGAGATTGGAAACGCTGAGGGGGTTTTTGCCATGTGCGGGGTTTTTGAAAACCACCGGAGGCTGAAATTTGCGCAGCTCTCTTGCGCTTACGCTCGTTCTCAAGCTTTTTTATCTTGCTTTCCACAACCACAGACCTGTTGACAAGGTCTTGGAAATTGGGGAAGACATGAGCAGCGAGCTCAAGTTGCATCTCTGCCGACAACCCATTGATAAAATGATTTTGCTTGCGGGTATCGGTATTGGCATCGTCCGGAGCATAACGTGTCAAATGATTGAATTCATGAAGGTACTCCATGATGGACTTACGGTCTTGAGGAAGAGCAAGGAACTCCTGTTGCTTGAGGTCCATGATGCCTTTCGGAATGTGCGCCACACGAAAAGCATCGCGGAACTCAGCCCACGTGACCGCATGACCGACAGGCTGCATGGCAAGAAAATTTTCCCACCACGCACCTGCTGCTCCTTGAAGTTGCTCAGCTGCCATGTTGGTCTTTTCAGCATCAGGACAGCGAGCAAGTGTAAGCTTCCGTTCGATGGTACGAAGCCAGTCATCTGCATCGAGAGGATCGTCAGAGCGAGTGAATACCGGGGACTGAGTACATTGAAAATCAGCAAGCCCACCGACAGCTTGGTGACCGCCTCCGCCCATGGCTTGAGCAAAGTGTGCAGCAGTAGTGGCGGTGTTAGCTGCGATCTGCTGGAGTGCGACATTCTGAGCTTGACGGTTGCGCTCCACAGCCATCAAGACATCGGCCATGGTAGGTGGAGGTGGTGGCTCATCACCACGGCTACGGGAACCCTCCGGAACATCATGGGATTGGGAGCGAGTGCTGGGACGAGTCATCCTATCGACACATAGAGGTTAGAGGCCATTAGTGACAGAGAACAAGTGAGATGAGACGATCTAAGAATATAGGACAACATTGAATCTAAATTTAAATTACACAACTAATATGAATGGAATCACCAATACACAGAAATGGTGATAGGGTTAGCCTATCATGCCATGATGCATCAACTGAAAATCCATTAACAACCAATCGAGCTCACACTACTTACAGCCTGAGCAAGAAGCATGAAAGCGACATAGTTTTCCAATGCGATCAATAAAGCGGGTCAAAAGCGTCAACCGCATGGAACAAAGAACCAAATAAACCAACAATCAAATATGGCCACTAACACTACAAGATATCTTTTTAACGGGCGTCGCTCAGCTGGGAGTACCCTTTGATAATTTATTTGATGTATTCTTAATAGTTGTACATTTTATTTCTCAGAATACTAGAATCTGGAATTTTTTAGGACTGCAGGACAGCAGCCAATTCATGAATTTTTAGAGAGGCCTACAGAAGAGATAAAATTTTTGCAATTTTTATCAAGCTTCCTGGTATAGTTGGTGATCTCCAAAAAAATTGGCAAGTGAAAATAGTAAGTGGAACTTTCTGTATAAATTCTTGAGTAGCAGCTGGTCCAGAATTCCAGAACACGTCTTTTTGATATTTTAAGTTTAGGAAAAGGAGTCATAAACATTTGAAAATTGAAAAACTTTTATGATGGTTTCATGAGGCAGTAAAGCACTGTTTAGTCCACTTCATTACACAATTTTTACTGGCTTTTTGTGAAGTGCGAGTAAATTTCTTACACTTGGTATACCGGCTTTTATATCGAACTAATATTTGAAAGAGAGAAGTAGATATTTATTTTGCAAATAAAATCATAGTAAGGTATGGAGATTAAAATGAGAGTAAGGAGATGATGGACACTAGAATGAGATAAGTAGTAAAAAGGATCACACATCCTAAGGGTTTTTACAAATAATTCAAGTTGAATCTTTTCAAATTCTTTTCAAATCACCGAGCTAAGCTCTAGCCTACGGTCAGCATTGTTCTCATACCAACCGCTGTGGGCACCCGAAAATTATACCGTCCAGTGCAATTTGTAGCCACCACATAATTTTGGATGAGTGGGATTCATACACACAAAAATAGCCACTCATCTCTCAATGTGCCCATCATCACAAATTGAAACTATTCGATATAAAATTCATAATGCCGAATAACGAGCAAAGGAGATATTGTTCGGACTCAGCATGCCAGTCAACTTCAGCCTAAGACATGCCCGTCAAACCACACGAAGGCGGCGACCAAATGTGTTACACATCTCAGGAGACTTGACTCAAATTGCTAAAGCTCTACAACATCTCAATTGCTCAAACTTCATACTCATGCTTAGTTAGTCCCCAGGAAAAACGACTAGCCTTGCACTTTCATCGCAAGCAATTGATAAACATCACAAATGCATAAATATGGATAAAAGGGCAGCGAGGTACATATTTCATAACGGGGTTCAACAGCCCATCATACAACACAAAATATAGCAGCGGAAGTTTCATAATTTCACATAAGCAAAAGTAAGACCCGTGGTTTGCCAACCATCCCACAAGGGCAACCAACCGAGGAAGAGCCAAGCTGAAAAGGCTACTCACTACCCTCACCTCCCTCGATAGGTTAGTAAGAACAATCAACCACGCCGACATCCTCGTCTGAAATTTGCAGGCATTGGGTTAAGTACAAGAATGTACTTGCAAGTCATACACAATAATATATATACACATAGAAGAGAGGAGTATGCAAGCTTCTACCTTAAGAAGATGGTATAATGGTTCAAGTTTTGCATAAAGCCAATTTAATTGAGCAAGTAGTAAGTTGAAAACATAGCATTTCTAAGATAGCATAATCTGAAATTTTTGGACAGCCGGCATGTAAATCTAAAGTTGAATCACAGATAAGCACAACCGGTGCTCTCATCGCCATCCATGGGCTACCAATGCCCAACCATGGATTACAAACATAACTATCCCCATATCCAAGACTAAACCAATCCATTTAACCCAAGTTTGATGCTAACATAGACTGAATAACACATCAAGCGATCGTCCTGTAACCGTGGACACGGCTATTCGAATAGTTTTACTCTGATCAGAGGGGTACATCTTTACCCACACGAAATGAACAAGGATCAAATGCTTCACACGCACACAGGTGTGACCTACAAGTGATACAAGCTCATAACATGTCCTTTCCTAGTCACACCCCAACCACCTAAACCACGCCTAGGCCCCCGATGACTTAGCCACATGTGTGTGATGTGGCTAAGGCGGGCTCACCATCGCGGGAGAAACCCCCTGCCAAAACCAGGCACATCCAGGGCACTCCAAAGGGAAAACCACCCTCATGAATGACCAGCTAAGAGTAGATGATCACAGTGCAACATAGTACTAAGTCAAGCCGTCCCATGCCCGGCATGTGGAAGTATGTAAAGTGCTTGAATAGATGTCAACATGTTCGGTCCTTAACAACCCAGACGAGGCTACTTGTATCATGGAAAAACCACAATCCCATCATCGCCCTATCACTCGTCCAAGTTAAAGCATGTTTTTCATATGAATCATTTAGTGAAATAATCAGATTTTATGCTCACAAATCGCAGGTGGTGAATAAGTTCAATCGATGGCTCCATCCATCGATTTTTAACACTACTAGACCTAAGCATGGCTAAGCATCGGTAAAACAATAAAACATTCCCAAGTACTTCCATCCAGAGGTTACAAGGATATTGATAACAGTGAAACAAGGAAGGATATGCAGCAATTAGGTTATAAACAACTCTAACCAATACCGATAATTTTGGAGTAAATCAACACATGCATATATATTGTTTTGCAATCAAATCATTTTAGTAAAAATAGGGATTCTATATGCTTAGATGCATGCCTTGCTGCTGTGAGAAATCACACTCAATCTCAGGTTCTTTCTCCATGTACTCCGGAACGTCTGAATCTACCGATAAGAGGCAATAATGCAAATAAGATTCAAATAAACATGCATATGCAACATGCTCTATAAATCATGGCCTAATTACAGTAGGTAGAGAGTATGATAAAATGATTTTAGAAGCAAAAATCATCTCATTTAGATCTATGGTTTGAGAGCTATAAAAATAACAAGCTATATACTCTGAAAATGGCATTTCTGTAATTATTGTAGAATCAAATGTGTTTGATTATTATTTTGTGTGATGAAACATTGGTGGCTTGCGGCATTTTATGTGTGAAATATTGGTTTATTGTGATGGTATTTCTTGTAAGTATAGATGATTGATTTTGTGAAGAGATGTGCGGATTTGAGCTGGCGGTCAGACCGACCAGGCACGGCCGGTCAGACCGGAGGTATGCGTGCGGTCAGACCGGCCAGCCCGCGGTTTGACTGGCATGTTACCTGTTCGCTTTCGGTTTCGGTTTATCTTTTTGGTTACAGATTGTTTCATTGTGGATTTGACTTCTAGATGGTTTCTATGCGTATGGTTACTGTTGTTATACTAATGTGAGTCAAGTTTGGATGAATTTGTGCTCAGAATATGGTTTCTTTATCGTATGTGTGCAGGTATTGCCTAAGGCCTCGGGGTAGTATTGCCGGTGATGGATCGGAGTCGACTTGGGAGAAGTGGACGTCCAGGGATCAAGAGATCGCGCGGGATACTAAAAGGCTAGAGGATAATGCATGTGGTAGATAGAGAATTCATATGGTATACGAGAGGAATCGTATACGTATGGAAAGAGGAGTTGAATTTGGAAGGGAGTCCGAATTCGGGAAGATGGATGGAGATAAGGAAAGAGATGAGTTTGAAGCTTGCAAGAGAGGGTTTCCCACGTGGTTGGGAGTCCTAATTCATGAGAGATTCGTGGGTTTTGTACAGCCTACTTCGTGTATAAATAGAGAGGGAGGGTGTGCCTCCTAGATATCGATTTTGTGGTTCATAAGTTGAGAGAATAGCTAGGGTTTCGAGTAAGGTCGAGATTTTGGTGAGGAGTGCTGTTGTTGCACTTTGTAAACACTTTTAGATGCAATAAAGTCGAGAGTTACAATCTATATTTTCGAGTTTGTCATCTACCGGTGTTTTCTGGGTCCCGACGGTCTGACCGAAGGTGTTCATGCGGTCTGACCGGCCAGTGCAGCGGCGGTTCAACCGGCGGCAGGGCGGCGGTCTGACCGGCCAGAGGGGCTGTCTGACCGGCGGCTACACGGTGGTGTGACCGACAGTATTTCGATAGCAGCAGTTCGATCTCGTTCTTGAGTTTGATTTCGTTTTTCTAGATTGGTTTTGTTGGATTCCAGAGGTAAGTTGTAATTTGCTTAAAGCTTTGATTTTTGGTCTTCCCTACCATTCACCCCCCCTCTGGTAGGTTTGATCACTCTGTTTCGATCCTACAAGTGGTATCAGAGCCTCGTTCTTGATTGGATCTCTGTTGTTTTTTTGATCTATTTGATATGGTTGAAAAGTTTTCAAACAAATCTCATGTTTTTAATGGAACCGACTTTGATTATTGGAAGAAAAAGATGGAATCTTATATAACATCTCAAGGATATGACACTTGGCTAAAAGTTGCACAACCTTATGAAATTCCTGCTCTTATTGATACTCCTGTTCTCAAGTTAGATTTTGAAAATAATTGCAAAGCTCGGAATATTATTCTTAATGCAATTTCTCGCTCCGACTTTGATCGCGTTTCGTATCTTGCTACTGCTAATGAGATTTGGAAGGCTTTGAATGATTTTCACACTGGATCTTCAAACATAAAAGAGTTGCGAAAAGACGTTTTCAAAAAGGAGTATATCAAATTTGAGATGACACATGGGGAGACTTTGGATGATTATCTGGGTCGTTTTAACAAAATTTTGAGTAATCTTAGATCTGTTGATACTTCTTATGATGTTAATTATTTTCAGTCTGAGGTTGCTCGTCACTTTATGAACAGTCTTGATATGAAGGTTTGGGATGTTAAGGTTACTTCGATTTAGGAATCTGTTGATATGAACACTTTAACTTTGGATGTTCTTAATACTAAATTGAAAACTTATGAGATGAACATTCTCTCTAAGAGGACTAATTCGAAATCTTCTGCTTTGGTGTCTTCTTCTGCATCTTCTTCTGATTCTACTTAACAGTCAATGTTTACTTCTTTCTCTGCCATGTCCGATGATCAACTGGAGGAAATCAGTGAGGAGGACTTGGTATCGCTTGCTAATAGAATTTCTCGAGTTGTGAATAATGCCAGGTTCAGGAGAAGAGGAGGACCAATCCAGTGTTTCGGGTGTGGACAACCAGGACACATCCGCTCTCAGTGTCCCAAGGCTAGAAAGGGTACACAGGAGGAGGCAAAGGCTCAAGATGGATCCAAGGACGCCAAGCAAAACAAGAAACAGGCAAAGAACATGAAGATGAGGAAGTACTACCAAAAGGCCTTGGATGAAGCTTTTGCAGCTGTGCAAGGATCCAGCGACGTCGAGTATTCAGATGATGATGAGGACGACAATGGAGAAAACATCGCTGGAGTTTGTCTCATGGCAAAGAGTATTGCAGATTCTGATGAAGAGAATGAGGTAATAAATGCTCCTAGTGTTGAATACCTTCAAGAAGTAATTGCTAGACTTGGTTATAAGATTTCTAAATTTGAAAAGAAGATTAATCAACATGAAGTAGTTATTGATTCTATAAATGCTGAAAATAGTCGATTAAAATCTCTTGTTTCTGATGATGATGAATGCAAGTCTTGTGAGGTTTTATTTGCTGAAGTTAATGCTGTTAGAGAAGTCAATTGGTCTAATTGCAAAAAACTTGATGTTGAAATTAAGAAATCTAAAAAACTTGAATCTTGTCTTGCTCTTAGCTTTGCCATGAATACTAGATTGATTGATGAGTTGTTTTTGACTAAAAGAGCTTTGAATAAATGTCAAGTTGCTTTGTTTGCTAGCTCTATGTTTAATGTGATTAGCTCTAAAAGGCTAAAACAATCTAGTGCAAAACCTTGCTCAACATGTCTTGCTAGTGATTTGAAACTAAAAAATGCTTTAGCTCGGGTTAAGCATATGGAAGAAATAGTTAAGCAAGATGAAGTGCTTTCTTGTCAAACTTGTAGAAAAAACAAAGGTCTTTTGGATGCTTGTAAAAATTGTGCTACTTTGACTCAAGAGGTTTCTTACTTAAAAAGTTACTTGCAATGTTTTTCCGATGGTAAAAAGAACCTCAACATGATTTTGGATCAATCGAAAGTTAGCACAAACAACCGTGGTTTAGGTTTTGATCCTTATAGTCACTTTTCTAGACATCCTCTTGTTGTTTTGAGCATAACTGAGAAAGGTGAAATTTTGACTAAACCTGATTCTAAACCTTCTGTTTTTAAGTCTGCTGGCATTATGACTTCTTTGAGTGCTTCTTGTTCTACAAAGCCTGTTGCTAGTACTAAACCTGTGTTTAATGCCAAATCTGTTGTTAGTACTAAAAATACTGTTAATGCTAAGCCTGTTGTCTCAACTTGTGCATCAACTCATCGTGAAAAGTATATCTGTTCCTTTTGTGGTAAACATGGACATATTGTTGGTTTCTGTTTTAGACTTGCTAGGAAACAGAAAAAGGAACGGGAGATAGCTTTTGCGAAACAAAGGTGGCAAAAATTAGTTTTTTTCTCGAGGCAGGCGGTCAGACCGCAGATGGACCGGCGGTCAGACCGGAGCTATACCACGGGTCAGACCGGTGGGAAGCCGTCGGTCAGACCGGCCTCGGGCAAACTTTTCTAACGGGAAAAGTGTTGAATTTTCTACTGGTTATGTTCCTGTTGGTTCTGGTCGTGTGTCTCAGTACTAGATTCCTAAATTTTTATTACCTAACCCCAGTACTGAGGCTGCGACATCTGCTTGTGTGTAGGCACTTTTGGCGAGGAGGGAGAACGTGTGGATCGTTGATTCCGGTTGTTCGCGACACATGACCGGTGATAAAAGTTGGTTCTCCTCCCTCATGAAGGCATCAAGGAAGGATTCAATCATCTTCGGCGATGCTTCAACTAGCACGATCACTGCAATTGGATCTATCAAGGTAAGTGATAAGTTTACATTGAATGATGTCGCTTTGGTTGAAAATTTGAAGTACAACATGCTCTCCGTTTCTCAAATTGTGGATGAAGACTTTGATGTTTTATTTAAGAAAAGTGGAAGTAAAGTTTTTGATTCATCTGGTGATGTTGTGCTTAATGTTTCTCGCTATGGAAGAGTTTTTAAAGCTGATTTTGAAAATAGCGTTTCATCAGAAGTTACATGTCTTGTTGCAAAATTTTCAAAAGATGTGATGTTTTGGCATCGTAGACTTGGACATGTTGGCTTTGATCATCTCACTAGGATTAGTGGTTCTGAACTTGTTCGTGGTTTGCCTAAGCTTAAGAAAGATCATGATTTGCTTTGTTCTCCATGTCGTCATGCTAACATGGTTGCTTCTTCACATACTCCTATATTTTCTGTGATGACGGATGCACCAGCTTTTACATATGGACACTGTTGGTCCTACTAGAGTGCAATCCGTTGGAGGAAAGTGGTATGTTTTGGTTATTGTTGACGATTTTTCTCGATATTCTTGGGTTTATTTTATGGCAACTAAAGATGAAGTTTTTAAACACTTTAAAAATTTATATCTTCGTTTGGCTCTTGAATTTTCAAGCTCTTTGAGAACTATTCGAAGTGATAATGGTGGTGAGTTTAAAAACGCTTCTTTTGAAAGGTTTTGTGATGAAAAAGGTCTTGAACATCAATTTTCATCTCCTCGTGTTCCTCGGCAAAACGGTGTTGTTGAAAGGAAAAATCGTTCTTTGGTTGAGATGGCTAGGACTATGCTTGATGAATATTCTACTTCTAGAAAATATTGGGCTGAAGCTGTTAACACTACTTGTTATATTTCCAATCATGTTTTCTTGAGATCTAAACTTGGAAAAACTTCTTATGAGCTTCGCTTTGGACACACACCGAAGATTTCTCGCTTGCGTGTTTTTGGGTTTAAATGTTTTATGCTTAAATCTGGAAATTTGGACAAATTTGAATCTCGCTCTCTTGATGGTCTTATGTTGGGATATTCTGCGCATTCACGAGGTTACCGTATACTTGTTTTAGAGACTAATAAAATTGTTGAGACTTCTGAAGTCACTTTTGATGAGGCTAGTCCAGGTACTAGACCCAAAATTTCAGGTACTCTATCACAGGTTAAGGGGGAGGATATTTTTGTGGAGGAAAGTGATGACGAGGACGACGATGTGGCGTCGGCCGGTCAGACCGGGGCTGCGGCTGGTCAGACCGGTGGTATACCGTCGGTCAGACCGGAGGCAGAGGAGCGGTCAGAACGGCAGGATGGCGATTCTTCAGGAGCTTCGGGTACAGATGCTAATAGACCTCCAGAAGCTTCAACTTCGTCAAAACCAAACACAGATAATGAACAATCGTCAGAGT
This sequence comes from Oryza officinalis, assembly GCA_008326285.1. Taxonomy (NCBI): domain Eukaryota; kingdom Viridiplantae; phylum Streptophyta; class Magnoliopsida; order Poales; family Poaceae; genus Oryza; species Oryza officinalis. Next base: position 13,711,206 of record BDMV01000002.1, on the reverse strand, counting down.
TGAGCGTTCCACTTCATATTCAACGACTACATCCTCAGGAACATATAATAGGTAATTGGGGTGAATGTACTACAAGATCAAAGGTAACGAATCATGATTTTCATGCAAATTCTGCTTTTATTGCTAATTTTGAACCCAAAGATGTTACTCATGGATGATATCATCTTTGGTTGTTCATCTCACGCTTTGGTTGTGGAGTTTGCTGAAACTATGCGCAGGGAATTTGAGATGAGCATGATGGGTGAATTGACTTACTTTTTGGGATTGTAAATTAAGCAAACACCTCAAGGTATGTTTGTTCATCAAACAAAGTACACCAAGGATCTTCTACAACGCTTCAAGATGGACGATTGCAAGCCTTTGACTACGCCGATAGGAACTTCTACTGTTTTGGATCCTGATGAAGATGGTGAAGCTGTAAATCAAAAGGAATACAGGAGTATGATTGGATCATTGCTCTACCTCACCGCTTCGAGACCGGACATACAATTTGCTGTGTGTTTATGTGCTCGATTTCAAGCTTCTCTAAGGGCTTCGCATCGTCAAGCTGTGAAACGCATCATGAGGTATTTGAAACACACTCTTGAATTTGGAATTTGGTATTCTACCTCTTCATCTATATGCTTGAGTGGTTATTCGGATGCGGATTTTGGAGGTTGTAGAATTGATAGAAAGAGTACTAGTGGTACATGTCATTTTCTTGGTACTTCTTTGATTGCATGGTCTTCTCGAAAACAATCAAATGTTGCTCAATCAACTGCTGAGTCTGAGTATGTTGCTGTTGCTAGTTGTTGTTCTCAGATTCTTTGACTTATTTCAACTTTGAGAGATTATAATATTGCTTTTGATAAAGTTCCTCTCTTTTGTGATAATACTAGTGCTATAAATATTGCTAAGAATCCTGTTCAACACTCACGCACTAAGCACATTGATATTCTTTTTCACTTTTTGAGGGATCATGTTGAGAAGGGAGATGTGAAATTGAAATTTGTGGATACAAAGTTGCAACTTGCAGATATTTTCACTAAACCATTGGATTCTTCTCGCTTTGCTTTTCTAAGGGGAGAATTGGGAGTTATTCATCCTTTTGGCATCATTTGAGGGGGGGGGAGTTGTTGGCTCTTTGTTGTATGCATATTTTCTTTCTTCTTTTATTTTCTTTTGCATTCATGTTTTAATTCATGCATGGTGTCAAAAATATAAAAAAATGAGAAAAAGAAATAGAAAAAGATGGATGAGCTTTGTTTTATATCTTTAGTATATTCTAGTGCTTGCTAGCAATGCTTGTTAGATAATTTGATTACTATATTAGCTTGTGTGCATTTTAGTAGTTATATGAGCTTTGAATATTGCTTTTATGTGATATGATACATGACACATAATTCTTTTACTTGAATTAATGAAATATGCAATATTGAAGCAAATGCTTAGGTTGACTGATTAATGCTTGTATATATACTTTATGGCTTGTTATTCCTCATGATAATCCTTTTGTTCCAATTACTGCAAGAGTACATATATGCTTATTTATATGAAAAAAAAAGAAAAAACTGAATACCGAATCCTTGGAAAAAGTCTTGACCATAAGGACGTATTCACAGTGAAATAAAAAAAGGGGTGCCGAATCCTTAGAAACATTCTTGACGACAAGGACGTACTCACAATAATTCAAAAGTTCAAAAATAAATAGCTTAAGGTTCTCTTGGTTATTTTTGGAGAAGGAAATTAACTTGAGAAAGAGTATCAATGCTATAGGTTTATATATTTGGGTTTTTCTTTCAGTCTTTGAACTTGTGACTATGTTACATTTTAAATTGTTGAAATCATGAATCATTAATGTTGACTTGATCTTAATTATAATCTTTAAGGTTCATGTTTTTACTCTAGTGCATGTTTGTTAATTAGCTAGTCACTTTTTCTATCTTGATGTTGCAATACATGTACTTGAGTTACTTTTGGTATATTGCAATGCTCCTCCATGCTCTCGATACATTGATGAACTCATTGTCAAAAGGGGGAGAACAAGGTAACAAAATTGTTCATCATTATCATATTCAAAGGGTTTTCTTTCTTTTCAAAAGTGAGAGATTTTTCTTTGAAAATCTTCTGGCATTTGTAATGTTTTTTTCGGTTGCTTCACAAAACAACATAAACCAATTGATTTTGTTGGGTTTGCCAATGGTTTCATCAAGGGGGAGATTGTAGAATCAAATGTGTTTGATTATTATTTTATGTGATGAAACATTGGTGGCTTGCGACATTTTATGTGTGTAATATTGGTTTATTGTGATGGTATTTCTTGTAATTATAGATGATTGATTTTGTGAAGAGATGTGCGGATTTGACCTGGCGGTCAGACCGACCAGGCACGGCCGGTCAGATCGGAGGTATCCGTGCGGTCAGACCGGCCAGCCCGCGGTTTGACTGGCAGGTTACCTGTTCGCTTTCAGTTTTGGTTTATCTTTTTGGTTACAGATGGATTTGACTTCTAGATGGTTTCTATGCATATGGTTACTGTTGTTATACTAATGTGAGTCAAGTTTGGATGAATTTGTGCTCGGAATATGGTTTCTTCATCGTATGTGTGCAGGTATTGCTTAAGGCCTCGGGATAGTGTTGCCGGTGATGGATCGGAGTCGACTTGGGAGAAGTGGACGTCCAGGCATCAAGAGATCGCGTGGGATACTAAAAGGCTAGAGGATAATGGACGTGGTAGATAGAGAATTCATATGGTATACGAGAGGAATCGTATACGTGTGGAAAGAGGAGTTGAATTTGGAAGGGAGTCCGAATTCGGGAAGATGGATGGAGATAAGGAAAGAGATGAGTTTGAAGCTTGCAAGAGAGGGTTTCCCACATGGTTGGGAGTCCTAATTTGTGAGAGATTCGTGGGTTTTGTACATCCTACTTCGTGTATAAATAGAGAGGGACGGTGTGCCTCCTAGATATCGATTTTGTGGTTCATAAGTTGAGAAAATAGCTAGGGTTTCGAGTAAGGTCAAGATTTTGGTGAGGAGTGCTGTTGTTGCACTTTGTAAACACTTTTAGATGCAATAAAGTCGAAAGTTACAATCTATATTTTCGAGTTTGTCATCTACCGGTGTTTTCTGGGTCCCGACGGTCTGACCGAAGGTGTTCGTGCGGTCTGACCGGCGGGAGTGTGGCGGTGGTTCAACCGGCGGTAGGGCGGCGGTCTGACCGGCCAGAGGGGCGGTCTGACCGGCGGCTACACGGTGGTGTGACCGACGGTATTTCGACAACAGCAGTTCGATCTCGTTCTTGAATTTGATTTCGTTTTTCTAGATTGGTTTTGTTGGATTCCAGAGGTAAGTTGTAATTTGCTTAAAGCTTTGATTTTTGGTCTTCCCTACCATTCACCCCCCTCTGGTAGGTTTGATCAGTCTGTTTCGATCCTACAATTATACATGAACTACCCTAAGTCACAATATATGCTATCATTTTCTAGTTATATTTCATAAGTGCTATCATTTTTAATTAAAAGAGGATAACTCACTGGTTATAACAAAACTTGGTTCACTGCATTTGGAGTTAAAATGATTTAGTTATGAGTTTTACAAATTCAACAAAAAGAAAAGGTTATTTAATCTTTAGGCATATTTTAGGAGGTAGTTTTGTCAAATTCTTTGCATCCAGATTAAAGGGTACATACTTCTAAGATCAACAACAGTGGTTGCACAATTTTGGGATTAACCATTAGGAAACCTAGAGATTTTACAAGTCCTAGGTGCAAAATAAGTGTTTTCGTGCTACTCACAAATTAAGTGACATTTTCTATACAGAAGTTGGAAAATTTTATTTTACTAACATAAAGAGCAACAATTTAGGAATACACAGAAATTTGGTTCACTCAAAAGAGAGCTCAAATGAATTAGTTATGCATTTTTGAAGTTTGCCTATTTTTCAGTTTTTTTTCAAATTCCTTTGGACTGCACTTTTGCAAAACAATCCCTGGGATTTTCCACAACTTGCAACGAAGTCCAGTCATCTTCTCCAAACAGCAGCAGCGATAGAGGCAGCCATGGCTGAGCTCGATCTCAAGCTTGCCGGCGGCAAACGGCTGCCCGAATGGGGTCGAGGTCAAAAGAGAAAATGTAGAGCAAGTCCTTGCGATTCCATTCCTCTATTTTATCCAACGGATGGTGGCCGAACCAGTGCAAACAGCGGCTGCAAGCAGCAGCGCTCGGGACACCATGCCTATAAGGATGCGGCAGTGTGGACGGCTCGATTTATTGCATGCATGTCAAGAACAGCATATGCAAAATGTAGAACACCACCTAGGGTCACTACCACTGCGAGCAATCGACAAATGGCTCACCGATTGAACAGGAAACGACGACGGAGAAGACGGTGGTCGATCTCCCTCCTCGCTGCACCAATCCGTGGGATTCTTTGGGCGTTTCGAAGAGGATGATGAGGCGAAGTTGGTGGCGCAGCAGCTCAGCCGGATTCACCTCGAGGCGACTGGAACGGCTGCTTGTTAACAATGGTCTGGCCGCGCTCCAGAACACCCGTGGCGGGGTCGGCGTTCCCGGAGATCGGCTGCATGAAACGGCGCGAAATCAGAGCAGCGGCTACGGCGTGCTGGGGTGAGTCGGGATCGCAAGATAGATGGCGACGAAGATGACCGGATGAGCGGTGGTGAAGGCGTCTTCCCGGCGGCCGGTAAGAAGATGAGGGCGAGGAGGACGAGGAGGAGCTCTCCCACTCTGGTTTCCTTGGCTCTATGGTAAACTCCAGAGTGGGGAGGGATAGCTGGGAAACCTAGAGACCAAGCGGTGAAGAAGGAGAAACTGCCACGACGTTGCAACGTGTCTGTCTCTCCTCTGTGTCCAGGGTGGGTCCCACGCGATTTTTGTTTTGTGCACCAAGGGTGGAGCTAGCCCAGGGACAATGACACGTGGGTCCAGGTCATGGTGGTCTATGCATTTGAGAGGGAGATGGGTGAGGAACAGAGTTAACATCTGTTTAGATAATTTTCAGGATTTTCCAGGGATTTTCTTTCTCTCTTTCGTTGTTAAATAGTTTGTCCTAGTTAAAAGTATGCCAAAATTATGTGGTCCGGTGTGAAGATACCTTGAGTTATCTAGTTTCCATTTTTCAAAGTTTCACTCAAAAATTTGAAATATTTTAATTCTGGCAAAAAGATGAATAGCGGTATGCTCAGATTTAAATTGAATTTTAAAAAAGTCAAAACTAAGTGTAAAAATTCTATAACAATTATATTAAATCCTGATAAATAATCTAGTATTTGAATAAATTATAAAACCTATACCATATTGTTCAACTTAATGCACTAATAGATGTTGGTTCAATTTATCGACTAGGATTTTGCTTTGTTTCCAAAATTTATTTGAATATATAAACTAATGCAAATGATTAAATATGTAACCTACAAATAGAGATAAGTAATCCTAAATACCTTGTACTAAAATTAGGGTTGTGACATTTTCATTTTTAGTAAAAACACATTGAATCTTCTAAAATCCATAGAAATTTCATTCGAGCTCCGTTTATGTCCATTCAAATTACAGTAAATTCATAAAAAATGCCTAGAATCCATTAAAAATTGTTTTGCTTCCTGTTTTAGTAGACTTTATAATGTCATGTGGGATGGTACCTATTGTACTCAACCATAGCTTGTTCACCTTGTGTCGTTGATGACTTGGGATTCAATATGATTAGATGTTGATTTAGGAATTGCTTAGCCATGCTTAGACCAACTAGCTCACTATGGGAATCTCATTAATATCTTATATCCTTGATTAATGATGGAATTATGGTTATGTAGCACGATGGTATTAATGTAACTAAAATATGACATATTGGTGGGCTGTGGGTGCATGGTTTTGATAGACGCGCCCATAGCATTTAAGGACCGGTTTGCACGAAACCCTGGAAGAATTACCGTGTGAACCAGAAGCCAGCATGGGCAAAGGCTAGGCTTGTAGTGTAGTTTTTTTCTTTTCGACGTACCCAGGCAATGGTGAGCGCGACGGAGTTTGGATGGGCCCTGTGACAGTCTATACGGCTTTCAGATTCACCTAAGCACAAGAGGAGGTTGCCTACCTTGGTTTTAAGGGTAGGAGCGAAACCTGAACAATGGTGCGGTTGGTTAGGGAGGGTTATGCAAAGGGTCCTGTCACAGTTCCTTTCCGGTATATCGTGGTGGCATGCTGGCATGCGGAAACATGGTCTTGTGGGAATAGATGTACACCCCTGATCAGAGTAAAACTATTCAAATAGCCGTGCTCGCAGTTATGGGTGATCAACCAGATTCACCATGATTAGTCTTATCATTAATAATTTGACTTAATGGAACTGGTGTAGTTCAGGTGGATGGTTGGGCCTGTCGCAATGTGGTTTAGCATTGGGCAGTGATGGCTAATATTGCTTAATTACATTCAATAGTTTTACTGCTTTCAACAACTGTTTTTAAATATTTGCTTTAGGCAAAAGAACCTCTAGCCTTCCTTGGATATGCTTGCATCATACCCTCTCTTGGTATGACTTGCTGAGTACAGTGGGTAGTACTTAGTCTTGCATTGTCTCTCCCACACCAAAGTCGGAGTACTTCTCGGATGGAGGTTACTCGGAGGGGTAGGTTTCATCGCTTTTGTCAAGGATGCCCGTGGAGTGGAGTCACCACGCTGCGAGCGCCAAGTCTTTAGTTTAAGCTCGCCTTACTTTTTCGCTGCATTTGTAAGACTTTTAATCTGTTTGTAAGACATGGATCTGTATGTCAACTTTGTCATCTGTGTACCCTGGCTGATCCTGGACAGGGATTTGATACACATTCTGCTTGAAAATCTGGTTTGTGAATTTCTGGTGACACCGAACGTGGAGGCATATGAAGGACGCACAAGGCTGTCACCACCTGCCGCCTACCTCATTTTCTATGGAGCATACAATAAATGAAGGTAACCATTAACCTAGATACCATGCCTAAGTTATTGATGGCTACTCTAGCATCACACATGAATTTACTTTTTTATCCAGAGTCCTAGTAGTGGAGCACTTAATATAAATACTAAGCGATGAACCCACAAGGAAATCTCAAACATTTACTTTATTAAAGAAGCATCCACCGAGGTACAAGCAAGGAGAGAGTGCCAACAACTCGGGCACTCCTCCAAAACTTCCTCTCACTCTCTACCTATATTCTCAACTCTACTAAAGTATTGCCTAAAGTATGAAAGTGAGTTGTACTTCACTTTGTTGTGTGTCATGAAATGGCTTGAGTTCCTCCTTTTATAGGGCCATATGACAGTTGGAATGATGGTTGTGGAGGTTGGTTCACCCACAACCGTCATCACCATCCAATGGGAAGCTGCCACTTTCAAGGTGGTGGCCAGGGGTGCCAAGGGTGGCTCAGCCAAACCAGCCCACCGCCTTCAGCCACCGACATTCTTCAGTGAGACTGACAAGTGGTCCCCTATGACAGTGCACTGTGTATAGGCTCATTTTTAGTTGGTTTTGACTGTCATGTGGCCCTCCAATCCATTGTATGGTGGATGTATTTTCATCCAAAATTATCTACATACAAATATTTACCAATACTTGTGGAAACAGTTAGTAATAAACCCCTACGACTAAGTTTGATACTTTATTTTGTAATCTTTTATGCAAGAGTTGATTGTTAAAGTTGGTACTTGAGGACCATCAACAATACCCTCACACTTATCCTTTACTCGTCTCTGAGTAAAGCACATGGATTTCAATAGAGTAGTGACTTACTGTGTAATGCTACAAACATACAGGTTATGCCAAACCATACATGCACCTATGAACATTGAAGTGTCTACCATACCATCTTCGGTGATTGACGAATGGAACGGCCTTGACTCAAGTTACCGTTGCTCCCTCTGATGAACTACTAAGGGTTTTCTTTTTTCTCACAAAAACATAACTTTTACTTTACTCCTCAATTGATCCTCTCGAATCACTCAATGTGTATGATTCCTCACAAAGACATTGAAGTTACGTTTTCTTACCCTACCTTCTAATAAGACTTATGTTGAGCTCTTGTAGGGAATAAGAATGACATACTTGCATAAAATATATTGCAAAGTCAAAAAATGAATCGAAGAGGATAACTAATCATACCATCATGATAAAGCTGTGCACGTGTGTGGAAAAGGGGTGTATCAGTGTATGTGTGGAAAGGTGGAAAATGAGGTGATGACTCATTTTTGTATGATTTTTGTCATGCTCTAAAAATCTCTTAGGTTAATAATTCATTTCCTAATGCATTTTTAGAAATTTAATTAAAAGCATAAAAGAGAAATCCTAATAGAATCTTAATAATTCTCAATGTAAAAATGGACTAGATAAAATTTTAGTAAATACTTTGCTTGTTTATCTATTTCCTGGATTTTTCTGGGAATTATTTAAGTAAGGGAAGTAGTTTTAATAAATGAAATAGCATTACAGAATTATTTAAATCGAAAAAGGTTTAAAAATCCCTTTTCTGGCGTTGGGCCGAAAGCCGGCTCAGCCTTTCTCTCTCCCGCTGCGCGTGCTGCGCCGCTATTAACAGTAAAATTTGGTAAGGATACGTAGGAATAAAGGTGGGATCGAAGCGGATTCGAACAGATAAGATTGTTTCCAAAAATAGAGCAGCGAATCGGCTGGAAGCCATTGTAACGTACCCAAAATTTGAATTTCAAATTTTGCACCTAAAAATGTCGAGAATATTTTTCCTAAATAGGATTACTAATATTTTTCAACTAAAAACCTAGGTGAGTCTAATATGACTAGTTTTAATATGCAAAGTTGCTAATAATTTAAAACCTTTTCCTTGATAGATCAAAGGAAGAAAATAAAACATAGTGTGTGCATGTATTTGCATAATGTATTGATGTGACTTGAGTCCTTTTTCTTGTTTTTGGATTTTACTAGCATTTCATAATAGGACTTATAAGCATTAATTAAAAACCTGAAGCAAGTACTTAATATATATTTACAAGAATATATACACATGTAATATATGTAATATATGAAGTTGAGTAACTAAAATGTATAAATCATACTCAGCAACATCTCAGTTCAAACCCAGATTAAATATAATTTCTACAATCATTTAATCATATTTTATAATAGGGAACCTATATGTAATGATAAGCTTAGTGAATTTCTAAAAATAATTGGTGTAGGATAAAGTCATGGAAAAATTCATCTGAATTCTACTCAATGGGTTAAACTCACTGAAATTTTGGCATAATTTTATTTTTACATCTATGCACTCAATTAATTTGGTCAAAGAAGTAAAAATCTGATTTAATCCTAAACCCTAATCGGCAAAACTCATACCTCATCCAAACATGCATTAAATTATATGAAAGTGTATATGGAACATAATTTATTAAAATACCAGCTGATTTATCACGAATTAATAAAATTTTTCTAGAATTTATTTCACTAGTTTTGATTCCTTAAAAATTCAAACCAATTTCAGCTAGACCCAAATTATTTATTTTGCTGAGAATAAAATATAATGAATTTTTGTGTACAACCAAAGAAAATGGAAACTAGGAATTTTTATCTACCACCAGAAAAATCCACCTTAATTTATCAAGCCCACAAATTAAACTATAGATTAACAAAGGAGAGGGAGAGAAAATAATCCTGGAAAATTACAGATTTCTATTACCCTTCTTTGACCTTCTCCCAAAATTCAACCATAATACAAATAGAGTTCAAACCTTGTCTAGTCAGTAGACCAAACATCCCTAAACCACCATCTGGCCAGCCAATGAGACTTTCATCACAGCAAGACAAAGAAAATTCGAGTCAAAGTTGTAACAGTACTACAGCTCATAGACTAGAGTTTTTCTTCTAGAGATCTCAAATTCTCTCACACCTTTCACTGCCAAGCGGGCCCCAGGACATGGTGGGACCCACTGGTTAGTCACTCTAGCTTGCCCAGGCTCTGTCCACCAACCTCCACCATCGCTCAACACAGGAAGCACAAGATAGAGAAGGACCGAGAGCCGAGCTTGGCGACGCGTGTTCGCGGTCGTGTCCGACGCCGAGAGCCCACATATATAGCGTCGCACGGCTTCCCTCTCCTCCCCAGTACTGGTCAAACCAAGTGAAAGAAACCCTAGCCACTCCATAGCTCTCAAACTCGTTGCGGGCCGCAAGGAAGATGATGGTTCCATTCGTCAACGAGCCACGATCGCCTTCATCTTTCCCGCGTTCCATGCTTACCTCCCCACGCCGAGCAATTCATCTTTTGATACCATCTCGTTTCATCTACTACAGCGACCGGAACGCCGCCATGCCGACGACGCTCGGGAACGCGCTCTGGATGTCACCGCCGATGGCATCATCGTCGTGCGCAATGAAGGAGACAACCCCAAGCCGAGACCTCTCGCCATCGACCACCCCTCGACCTCCTCTTTGGAAGCCCTCAAGAATCTCATGGAATGATGCACCGAGCATGGAGATCGGCATCGTCTCCTTCAACTCTGGCCAACCGACTCCGCCGCCGATTCCTCCTTCCCTGGTGATCTCCAAGCCGATTCTCTACTCATTTGTCGTCTCTAGAGTGTCTCTAACCCCATGCATGCCTCTCCACTGCGGTGCAAGTGCTAGGTCGTGCCACCATCGTCGACTCCAACCACGCTGCGTCTGCCGAGCCAATCCCGTTGTTGCTGCCGCGATTCAAGGCTCGGCGGAGGGTCTTCAAGACTTCGTCGGGCTAGGAGATGCAATTCCCAAGCCGTTCATCACGCCGCTCGCCATCGGAGCCCGTGGACCGAAGCCGCGCCGCACTTCCTACTCGGCCTCCCCACCGATTGAGCAAGGTAGGAGACAGGGACTTGGTTTTGAGAATTCAAACAACCATAGGGTTCAACATGTAAATGTACTACTCACTTACACATGGGACTAGGACCTTAAAGTAATAACTTAAAACTTAAAGCATTGTTTACAAAGCTTGCTCCTCTCAGTGGAGGTAGTGCGGGTTGATTTCTAGAACTTTAGGGTTTATTCTGAAAAACTGCATTCACTGACAAGTGGACCCCTTCTACTCTAAAATCTGGAGAATATAAAGAAAATAGCAAAAATCAATTTCTGATAAGCTGAAAAATGAATAAACTTGTAAAATCCATAGAAAATTCATCTTACCTCCATTTTGAATGAACCAAATTCCAGATGACTCATAAAATTATGAACTTTAATATGGTAGTATAAAACTTGCCATTTACAATAGAAGAAATATCTCTAATTATTTGAGTAAAGAATAATTGACATAAAGAACAATCTAACTTATAAAATTTGTAGGAAATTAATTCTAGCACCAAATGAATTAAACTAGAATTAATTAGAACCACCAAATACTCAGCTTTATTTAGATGAATTGAGTTTGGGGGCAACTAGTATATATAATGCATCCACTTTTAATTAAGTATAAATAGTCATAATTAATTTGAGAACTTATAAAATCCATAAGAAAATCATGTTAATTTATTTTGAGATGAACTAAATTTTAGTGTTTTCACTTAACCATGGTAGTAAAATTCATGTACTGAAACTTGACACTTTTAGTAAAAAAGTCATCACTAAAAAAATTGTGTAGTAAGATAATTACTATAGTGCAAACTATAACTATGAAATACATACAAAATTTATTCTAACTCAAAATAATATAATTCCTGATGGGTTAGATTATTAATCTCACGGACTTAGTTTTTAATAATTAAAATATGGCACAAGTAGTACTAGAATCATTTCTAAAACTTGTATAACTAATAAGGAACTATAACATGTTTTACAACTTGTAAAATTCATAATAAACTCATGCTAGCTCTAAATACTATAAACTAAATTTTGTTAAACTTTGGAGAAAGTACTCTTTGCTGTAGTAATTTATAACTTCATAGAACTTAAACCTAACATACATCTAAAATTTAGTAAGACATAATTAGTCTATGTCTAGCATAAAATTATAAAATTCATAACTCACAAATTCAAAGTAATAAAATAGGAATTCCTTTCCCATAAATCATGTTTAGTCAGTACCTATCTATTATAATGAATTCATGCATATTAGAAGCATTTTGGATTTCTGTATGATTTGATGTTTATACGCTACCGTTATTTCGTATAGTGAACGATATCGCTTTCGGTGAGGAATTTGAGTTGTATTGCTGACCAAGATGGAAATTCTAACTAAGGCAAGTGCCCTCCTCCTTTGAACACTTTGATCCTATGTTTTTATTGGGCAAACGTTTTCTATTGCAAAGTTGCACACGTTAGATAGTTATGTTTGGAAAAAATTATTGGAAAGTGATGAAATGGTAGTTATGACCTATTTGTTGCATAATCCTCCTTGAGAATTGTTATCCTTGATGTCTGTAACCTTGGAATGGTTTAGAGTACTCTCCATGTGCTCAAATGGGCTTATAATTGCTAAATATAATGTCATATGCTTAGCCATGCCTAGTGATATGATTCTACACATTGTGATCACCTTATGTATTTGAAAATGGGAAATTTACAATTTATGGACAGAGGTGAAGCCTCTGGTTATTTGTGAAATAAAATGGAGTTAAACATATTTCTAGACTTGGGCGACGAGTGGTGTACATATGGTAGTAGTTGTGCACCGATAGGGGGAGCGTTCGCCTGAGTCGATTAAGGACCGAACTCTATGTTACCAACTAAGTTTACAGTACTGCCACATGTGTTAGTGTGGGATGACCTTAGCTTATTAAGTTGTTTAGTGTTTAGCCTTGCATATTGGTAGGCCGGAGTAGAATGAATCAGTCTGAGCGATGATTCATAGGAACTACCCATGAGTGTGTGTTGAATTTATTGCTAGCGAATATTACTAGCTGTGTGTGTGTTCTGTGAAGGGACTGATGGTTCGCCTCACAGCATGGGCGTCTAAGTCTGTCCAATTAAACGGTATAGTGCCTCGTGGGGGAACAGATGTGTTCGCTGCCACGACGTTAGGTTTAAGGCATGGGCCTGCCACCTAACGGCTCTGGGTCATTCCTAGGGTAGACTCACACTTGCCGTCGCTGATGCAAGGCTAGACACTAAGCAATGTAACGGCTAAGTTGTGACCTCTAGTCCGAACTCAATTTGTAGAGTGTGGGGTGCTAGGCCGGCACTAAACCAACTAGAGTGTAGCCTCCGGGCTTCTATCACATCATGTGGATTTGTACGAACTCTGCAGAGTTAAAACTAACCGGTTAGCCGTGCTCACGGTCATGAGCGACTTGGGGAAATAGCATGAGTGTAATTTTATTCTTTCCAAAACACTTTATGAAAATGATTGAGGATGGATATTTGATGATGATTTGGATGATAATGATGACTTGCTACCAGGGAAGGTACAAGTTAATGTTTATGGTTTATGATGATGATGATGAGGAGAAACGATGATTATATTTCTATAATTATTTATATGGATCACCATGCTTTACTACATACTTTACAAACTTTACCATTTTGCAAAGTATTGTGAAACAACTTAGCTTTATGCAAATGAACCTACAGATAGCCGTTCTTTGATAATTAGGGCTTGCATGTATGTAGGATTGTATTGCCTTGCCAGTACATTTACTGACACTTGTACCTTTGGTGGTTTGTTTGTCTAATTTGTTTTGCAGGTTTAGTTGAGTGCTACGAGTTCCGTTGATCTCTTCAGGGAGGTTCATTTGCTTTGATGAAAGTGTCTTGGTAGGTTCTAGCTTATAGAATTATCCAGCCATGAGTATGGATGTTGAACAAACGAGATGTTGTAGAGCTTAGCAAATTGTCAATTCTTCTGGGATGTGTAACACATCTGGTCGCTGCCTTCGTGTGGTTTGACGGGCACGTCTCAGGCTGAAGTTGACTGGCACGCTAAGTCCCAGCAATGTCTCTTTTGCTCAATATTCGGCACTACGTTATTTATATTGAATGGTGATTAGATGTGATCATGGGACACATTGAGGCTTGAGTGGCTATAATGCATGTATGGATCCCACTCTCCCAAAATCATGTGGTGATCACAAATGACACCGGACAATATAATTTTCGGGTGCTTGACAGCCATATCGGCCTATATAGAATTGGACTCGGTCAGGCGATATAGGCAATACGAGTTCATATCAGACTAGGGAAAAATACTGAAGGTATTGTCAAACAAGAATTGAGTCCAGAAGAGGCAATTATATGTATTAATTAGGAATAAGAATTAGGTGTTTCCTTTAAGGAATTACCTGAGTTACCCTAAAACGTATCATTGGCTATGAAATAAATTCACGCAATCATTGGTTTATCTGATCTTGGTTATGAGCAATTAATACTATCTCGGTTGGGTCTGACCTATCTTAATTGCTTGCATCTAAGAGAAGTATTAAATGAGTAATTACTTCTTATTTCTTTCTACAACCGATCGTGATTGTTTTGGGTCTATTTTAAAACATGTACACATTGGCTAGTTATTTAGGTTACAAAATTATATGACAATTGACTTTAAAAGATATCAATCTCATGCTGCATCGATTGGGTTCAACCTATGAGTTTGGTTTTGTTAAGGAAAAGTTGTTTATGATTATATTTAACCTTAATCTAGTTTATGAGTAGCATCCTCCACCTTACAGCCGATTCAGCTTGTTTGCATTGGCTAGGTTTCTATGGTACGTCATCAGCCCACTAGCCGATCGGTTATTGTTTACTAACATCGTTTTCTTTTATATCTTGTTGGTTTCAGGATCAAACCAACTGGCACGCCCTGAACCTGAAAGCAAGATTTGGCCCTGCACTGGAGCTAAGCAGAACTCCCAAACCGCTTTATTTTCTCATCACCAGTCGCTCGGCCCAAGCCGGCCCAGTTCACCGCGCCCTTCCCCTCTCCTTTCATTTCTCTGACAGGTGGGCCCCACCCATCAGGGTCATCATCTACCTCTGACCACCACCGCCTGATGCCGCCTCCGCATCCCCTTTCCAATCCCAGCGTCCCTTTCCTTCTTGGGTCGAATCAATTAAGGGGAAATAATCCTTTTGATCCCCTCTTTCTTTTTTCTTCAGGAATCTCAAGCTAATTCTTAAGAAATCGATCTCGATTTGAGATCGAATTGGATCCTCTCTATCCAAACCCTATTTCTTTCCTTCTCACCGCCGAGCTCGATTCGGGCCCGGACTGCATCCCTCGCTACTATAAATAGCTTCCTCTTGTCGCCCTCTATCCGCTGCCACCCTCGCCTTAGACCGCCGTCGCCCGTAGTCGCGCCGCCACCTCCGACCGTAGCGCCACTGCTGCCCTCGCCGTCCAGCCGAGCCATGCCACCTCTCTAGTCGTCATCTTCTATCGCCGTTGCCGCCGTCGAATTCATGTGGAGGAGACGCGCCCCATCCGTCGGACCGTTCCCGTCAACCACCACCGGAGCACCGCCGTCGTCATTGACCCGAACCGAAGCACCGCTCCACCTCGTCGCCGGTTGTTGTTAACCATCGTCTGTCATCAGCCACCCCTCGGTGAGTTTCCTGTGTCATGCTCGTCCTCGTGGTGCCCTTGGTTCGCGTCGCCGCACCATAGATTGCCGTGACCCTCGGGTCCCGAGCCACCGCTTATGGCGATGAAACGTGGGCTGCCATGTCAGCGTCGTATAAGCGCCACATCGTTTGCCACGTCAGCCGCCACGTGTGTGGACCTATTTGATCTCAGCCGTTAGATCTAGGGTTAGATCGATCCGTTTAATCTCAGCCTATGGTGACACCCCGGGTTAAATATTATGTAGTTACCTGAGATGATAGTGCGAAATATTTAGTTGGATGGGGTCTAATAATAATCATGGAAAACGGTAACCATCCAACCTCATCTCTGCTCTATCAAGTCAAATAACATACATAATATAAAACCTGAAGCACCGAGTAGAGAGCATAGGGATATTGCTGGGACTTTAGCATGCCAGTCAACTTCAGCCTGAGACATGCCCGTCAAACCACACGAAGATGGTGACCATATGTGTTACACATCTCAGGAGACTTGACAAAATTCGCTAAAGCTCTACGACATCCTAAATGCTCAATACTCATACCGGTGTAGATCTAGATCCCAGGATAAGTTCTAATTCCACACTTTCATCTAAGCAATGAAGATCAGAATAATAGGGAGCAAACACAAATAAACTTTACTCTACATCTTTATTTAAATACTTAGGCCAATCAGCCAGATAATTACTGATCTGCGGAAGCTTGGCTACCCAAAACTACAAGCAGCCGACTAGGGAGGTAACCCATTTAGATCCAGTCCTAGAAGAAACAACGATCTCCTGAATCACTCAAATTAGACTAAGAATACAACTTGCAAAATGGATATTCCAGTATAACAAGAGTCAGTACATTAAACGAGTTAATGTACCGGCAAGCACAAGACAATCCTAACATACTACATGCATGTCATATAATCAAGGAAAGGCTATTTGTAGCTCATTTTAGCATAAAGCAAGTTTTTGTTCACAATTATTTGTAAAGGAGTTGACAATTCAATTAACAAAACATTAACGTAGTTAAACCATAATATTTACCATATTAACATCATACACATACTCTCGTTGTCCATACCGGCAACAAGTCATCATCTTATCATAATAATATACTTGATTGCCCACCCGGCATCAAGTCTCACATTCATCATCAACATAATATAATTACCATAACTTAACCCAAGTTACCATTTCCAATTCCATAGTTCACAAAGCATTATTTGAAAACATAAAACAAAATCTATACTCATGACACTTCACCAAGTCGCTCATGACCGTGAGCACGGCTAATCGATTAGTTTTAGAGAACTCTGTAGAGTTTGTACAATTTACCCACATGATATGAACACTCTAGTTTGTTTCGTGTTTGCAAGGCACTACCACACTCTTCATGATGAATGTGGTCTAGAGGTCATAACGTAGCCTTTACATTACTTAACGCCTAACCTTGCATTAGCGATGGCAAGTGCGAGTCCATCCTGGGAATGACCCAAAACCAATAGGTGGCGGGCCCACGCCTTAAACCTAACGTCGTGGCAGCGAACACATCCGTTCCCCCACGAGGCACTATACCATTGAATTGGACTGACTTAGATGCCTAAACTACCCCCAATAATAAGCGGGGTAAATAGGTAGTTCCTATGAATCATCGCTCAGACTAATTCATTCTACTCCGGCCTACCAATATGCAAGGTTAGACTTTAAGTAACTTAATTAGCTAAGGCCACCCCATAAATAGCACATGTGGATGTACGGTATACTTAAGTTGGTGACACAAAGTTCAGTCCTTAATTAACTCAGGTGCACACTTTCCCTATCGGTGTGCAACTACCACCATATGCACACTACTTGCCGCCCAAGTCTAAAATCATTTTACTCACACTTTAGTTCGCAAATACTTAACATTTTCATTTTCAATCCAGCATTAACCAAATATTCAAAATCCTATTCATAAATCAATAAAAGTGATTATTTTGCTTAACTCTAAGCATGGCTAAGCATATAGTAGTGTAATAAGCATGATTAACCCCAAATGAGCACAAGTAAAGTACTCTATCCATTACTAAGGTTACAAACCAAGAAAATCACAATTAGTCAAGGTGGTACATGCAGCAATAAGGACATAGCTACCATTTACCAAGTTTCAAATATCGTTTTTACTCAAATACATATGCAGTTTTGCAAACATCAGTTTTCATCTCCCAAATCATGGGTTTCAATGTGATCAAAGGAAAGGGGAGGAATAACTTGCCTTGATCTTGAAAAATGTGAATACCACCTAAGTCACTCTTTCACTGTTGATGCAAGTTATCTATACAAATGGCACGATATGCAAATAAATACCAAATTATGCGAAAAATACAAAATGCTCTAAAATGCATGATTTGTGCACAATGGATAGGTTCTGACCTACGATGAATTTAGGTAAAAGAATTCCTATTTTATCTCTTTTCATTTGTGGCTTCTGAATTTTCTAAGTTTGCATTGACATATAGTGTTATTTACTTATGTATTGTTGTAAAACATTTTTAATATATGATTTTGATCAAGTTAACCTTACTGGGATGAAGATAATTGTTTTGTAAGATTAATGCAATTGTTTCATAATTTTTGGAGTTAGTATGAATTTCTTATGTATTTTACAAGAAGTAACGTGTCCTATGTTACTAGTTAGCAATATTAATTTGAGGATATCATTTGTACTAAATGTTCCAGGTTTTAACCAACGTAAATGCAGAGCATAATTATATGAGTCTAACTATATTTTTACTTCAGCCTATTTGGTGCTAAAATATATTCTTATATGGAATTCATAATTTATAGGTTGTGGTTTAACTCCCATTGTACCAAAAATATCATAGGGATGTTTTCCATATTAAAGGGAATACATTTTATCTTACAGTACACCATGGTACATGATTGTGAATCTAACAGGACTTAGTTCACTTCATTTTGAGCTAGGATGAATTCCCTATAAATTTTAGAAATTAAATTGTACATGTGGTGGTCATTTTACTATATATATTATTAGTACTGTTTCCTGTATAGAAAGTGTGAAATTTTATATCACTAAATTAAAGTCTATACTTTTGTGATTCTGCAGAAATTTTGTTCACTCCGTTTAGAGTATAAATGAATTTTCTACAAATTTTACAAGTTTTATGTTAACTATTTCTTATATGAAATTTTAGAAATAAATATCATACTGTAAACATAAGATTTTATTCTACAACATTAAAGTTCACAATTTTATGAACCTACTGAAGTTGGTTTCACCTCAAAATGAGCTATATTTGATTTTATATGGATTTTACAAGTTTGACATAATTTCAATTGAAAAGATAAAGGTTTAATCATTTCCTTTTATATTTTCAAATTATAAATACTTAGGGTCCACAGGTCAGTCTCTGGCCAATATGCAAAAAGGTCCCTAGGGTTCTCAGGTATCAACCCACAGTCCAAAACACGTGCTAAAACAAAGTCTATTAAAAGTCCTTATGGTTTTCTCTATTTATAATTAGGTCCTGGGTCCACACGTCATACTAAAGAACCTTACAGATTAAACCTTACAAGTTTTTAAATCTTTGCTAAGCCGAATCTTTAGCGCCTAATTAAGTGGGGTCCGCATGTCAGTGGCACGGCTGCTGGGAGGCGAGGCAGCAGTGCACTCCGGCGAGGTTCTCACCGGCGGCAACGGCGAACGGTGGCTGATCTCTGTGGGCGGCTAAAAGAGAAAATGGAGAGAGACTCCTAGCGAATCTATCGGTGATCCTCTCGCAAGCTACGGTGGTCGGAATCAATAGCGACGGCGGCGCAAGCGGCGGTAGCTCTCGGCATGCAAATGCATGTCGAGCTTTGGCTCGATTCTGTGTGAACTAATGCATGCATGAGCACTTACAAGGGTCCTAGATACTCACCGAGGGGCACACGAGGGTCGGCGAAGCTTGGATAACGACGGCGACTTGAAAAGAGCTCCGGTGGCGGCAAGAACTAACAGAGCAACGGCGGCGGCGATCTTCGGCCTTTGATCTGCTAAGAAGAGGAGGGGGGACAACTCAAGGATCACATAAGGATGCTCCACACACGAGGAATTGCTTTGGAGCTCACCGGAGAAGGAGAATTTGGAGATGGAGTCCGGCGGCCAGAGTTGGGGAAGATGAGACCGATCTCCTTATCCATGGCTTCGTGGTTCGATTCCTTCGGTCGGCAGGCTCCTGGGGTCGAGGTGAAGACGACGGCGCGACGGTTTGGCTTGGGGTGGTCGAGAATGACCGGACGACGATGATGTCAAAACGGCGGCGCTCTGGAGTTCCCGTGGGCGCGGTGGCGTTCCGACGTCACCACTACAAGACATGAGGCAAGATTAGAGGGGACGGGATCGACATCTTGTGGGGCTGATAGAACGCACGAAGAGGAGAGACGACCGTGGCTCAATGGCGGTGGCGATGGTCGTCGTTCCCACGGCCGACGATAAAGATGGAGGGGAATAGAGGCGAGGCAAGCTCTCCCTCTTGACTTGCTCGGCTTAGGAGCGAAATGGGAGAGGCGGCGATGCAACTGGAGAAGATATGGCGAGCTCGGCGGCCGCCACGACGATGGACACGCATCGAGCACCGCCGGCGTCGACCTCTCCTTCTCTCTGTCTCTTTCTCGGTCTCTTGAGCGGTAGGAGTTGGCGCATAGAGGTGAAGGCTAGCCCATGTGACTGTCAGGTGGTCCAGGGCGGTGCAAACAAAGGCAGGGTGAGAGAGATGGGAAGGAGATTAGGTAAACGTACTGTTAGGGTAGATTTAGGATTTTTTCCCTATTTCTTTCTTTCTCCCTTCTTTGTAATTCCATAACTTAATTTTTGTGCATGATAAATTAATGTGGATTTTTCTGGAGGTATATAAAAATACCTAGATTCCATTTCCTTTGGTTTCACACAAAAATTCCCTATATTTTTTTCTCAGGAAAATAAATAATTCGATCTAGCCGAAATTGATTTGAATTTTTAGGAGGTCAAAACCTATAAAATAAATTCTGGAAAAATTATATTAATTCATGATAAATAGAGTCGTATTTGAATAAGTTATATCCTCTATACATTCTCATGTGATAAAACACATATATGAGATGTGTATCCGTTTTGCCGATTAGGGTTTAGAAATAGTTTATAGTTTGACTACATTGACCAAATTATTTGATGTATCAAATGTACATATTAAATTATACCAAAATTCCAGTGAGATATATGTATTGAATAGTATTTACATGAATTTCTCCATGATTTTATATTGCATCAATTATTTTTAAATATTTGATGAGCTTATCTATATTTAGGTGCTCCTATTTTAAATTATATTTAAATGTTGTGGTTATCTCCGTAGTCATGCCCCTAGAGGGCTCCCTGCCCACCTTATATAGGTGAAAATCTAGCCAAACACGGCATCAGTTTCCTAATCTATTACATGGTAGCACTTAATCGGGAATCTAGGTCATGACATAGAACACAAGGCAATATTATGACCGAGTCCTACTCAATTACATAATATATAGATCTAGCCCACCTCCTATCTCTAGTCGAATATGGAGGTCGTGTGGGTACCCGGTACCCATATTCTCCACACCAATGCACCGACCTTCTTCATGAACCTGATGAACAAGGTGTTTAAGGAAAAGTTGAAGGGACACCAGCTGTATGCCAAGTTTACCAAGTATGACTTCTCGTTAGAGGAAGTCAAGTTTCTCGGTCACGTCATCAATGCCCAAGGTGTGGCAATTGACCTGTCAAATGTGGAGTCAGTCATTAAGTGGACCCCACCGAAGACAGTCTCTCATATTCGGAATTTTCTTGGACTCGCGAGGCATTATCATCGATTCATTGAGAATTTCTCAAACATTGCCAAGCCAATGACACAGCTGTTGAAGAAAGATGAAAAATTCAAATGGTTAGCAGAGTGCAACAATAGCTTTGAAGAACATAAGAAGAAGCTGGTAACTGCACTGGAACTAATTCTGCCTAATTAGACGAAAGACATCCAGGTGTATTGTGATGCATCCCGCCAAGGGTTGGGGTGTGTGTTGATGCAAGAAGGCAAAGTGGTTGCATATGCCTCTCGCTAGCTGCGACCGCATGAAAACAACTACCCACCTCATGATTTGGAGTTAGCAGGTGTGGTCTATGCCTTGAAGATCTGGCGACATTACCTCATCGGTAACCGTTGTGAGGTATATATGGATCACAAGAGTTTGAAGTACATCTTTACCCAACCCGACCTGAATCTTTGACAGCGAAGATGGTTGGAGTTAATCAAAGACTATGGTATGGGGATACATTACCATCTCAATAAAGCCAATATGGTGGCAGACGCCTTGAGCACAAAGAGCTACAAAAATGTCATATGAGTAGAAAAATTATGTGGCAAAATCCAACAGGACTTGGAGCGCCTTAAATTGGGCATAGTGGAGCCTGGATTCGTGGCCACTCTTGAGGCACAACCCATGCTCGTGGAACAGGTTCAAGCAACCCAAGCAAATGAACCTTAGATAGAGGAACTCAGAAAGAACATGAGAGTTGGCAAGGCCCGAGATTTCACCGAAGATGAACATGGGACAATTTGGATGGGAGAAAGATTATGTGTGCCTGAGAATAAAGAGTTGAAAGATTAGATACTCAGAGAAGCTCACCAGACTCAGTATTCAATCCATCCCGGCAGTACCAAGATGCACCAGGATCTCTAGGAAAAATTCTAGTGAATTAGCATGAGGAGAGAAATAGCTGAGTTCATCGTGCTTTGTGATGTTTGCCAGCGAGTAAAGGCTAAACATTAGAGGCCGGCAGGGTTGCTACAACCTCTTAAAATTCCAGAATGGAAATGAGAAGTTGGGATGGACTCCATCATGGGTTTGCCCAGGACTTCATCCGGCCATGACTCTATCTAGGTGATCATGGACCGACTCACAAAGGTTGCTCACTTTATTCCTGTGCATACTACCTATTCAGGGAAAAAGTTAGCAGAGCTTTACTTAGCAAGAATCATGTGCTTACATGGAGTACCTAAGAAGATCGTATCCGATTGAGAGAGCCAATTTACCTCAAAGTTATGGCAAAAAAATTAAGAGGAATTGGGGATCCGCCTGAATTTCAGCACAGCCTATCATTCCCAGACCGATGGTCAAACTGAGAGGATCAATCATATATTGGAGGATATGTTGAGAGCTTGCGCGCTTGACTTTAGCGGAGCTTGGGACAAAAGTCTGCCTTACGCCTAGTTCTCATACAATAACAATTACTAAGCCAGTTTACAGATGGCACCATTTGAAGCACTGTCTGGTCGAAAGTGCCACACCCTACTCTTTTGGGACCAAACCGTGGAACGCTAGTTGTTTGGGACAGAAGTCTTGACCGAGGAAGGGAGCTTACCTTTGAGCCAGGAGATTATGTGCACCTTCGTGTCACTCCGCTTCAGGGAGTACACCGCTTCCAAACCAAAGGAAAGTTGGCACCACATTTTGTCGGACCATACAGAATGTTGGAACGCAGAGGAGAAATCATTTACCAACTCGAGCTTCCCTCCAACATGGCTGGTATCCATTATGTGTTTCATGTCTCCCAGTTAAAGAAGTTCTTAAGGGTGAGGAATAGGCAAGTTCCGAGCACATCGACATTCAAGAAGTGAGAGAAGGACCAGAAACCGAGTAACTAGGTTCTCTAGAGTATATTGGAGCCACCATTTAGAGGAAGAGGCCACATGGGAAAGGTAAGATGAGCTGAACATCGCCCATTTGTACCTCTTCGCCAACACCTCTGAATCTCGGGGTCAAGATTTCGTTTAAGGGGGTAGGTTTGTCACACCCCAAAGTTTCCCTTTCCAAGCCTTAATTCATTAAATAAATTGCTCCAAGAAATTATTTAACCTAGAGCAAACCTTTAATTAATAAATATATTTAATAAGTGGAATTGGCATGGTGGGATTTATCTTTAGTTCCCCATGTTAAAATGCATAAACTGAATTTTTAGTGAAATTTTCATAGCAAAGAGAATAATTTTAATAATTAAAAACCAATTATTGGAATTAAATTAAATCAAATCCTTTTTCTTTTCTTTTCGGCCATTGGGCCATTTTTGGCCCAACTCCTCCCACCGGCCCACCTCTCCCACTCGCCCTCGTCCCTTCCTCTCTAGGCCAGCCCTACCAGCCATCTGCCTCCCCGACCTCTCTTTCTCTAGGTAATCGATAGGTGGGGCCCACCTATTGGGCCCGTCCCCTACCTCTGGCCGGCGGAGCCAGAGGCGCAACCGTGCCCCGTGCACCTTTTCCCCGCCTACTCCACACATGCGCCGCAACTGTCGTCCCACTTCTCCACCACTCCCGCGCGCCGTACCCCAAAATCGACCGGGATTCGGTTTTTGAATCCCGCCATTTCCGCTCTCTCTACTCCCCCACTTCGCCGGCGACTTCATCGTCACCCAACCGTATTCGAGCTCCCCGCATCTATAAGAGGGACCCCCGGGCACCCCTCTCCCATATTCCCCAAATGCCAAAGCTCCTCGTGCTTTTCTCCGTTCCCGCGCCGTTTCGCCCTAGCACCACCGTTCCCCACCGCCTCCGACTGCCGTTTTTCGTCACAAGCCACCCCGTTGGGTTGCACTATCTCCGCTGTCGGCTTCATGAGGTCAACAGCTCTCTCGGTCGCCGCTTGGTCGCCGACCTCAACAGCTGGAACCCCATTCTCCTCGTGTGCCGGTGAGCCCGTGTCGAGCACGCCGAATTTATATTGTCCAGTGTTATCTGTGTTCACCACATAAACTCGGATGAGTCGATCCATACTTACATAAATAGCCACTCAAATCTCAATGTGTCCATGATCACAAATTAACACCATTCAGTATAAATTCTGCAATGCCGAATAATGAGCAAAGGAGATATTGTTGGGACTCAGCGTGCTAGTCAACTTCAGCCTGAGACATGTTTGTCAAACCACACGAAGGCGGTGACCAAATGTGTTACACATCTCAGGAGACTTGACTCAAATCGCTAGAGCTCTACAACATCTCAACTGCTCAACATTCATACTCATGCTCAGCTAGCCCCAGGAAGTTGCTAGCTTTTCACTTTCATCTAAGCAATGATATACAGAAATTAAGACATTAACATAGAATAAAATTCAGATTACAACTACTTTAAGTATACCTAGGCCAACCGGCCAAAATAATTCAAGATTCGCGGAAGCTTGTCTACCCAATCCACAAGCAAGCCGACTAGGGGTAATCCCTAATAGAATCATTCTGAAGAAAACAACGGAACCCACAACGCTCAGCTACCTGCAATACATTTAAAAGGAAAAACCACAACAGATACAAGTGTACATTAACACAGTTAATGTACTGGCAAGGCAATTCAATCCTACATACATGTAAGTTCTAAATATGAAGGAATGGCTATTTGTGATCTCATACTTGCATAAAGCTAAATTTATTTCACAAACATTTTGTAATGGAACTTAGATAATCATTTCAAGTTGGTGGCATATAAATATAACATGGCATGGCATCATATCATAATAGTAACATAATAGCGTCATAATCATCATCATAATATCATTCTTGTGCCATCCATGGCAGCAAGCAATGCATCACAATATCAGTCCACACCGGGCAAAATCATCATCATAATCACCAAAACTCAACACATTTCACCGTTCCCATAGCCCATTTTTATAAACACATTTATAAATCACAAACCTATACCCATGACAATTCACTATGTCGCTCATGTCCGTCAGCATGGCTAATCCATTAGTTTTAGACTCTGCAGAGTTTGTATAACTTTACCCACATGATGTAAATCACTCTAGTTTGTCCAGTACCTATCGGTACCACCACACTCTACACATTGAATGCAGTCTAGAGGTCACAATGTAGCCTTTACATTACTTAACGCCTTGCCTTGCATCAGCGATGGCAAGTATGAATCCACCCTGGGAATGACCCAGAGCTGTTAGGTGGCGGGCCCACGCCTTAAACCTAACGCCGTGGCAGCGAACACATCCGTTCCCCCACGAGGCACTTAACCATTGAATTGGACAGACTTAGACACCCATGCTGTGAGGTGGACCATCCATCCCCTCACAGAATCACACACACAGCTAGTAATATTCGCTAGCATTTATATTCAACACACATTCATGGGTAGTTCCTATGAATAATCGCTCAGACTAATTCATTCTATTCCGGCCTACCAATATGCAAGGCTAGACTTTAAGTAACTTAATTAGCTAAGGCCACCCCATAAATAGCACATGTGGATGTACGGTAAACAATAGTGAACGACACAAAGTTCAGTCCTTAATCAACCCGGGCGAACACTCCCCCTATCGGTGCACAACTAACACCATATGTGCACCACTTGCCGCCCAAGTCTAAAAATATGTTTAACTCCATTTTAGTTCACAAATAATCATAGTTGTCATTTCTATCCAGTAGTAAAATAATGCCCAAAATCTCATTTATAAAGTGATCACAATATTATTTAGCGAATTTCTAAGCATGGCTAAGCATATGGCAAATATAAAGCATAATTAGACCCATTAGAGTACAACCAATGTACTCCAATCATTCCTATGGTTACAACCAACAAGGAGTGAATTTAATCAAGGGTGATCATGCAACAATTAGGTTATATCTACCATATTATCAACAAAGCATAGTTTTTCTACTAAATAGCGCATGCAAGTTTTACAACCAAAACATTTGCAAATAAAACATAGGATTCAAATTGTTCGAAGGAAAGGGCACTTGCCTTAGTTAGAATCTTCACTATGGTTAGCAATAATCCCTATTCTCCTCACCCAAATCGGATTTGATCACAATACGAAATAACAGCAACCGAACTAACTCCAAATCACTCAAAAATCCAAAATGCTTCTAACCTGCATGTATTTAGTAAAGTGATTAGGTGATGATAAATCATGAAGTATGGTGAAAGAAATTATATTTTATCAGTTAGTATTTATGAGTTATGAAATTTTCTAATTTACATACTAGTAGTATGTTATATAAGTCCTATTTAAACTTAGATGAAATCTTTATTCAAGTTGTTGTAGGTTTCTGGTTACAACAGTAAAGTGGGTGATTTTCTAAGTCTAATAAAGTTGATTTCACTATTTTTAGAGCTATGAATATGTTATAAATTTTGTAACCCATAGGGTACATAAAGTCAACTATAAGTTATATAGACTTTTAAAAGTGTTTTATATACATAATGTGTTAAAGTTTGGTTTCTAGTAAATAAGTGAATAACTTTCTAAGTCTAATAAATTTGAGTTCACAATTTTCGGTATCTAAATAAATTTCCAACATATTTTACAAATCATAATGTATATTATTGTAATAATTTACTATACACAAATTTTAGAAGTGTTCTAGTACTATATGGTTTACATTTTAATTCATGGTAACTAAGATCATAAAATTATGGGTCTAAGAATACTGAAACCATTTAATTTAAAGTTATAAATAATCCTATATGTATATTTGGAAGTTCTTATACTAATGAAGGACATTTACATATTACATAATTTTGGAGGTATATTATGTACTAATTCTTCCAGATTCTAGTTTACAGAAATAAAGTCTATCATTGTGTGATCCTAACAAATTTTAGTTCACAACATTTGAACCTAAGATGTATTTTCTAGGAATTTTACAAATTGGAATACATATTATTCTATTTATATCTTATTAAAGTTTTGGAGTTATTTTTACTGCATAAAAGGTGTTATGTTTTAGTTTATACAACTGTAGATAATACTCTGGTGAATCTACAGGAATTTGATTAATCTCAATTGGGGCTAAAATGAGTGTTATATAAATTTTACATGTTTGTACAAATTTTCAACTTAATAGAAATTGATTTAGCTAATTCCCTTATATTTTCCAGATTTTATCTCAATGGACCCACTAGTCAGTGAAACGGGGTTTACATAAAACCCCCAGGAAGAGTGGGTAATTAACCCGCAGTCTAAAGGCACATGTCTAATAACATTTTCATTAAGAGTCCCTAGGTTTTCAAGTTATTACATCTAGGTCTTAGGCTCAGATGTCATTGAGTAGGAAAGTTAGAAATCGAAACTTATAGTTGTTTAAATTCTTGCAACCAAGTCCCCATGCTCTGAACAAAGCAGACGCCATGGCCAGAGAGCCTTGGCAGCGACGCCGGCGGCGAACGGCTACTCCTCGGCCGACGCAACCAAAAGAAGAAAGGTGGAGGACATCCTTGCGAACCCATTGGCAGTGGTCACATCGCCGGAGATGGCCGGAATCGACGCCGGCAACAGCACAAGCGGCGACGGTTGTGTGGCTGCAAGCGTAATTTGGAGTTACGTTTAAGTTCGGTCGAATAGATGCACGTATGTATTGCCTTTTGGTACTAGGAGACTCATAGAGTGGATTGACATGGTGGAAGAACCCTGGTGAGGCGACGGTGATGGAGGTACTCGGCAGCGGCGGCAAGAAGCTCCGAGATGACAAAGGCGCGTCGTTCTGGCCAACCAGCTAACAAGCATGCACGTCGACGTTGATAGCTAGGTCCTAGGAAGGGTGTATGCATAAGGAATTGGATTATAACTCACCGGATTAAGCGGATTCATTGGCGGTGGTGGTTGGCCGGAGTTGGAGAAGACGAAGACGATCTGTTTCTCCGTTGCACCAATCCTCGGGGATTCTTGGGGCTTTTGGAGAGGACCTTGAGGAGGAATTGGTGGTGCGATGAATTGACTTAGGGTGGTCTCCATTGTGCCACGCGACGACGATGCCAACGACGGTGCGGTCCAGAGCACACTCCCGTGCGTCGTCGGCATGGCGGCGTTCCTGGCGTTACAGTTGACAAAAGGAGATGGAATCAAAATAGAATTTGTTAGGCATGGTGAGGAGGGTTTGGAACGCGGAAGAGATGATAGTGAGCGCGACTTGACGGTGACGGCGGGCTTCTTCTTCTCGGCGGCCAGCTATAGAGATAAGGGCAACGGCAAGGTTAAGGTTTCTCTCCCTCTGTGCAATCGATACTCAGGAGGAGAGGAAAAGCGTGCGACGTTATATAAGGAGTCTCGGAGTTGGACACATTCGCAGCCACGCATCATGTGGGTCCCAGTTGATGTGGTTGATGTGGTCAAGGTGTGGGTGAGAGGGATGGGTAGAAAAACCTGTGAACATATTGTTTGGACAATTTCAGGATTTTCACTATATATTTTCCTTCTTCTCTTATTTATAATTCTATAATTTATCTTGTAGGCCAAATAAATTAAAGTGGATTTTTTTGGAGATAGATAAAAATACCTAGTTTCCATTTTTCTTGGTTTCTTTCAAAAGTTCCTTATATTTTATTCTCAGAAAAATAAATAAAATAGGCATGGCTGAAATTGAATTGAATTTTTAGGAGGTCAAAACTAATTAAATAAATTCTGGAAAAATTATATTAATTCATTATAAATATGCTAGTATTTGAATAAAATATGTTACATATACACTTTCATATATTTTAATGCATATTTTGATCAGGTATTGTTTTGTGCCGATTAGGGTTTGAGATATAATTTGTGAATATGAAATCAAGCCAAATTCCAGTGAGTCTAACCTATTGAGTAGAATCCACATGAATTTTTCCATGATTTTATCTTACACCAATAATTTTTATAAATTTGCAAAGCTTAAAAATATACATAGGTTGCTACTTGAAAATGCATTTTAAGTGGTTATGAAAATTAAATTTAGATTTACTCTTGACCTGAGATGATGTTGTTGATCCAAATTTGTAATTTTCATTACTCAACTTCATAAGTTGTAGGTACATACATTCCCGTAATAAAAATTAAGGAAAGGTCATAATAATTATGGTGAAATTCAATATATCTGCGCTTATAATTTCTTATGTTGATGTCATATGGTCCAGATGAGTTTGTCAACCTAATTTATGAAGTTTTACATTGGTCATGTTGCAATATTCAAGTTGCAAGGATTTTAGGAAGTGATTTTCAATACTTGACTTTTGGTCCTTTTAGTTATTTGCTTCAAATTTTAATTAATGATGATGTGACCTATTATGAAATACAAGCAAGATCCAAAAACACGTAAAAGAATCAATTTGCATCAATACATTATGCAAATACAAGTACTTACTAAGTTTTAGCTTCATCTATAGGTTGGTAAGGAAAAGGTTTTAAATTATTCACAAATTTGCATATTAAAACTAGTCACATTAGACTCACCTTGGTCTTTAGTTGAAAGATTTTAGTATTTCTATTTAGGAAATACATTTTAAACATTTTTAAATGCAAAATTTCAAATTCAAATTTTGGGTATGTTACAACCCGCTAGGTCCCTCTCTCTCCCGTTGGCAATACCGTTCGCCTTGCGGATCGTTTTCCCCTCTAACCCCTCTCGTTCTCTATCTTAGGCGTCGCCGGAGCCCGTCCACCGTCTTCGCCACCTTTTCCGTCGTCGGTCGCCGCCGTCGACGTCCTCCAGAGCCACCGCCGCCTTCGCGCTCGCCGTCGTTGTCCTCGCGCCGTCTCCCGTCGTCGCGAACCCTCGGTAAGCCGCCCATCCTCTTCCCTTCTCCCTGTCGCCACTCGCCGTACCCTCCACCGCACCGGATGGTCGCCGGCGGCAACCATCGGGTAGCGCCCGACGCCACCTCCCGGTAGGGATGATCGGCCGCTCGCTGTCGCCTCCCCGCCGCCTGATCTGCCACGCGGCAAATCGGGGCCGTTCGTTTGGCCACCGTGTCAGCACCACATGGGCACCGTCCCCGGCCCGGTGGACTAAGTCCACCGTGCTCCGCCCTTCTTGCGCCACTGACGGGTGGGGCCTGCTTGCCGGCGCGGCCTCCCCAGGTGACATCAGCCCTCGGGCTTTAATGCGCAATAATTCATTAACCTTTTCTGTTTATAGTAAAAACACAGTTAAATTCTAAAATTCATAACTAATTCATCCGAGCTCTGTTTAAGTCCATTCAAGTTGTAGTAAATGCATAAAAATGCCTAGAATGCATTAAAAATGGTTTTGTTTCCTGTTTTAGTAGACTTGTAGTATGTTTTGCTCGTGTGCTTTGTTTGTTGCATAGATTCCGGCAGTTCCGACGCTCCCATTTATTTTGAAGTTCTTGCAAAGGTTCCCACAACACCGAAGCAAGGAAAGTCATATATTCATATTGAT
Source organism: Oryza officinalis (assembly GCA_008326285.1). NCBI lineage: Eukaryota > Viridiplantae > Streptophyta > Magnoliopsida > Poales > Poaceae > Oryza > Oryza officinalis. The sequence continues at coordinate 13,680,504 of BDMV01000002.1, read as the reverse complement.
CATATTATACCTATTTTTTCAAATGACCCGCTTTCTACTAAATTATGCATTATATTATAATGTCATGTGGGATGGTACCTATAGAACTCAGCTATAGTTTGTTTGTCTTATGCCTTGATAACTTGGAATTCAATGTGACTAGATGCTGGTTTAAAAATTCCTTAGCCATGCTGATGTAACCATTGCTACTATTGATACAACCATTGCTCACATCATAGTTCAACCGGAAGACATCTAGATCAAGCAGTCCAAGTTCTGGAATCCAATTCGGCCACCTGCTATAGTGCTGATTTCAAATGGCCGCCAAATATGCATACGAGCTCCGTTTTGGGCCCATGAGTACTTGATGGAAAGCTCTTGGAGTCCTCTTTCCAATGGATCAAGCCATATCTCCAAATTCCATCCAAGTTGGCCGCAATCACAGAAACAAGGTGCTACGTCACATATAATGGGCCTATGGGCTTGTAACTTTATCTGGGACCCCGACCCATGTGGGGCCCATGTGGGGTGCGACCCAACCTGGAGGAGCACGACCTAGAAACCCCCTTGGTTGTCCTCCCACCCCTTTAAATAGCTAGGTACCCCTTTAGGGTTTCTCGGGTTTTGTTAGATTAAAGTTTTAGCCATTGCTACTTTTTCTTATAGTTACGTGTGTAGGCTAGACTACCTAATTACTTGTCTTCCGAACCCCACCTTATCGTGAGCTTTAATTCCTATTTGCAATTCAGATTGCTTTTATCTTGTTCTTACTTGTTTCTTCGATTTGCTTGCAGGAATAAGGTTGATCTGCACCGGCAAGATCAACAACCCACGGAGAGGTGTATCGATCGCTAAGGCGCAACACAACAATGTCTTGTACGGTTGTAGTCGGGTCGTCAACGTTTCTCTCAAATCGTAGTTATCATCAACTCACCAAAAGATCGGGACAACCAGATCCCTGAGCGTATCAAGTAGAGCTCAGGTTTTATCAAGTGGTATCAGAGCCTTCGTTGCTCGGTGAGTTGTTTATCTACTTATAACAAGAAAATAGCCATAAAAAAATTGTATCCATTACCTAGCCATCTTTGTGCCATTGCATTGTTCTTTTCAGTTTTTGCATTGTTGAGTTTTACGTTGCATCGTCGTGTCGTGTTGCTGGTCTTAGCGTTTAATCCGTTTAGAGTTTCGATTTCTGGTCACGTTTAGTACCACTGTCATCGTCGTCGCCGCCATCGTGTCTTTGTTGTTGTCGGGACCTTCGAAAACGGAGTCGCCTCGTTGCTATGGTTCGATTTTTGTAATTTTCAGAAGTTTTTGGCGGTTGGTTTTGGAGTTGTTGAGTTGCATCTAGGGTTTGCCTTAGTCGACTTGTGCTTGTGCCCTGCTTTTGTTTGTGTTGCACGAGAAAGAAGAAAGAAAAGGATAGTAGATCGGTTTTTAGATGGAGTGCTACAATCTGTAGATTAGTTTCCTTTTGTGAGTCCCCACCCCATGTGAAGCCGACCTGGACCACCTCACATGAATCTCATCTTCCCCCATCCGAATTGCTACACCTTGGTAAAAAAATTTTTAGTGTCGGATTCGAGTTCTGTTTTCATAAACGGAATCCATACGAGGAGAGCATTCCATTTTTGTATAGATCAAATTTTAGGGTTTGAACTTTTATATTTGAGTCCTTGTAATTTTTATATTTACATTTGAGTCCCTATAATCTTGCATTTAGGTCCTTGAGTCGTTTTTGCTGAAAAATCAAAAAAAAGAAAAAAGGAAGAAAGGTGCTAAAAAAGAAAACAAAAGCCGCACCAAAAAAAAAGAAAGAAAAAAGAAGAAGAAAAAAAAGAAAAAAAAGAAAAGAGAAAATCAGCTGTTACCTTTGAGTTTGCTTTTGTATATCAGAGTTGGGTCTAGGTTGAGTCGGTGTGGTCATCATTCCCCTTGCTTTAGTAAGATCTTGTAAGAGCTTGGTTAAAAGCTTGAGTGTGTGTGATATTTGAGCCTCCACTACCTAGTAGTTGATAGGAGCGTGCATATTCTTTTGTGTGTTTCTTGTTTGCTACTAACCATGATAGGATTACGCAAGGGGATACGAGATGTTCATGCTCAACATCGACTTCTTCACCTTCGACGAGAAATAACGACTTCTCCACGTGATACATATGAGGTACCTAACTATAATTTTGCACAAGTTGAATCTAAGTTACCATTCTATGATGGTAAGTATGATTCTGTTGTTTATGTTGATTGGGAGCTAGCAATAGACAACGAATTTAATAAATATGATTTTTCTGATGCTCAAATGATTAAGGCTGCTAGTAATAAGTTTACCTCTTCTGCATTCTTTTGGTGGAGTCATCTTAGTGATAAATCTGAAACTTGGGATGAGTGCAAAACCATGATGAGAAAGCGTTTTGTGAGTTCTTATTACAAATGTATTCTTTTTGAGAAATTAGAACATCTGAAACAAGGTGATAGAACTGTTAGAGAGTACATCTACAGTGGTCTAAAAGAATGCAATGAGAACACAATGCATAGATTTTACAAGGGGCTTAATTCTGAAATTCAGGTTATGCTTGCTAATATGACATATAATCATATTGGACACCTTTTAATGCTTTCTCGTAGGATTGAGAGTCAAATCATATCAAATGCAAGAAAGAATGAACGATGTGATTTAGCTCCTGTTTCTGAATATCCTATATCCTTGTACAATGTTGATGTGCAAACATTGGAGGAGCAATCTTTTGCATATCTTATTACTAACGTTTTGCAGAGAGTTCAGAACATTCAACAAAAAGAGGAGAATGATGTACTTGAGAAGAAAGAGGAGAAGCATGAAGCACCCATGATGTCTGAAGAAAGTTTGCAAGGTAAAATAAATGGTGTTGAGATAAATGAAGGTGAGTATTCTCCAGCTAAGCTAGATATGTCTACTTTTCATGCTATAGTAGAGCAACTATTAGTGGAGCCAATTGCTGATATTCCTTTGTCACAAGTTGATTTGTTTGTTGTTCCTTGTGATAAAGAAGAGTTGTGTGATAATGCTTCACTTATATCCATGCCACAACTAATGAATGAACATGCTATTCCTATTGTTAATTCTTTCTGCGCTGATTTTAAACATGTTGTTTAGATTACTAATGAAGTTCAGGAACGTGAATTGCTATCTTCTCTAAATACATTAGGATATGTTCTATTTGATGACCTTTGTGAGCTTAGAAATTTGAAGGAGAAATTATTTGGTAAATCTGGTTTGCCATGTCCAATTAATGCTAATTTTTATATCTTTGGTGAATATATTGATAGAGAAATATATATTTGGTGCACAGAGTTTACATATGTTTGGATTTAGAACCTCCTGTAGATGTGGATAAAAATTGCAAGCTAGAGAGACATGTTATTTCTAATCAAGCTACTTCGAGTATCTCTAGTTTTGATTGGAAACAAGTTGTTTTAAATGGACTATGCGAAGAACACCATATGGAAAAACTGAGGACGGTTTTCCGTGAAAAAGGGAAGGATGATGTGACCATAGTTACTATTGATATAACCATTGGTCACATCATAGTTTAACCGGAAGACATCCAGATCAAGCAGTCCAAGTTCTAGAATCCAATTCGGCCACATGCTATAGTGCTGACTTCAAACGGCCGCCAAATATGCATACGAGCTTCGTTTTTGGCCCATGAGTACTTGATAGAAAGCTCTTGGAGTCCTCTTTCCAATGGATCAAGCCACATCTCCAAATTCTATCCTAGTCGGCCGCAATCACAGAAACAAGATGCTACGTCACCTATAATGGGCCTATGGGCTTGTAACTTTATCTGGGACCCCGACCCAGGTGGGGCCCATGTGGGGTGTGCCCCAACCTGATGGAGCACGACCTAGGAACCCCCTTGGTCATCCTCCCACCCCTTTAAATAGCTAGGTACCCCTTTAGGTTTTCTCGGGTTTTGTTAGATTAAAGTTTTAGCCATTGCTACTTTTTCTTGTAGTTACGTGTGTCGGCTAATTACTTGTCTTCGGAACCCCACCTTATCGTGAGCTTTAATTCCTATTTACAATTCAGATTGCTTTTATCTTGTTCTTGCTTGTTTCTTCGATTTGCTTGCAGTAATAAGGTTGATCTGCACCGGCAAGATCAACAACCCACAGAGAGGTGTATCGATCGCTAAGGCGCAACACAACAACGTCTTGTACGGTTGTAGTTGGGTCGTCAACATTTCTCTCAAATCGTAGTTATCATCAACTCACCAAAAGATTGGGACAACCAGATCCCTGAGCGTATCGAGTGGAGCTCAGGGTTGATCACATCCTTAGATCGACTAGCTCACTATGGGAATATCACTTAATATCCTACACCCTTGATTAATGATGGAATCATGGACATATACCACCATGGTATTAATGTAACTAAAATTTGACTTAATGGTGGGCTATGGATACATGGTTTTGATAGACGTGCCCATGGTATTTATGGACCAGTTCGTAGGAAACCCTGGAAGAATTATCGTGCGTACCACAAGCCAGGGTGGGCAACAGCTAGAGTCGCAGTGTAGCTTTTTCCTTTCTGACGTACCCAGGCAAGGGTGAGCGTGCTGGAGTTTGGATAGGCCCTGCAACGCTCTATTGTCACACCCTGAAGTTTGCTTTCCAAGTTAAAATTTGTGAAATAAATCGCTTAAAATAAATTTTCTTTTTTAACCTAGAGCAAAATTCTAATTTAAAAATATATTTAATCAAGTGGAAATGGCATGGTGGGATTTTTCTTGAGTTCCCCATGTTAAAATACATTAACAGGATTTTTAGTAGAATTTTCAGAGCCTAAGAAATAATTTTAATCAATTAAAAACCTCCAACGCAATAAATAAATCCCTCGGAAATCCTTTTTTTCCTTTTTTCTTTTATTTTTTCTTTTTTTTGGGCCGTCGGCCCACATTACTTCCCCTCCCGGGCCGGCCTAAGGCCGCCCGCACTACCGCCGCCCCTCCTCTCTCTCTCTCGGGCCGCCGATAGGTGGGGCCGGCTCCCAGGCCGTCTCTCCCGTGGCCGGCCACCGCTGCCCACGCCGCCCACATCCCCCGCGCCGTGCAACCGCCGCCACAAACCTCCCCGCGTCGCCCGCGTCGCCCGCACCCGTTTCCCCCCACTCCCCGCGGTTTTCCCGCGCCGTAGAGGCCAGGATTCACAACCGAATCCCGGTCGTCTCTCCTCTCTCCCGCCGAACTTCGGCGAGAAATTCGGAGCCGCCGGCCGAACCCTAGCCCCGGCCCCTATAATTTTTTCCTCCCGCCGCTCCTCTCTCTCTCTTCCCCTAGCGCCACCGCCTCCTGTGAACCGTAGCGCCGCCGCCGCCTCCGTCTTCCTCCTCTCCGGTGAGCGCCGCCTCTGTCCTCTCTCTCTCTCCTCTCGGCCCCGTTCCGCCGCCGCCCCGTTTCGCCGCCGCCTACTCGACCGCCGCTCGCGCGCGCGTGGGCGCCGCATCTGGCCGCCGCCCACCGCCGCTGTCCGCTGCGCCGCCCGCGCCGGCCGCCATAGTGCGCCGCCGCGCCAAGGCCGCGCCGTGGACGCGGTTGGGCCGCTGCATGGCTGCCGCGTCGCCCCTCCGCCCCGCCGCGTGGCCAGCCGGTGGATCGAGCCTACCGTTGACCGGGACTCCGTGCCACCGACAGGTGGGGCCCACCTGTCGCCGCCGCCGCCGCCCTCTTGTTGACGTCAGCCCTAGCTCTGCTGACATCAGCCCTGGCATCGATGACATCAGCCCTAGGGTTTATTGCGCAATAATTGAATAAGAATTTTCTGTTTATAGTAAAAACATAGTTAATCTTCTAAAATTCGTAACTAATTCATCCGGACTCCGTTTGAGTCCATTCAAGTTGCAGAAAATTCATAAAAATATGTAAAATCCCTTAAAAATGGTTTTGTTCTCTGTTTCAGTAGACTTATAGCCTGTTTGCTTGTGTGTTTTGTTTTTCGTTTAGATTCCGGTAATTCCGACTCTGCGGTTTACTTCGAGGTTGTTGACGAGGTCGATCCAGCATAGGAGCAAGGCAAGTCATGCTTATTCACTTGAACATATTATACCTAAATTGCAAAAATGTCTAATTTTTCTTTAAATATTGCATTGTTTTATAATGTCATTTATGAGCTTATTTACCTATTGTACTCAGCCTTATATTCCAATTATCTTATTCCTTTGATAGCTTGGGAAGTAATTTGAGTAGTCGCTAGGATAGAACATGCTTAGCCCTTCTTAGTAACATTAGCACATTAAAGGGATAACTAATGCCTCATTATTACTTAATGTTGGTTATTTAACGTTAGCTCACGATGGTTAATCGTGGATGATTAAATAATTGGTTCAACTAAAGCCTGAATAATGGTGGGTTGTGAGCACATGGTTTTGATGGTCGTGCTCATGACGTTTAAGGACCGGTTCGCGGGAAACCCTGGAAGACTTATCGTACTTTCCACAAGCCAGCATGGCTATGGTTGGGCTTGTAGTATGGCCTTTCCTAGCCGACGCATCCAGGCAAGGGTGGGCGTGATGGAGTTGGGTCGGCGGGGGTCAGCTACTGGATTCACCTAGGCACGAGAGGGGGCTGCTCGCCTTGGTTGAAAGGTGGGAGCGAAACCTGAGGTGTGGTGCGCTTGGTTTAGAAGGGTTGTGTGAAGGGTCCTGTCGCAGTTCCTTTCCGGTGTACCATGGTAGTATGTCGGTGCACGGTAATGTGTTGTGTGATTGTGTCTTGTGGGTACAGTTGTACACCTCTAATCATAGTAGAACTATTCGAATAGCCGTGCCTGCGGTTATGGGCGATCAACCAGATTCACCGTGATTAGTTATACTTCTAATAACCTGACCTAATGGAACTGGTGTAGTTCAGGTGGTGGTTTGGGCCTGTTGCAACGTGGGGTAGCATTGGACAATGATGGTTCAGTTTTGATTAATTAACTCAACTATTTTACCGCATTCAACTATTGTCTTTAAATGCACATTTCATGCAAATAACCCCTTCGGACTCCTTTGCTATTACTTGCATCATTACTCCTTTTTCGGTATGACTTCTTGAGTACAGTGGATAGTACTCAGTCTTGCTTCATTTTTCCCCCACACCAGAGTTGGAGTATGTGTCAGATGGAGGCTATTCTAAGGACTAGGCTTGTGGTTGCCGGCAAGGATGCCCGTGGAATGGAGTTGCCACGCTGCGAGCGTCTAGTTAACTAGAATAGCTTGTTTTTCTCTTTCCGCTGCGTTTATGTAAGATATTTGGTGTTTGTAAGACATGGATCTGTATGTCAACTTTGTCGTTTGTGTACCCTGGCCGGTCCTGGACGGGGATTTAATACACATTCTGATGTGCACTAGGGTTCCCGAACTTCCGAAAGGTTCTGATAAACAACGATTTGGGCGGAGTCGCGACACAAATCGATCCGGCTTCTTGAACGCACACGCTCTTGAACCCCGCAATCGCAGCACCACGTCTCCTCTGGTTATCACCTGTGTCGAAACGTGGGTGACCTCATCGAGAAGGCTAATCCCTGTTTGCCAATCGAAGAACACAAACAAGAATGAGATAGAATACAACCAAAATTGCAGATGAATGATTAAGCTCACAAGTTGGGGTCTTACAAACCGATCTAGCGGCGAAACTGTTCTTGACAGATTAATCTAAGCAAAACCCAAAACCTAAAGATGGTGACGGCTTCTGATATATGGAGTTTAGGGTCGTGCAAGCACCCCTTGATGCAACCCTAATGGGCTCCAACACGATACACGGCCCAAAGGCCCAAATACGGTGACGCAACACCGGGACAGATTCTGGACGTCAAATTGTTCGGTCAATTCCTGTTGCATCGGAAAGAATTTGGACGTGGGACCAAAACCATTGGAAAATTTATCTTCTTAGCTTTCCATCCATATAAAGAACGCACCAATCCGAGCACATATGCGACCTGGGCGACCGTTTAGTTGCAGACTGGTCCTGGACTCCGAATTGCACCCGAAGTCGACTTGGAGAAGGTCTTAGTTTGGTCCCCAATCAACTTCTTTGATATTCCATGCATTCGTTATGCTCGGCTTCTTTTTCTTCATCCAAGCAAGTACCGCTGCAAACGAAAACAAACAAAACTCATTGTGTAGCAACGTATGTTCAAAAATATAACAAGTAAATCTTTTGTAGAACTGGTTAACCTTTGGCTGATTAATACACAAGGTAGTCATGGTTATATCCGAGCAAGTTGTGTCCTCATCATCCTCCCCTTCTTGATTGGAAACCGTCCTCGGTTTCATCTTATCATGGAGCATTTTGAACTTATATTTATCTATCACAACATCCGATGAGGAACATTTCTTGATGGCCATATGGTTGGATCCTGAAATCTTTTTAGTCGAAAAACCACAACACTCCCCTTCTTGCAAACCAACCTATAACTCATTTAAACAACTAGAGGAACTTGATAGAGAATTACGTATACACATGCGGTCCTCTAGACAATACATTTCATCATGAAAAGGAGGTATAGTCAAATTAGAACAAATATATACTCGATGCACATTATATTCTCCTTTACTATCATAATTGCCAATAACATGAAAAATTACATCAGAAGGGCATGGCAATTCAAATCTAGCAAATAATTTCTTCTCTAAATAGTTGAGTGGACAAAGATCATCAAATTGAATATAACCCCAAGTATTTAAAGAAGATAGCAATTTAAGTTCTTCATTCTCGCTAGCAATGTGAATAACATGTTTAAACTCAACACATGGCGGCTCTACTATAGAACTAACATGTTCATTCACTAGTGGTGACATGGATATAAGTGAAGCATTGCACAACTCTTCTTTATCACAAGGAACATCAAACGAATTGTTTTGTGACAAAGGTATTTCAACAACTCTTCTTCGTCTTTCTTCTCTTCCTCCTCACCTTGGTTGTTCTCAGATGCCTGCAAAATATTAGTATCCAAAACAATACGCAGAACATTACGTTCGTTTTGTAATAACTCAAACTTAGTTGAAGGCATCACAATATTATTATTATTCCTGGTATCTCTGAAAATCTCATCGATTCTATTCTTCGTCCTTTCAATACTATCTTTGAAAATTTCTTCGATTCCATTCTTCATCCATTCAAGATTATCTTTGAAAATTTCAGAAAAACTCATTGGTTCCAATTTCATTTTTCGACCATTATGTCTAAATGTGTATGTATTAGCAACAAAATTATGCAAACCATTTTTATCATATACCCATGGTTGACCAAACAACAAAGAACATGCTTGCATAGGGACAAGATCAAAATTGGCAGTATCATGGTAATTTCTAATCGAAGAACACAAACAAGAACGAGATAGAATACAACCAAAATTGCAGATGAATGATTAAGCTCACAAGTTGGGGTCTTACAAACCGATCTAGCGGCGAAACTGTTCTTGACAGATTAATCTAAGCAAAACCCAAAACCTAAAGATGGCGATGGCTTCTGATATATGGAGTTTAGGGTCATGCAAGCACCCCTTGACACAACCCTAATGGGCTCCAACATGATACATGGCCCAAAGGCCCAAATACGGTGACGTAGCACCGGGACAGATTCTGGATGTCAAATTGTTCGGTCAATTCCCATTGCATCAGAAAGAATTTGGACGTGGGACCAAAACCATTGGAAAGGTTATCTTCTTAGATTTCCATCCATATAAAGAACGCCCCAATCCGAGCACGTATGCGACCTGGGCACCCGTTTTAGTGCAGACTGGTCCTAGACTCCGAATTGCACCCGAAGTCGACTTGGAGAAGGTCTTGGTTTGGTCCCCAATCAACTTCTTTGATATTCCATGCATTCGTTTGCAGCAGTACTGTCCTCATCGTTTATGCTCGGCTTCTTTTCCTTCATCCAAGCAAGTACCGCTGCAAACGAAAACAAACAAAACTCATTGTGTTGCAACGTATGTTCAAAAATATAACAAGTAAATCTTATGTAGAACTGGTTAACCTTTGGCTGATTAATACACAAGGTAGTCATGGTTATATCCAAGCTAGTTGTGTCCTCATCACATTCTTCTTGGAATTCGGGTTAGCAAATTTCTGAGCGTGACAAGTTGGTATCAAAGCCAGGTTGACCGTAGGACAAGCCAACTGGAAACCCTAAGAGCCCTCTGAAACTTTTTCATGTGCATTTGCCCTTAACATGGAATTATTTTGAAGAAAAAAGTTCGGGATCTTTGTCCTTGGGCATTTATGGGAAAAAAATTGGGTCGTTTATTCGATAGGGGCTGCCTTTACTAAAGTTAGTCTAGAGTTTTAAAAAAAAATTTGGGATGGTAAATTTCGGGTTTTGATTTGAAAATTTGTCGGGAAAGTGGATTAGGCCCTAGTGAAGTCATATGAGAAGCAAAATCTATTTATTTTGGTTCTTACTATTAATTCTGTTTTAATAATGTTGCTATTATATTATTTTCCCATCATTTAGGTGTTGTATTAGTGTTTATTTGACTCTTATAAAATGTTTCATGCATCAAAAATTTTCTTTTGTTACTTGTTTATTTACCTGAGTCCTTTAAATTGTCTTCTTTAATTTGGATTTGAGCATGCATTGATTCCCATCCCTTGTCCTCTGCAGATGACAGGTTTTACCCCTACGCACCATGGTGAGGATATGGACGGTTGTGTGGCAGAGCTTGCCCTCATGACTTTGGTTGTGGGTTATCCTGAAGCGCCGGAGTACACTACGATCGAGCCTCTCAGTGGCAAGTTCCCGTATAGAGTTCGCTTGGAGGTCCATGGCTTTTGTGGGCACCAATCTTCGCAACATGGTGGTTGAGGCTTCAGGAGGTAGTGTTGTTCATGCTTGCCAGGAGGCCGCTTACAGGATGATGACCAGGATCAGCGACAGGCACTCCTATGTCTTCTGCGCCTCTGTGTACCGCTACCACCCTCGTCGTTCTGCCAACAACGACGTCAGCACCTTCCGCCCGACGACTGCAGAGAACGACACCACCTTTGGACGGATGTGCACAGTGATGAAGGGATTGGACCGGATGCACGCCGACCTCCATAAGGCATTCAAGGCTCTTAAAGACCAGAAGCTGATCAAGATAGCTCATTTGGAGGACGAGGTCGCTCGGCTCAAGGCTGAGAATGCTAGGCTGCAGGGACGTCCAGCGCCAGGTGGCCTCAGGATTCACACTACGCCCAGGAAGAGGACCACAGCTCCGGTGCGCATCCAGCTTGCACCAAGGAACCCACCACCCACTCCAGCTCCAGCCCCAGCGCCAGCTCTGCCGCCCTCACCAGCGTTCGCCCTCACCTTCGCCCCAGCGTCTGTGTACCAGGGTCTAGCCAGTGGCAGCAAAGGTTGGTTGCATGCCACACCCAGCGGCAGCAATGGCAATGGTTCTAGTTCAGAGCCAATCAGTGGTGACACTGCCATGGCTGATTCCAGGAGCCGTTCGGAGGAGCTAGGGGATGAGCAGGAGCCTGGCTACGACTCCACCGACTGCAGGAGCCGTTCCGAGCATTAGGCTCGCTACCCCTTGTTTTACCGTTTTCCTTAGTTTGCTTTCTTGCTAGTTTTTGTGTGCTAGGTTTGTTGCTTGGGGGGTTAGCGGATGGTCGATATCATGTGCCTATGGTATGGCTATCTTAATAAGGATTCTGCTTGCTGTTTTAAAGTGTTTTAAAATAGATCAGAACAATTGCAGATTAATTATAATATATTAAAGCTTAGTTTTTGAGCAGTCTGTCTTGTTTCTTTTCTATCTCTTTCTGCTGGTTCTTCTCCTCCAGATGGTCAACACAAGAACGAGTGGTAACACCAGCGGCCATGAGGATCTATCGGCAGGATCACAAGCTAATGGAGCAAACAACAACGTTCCTCCTCCCCCACCACCTGAGAATCCCACTATCGCTAAGGTGTTGGCCAGCCAAACTTAGATGATAACGGCCATGATGTAACAGATGCAACAGCAGCACCAACAGATGCAACAGCAGATGATGCAGCAAATGCAACAACAGGCGCAGCAGCAGCAGCAGGCCCAACAGAACCAGCAATTCGGTCCTCCACCCCAATCCAAGCTGCCGGAGTTCCTTCGTGTCCGACCGCCAACTTTCTCAAGCACCACTAACCCCATGGAGGCGAATGACTGGCTCCATGCCATTGAGAAGAAACTTAATCTACTACAATGCAACGACCAAGAGAAGGTCGCCTTCGCCACCCACCAGTTGTAGGGTCCTGCTTCCGCTTGGTGGGATAATTATTTGGTCACCCGTCCACCCGGAACAGAAGTCACCTGGGCAGAGTTCTGCCGCAGTTTTAGGAAGGCCCAAATTCTCGACGGCATCATGGCCCAAAAGAAGAGGGAATTCTGAGCACTCCACCAGGGTAACCGGACTGTGACGGAGTATCTTCATGAGTTCAACCGTCTCGCGCGTTACGCCCTAGAGGACGTGCCCACCGATGCAGAAAGACAGGAAAGGTTTCTCTCCGGCCTGGATGATGAGCTGACCAACCAGCTAATCTCGGGAGATTATGCCGACTTTGAGAAGCTGGTTGACAAGGCGATCCGTTAGGAGGACCAACGCAATAAGATGGACCGAAAGAGGAAGGCAGCTCAATTCAGGGCGCACTAGGGGAGTCAACAGAAGCCCCGGTTCATCGCTGGACAGCAGGGTGGACCTTCCACCATGATTGTTCGTGAACACCGACCCTACCAGCCTGGCAACTTCAACACCAACAACACTGGCAACCGCAACAACAACGGTGGGCAACCCAACCGCAACCCAGCTCCACGCCCACCAATGGTCCCAGCCCAGCCAGCTCCATCAACTCAACCCAAGAAGGAGTCTGGCGGAAAACCATTGGTCTGCTTCAACTGTAATGAGCCCGGTCACTTCGCCGACAAGTGTCCGAAGCCAAGACACGCGGGACCCAAGTTTGTTCATGCCCGCGTCAACCATGCGTCAGCAGAGGATGCACAGACAGCACCGGAAGTGGTACTGGGTACATTTCCTGTCAACTCAATTCCAGCCACCACACTTTTTGATTCTGGTGCTACGCATTCCTTTTTATCAAAGTGTTTTGTTGGGACACATGGGTTATCAGTAGTGGAACTTAGAACGCCTATGTGGGTTCACACTCCTAGGAATGAGTTGACCACAGCTCACTACTGTCCCTCTATGGTAATAGAAATCCAGGGTTCTAAATTTCTAGCCAACCTTATCCTTCTTGAATCCAAGGAGCTAGATGTCATTCTTGGGATGGATTAGTTAACAAGGCACAAGGGAGTTATCGATGCGCTAGTCGCACTATCACTCTGGTTAATGAGAAAGGAGAAGTGGTGACGTTCCAGTCGCCGACACCCCAGAAGCAGAGAGTGTGGTTGAACCAGGTCGATGGGATGGAACAGACCGCAGAAGTAAGAAAAGACCTTAAGAAGTTGGGGGATATTCCCATCGTCAGAGAGTACCCTGAAGTCTTCCTAGATGACTTAACCACAATGCCACCAAAGAGAGAAATTGAATTTCGGATTGACTTAGTACCGGGAACTGCCCCAATACACAAGAGGCCCTACAGGATGGGAGCCAACGAACTAGCGAAAGTCAAGAAGCAAGTTGATGAGCAGTTGCAAAAAGGATACATTCGCCCGAGTACGTCACCTTGGGGTGCTCTGGTGATCTTCGTGGAGAAGACAGATAAGACCAAGAGGATGTGCGTTGACTATCACGCCCTCAACGATGTGACCATCAAGAACAAGTATCCGCTACCTCGGATCGATGATATGTTTGACCAGCTAAAAGGAGCAACATGGTTCTTCAAGATCGACTTGCGATCAGGCTATCACTAGTTGAGGATCAGAGAAGAGGACATTCCGAAGACGGCATTCATCACTCGGTATGGGTTGTTTGAGTGCACGGTCATGTCTTTTGGACTTACCAATGCACTGGCCTTTTTCATGAACTTGATGAACAAGGTGTTCATGGAATTTTTGGATAAGTTCTTCGTGGTTTTCATCAACGATATACTCGTTTACTTCAAGAGCAAGGAGGAGCACGAGCAACACCTCCGCCTGGTACTCGAGAAGTTAAAGGAACACCAATTGTATGCCAAGTTTAGCAAGTGTGACTTTTGGCTCAAGGAGGTACAGTTCCTAGGCCACATCATCACCGCTCAAGGAGTGGCGGTGGACCCATCAAATGTGGAGTCGGTTTCCAAGTGGACACCTCCGTGCACGGTCTCACAGATCAGGAGTTTTCTAGGACTCGCAGGTTACTACCGTTGGTTCATTGAGAACTTCTCCAAGATTGCCAAGCCAATGACACAGTTGCTGAAAAAGGATGAGAAATTCAAGTGGTCAGCAGAATGCAACAGAAGTTTTGAGGAGCTTAAGAAGAAATTGGTGTCCACACCAGTATTAATTTTGCCGGATCAGACTAAAGATTTCCAAGTGTTCTGCGATGCATCCCGCCAAGGGTTGGGATGTGTATTGATGCAAGAAGGCAGAGTGGTTGCATATGCCTCACGCCAACTGCACCCACACGAGAACAACTACCCCACTCATGACTTGGAATTAGCAGTAGTGGTTCACGCTTTGAAAATTTGGTGGCACTACCTTATTGGTAATCGTTGTGAAGTCTATACCGACCACAAGAGTTTGAAGTATATTTTCACTCAGCCCGATTTGAACCTCTGACAACGTCGATGGTTGGAGTTGATCAAGGATTATGACTTGGGAATTACATTATCACCCTGGTATGGCCAATGTGGTGGCCGATGCTTTGAGCAGGAAAAGCTACTGCAACGTTACTTTGACCAATGGAATATGTGGCAGTTTGCAATGAGAGTTTGAACACCTAAACCTGAGTATTGTAGAACACGGATTCGTGGCGACTCTTGAGGCACAACCCACACTCGTGGAGCAAGTTCGAGCAGCCCAGGTCAATGATCTTGAGATAGCTGAACTCAAGAAGAATATGAGAGTTGGCGAAGCACGAGATTTCACCGAGGACGAACACGGGACAATCTGGATGGGAGAAAGAATATGCGTTCCGGAGAACAAGGAACTCAAGGACCTAATACTTACGGAAGCTCATCAGACCCAATACTCAATTCATCCTGGCAGTACCAAGATGTACCAAGACCTCAAAGAGAAGTTTTGGTGGGTTAGCAGGAGAAGGGAAATCGCTGAATTCGTCGCGCTTTGCGACGTATGTCAGCGAGTGAAGACAGTGCAGCAGAGACCAGGAGGGTTACTACAGCCTCTGCAGATTCCGGAATGGAAATGGGAAGAGATTGGGATGGACTTTATCACGAGTTTACCAAGAACATCAACGGGGCACGACCCCATTTAGGTGATTGTGGATCGACTCACCAAGGTCGCTCACTTTATCCCAGTACACACTACTTACTCGGGAAAGAAATTGGCAGAACGTTATTTGGCAAGGATCGTGAGTTTGCATGGGGTACCTAAGAAGATTGTGTCCGACCGAGGGAGTCAGTTTACTTCGAGATTTTGGCAGAAACTACAAGAAGAGTTGGGAACTCGTCTGAACTTCAGTACCGCTTACCACCATCAAACTGATGGTCAGACCGAGCGAGTCAACCAGATCTTGGAAGACATGTTTAGAGCTTGCGCACTTGATTTTGGTGGGGCTTGGGACAGAAGCCTGCCGTACGCCGAGTTCTCCTACAACAATAGTTACCAGGCTAGTTTGCAGATGGAACCGTTTGAAGCATTGTACGGCTGGAAGTGCCGCACTTCGCTCTTTTGGGACCAGACCAGAGAATGTCAGTTGTTCGGGACTAAAGTCCTAAACGACGCAGAGGAAAAAGTCAGAACAGTTCGGGAAAGACTAAAGATCGCACAGTCCCGGCAGAAGAGCTATGCAGACAACCGTCGAAGAGAGCTCATTTTTGAAGTTGGGGACCATGTGTACCTTCGGGTCACACCACTTCGTGGTGTGCATCGTTTTCAAACCAAGGGAAAGCTAGCACCATGCTTTGTGGGGCCATACAAAATTCTGGAGCGCCGAGGTGAAGTTGTCTACCGGCTTGAACTCCCCTCCAACATGCTCGACATTCATGATGTTTTCCACGTGTCTCAATTGAAGAAATGTTTAAGGGTACCCGAGGAGCAAACGAACCCGGATCAGATCGAAATTCAGAAGGACTTGACTTACAAGGAAAGACCTACCCGCATCCTCGAGACCAGCGAAAGAAAGACAAGGAGTAAAGTAATTAGGTTTTGCCGAGTTCAATGGAGACACTAGTCAGAGGAAGAAGCTACTTGGGAAAGAGAAGACGAATTGAAAGCCGCCCATCCGCACCTCTTCGCCAAATCTCGGGGTCGAGATTCCGTTTAAGGGGGGTAGGTTTGTCACGCCCCGAAGTTTGCTTTCCAGGTTAAAATTCGTGAAATAAATCGCTTAAAATAAAATTTCCTTTTTAACCTAGAGAAAATTCTAATTTAAAAATATATTTAATCAAGTGGAAATGGCATGGTGGGATTTTTCTTGAGTTTCCCATGTTAAAATACATTAACAGGATTTTCAGTAGAATTTTCAGAGCTCTAGAAATAATTTTAATCAATTAAAAACCTCCACCGCAATAAATAAATCCCTAAGGTCGCCCGCACCACCCGCCGCTCCTCCTCTCTCTCTCTCGAGCCGGCCCAAGGCCGCGGCCCGAGCGGTCGCGAAGTCCACCCCGCCTCCCTCTCCCTCCCGGGCCGCCGACAGGTGGGGCCGGCGCCCGGGCCGTCTTCACCATGGCCGGCCGCTGCCGCTCACGCTGCCCGCATCCCCCGCACCGCGCAACCGCCGCCACCGACCTCCCCGCGTCGCCCGCGCCGCCTGCGGCGCCTGCACCCGTTTTCCCCCACTCCCCGTGGTTTTCCCGCGCCGTAGAGGCTGGGATTCGCAACCAAATCCCGGTCCTCTCTCCTCTCTCCCGCCGAACTCCGGAGAGAAATCCGGAGCCGCCGGCTGAACCCTAGCCCCGGACCCCTATAAATTTTTCCTCCCCGCGCTCCCCTCTCTCTTTTCCCCTAGCGCCGCCGCCTCCCGTGAACCCTAGCGCCACCGCCGCCGTCGTCTTCCTCCTCTCCGGTGAGCGCCGCCTCCGCCCTCTCTCTCTCTTCTCTCGGCCCCGCTTCGCCGCCGGCTCGCTTGGCCGCCACTCACGCGCGCCTGCCCGCCGTGTCCGACTGCCGTCCACGCCCGCTGTCCCGCGCGCCGCCCGCGCCGGCCGCCGTGGTGCGCCGCCACGCCATGGCCGCGCCGTGGACGCTGTTGGCCGCCGCGTGGCTGCCGCGTGGCAGCCGCGTCGGCGCCACGCGTGCGCCGCGTGGCCTCCGCGTCGCCCATCCGCCCCACCGCGCGGTCACCGCGTCGGCGCCACGTCGGTGCCACGTGGTGCGCCGCCCGCTCGCCGGCCGGTGGACCGAGTCCACCGTGGACCAGGACCCCATGCCACCGACAGGTGGGGCCCACCTGTCGGCGCCGCCGCCCTCCGCTGACGTTTGCCCTAGCTCTGCTGACGTCAGCCCTGGCGCCGATGACGTCAGCCCTATGGTTTATTGCGCAATAATTGAATAAGGACTTTTCTGTTTATAGTTAAAACACAGTTAATCTTCTAAAATTCATAACTAATTCATAAAAATGTCTAGAATCCATTAAAAATGGTTTTGTTCTCTGTTTCAGCAGACTTATAGCCTGTTTGCTTGTGTGTTTTGTTTTTTGTTTAGATTCCGGTAATTCCGACTCTCCGGTTTACTTCGAGGTTGTTGCCGAGGTTGATCCACCGCAGTAGCAAGGCAAGTCATGCTTATTCACTTGAACATATTGTACCTAAATTGCAAAAATGTCTAATTTTTCTCTAAATATTGCATTGTTTTATACTGTCATTTATGGGCTTATTTACTCAGCCTTATATTCCAATTATCTTATTCCTTTGATAGCTTGGGAAGTAATTTGAATTGTCGCTAGGATAGAACATGGTTAGCCCCGCTTAGTAACATTAGCACATTAAAGGGATAACTAATGCCTCATTATTACTTAATGTTGGTTATTTAATGTTTGCTCACGATGGTTAATCGTGGATGATTAAATAATTGGTCCAACTAAAACCTGAATAATGGTGGGTTGTGAGCACATGGTTTTGATGGTCGTGCTCATGACGTTTAAGGACTGATTCGCGGGAAACCCTGGAAGACTTATCGTACTTTCCACAAGCCAGCATGGGTAATGGCTGGGCTTGTAGTATGGCCTATCCTAGCCGACGCATCCAGGCAAGGGTGGGCGTGATGGAGTTGGGTTGGCGGGGGTCAGCTGCCGGATTCACCTAGGCACAAGAGAGGGCTGCTCACCTTGGTTTAAAGGTGGGAGCGAAACCTGAGGTGTGGTGCGCTTGGTTAGGAAGGGTTGTGCGAAGGGTCCTGTCGCGGTTCCTTTCCGGTGTACCATGGTGGTATGTCGACACACGGTAACGTGTTGTGGGATTGTGTCTTGTGGGTACAATTGTACACCTCTGATCAGAGTAGCTATTCGAATAGCCGTGCCCGCGGTTATGGGCGATCAACCAGATTCACCGTGATTAGTTATACTTCTAATAACCTGACCTAATGGAACTGGTGTAGTTCAGGTGGTGGTTTGGGCCTGTTGCAACGTGGGCTAGTGTTGGACAGTGATGGTTCAATTTTGATTAATTAACTCAACTGTTTTACCGCATTCAACTATTGTCTTTAAATGCACATTTCATGCAAATAACCCCTTCGGACTCCTTTGCTATTACTTGCATCATTACTCCTTTTCCGGTATGACTTGTTGAGTATAGTGGGTAGTACTCAGTCTTGCTTCATTTTTCCCCCACACCAGAGTTGGAGTATGTGTCAGATGGAGGCTATTTTGAGGAGTAGGCTTGTGGTTGCCGTCAAGGATGCCCGTGGTATGGAGTTGCCACGCTGCGAGCGTCTAGTTAACTAGAATAGCTTGTTTTTGTCTTTCCGCTGCGTTTATGTAAGATATTTCTATGGTGTTTGTAAGACATGGATCTGTATGTCAACTTTGTCGTTTGTGTACCGTGGCCTATCCTGGACAGGGATTTAATACACATTCTGCTCGGAATTCGGGTTCGCGAATTTCTAGGCGTGACATCTATGCGGCTTCCGGATTCACTTAGGCACAGGAGGGGGCTGCCTACCTTGGTTTTAGGGGTAGGGGTGAAACCTGAAGCGTGGTGCGGTTGGTTAGGGAGGGTTATGCGAAGGGTCCTATCAGAGTTCCTTTCTAGTATGTCGTGGTGGCATGCTGGCGCATGGAAACGTGTTGTGCGACTGTGTCCTGTGGGTACAGTCCTACACCTTTGATCAAAGTAAAACTATTCGAATAGTCATGCCCACGATTATGGTCGATCAACCAGATTCTCTATGATTAGTCTCATCATTAATAGCTTGACTTAATGGAATTGGTTTAGTTCAGGTGGATGGTTGGGCCTGTCTCAACGTGGTTTACCGTTGGACAGTGTTTTTTAATATTGTATTCAACAATTTTACTGCTTTCAATTGTTGTTTTTAAATACCTGCTTTATCCAAAAGAACCTCTAGCCTCCCTGGATATAGTTGCATCATACCTTCTCTTGGTATGACTTGCTGAGTACAGTGGGTAGTACTCAGTCTTGTTCTGTCTTCCCCAACAGAGTTGGAGTACTTCTCAAATGGAGGTTACTCGGAGGAGTAGGCTTCATCGCTGTCGTCAAGGATGCCCATGGGGTGGAGTCGCCACGTTGCAAGCATCAAGTCTTTTGTTTTAGCTCGCATTACCTTTCCACTGCATTTGTAAGACTTTTTAATTTGTTTGTAAGACGTGGATCTGTACGTCAACTTTGTCCTTTGTGTACCCTGGCTGGTCTTGTACAGAGATTTAATACACATTCTACTTGAAATTAGGATTCTTGAAATTTTGGGCGTGACAAACAGTCTATTACTCCTTTATGATGGGTTGACTAGTCCATATCCCTAGGATGACATCAAGGTCTTTAGATTATAAAAGAATGAGATTCGATAGAAAAGGGACTCCTTGGATCTCTATGGTAACAGAGGGGTTGTACTGAGTTGAAGGTATTTGACTACCCAGAGTACTACCCATCAAAGGCGTTCCGAGAAACTCAACTTCCATCCCATGATTTCCTGCAAAACTCTTAGACAAAGAGGAATGTGTAGCACCAAAATCGAAAAGTACTATTGCAGGTATTGAGTTAACAGGAAACGTACCCACAACCACATCTGGGGTAGCTTGAGCTTCCTCAGCAACAACATGATTGACACGAGCCTTTGGTGCATTGGGATTACTCGATGCTAGGGTAATCTTCATGTGACGGGGCTTCGGACACTTATCGGCATAATGACCTATTTCATTGCAGTTGAAGCATACCACAGGCCTACCTCCCTGCTCTCTCTTAACTTGCTAGTTCTGAACTGGAGTTATAGCTGGACGTGGAACGAAGTTGCGAATGTTGTTGCCACTACCAGGATTGTTGTTGTAGAACTGGCGTTGGGGACGTGCTGCTCAAGAGGATCCTCCCTGCAGTGCTGCTTGAGGCCCCATGGAAAGACATGGCCTCTAACTACTTCCTTGCTGAGCCTTGAAATGAGCAATCCTGCGCTTCTTCTGCTCCATCCTGTTGTACTTGTCTTCCTGATGAATGGCCTTGTCAACTAACTTTTGGAAATCAGAATAATTTCCATAGGTTAGCTGGACAGACAACTCATCATTCAATCCCTCCAAAAACTTTTCTTGACGTTCCTCGTCTGTGCGGACATCCTCAGGTGTGTAACGGGCCAGTCGGTTGAACTCATGCAGGAACTCAGTGACAGAGCGGGATCCCTATGTAAGCGCCCTAAATTCCCTTTTCTTGAGAGCCACCACTCCTGCGGGTATGTGAGTCTTGTTGAAAGCAGTAGTGAAGTCAAGCCAAGTGATTGGCCCTACTGCAGCCCTGTTGAGATGAAAGTGGTCCCACCACTTTGAAGCAAGGCCATGAAGTTGGTGTGAAGTGAATGAAACTTTTTCTTGGTCATAGTATTGAAGCAGCTCCAACTTCTTCTCCATAGCTTGCAACTAGTCTCCCGCCTCTACTAGATTAGTGGTGCTAGAGAAAATAGGTGGTCTCACACGCAGAAATTCAGCTAGCTTGTTCCGAGGTGGGGGCACATGGGCATGGTTGTTCTCCTGATTGAGTTAATTCTGCATCTGTTGCATCATCATGTTCATAAGTTGAGTCTGTTGCGACAAGACTTGAGCAAGGGTTGGGTTTTCTTCGTTGTTGCTGTTTACACTTCCACTGTTGCGAGTGTTCACCATCTGAGGGTAGCGAGGGCACAAAGAAGAACAAGGGGAAACAACTTAAAATGAAGAAATAATATTTTCTAACTTGACTTTTTATTGATCTGAACTGCATATTATTACAATTAACTAAAAGAATCTCTCACCACCTAACTTAGCTCTCACAAGCAGAACTTAATTCATGCAGTTACATGCCACCAATGATGTAGACTACACGCTAAACCCACATACTCACAAACAAACTAAAACAAGCAAAACAAACACAATGAACTAAAGCAACGGTCTAACGAGACATCTAGATCTTCCTGGCATCCGAGTTGACTGAAGGCTCTCCTTCTTCATCTTCTTGGGTGGCACCCCACTCTACCTCAGAATGAGTGCGGTTCTCATTTGGTTCTTCTTCATCATCGTCCAAGATTATGATGGCAGGGCTGACATAGATTGGGGCGTTGTCTTCCACCACCCGAGTCTTGGATGCCAGCTGTAGACGGGGAGGAAGGCCGGTTCTCTTCCTGGCAGTGAGACAGATCTGGGGTTTCTGTGGCGGCGCTTCTCCCTTGAGCTCAGCTAGCTCTATCTCCAGACGATCAATCTTGTCCTTCAACATGCAAATCTTGACGCGGTTCCGGTCTTCCCTTTCATGGGTGGCTATCTCATCTTTCTAACGAGCACCATCTATGGCACAAAGCATCTCCACTGCATGCTGCAAAGTTGTCATTCTCCATTGCAGGGTCCAGTACTTACTATAGTCCTGATCATGAGTTCGACAGGGATGATAGCGGTAGACTGTAGTGACCAACTGATCATGAAAGTAGTTGTGAAATTCTCCAATCGCTACTCTTGCTGCTTCATGACAAGCATGCGCATATCTCTATCTTGTTAGTTGCAAGATCAAACTAACTAGCACGCCCTGAACCTGATTGATAGGACCTGGATTGGAGCTAAGCAGATCTCCCAGGCCTTTGTGTTTCGCGATGAATTTCACGTCAACACTTATCCAACCCAAGCCCAGTTATCTTGATTACTGAGCCAAGGGAGAATGGAACCCACCAGGGTTCGGCTGAACCCCTTGTTCATCTGACCCATGGGTGGCGCCGCCACCTCTCAGCCTTCGTGCACACAGCCTCTAGGAGGCCCCCTTCTAATCCTCCAATAAGGTAAGAACACAAAGGTAAGTTTCACTTCCATCCTTGAATAAAATAAAGATTACGACTCTCCGGTTTACAACCGGTTGTATGTTTTGCTTTCACTATTTCTTTTGTTGTTATTGAAACGACCCAGATACAAGAACAAGTGTTAGGGTGATCTCGCGTTCGTTCTATCACACCCACATGAACGAGATCACCCACGTTCGTGCTACACTACAAATCTGGCACGCTCATGAGAAAAGACATATCAACCATGTTTGACAGAACTCAAAGCCTGCTCGTCTTCACACTGACACAGAGCGATGGTTTGCACGTTTATCCTCATATCTCCCTAAATTTTGAGTTTGATAATTCTTGCCATGAGAACATATCTGAAAATTAAACTCAAAATTTAAAAATGAGCTTGGGTGTTTTAACTAGAGTTTATGACTTTCCTACAAAATGTCTTGCATACTCTTTATTCCTCATATGTTGCTTGTTGCTTGTGAACATATACCTACAGGAACACATGTCATCTAAGTAGTTAATGAATGAGAGATTGCCAGACAATAGGACCCTTGTTGTTTTCTGTTGAATCCTTGGGAATTTTTTTAGAAGAAAAATGGTATAACTTATACATATTCTACCCATACTCCTCATTGATATTTTATTCCTACCAAAGTCATATGTTGATCACATTATAGAACCTATACATATGCTGCTTGCTATCATTTTGAGTTTGGTCAAATTGTTGAGACCCGTGTTAGATTCTCCTCATACTTTCATGATCAAGATCCTTTGCACACATCCACCATATATTGCTCACCCACTGCACTGGAGGATTAGCAAAATATTTCATCCACCACCATATGCTAAACTTCTACGCTAGAAGTCAACATATATCAAACATCCACCAAATAAAGACTCCACATGATTATGATTCTCCCTCCAACTATCCATGTAAAATGAGACATGATCTAGAAAGAAAAATTGATGTTGGAAATGCTCACAAGGAAAAGTAACAAAATATTCTCGAGCAAGATGAAAAAAATGGAGATAGAAATATAGTCATGTTCTCTAATTAAAGTGCAAGGAAGAGAATTGTCACACCCGGAATTTCTATCCAAAATTCCAAACGCTTACATATGTGTAAAACCCTCGTCCAGGAATCAGCCGAGGCACACAATAACAAATTGACAGAAGAGTACAAGTCTTTATCTAATTATTAAGCGAATACAAAGTTATTACAGAGGTGGATAGTTTCTCTCAAATAAAATTCTAAGCAGCGAAAACAAAAGGGTAAATAGCGTAAGCGACACCACTTCACAAGCAACTTGACCTGAACTCAGCCTAAACCTCCAGATCATCATCATCACTATAGAACGCCTCCTCTGACGAATTATTGCAAGGTGAGTACGTGGAATACTCAATAAGCCACACAACAATTATGCAAAATGCACAGGATAACACAAAGGATGGCATAATAAGCTTATTTGTGTAAATAGCAATTAACAAACTTTATAAAACAGTAAAACAGTTGAATTCGTAATCAACATTAAATCAACAGTATACAACATCCCAATGTTGTATAGGCCCAACCAACTCTGAACAACCAAACCCAGTTGCACAGATCTAACCTCTAAACAGGATCTAACCATTCCATATCAGGAGCGAATAAATTATCATCTATTATCATATTATTATTATTAACGAATAGTGTGGGACTAATCACGAAAAACATTGCTAGGCCCGCCCGTAACCGCGACATAGCTATTTGAATAGTTTTACTCTAGCCAGAGGTGTACAAATTTACCCACAAGACATATCCCCACAACATGTTGCCATGCCCTCAGTACCACCACGATACCTCAAAACGGAGCTGTGACAGTACCCCTCGCATAATAGAACTCAAAATAGTGCATCGTTCCCGGATCATAGTCACCCCCTTAACAAGGTATGGACTCCCCGGCGACCCCCATGGGCTTATCGCCACTTCACAATCTGATGACCCACAATGAACCATACTATACAAAAGGTAAAGTCATTGCCTACGCTGACTTGTGGTTAGTACGGTTAATGCTTCACAACAGTAGCTCGGTGAACTGGTCCTTAATCGTCATGAGCACGACAATCAAAACCATGTGCTCACAACCCACCATTAGTCAAGTTTTAGTGGTCAAATTAATAAACCAAGCACGATTAACCATCATGAGCTGCCATTAAGTATCCATCATTATGTGATAGTGAAGCATAAGTTATCCCAATAGTGTACTAATGTTTCTAAGCATGGCTAAGCATCATAATAAGTTTAGCTAAAACCATATAACATTCTAGCTAATCAAATTGATAATCGGGTTACAAAGGAATAGGTGATCAATACAAATGAGGCCATAGCAAAGACAATTGGTCAAATCCCACTCGATGACATTCAAAAATAATGCAACAGTTGAATAGAAACAATAGCTTTAAACATGTCCAACAAGGTCAAAGAGTGTTTTGGGATCTGTGTGACTTGCCTTGCTAGTCTTTGAATACTTCTGAGCCTTCTCTTGCTAAAGTGGCCTCTCTGGAAACGTTGAAAACAAAAGACAAAAGAACAAAATAAAAAAAAGTACAAAAATAAGCATGAACAATACATGTGGATATTTTTAACCTGTAGATCTTGATTTTAGATGAATTTAGACACTTGAACCACCTAAATCCGAGTCACGATAAATTAGTTATGAATTTTCTAAGTTTAAATAGATTTAATCCATTAACAGAAAGTATATTGGAATTATGACGCACTAATGAATTATTTTTAAATAGTAAAAGGGAATTGTTGCATCAGGAAAGATTAGGTCCATGCTAGACCGAGTTCACTAAGACGGTCTATGGAACCGATGGCTGTGTAACATACCAAAAATTCGAATTTCGAATTTTGACTTCAACTAAATAGTAAAAATGTGTTTTCGAGTTGATGACCAAAATTTTCAAATATACAACCTAGGTAAGGTTAAATTAGCTGGTGCCCATATGCAAATTTGCGAACAATCTAAAACTTTTCTTTCCTAATTTAACTTGACCAGCAAAACGTGTGCATGCTTGCATAAACACAAGATGTGGTATGTGATTTGAGTCCTTTTAAATGTTTTTGGATCTTGGATGCATTACATTCTAGGCCTCATGAACACAAGTATACATACATGTTAATTCATATATATAATAAAAGCACTACACTAGTTCCCACCTTAAGTACCATTAGCCCAACTCAAATATATACACACTAGTGCTCAAGTATCTCGTGAATTTAAGCATGGTGAATTGAAACTAAAGTCTAACCACATCATCTCTAGTTAATTACAAATTAAGAATATAATTTTACAATCATTTAAATATATATTTAAAATAGGAGCATCTAAATATAGATAAGCTCATCGAATATTTAAAAATAATTGATGCAATATAAAATCATGGGGAAATTCATGTAAATACTATTCAATACATATATCTCACTGGAATTTTGGTATAATTTAATATGTACATTTGATACATCAAATAATTTGGTCAATGTAGTCAAACTATAAACTATTTCTAAACCCTAATCGGCAAAACGGATACACATCTCATATATGTGTTTTATCACATGAGAATGTATAGAGGATATAACTTATTCAAATACGACTCTATTTATCATGAATTAATATAATTTTTCCAGAATTTATTTTATAGGTTTTGACCTCCTAAAAATTCAAATCAATTTCGGCTAGATCGAATTATTTATTTTCCTGAGAAAAAAATATAGGGAATTTTTGTGTGAAACCAAAGGAAATGGAATCTAGGTATTTTTATATACCTCCAGAAAAATCCACATTAATTTATCATGCACAAAAATTAAGTTATGGAATTACAAAGAAGGGAGAAAGAAAGAAATAGGGAAAAAATCCTAAATCTACCCTAACAGTACGTTTACCTAATCTCCTTCCCATCTCTCTCACCCTGCCTCTGTTTGCACCGCCCTGGACCACCTGACAGTCACATGGGCTAGCCTTCACCTCTGTGCGCCAACTCCTACCGCTCAAGAGACCGAGAAAGAGACAGAGAGAAGGAGAGGTCGACGCCGGCGGTGCTCGATGCGTGTCCATCGTCGTGGCGGCCCCGAGCTCGCCATATCTTCTCCAGTTGCATCGCCGCCTCTCCCATTTCGCTCCTAAGCCGAGCAAGTCAAGAGGGAGAGCTTGCCTCGCCTCTATTCCCCTCCATCTTTATCGTCGGCCGTGGGAACGACGACCATCGCCACCGCCATTGAGCCACGGTCGTCTCTCCTCTTCGTGCGTTCTATCAGCCCCACAAGATGTCGATCCCGTCCCCTCTAATCTTGCCTCATGTCTTGTAGTGGTGACGTCGGAACGCCACCGCGCCCACGGGAACTCCAGAGCGCCGCCGTTTTGACATCATCGTCGTCCGGTCATTCTCGACCACCCCAAGCCAAACCGTCGCGCCGTCGTCTTCACCTCGACCCCAGGAGCCTGCCGACCGAAGGAATCGAACCACGAAGCCATGGATAAGGAGATCGGTCTCATCTTCCCCAACTCTGGCCGCCGGACTCCATCTCCAAATTCTCCTTCTCCGGTGAGCTCCAAAGCAATTCCTCGTGTGTGGAGCATCCTTATGTGATCCTTGAGTTGTCCCCCCTCCTCTTCTTAGCAGATCAAAGGCCGAAGATCGCCGCCGCCGTTGCTCTGTTAGTTCTTGCCGCCACCGGAGCTCTTTTCAAGTCGCCGTCGTTATCCAAGCTTCGCCGACCCTCGTGTGCCCCTCGGTGAGTATCTAGGAACCTTGCAAGTGCTCATGCATGCATTAGTTCACACAGAATCGAGCCAAAGCTCGACATGCATTTGCATGCCGAGAGCTACCGCCGCTTGCGCCGCCGTCGCTATTGATTCCGACCACCGTAGCTTGCGAGAGGATCACCGATAGATTCGCTAGGAGTCTCTCTCCATTTTCTCTTTTAGCCGCCCACAGAGATCAGCCACCGTTCGCCGTTGCCGCCGGTGAGAACCTCGCCGGAGTGCACTGCTGCCTCGCCTCCCAGCAGCCGTGCCACTGACATGCGGACCCCACTTAATTAGGCGCTAAAGATTCGGCTTAGCAAAGATTTAAAAACTTGTAAGGTTTAATCTGTAAGGTTCTTTAGTATGACGTGTGGACCCAGGACCTAATTATAAATAGAGAAAACCATAAGGACTTTTAATAGACTTTGTTTTAGCACGTGTTTTGGACTGCGGGTTGATACCTGAGAACCCTAGGGACCTTTTTGCATATTGGCCAGAGACTGACCTGTCGACCCTAAGTATTTATAATTTGAAAATATAAAAGGAAATGATTAAACCTTTATCTTTTCAATTGAAATTATGTCAAACTTGTAAAATCCATATAAAATCAAATATAGCTCATTTTGAGGTGAAACCAACTTCAGTAGGTTCATAAAATTGTGAACTTTAATGTTGTAGAATAAAATCTTATGTTTACAGTATGATATTTATTTCTAAAATTTCATATAAGAAATAGTTAACATAAAACTTGTAAAATTTGTAGAAAATTCATTTATACTCTAAACGGAGTGAACAAAATTTCTGCAGAATCACAAAAGTATAGACTTTAATTTAGTGATATAAAATTTCACACTTTCTATACAAGAAACAGTACTAATAATATATATAGTAAAATGACCACCACATGTACAATTTAATTTCTAAAATTTATAGGGAATTCATCCTAGCTCAAAATGAAGTGAACTAAGTCCTGTTAGATTCACAATCATGTACCATGGTGTACTGTAAGATAAAATGTATTCCCTTTAATATGGAAAACATCCCTATGATATTTTTGGTACAATGGGAGTTAAACCACAACCTATAAATTATGAATTCCATATAAGAATATATTTTAGCACCAAATAGGCTGAAGTAAAAATATAGTTAGACTCATATAATTATGCTCTGCATTTACGTTGGTTAAAACCTGGAACATTTAGTACAAATGATATCCTCAAATTAATATTGCTAACTAGTAACATAGGACACGTTACTTCTTGTAAAATACATAAGAAATTCATACTAACTCCAAAAATTATGAAACCAATTGCATTAATCTTACAAAACAATTATCTTCATCCCAGTAAGGTTAACTTGATCAAAATCATATATTAAAAATGTTTTACAACAATACATAAGTAAATAACACTATATGTCAATGCAAACTTAGAAAATTCAGAAGCCACAAATGAAAAGAGATAAAATAGGAATTCTTTTACCTAAATTCATCGTAGGTCAGAACCTATCCATTGTGCACAAATCATGCATTTTAGAGCATTTTGTATTTTTCGCATAATTTGGTATTTATTTGCATATCGTGCCATTTGTATAGATAACTTGCATCAACAGTGAAAGAGTGACTTAGGTGGTATTCACATTTTTCAAGATCAAGGCAAGTTATTCCTCCCCTTTCCTTTGATCACATTGAAACCCATGATTTGGGAGATGAAAACTGATGTTTGCAAAACTGCATATGTATTTGAGTAAAAACGATATTTGAAACTTGGTAAATGGTAGCTATGTCCTTATTGCTGCATGTACCACCTTGACTAATTGTGATTTTCTTGGTTTGTAACCTTAGTAATGGATAGAGTACTTTACTTGTGCTCATTTGGGGTTAATCATGCTTATTACACTACTATATGCTTAGCCATGCTTAGAGTTAAGCAAAATAATCACTTTTATTGATTTATGAATAGGATTTTGAATATTTGGTTAATGCTGGATTGAAAATGAAAATGTTAAGTATTTGCGAACTAAAGTGTGAGTAAAATGATTTTAGACTTGGGCGGCAAGTAGTGTGCATATGGTGGTAGTTGCACACCGATAGGGAAAGTGTGCGCCTGAGTTAATTAAGGACTGAACTTTGTGTCACCAACTTAAGTATACCGTACATCCACATGTGCTATTTATGGGGTGGCCTTAGCTAATTAAGTTACTTAAAGTCTAACCTTGCATATTGGTAGGCCGGAGTAGAATGAATTAGTCTGAGCGATGATTCATAGGAACTACCTATTTACCCCGCTTATTATTGGGGGTAGTTTAGGCGTCTAAGTCAGTCCAATTCAATGGTATAGTGCCTCATGGGGGAACGGATGTGTTCGCTGCCACGGCGTTAGGTTTAAGGCGTGGG
This sequence comes from Oryza officinalis, assembly GCA_008326285.1. Classification (NCBI taxonomy): domain Eukaryota; kingdom Viridiplantae; phylum Streptophyta; class Magnoliopsida; order Poales; family Poaceae; genus Oryza; species Oryza officinalis. Next base: position 13,650,852 of record BDMV01000002.1, on the reverse strand, counting down.
CCCGCCACCTATTGGTTTTGGGTCATTCCCAGGATGGACTCGCACTTGCCATCGCTAATGCAAGGTTAGGCGTTAAGTAATGTAAAGGCTACGTTATGACCTCTAGACCACATTCATCATGAAGAGTGTGGTAGTGCCTTGCAAACACGAAACAAACTAGAGTGTTCATATCATGTGGGTAAATTGTACAAACTCTACAGAGTTCTCTAAAACTAATCGATTAGCCGTGCTCACGGTCATGAGCGACTTGGTGAAGTGTCATGAGTATAGATTTTGTTTTATGTTTTCAAATAATGCTTTGTGAACTATGGAATTGGAAATGGTAACTTGGGTTAAGTTATGGTAATTATATTATGTTGATGATGAATGTGAGACTTGATGCCGGGTGGGCAATCAAGTATATTATTATGGTAAGATGATGACTTGTTGCCGGTATGGACAACGAGAGTATGTGTATGATGTTAATATGGTAAATATTATGGTTTAACTACGTTAATGTTTTGTTAATTGAATTGTCAACTCCTTTACAAATAATTGTGAACAAAAACTTGCTTTATGCTAAAATGAGCTACAAATAGCCTTTCCTTGATTATATGACATGCATGTAGTATGTTAGGATTGTCTTGTGCTTGCCGGTACATTAACTCGTTTAATGTACTGACTCTTGTTATACTGGAATATCCATTTTGCAAGTTGTATTCTTAGTCTAATTTGAGTGATTCAGGAGATCGTTGTTTCTTCTAGGACTGGATCTAAATGGGTTACCTCCCTAGTCGGCTGCTTGTAGTTTTGGGTAGCCAAGCTTCCGCAGATCAGTAATTATCTGGCTGATTGGCCTAAGTATTTAAATAAAGATGTAGAGTAAAGTTTATTTGTGTTTGCTCCCTATTATTCTGATCTTCATTGCTTAGATGAAAGTGTGGAATTAGAACTTATCCTGGGATCTAGATCTACACCGGTATGAGTATTGAGCATTTAGGATGTCGTAGAGCTTTAGCGAATTTTGTCAAGTCTCCTGAGATGTGTAACACATATGGTCACCATCTTCGTGTGGTTTGACGGGCATGTCTCAGGCTGAAGTTGACTGGCATGCTAAAGTCCCAGCAATATCCCTATGCTCTCTACTCGGTGCTTCAGGTTTTATATTATGTATGTTATTTGACTTGATAGAGCAGAGATGAGGTTGGATGGTTACCGTTTTCCATGATTATTATTAGACCCCATCCAACTAAATATTTCGCACTATCATCTCAGGTAACTACATAATATTTAACCCGGGGTGTCACCATAGGCTGAGATTAAACGGATCGATCTAACCCTAGATCTAACGGCTGAGATCAAATAGGTCCACACACGTGGCGGCTGACGTGGCAAACGATGTGGCGCTTATACGACGCTGACATGGCAGCCCACGTTTCATCGCCATAAGCGGTGGCTCGGGACCCGAGGGTCACGGCAATCTATGGTGCGGCGACGCGAACCAAGGGCACCACGAGGACGAGCATGACACAGGAAACTCACCGAGGGGTGGCTGATGACAGACGATGGTTAACAACAACCGGCGACGAGGTGGAGCGGTGCTTCGGTTCGGGTCAATGACGACGGCGGTGCTCCGGTGGTGGTTGACGGGAACGGTCCGACGGATGGGGCGCGTCTCCTCCACATGAATTCGACGGCGGCAACGGCGATAGAAGATGACGACTAGAGAGGCGGCACGGCTCGGCTGGACGGCGAGGGCAGCAGTGGCACTACGGTCGGAGGTGGCGGCGCGACTACGAGCGACAGCGGTCTAAGGCGAGGGTGGCAGCGGATAGAGGGCGATAAGAGGAAGCTATTTATAGTAGCGAGGGATGCAGTCCGGGCCCGAATCGAGCTCGGCGGTGAGAAGGAAAGAAATAGGGTTTGGATAGAGAGGATCCGATTCGATCTCAAATCGAGATCGATTTCTTAAGAATTAGCTTGAGATTCCTGAAGAAAAAAGAAAGAGGGGATCAAAAGGATTATTTCCCCTTAATTGATTCGACCCAAGAAGGAAAGGGACGCTGGGATTGGAAAGGGGATGCGGAGGCGGCATCAGGCGGTGGTGGTCAGAGGTAGATGATGACCCTGATGGGTGGGGCCCACCTGTCAGAGAAATGAAAGGAGAGGGGAAGGGCGCGGTGAACTGGGCCGGCTTGGGCCGAGCGACTGGTGATGAGAAAATAAAGCGGTTTGGGAGTTCTGCTTAGCTCCAGTGCAGGGCCAAATCTTGCTTTCAGGTTCAGGGCGTGCCAGTTGGTTTGATCCTGAAACCAACAAGATATAAAAGAAAACGATGTTAGTAAACAATAACCGATCGGCTAGTGGGCTGATGACGTACCATAGAAACCTAGCCAATGCAAACAAGCTGAATCGGCTGTAAGGTGGAGGATGCTACTCATAAACTAGATTAAGGTTAAATATAATCATAAACAACTTTTCCTTAACAAAACCAAACTCATAGGTTGAACCCAATCGATGCAGCATGAGATTGATATCTTTTAAAGTCAATTGTCATATAATTATATTGTCCGGTGTCATTTGTGATCACCACATGATTTTGGGAGAGTGGGATCCATACATGCATTATAGCCACTCAAGCCTCAATGTGTCCCATGATCACAACTAATCACCATTCAATATAAATAACGTAGTGCCGAATATTGAGCAAAAGAGACATTGCTGGGACTTAGCGTGCCAGTCAACTTCAGCCTGAGACGTGCCCGTCAAACCACACGAAGGCAGCGACCAGATGTGTTACACATCCCAGAAGAATTGACAATTTGCTAAGCTCTACAACATTTCGTTTGTTCAACATCCATACTCATGGCTGGATAGTTCTATAAGCTAGAACATACCAAGACACTTTCATCAAAGCAAATGATATTCATAAAGAAGGACTACTAATACATAAATAATTTAGAATCTAAATCTAAGATATATATGGCCGAACGGCCTTATAAATAGAGGTTCGTACGGAAGCTTATTTACCCAAGACCCGTAAGCAATCCGACTAGGGGTAGACCCCTAATGAACCGTCCTGAGAAGATCTACGAAACCTGCAGCTCTCAACTATACCTGCAAAACAGTTTAGACAAACAACCCACAAAAGGTACAAGTGTCAGTACATTAACCATGTTAATGTACTGGCAAGGCAATACAATCCTACATATATGCAAGCCCTAAATATCAAAGAACGGCTATCTGTAGGTTCTTTTGCATAAAGCTAAATTGGTTCACAATATTTTACAAACGATAACTTTGTAAACATTTGTAGAATAAGTATATAAAATAGAGAATGGTGATCAATATAAATAATTTTAGCAACATAATCATCATTTCTCCCCATCATCATCATTATAAACCATAAACATCAACTTGCACCTTTCCTGGTAGCAAGTCCTCATCATCATCAAAATCACCATCAAATCCCCGTTCCTCGACCATTTTTATAAAGCATTTTAGAAATGATAAAATTACACTTATGCTATTTCCCCAAGTCGCTCATGACCGTGAGCACGGCTAACCGGTTAGTTTAAACTCTGCAGAGTTCGTACAAATCCACATGATGCGATAAAAGCCTGGAGGCTTCACTCTAGTTGGTTCGGTGTCGGCCTAGCACCCCACACTCTACACGTTGAGTGCGGACTAGAGGTCACAACTTAGCCGTTACATTGCTTAGTGTCTAGCGTTGCATCAGCGACGACAAGTATGAATCCGCCCTAGGAATGACCCAGAGCCGTTAGGTGGCGGGCCCACGCCTTAAACCTAACGCCGTGGCAGCGAACACATCCGTTCCCCCACGAGGCACTTAACCATTGAATTGGACAGACTTAGACGCCCATGCTGTGAGGCGGACCATCCGTCCCCTCACAGAATCACACACACATAGGGAATGTTTCATCCTATGATCAATAATCGACAACAACACTCATGGGTAGTTCCTATGAATCATCGCTCAGACTAATTCATTCTACTCCGGCCTACCAATATGCAAGGCTAAACATGAAACAACTTAATAAGCTAAGGTCATCCCATACTAACACATGTGGCAGTACTATATACTTAGTTGGTAACATAGAGTTCAGTCCTTAATCGACTCAGGCGAACGCTCCCCCTATCGGTGCACAACTACTACCATATGTACACCACTCGTCGCCCAAGTCTAGAAATATGTTTAACTCCATTTTATTTCACAAATAACCAGAGGCTTCACCTCTGTCCATAAATTGTAAATTGCCCATTTTCAAATACATAAGGTGATCACAATATTTAGATTCATATCACTAGGCATGGCTAAGCTTATGACATATTATTTAGCAATTATAAGCCCATTTGAGCACATGGAGAGTACTCTAAACCATTCTAAGGTTACAAACATCAAGGATAACAATTCTCAAGGAAGATTATGCAACAAATAGGTCATAACTACCATCTCATCATTTTCAAATAATTTTATCAAACATAACTATCTAACGTGTGCATCTTTGAAATAAAAACGTTAGCCCAATAAAACATAGGATCAAAGTGTTCAAAGGAGGGGGCAACTTGCCTTAGTTAGAATTTCCATCATAGTCAGCAATAAAACCCAAACTTCTCACCGAAAACAATGTCGATCATTATACAAAATAACGGCAACTGAAATAATTCCAAATCATTCAAAAATCCAAAATGCTTCTAACGTGCATGAGATTACTACAATGATTAAGTATTGATTAATCATGAATTAAGGTGAAATAATATCTATTCTATTACTTAGAAATTATGAGTTATGAATTACTCTAATTTACATACTAGTAGTAGATTATATAAACCCTATTTAAACTTAGATGGAATCTTTATTCAAGTTATTGCTGGTTTCTGGTTACAAAGATAAAGTGGGTGATTTTATAAGTCTAGTAAGATTGATCCCACTATTTTTAGAGCTGCCATAAATATGTCATAAATTTTATAACTTATAGGATGCATAAAGTCAACTCTAAATTATATAGCCTTCTAAAAGTGTTTTATATACATAATGTCTTAAATTTTGGTTTCTAGTAAATAAGTGAGTAACTTTCTAGGTTTAATAAATTTGAGTTCATAATTTCTAGTGCTTGAATGGATTCCCGTCATATTTTACAAATCATAATGTATATTATGCTAATAATTTACTATACACAAATTTTAGATGTGTTCTAGTACTGTATGGTTTACATTTTAATTCATGGTAGTTAAGATCATAAAATTATTGGTCTAAAAAAACTGGAACCATTTAATTTAAATTTATAATTAATCCTATATAAATTTTGGAAGGGTTTATATTAATTAGGGTCATATACATGCTATACAAATTGGGAGATATTTTATATATATACCCATTCCTATAGATCAAAAGTTACAGAAATAAAATCCATCATTTTGTGATGCTAGCAAACTTTAGTTCATATTATTTGGATCTAGGATGAATTCGTTATGTATTTAAGAGATTGGATTACGTAAAATGAAATTTACTCTCTATTTTAAATTTTGGAGTTATCTCTATTATAAAAATTGCCATATTTTAATTCATACAAGTGTAGAGAATATTTAAATGAATGTACTGAAATTTGGTTCACCTTAAATCGAGTTAAAATAAGTTTTCCACTGATTTTACAAGTTTGCACAATTTTCAGTTCAACTAATATTGCTTTAGGCATTTTTTTATACTTTTCCAGAGTTTAGACAAAGGGGCCCACCTGTCATTGGCTCTGTGGAGAAAGAAGAAGTAGCAGCAGCAACAGCAAAGCAGCAGCAGCAGCAAAGCAGCAGCAAAGTCGCAAAGCAGCAAAGCAGCAAAGCAGCGAAGCTCACCGGCGAGCTTGCCATCAGCGCCGGCGACGAACGGCGGCTCCTCGGCCGACGCACCCAAAAGAAGAAATGTAGAAGACATTCTTGCGAACCCGTCGGCAGTGGTTTCATCTCCAGAGATGGTCGGAGTCGACCCCGGCGACGGCGCGAGCGGCGACGGCTTCATGGCTGCATGTGTTTGATGGTTGGGTTCGATCCAGCTGAGAGACTACCAAATCAAAGCATGCACAAGGTCAAAGACTACTAGGAGACGATGTGGGTGCAGGGAATTGGTTTGAAGCTCACCGGAGGGGATGAAATCGCCGGTGGCAATGGTTGACCGGAGCTAGGAAAGATGACGCCGATCTCCCCATTCGCAGCGCCATTCTCTCGGATTTTCGAGGGCTTTTGAAGAGGAGGTCGAGGGGTGGTTGATGGCGCGGTGGCTCGGCCGGATTTACTCCACAGCAGCCGGGACGGCGACGATGTCGCTGCGACGGCGCTTGGAGCGCGCACCGGAGCTCCCACGGACAAGGTCGCGTTCCCGACGATCGGCTGCACTAATCGAGAGGGTGTTAGAAGGAAACTTGCTCGGCATGATGAGGAAATGATAGAACGTGGAAAAGTTAGGGATGGCAACGGCTCAACGGCGACAGCAAGCGTCGAGTTGGAGAGCTATGGAGTGGCTAGGGTTTCTTCTCCTTGGTTCCACCCGTACTGGGGAGGAGACGGAAGCCGTGCGACGCAGCTGGGAGAAGAAAAGAGAGAGCTCGGTGATGCCACGACGTCGGACACGCGTCGAGCACCANCCTGGTCTCTCGCTCTCTCTCTCCGCTAGCTGTCTGTGTTGAGCGGTGGTGAGGGGGTAATGGACAGGGTATGGGCAAGCCAATGAGGCTGCCATGTGGGCCCAAAACGTGGTACACAGGATAGGGCTGAGAGAGTGAGTAGGAAAACTGGTGAGTACAAGCCTAATCAATTTCAGGATTTTCACTATGTATTTTCCTTCCCCTCTTCTTTATAATCCTATAACTTATTTTGTGTGCAAGATAAATTAAAATTTATTTTTTCGGATATAGATAAAAATACCTAGATTCCATTTTATTTGGTTACACACAAAAATTCCTTATATTTTATTCTCAGCAAAATAAAGAAAATGGCTCTAGCTGAAAATTTATCTGAATTTTTAGGAGGTCAAAAATAATAAAATAAATTCTGAAAAAATTATATTAATTCATGATAAATCAGATAGTATTTGAATAAATTATGTTTGATATACATTTTCATATAATTTAATGCATTTTTGGAGGAGGTATGAGTTTTACCGATTAGGGTTTAGGTTAAATCGGATTTCGACTTCTTTGACCAAATTAATTGAGGGTCTAGATATAAATATAAAATTATGCCAAAATTACAGTGAGCCTAACCCATTGAGTAGAATTCACATGAATTTTCCCATGATTTTATCCTTCACCAATTATTTTTCGAAATTCACTAAGCTTATCCTTACATATAGGTTCCCTATTATAAAATATGATTAAATGATTGTAAAAATTATATTTGATCTGGGTTTGACCTGGGATGCTGCTGAGTATGGTTTATACATTTTATTTACTCCACCTCATATATTACATGTGTATATATATTGTTGTAAATGTATGAAGTACTTACGTCAAGTTTTTAATTTACGCTTATAAGTCCTATTATGAAATGCTAGAAAATCCAAAAACAAGAAAAAGGACTCAAGTCACAACAATACATTATGCAAATACATGCACACACCCCATGTTTTATTTTCTTCCTTTAACCTATCAAGGAAAATGTTTTAAATTATTCACATATTTGCATATCTAACTGGTCGTATTGAACTCACCTAGGTTTTTAGTTGGAAAAATATTAGTAATCCTATTTAGGAAAAATATTCTCGACATTTTTAGATGCAAAGTTTTAAATTCAAATTTTGGGTATGTTACACCGTTACATTGCCTAGTGTCTAGCCTTGCATCAGCGACGACAAGTGTGAATCCACGCTGGGAATAACCCAGAGCCGTTAGGTGGCGGGTCCACGCCTTAAACCTAACGCCGCGGCAACGAACACATCCGTTCTCCCACGAGGCACTTAACCGTTGAATTGGACAGACTTAGACGCCCATGCTGTGAGGCGGACCATCCGTCCCCTCACAGAACACACACAGCTAGTAATATTCGCTAGCATTATAATCAACACACGCACATGGGTAGTTCCTATGAATCATCGCTCAGACTAATTCATTCTACTCCGGCCTACCAATATGCAAGGTTAAACACTAAACAATTTAATAAGCTAAGGTCATCCCATACTAACACATGTGGCAGTACTGTATATTTAGTTGGTAACATAGAGTTCGGTCCTTAATCGACTCAGGCGAACGCTCCCCCTATCGGTGCACAGCTACTACCATATGTACACCACTCGCCACCCAAGTCTAGAAATATGTTTAACTCCATTTTATTTCACAAATAACCAGAGGCTTCACCTTTGTCCAGAGGTTGTAAATTGCCCATTTTCAAATGTATAAGGTGATCACAATGTTTAAAACCATCTCACTAGGCATGGCTAAGCATATGACATTATAACTAGCAATTATAAGCCCAGTTGAGCACATGGAGAGTACTCTAAACCATTCTAAGGTTACAAACATCAAGGATAACAAATCTCAAGGTGGATTATGCAACAAATAGGTCATAACTACCATTCCATCATTTTCAAATAATTTTTCCAAACATAACTATCTAACATGTGAAACTTTGCAATAGAAAACGTTTGCCCAATAAAAACATAGGATCAAAGTGTTCAAAGGAGGAGGGGTACTTGCCGTAGTTAGAATCTCCATCTTTGTCAGCAATCAAACTCAAACTCCTCACCGAAAGCGATGTCGTTCACTATACGGAATAACGGTAGCGTATAAACACCAAATCATACATAAATCCAAAATGCTTCTAATATGCATGAATTCTCTACTTTAATTAGCTACTGATCAAACATGATTTATGGTGAAGAAGTCTTGATTTTATCTGTTAGCATTTGTGAGTTATGATTTTCCTAATTTCCATACTAGTAGTAGGTTATTTAAGCCTTAGTTAGACTTAGATCACATTTTTATTTAAATGGTATTAAGTTTCTGGTTACAGCAGTAGAGGGCATGGTTTTCTAAGTTCAGCAAAGTTTATTTCATTATTTTTAAAGCTAGCATTAATTTGTTACGAATTTTAGAAGCCATAGGGTACATAGGGTACATAGAGTTAACTATACGCTATATATACTTTTAAGGGTATTTTATAAACATAATGTGTTAGGTTTTAGTTTACAGTAAATAAGTGAACAAGTTTGTTAGCCCAACAATTATGAGTTCATAATTTTAAATGTTTGTATTAATCTCATACTAATCATGACCATTTGTATTTACTTAAAAGTGAACTATATTTTGTATACTAAATATTGCAGACCTTAGCTCATATAAATAAAGCTCATACTTTTGTGAAGCTAACAAGTTTTAGTTTGATTCATTTAGAGCTAAAATGAATTTTCTATAAATTTTACAAGTTAGATTATGTTTTATGTTAATTATTTTTTATACTAAATTTTAGAGATATTTACTCCACTGTAAGTGGCAAGTTTTATACTACCATATTAAAGATCATAATTTTATGAGTCATCTGGAATTTGGTTCATTCAAATTGGAGCTAAGATGAATTTTCTATGGATTTTATAAGTTTGATGACTTTTCAATTGAACAATAATTGCTTTAATTGTTTTCTTTATATTTTCCAGATTTTAATAACAAGGGGGTCCACTGGTTAGTGAGAGCAAATGTGCAAATAGGTCCCTGCAGAATTCATAAACCAACCCACAGTCCTCTAGCACGTGTTAAGCCATTTAGTATTAAGAGCTCTCATTGTTTTCTTTAATTACAAACAGGTCCTGGGTCCACAAGTCATAAGCTGCACTTTTATAGATAGAACCCTACATGTTTTAAATTTCCTCAGACTAAACTTCATATGCACTAAATAAGTGGGCCCTACCTGTCATAGGTATGGGAGAGAGAAGAGCAACAGTGGAGGCAAAGCTCACTGGCCGACGAGCTTGGCGGCGATGCCGACGGCCAACGGTGGCTCCTAGGACGATGCGACCAAAAAGAGAAGAATGCGCAGCATCCTTGCACATCCGACGGTGGAGGTCTCGTCGCCAGAGATGGACGGAGTCGACGATGGCAATGGTGCAAGCGGCGATGGTTTCACGGCTGCAGGTGGAAGAGAAGTCACAGCTTTTTCCGATCGATTTGGTGCATGGATGTGGTTAAATTCTGTCATAGGAAGCTCACCCAATAGCTTACCGAGACGGAAGAGCACCGGCGAGGTGGTGACAATAAAGAAATCCGGCGACGACGGCGGTGGAATCGGCATGCCGACGACGATAGCTCCAGCCGACCGTCGATCTGCCAAGAAGGAGGGGATCGACTCAGAGATCACCCTAGGGCTCTACTGGTGCAAAGAATCGCGCTGAAGCTCACCCAGGAAAAAGAATTCGATGGCGGCGGCGGTTGGCCGGAGTGGAAGAAGATGATGCCGATCTCCCCGTTCGCAGCGCCATTGGCTTGGATTTTTGAGGGCTTTTGAAGAGGACCACGTGAAGGAGTTGATGGCGCGGCGGCTTGACCCGAGGTGGTCTCCTTCATGCTGCGCGACAACGATGCCAGCGGCGGCGATCTTCGGTGCGTCCTCCCGAGTGTCATCGGCACGACGGCGTTCTCGTGGCTATGGTGGACAAAACGAATCGATGTCAAAAGGGAAAATGCTCGGCATGATGTGAAGAGAATGGAACGCGAAAGAATTAGGGATGACCGTGGCTCGTCGGTGATGGCGGCTGTTGTCTTCTTCGCGGCCGGTGGCAAGTTTGATGGTGACGGAGGGGCTAGGGTTTCTCTCCCTTGGTGAGCACGGCTCCGGGTTGATGACTGGAGACGGGCGACGCGTATGGGAGAAGAAAAGGGAGGAGCCCAGTGTCGCCATGACGACGGACACGCGTCGAACACATTGGACCACCCGGTCTCTCGCTCTCTCGCCTATCTCTCTGAGTTGAGTGGTGGTGAGGGATGATGGACAGGGGCTGGGTTAGCTGGAGAAGCTTCCATGTGGGCCCAAACCGTGGTACACTAGGTTGGGATGAGAGACACGGGTAGAAACTTTGGTATATTTAAACTATAACTATTTTCCAGGATTATTTCATCTCCTCTTCTTTGTTAATGTATAGTTTAATTTGTGGGCTTGATAAATTAAGGTGGATTTTTCTGGAGGTAGATAAAAATGCCTAGTTTCCATTTTCCTTGGTCGTACCCAAAAATTCATTATAGTTTATCCTCAGCAAAATAAAGAATTTGGGTCTAGCTGAAATTGGTTTGAATTTTTAAGGAATCAAAACTAGTGAAATAAATTCTAGAAAAATTTTATTAATTCGTGATAAATCAGCTGGTAATTTAATAAATTATGTTCCATATACACTTTCATATAATTTAATGCATGTTTGGATGAGGTATGAGTTTTGCCGATTAGGGTTTAAGATTAAATCGGATTTTTACTTCTTTGACCAAATTAATTGAGTGCCTAGATGTAAAGATAAAATCATGCCAAAATTTCAGTGAGTTTAACCCATCAAGTAGAATCCACATGAATTTTTCCATGATTTTATCTTACACCAATTATTTTTAGAAGTTCACTAAGCTTATCTTTACATATAGGTTCCCTATTATAAAATATGATTAAATGATTGTAAAAATTATATTTAATCTGTGTTTGACCTGAGATGTTGCTGAGTATGATTTATACTTTTAGTTACTCAACTTCATATATTACATGTATATATATTCTTGTAAATATATATTAAGTACTTGCTTCAAATTTTTAATTAATGCTTATAAGTCCTATTATGAAATGCTAGTAAAATCCAAAAACAAGCAAAAGGACTCAAGTCACATCAATACATTATGCAAATACATGCACACACTATGTTTTATTTTCTTCCTTTGATCTATCAAGGAAAAGGTTTTAAATTCTTCACAACTTTACATATTAAAACTAGTCATATTAGACTCACCTAGGTTTTTAGTTGAAAAATATTAGTAATCCTATTTAGGAAAAATATTCTCAACATTTTTAGGTGCAAAATCTGAAATTCAAATTTTGGGTATGTTAGATACCATTTTTAGGTGACTTCATTTTCATTGTCTTCATCACCAGCAACCTATGTTGCCTCTACTTCGCCAGCTTCGCTACTTCATCAACTTTAACGTCTCTGAGAACTTCAGCGTCTTTGAGAACTTTGACATTTTGGCATCCGCCACTAGATACCACGTTGTGTTAATCTACTACAATAAATGGTGCTCCAATCCTCAAGCTGTCTATTCGGACATCCACGACACGTATCTTCACTCAAGCGATGGTTACTCGACGACAAGAAGCTTTAGTTCTTGACTCTATGATTACTTGTTTCCTAACTAAGCATAGAGTCAGGGCTGCACAAACACAAGATTAAAATTCGACAAGCGTTATGTTAACGAGTTCTATGAAATCAACTTCGGGAATCATCAGCTTTGTCTTCACTCCAGAGCAGGCTTTCTACTTCAGCAACTTCAACATTCTCACCGACAACTTTTGCTCTCAGCTAATGCCACGGTCTACTTGGATTCATCAACCAATCAATTCGGATTCGACGAGTTGGACAACAGCTTCAACATCTACTTTCCTCCATGTGGACCATTTACAATAACTACAATACCAAGTTCTACTGTCATTGTTGGAAATCAAGAGGCGTTACATCAATCTTTGCCATGCACGCACTAACATCAAGACAATTTCTTAGGCTTGGACATTTTCTCAACAGTTGATTATCATTGACATCACCTTCGGCACCGTCGTCGTCGGCAATACTTTCATGTCTGGCCAATTACTATCAACCAGGTTCTTCGCTTCAAGAGTCTAGGCTACGTCAACTCTGAAATCTGACTAGATCATCAATATCATCATTTTCATCGACATCCAACCATGCCTCTTCGGCCTACCTTACTATTGCTGTTGATGGGCAACTCTTTCTTCACAGCCGGCTGCCTCTGCTGCCGTCGATCGTCATCACCACCGGTCGAGTCTGTCATTGGCTAGTTTCTTGACCTACATGGTTTATGGACTTCGCTGCTACTGCTAATGGGCAACTTCATCTACGTCACTAACGTCTCCATCATCCCTGATAGGCTACTTCATCTCTATCATTAGCAACCTTCGCTTCACTAGCACCGATTTCTTCGCTATCATCGATTGATGATCTCGCATCCATGCCGACCACATCAGCCGCCACCAATGGGTAACCTCGACTGTGACAGAAGGACAAGCAACACGCTCAAGGGCTTACCAGCTCTAGCACGAGGATCATACCTTCAAACTGGACTTATTCCGGGTACGTGCGACATGAATTCATAGCCATGGGCCCATCTCCTTTGCTCAAGGTCTGAATCAATCATTATTTTCCGTGAGGACCATCATCTGAGTACTTGCGCCAGTCGGGATTTAATTATCATATTTACTTCGGTATGCCCCATAAGGGATAACCACTCGGATCAGAAGCCACTCGGATGAGATGCGCTTGGTCTACATCACCTGGGAGATTTGTTACTCGGGAGCATATTAATAGGCGTGCTATGCACGTCATATTTTAAGGGTATCGGTGGGCATATGTTGGGCCTAATCCCAATATGTCTGCAGCCTGTATTTTCAGGTGTGGCCTATCACGTGCCTTTAGGGACTTAGGCATATTTTCTTTTGGCAATATGAGCGTGTTCAAGTGCCCAATACCTTAAAATCCTTTTATACAGCTGTTACACAACTTTTTAGGAGTTGGTGCAATGCAATTTAAAAGGTGGCAAACAGTGAAGCTTTATATATAGCTGACATTAACTTCTTTATATAGAAGTTAAGCACTGTTTGGTGTTTTACAAAGCAATTGATCAGATACTATATCATTGCTTTAGGCCACATATGTGTGCATCCTTATAAAAGACCGGTAATATGGCTTAGGCTGATTGCTTGAAAGAGTCCGATTGCTTGAAGACATCGTTTATCACCCCGTTTGGGGCCTATTGCTACATTACGATTCCGTTTGGTCTTAAAAACGTTGGAGCTACATATCAGCGCATGATCCAAAGATGTTTACAGACTCAACTCAGGAGGAGCGTGGAAGCTTATGTTGATGATGTTGTCATCAAAACCAAGCAAAAATATGATTTGATTGTCGATCTGGAGGAGACCTTTTCAAATATTCGAGCTTTCAGAATGAAGTTGAATCCAGAGAAGTGTACTTTCGGAGTACCCTCAGGGAAGCTACTTGGTTTTATGGTATCTCATCGTGGTATCGAAGCTAACCCGGAGAAGATCAACGCCATACGGAACATGAAGCCGCCGAGAACTCAAAAGACGTCCAAAAACTTACTGGATGCATGGCAGCCTTAAGCTGGTTTGTTTCTAAACTCGGGGAACGAGGTATGCCTTTTTCAAGTTGCTCAAGAAAATAGACGAGTTTCAGTGGACCCTGGAAGCCCAGAAAGCCTTTGAAGATTTGAAGAATTTCCTCACAACGCCACCTGTGTTAGCTTCACCATATCCTCAAGAGCCATTGCTACTCTATGTATCTGTAACTTTTCAGGTGGTTAGCACGGTCCTGGTCATAGAACAAGAGGAGGAAGAACGAATTCATAAAGTTCAAAGGCCAATTTATTTCGTCAGCGAGGTGTTGGCTAGATCCAAAACACGCTATCCCCAGGTACAGAAATTATTATATGGAGTTTTAATTACTGTAAGGAAATTAGCCCATTATTTCCAAAGTCACTCGGCTACTGTGGTCACATCTTTTCCACTTGGTGATGTCCTTCATAATCGGAAGGCTAATGGGCGTATTGCGAAGTGGGCGTTGGAATTGATGCCGTTAGATATTACTTTCAAAGCAAGGACATCCATCAAGTCCTAGATCCTGGCTGATTTTGTCGCCGAGTGGACCGAGTGCCAAGGAAACGTGCCTAGAGAGGAGCTGCAATATTGGACTATGTATTTTGACGGATCTAAGCGAGTTACTGGTACGGGAGCTAGAGTTGTTTTAATTTCCCAGACTGAAGAAAGACTACGGTATGTTCTTTAGATTCATTTTGCGGCCTCACACAACGTAGCTGAGTACGAAGCATTACTTCATGGACTACGACTTGCTGTATCCCTTGGTATACGGCGTATGATTGTGCGAGGAGATTCCTAGCTGGTTGTGAACCAGGTGATGAAGGATTGGTCCTTTTTAAACGACAATATGGCAGCTTATCGTCAAGAGGTTCGCAAGCTAGAAGACAAGTTCGATGGTTTGGAGTTGTCACATGTCTTGAGGCATAACAACGAAGCTGTAGATCAACTAGCTCAGTTTGGATCTAAACGAGAGGCTGCCCCGATAGATGTTTTTGTAGAGCATCTTCATGAGCCGACTGTTGCTAAAAAAGGAGCTACTGAAGAGGAGGTTGCGAACCAGGTTTCTATGCTTGACATCGATTGGAGGACACCTTTAATCAAATTATGAGCGTGAGATGGAGTTTGAATCTCTTCGAGTTCATAATTTCAATTATGAGCGTTATGATCAAGACCGTGTTGATGACTTAACCCAATTGGAGGAAGCTCGAGAAGCTGCGCTTGTTCAATCGGCAAGATATCTTTAAGGACTTTGGCGTTATCACAATCGCAATGTTCGATCACGAGTGTTTATTGTTGGCGATATTGTTTTGAGAAAAATATAGACAACGAAGGATAGACACAAATTATCTCCGTTGTGGGAAGAGCCTTATATAATTGCTGAAGTCACTTGGCCGGGGGCGTATCGTTTGAAGCATGAAGACGGAACAGTTTTGGAGAATTCATGGAATATTGAACACCTACATCGATATTATGCTTAACTTCAGTTTTTTGTATTTTGGTCTTCTCGACTGCCGACTTCAAGTAAGTTGCCTTCTTGAGTTGTCAATCGGGAGCTATTCGCATTAATAAAGTTTGAAGCTTGTTTTGAATATAATTTGTTTGTATTTAGTTTATCATTGTTTTCTGTTCTGGTTTGAGTCAAGTGGATAAGGACTAAAATTTTTTTGATGACTTAATCAAGTTTTAGGCTTGGTGACAGCCGGACGGAAATTTTTAAGAAATTAAAAGCAAGATTCAAATCAGGGCATAAATATAAATAAACTGATACTTTAGAAGTTGGGTAACTAGAGTTTTACATCAATAATCTATCCCTCGAAGTTTTCTACTACGTCAGCAGCTATTTTCTTGGCAGACTCCTGAGCTTCATTCATCAGATCCAAAGCTTGTTCATCAGAAGTGCCATCTGCAAAGCCATCTCCTATGGAATTTATATCTACTTGGGGATACAAGGATTTGGTCATTGCAAGAGCCTGACTTGCACTCATGGTAGCAGCATCAGTGATGTTATCCAGATATCTTTTGGGAGCAGTCCTGAGTTTATCAAATATCTCAGGAGCATCTTCAGCACTTGTTCCAAGACCGTTCTGGAAGATTGCATTTAGGATCGGAGTGGTTGCATTGGCAATGTCATCCCTAATGCTCTCAGCTCTTTGGATTCTTTCAGCGAAGACTTCGAATTGAGCACAGGATTTTATCTTGTTGGCTGTAGAATTGACAGTATTCTAATTATATTGATGACCAAGACGAGCCAAATCAAGAATCTGAGTTCTACGAGTTTACCTTCAAGTTCTGCTATAGCTTTAGCTTTATCTGATTCAAGCATGGCGTTGTCATTTTTTGCTTTCTTCAATTGAGGCTTAAGGGATTTAATCTCAGTTAAATTGGCTGGTACATGAAGACATAGTGTTAATAGTGATAAATGGATCAATCGAGAATAGATGAGTTAATTTTTCTTACCACCAATTGAACCACGAAGCTCCAGGTTTGTGTCTCGTAGCTTGCTGATTTCCTCTTGCAGGACGGTTTCTCTAGCTATGGTTTCTTCCTTGGCTTCTTTGAGCTCTTGTTGAATATTCTCTAAGGAATTTACATGAGGAACAAGTTTTTCCAAGGTATCCAATTTAGCTTGAGAGCGACGGTATATTCTCTGTATCACAAGAGGCAAGTTAGTTGATTACATAAGAAGCAGTAATTGAAAGATAAGGAATTTTACATACGTACATTAGTCAGGTGGCTTCATTAAGGTTAGCAACAAGCAGATCTTGTTCTTCAGCTTCTTTTTGCTTGTTGAGTATGATGCCTTGTTTTTTGCCTTTGGCATTGCGCCACTCGATCTTGATTGGAGGCAACGAGTCCTCAGATGATTTTAGCCGGAGGATTTCTTCATCTTCTCTGCTTGCTTGTTCTAATAGAAATGAGAATTCAAGAAGCATGTTCAAGATGGAGATTTAAAAATTGATTGATTTACCTGTTGTCGCCTCTGGATGGTCTTGGTCTTTTTGGGTGGCAGCGTTCTCAGTTGTTTGATCCTTTTTGGTTTCTTTAGTAGTTGAAGATGGATCTTCAACTGGAGCTCCTTGGTTGATCGGAATTTACTTCTCCCCGCCCGACTGGTTTCTAGTCTGGAGTCCTTGTGCTGATGTTTGTTCATCAGAACCCGACTGGTTTCCAGTCGAGGGATCCTGATTGACAGTCGGGGGCTCCTGGCTAGGAGCTGTTTCACTCGGGAGTGGGTTCTGGGACCCATATTCTGTGGTTTCTTGGTCTCCTGGCCCTGTAGCTGGAGTTGGTGTTTCAGTTTGGCCGGTGGGATCGATATCTTGAAGTTTTCTACAGGAGACAATGCATGGCGTTCAGAACGAAGTCAAATGAGTTTTCAATAAAAAGACAATACAAGTCATGTGAAGGATACCTGTTGGGTTTTCTGATTTTTGGAGCTGATCTGGTGGATGGCCTAGGTGAGCTGATATTGGCTTTGGGCGTTTGGATTTCTTCAGATTCTTCATCCGAATTATCAATGATTAATTTTCTCTGCTTGCTCGCACACTTGCTGGTTTCTTCGACTGCAGCTGCAGCTCTTTTGCTTTTCGTTTGTGGCTTGACCTTTGGACCGCCAGTCGGTTTCTTGGCAGTCGGTTGGGCTGGCAGATATCGTGCACCCTAAAATTTATACCGTCCGGTGTCATTTGTGATCACCACATGATTTTGGGAGAGTAGGATCCATACACGCATAATAGCCACTCAAGCCTCAATGTGCCCCATGATCAGAACTAATCACCATTCAATATAAATTACGTAGTGCCGAATATTGAGCAAAAGAGACATTGCTGGGACTTAGCGTGCCAGTCAACTTCAGCCTAAGACGTGCCCGTCAAACTCAGGACGCGACCAGATGTGTTACACATCCCAGGAGATTCGACAATTTGCTAAGCTCTACAACATCTCGTTTGTTCAACATCCATACTCATGTCTGGATAGTTCTATAAGGTAGAACATACCAAGACACTTTCATGAAAGCAAATGATATTCATAAATAAGGATTACTAATACACAAATAATTTAGAATCTATGTCTAGGATACATATGGCCGAACGGCCTTATAATTAAAAGTTCGCACAGAAGCTTTTTTACCCAAGACCCATAAGCAATCCGACTAGGGGTAGTCCCCTAATGAACCGTCCTGAAGAGATCAACGGAACCCGTAGCACTCAACTAAACCTGCAAAACAATTTAGACCAACAACCCACAAAAGATACAAGTGTCAGCACATTAACCATGTTAATGTACTGGCAAGGCAATACAATCCTACATACATGCAAGCTCTAGTTATCAAAGAATGGCTATCTGTAGGTTCATTTGCATAAAGTTAAGTTGGTTCACAATATTTCACAAACGGTAACTTTGTAAACATTTGTAGAATAAGTATATAAAGTAAAGCATGGTGATCAATATAAATAATTTTAGCAACATAATCATCATTCCTCCTCATTAACATCATCATAAATCATAAACATCACACTTGCACCTTCTTTGGTATCAAGTCATCATTATAATCAAAATCATCATCAATTTCCCATTCCTCAACCATTTTTATAAAGCATTTTAGAAAGGATAAAATTACACTCATGCTATTTCCCCAAGTAGCTCTTGACCGTGAGCACGGCTAACCGGTTAGTTTTGACTCTGCAAAGTTCGTACAAGTCCATATGATGTGACAGAAGCCGAGAGGCTACACTCTAGTTGGTTCGGTGCCGGCCTAGCACCCCACACTCTACATGTTGAGTGTGGACTAGAGGTCACAACGTAGCTGTTACATTGTCTAGTGTCTAGTCTTGCATCAGCGACGGCAAGTGTGAATCCACCCTAGGAATGACCCAGAGCCGTTAGGTGGCGGGCCCATACCTTAAACCTAACGCCGTGGCAGCGAACACATCCGTTCCCCCACGAGGCACTATACCGTTGAATTGGACAAGCTTAGACGCCCATGCTGTCAGGCGGACCATCCGTCCCCTCACAGAACAGACACAGCTAGTAATATTGGCTAGCATTAAATTCAATACACACTCATGGGTAGTTCCTATGAATCATCGCTCAGACTAATTCATTCTACTCCGGCCTACCAATATGCAAGGCTAAACACTAAACAACTTAATAAGCTAAGGTCATCCCATACTAACACATGTTGCAGTACTGTATACTTAGTTGGTAACATAGAGTTCGATCCTTAATCGACTCAGGCGAACGCTCCCCCTATCGGTGCACAACTACTACCATATGTACACCACTCGCCGCCCAAGTCTAGAATTCAGATTTTCCTCCATTTTGTTTCACAAATAACCAGAGGCTTCACCCCTGTCCAGAAGTTGTAAATTTCCCATTTTCAAATGTATAAGGTAATCACAATGTTTAAAATCATCTCACTAGGCATGGCTAAGCATATGACATTATATTTAGCAATTATAAGCCCATTTGAGCACATGGAGTACTTTAAACCATTCTAAGGTTACAAACATCAAGGATAACAAATCTCAAGGTGGATTATGCAACAAATAGGTCATAACTACCATTTCATCATTTTCAAATAATTTTTCCAAACATAACTATCTAACGTGTGCAACTTTGCAATAGAAAACATTTGCCCAATAAAAACATAGGATCAAAGTGTTCAAAGGAGGAGGGCACTTGCCTTAGTTTGAATCTCCCTCACGGTCAGTAATAAAACCCAAACTTCTCACCGAAAGCGATGTCGTTCACTATACGAAATAACAGTAACGATATAAACACCAAAACAAGCAAAGATCCAAAATGCTTCTAATATGCATGATTTCACTCTAGTAGATTAGTACTGACTAAACATGATTTATGGTGAAGGAATTTTTATTTTATCACTTGTACTTTGGGAGATATAAATTTTATAAGTTCTATACTAGATCTAGGTGAATTATGGTCTAATTAATCTTAGATGCAATTTATGCCCAGGCTCTATCAAGTATTAGGTTATAGCAGTGAAGAGTGTGTTTTCCTGGGTTCAACAAGATTTATTTCACAATTTTTAGAGCTAGCATGAATTTATTATGAATTTTATAAGCTATGTGCCGCATTGTACTATTTATTTGATATACAAACTTTTAGAAGCATCTTCACTACAGTACATGTCATATTTTAATGCACAGTAATTAATAATATGAGACTATGAATCTAACAAAACTAGGATTACCTAATTTGGAGTTAGAACCAATCTCCTAAAAATTTTATAAGTTCTCAAATTTCTGGAAAGGATATCCTCTTTTGGGATGATCTATGGGAAGGAATGGTAAGATCTGTCAATTCCCAAGGCTGTATTCCTTTGCTAGACATAAGGATGACTCTGTAGCTCAGCACTTGGCAAGGGAACCTCAGGATCAGTTCTTTTTACCATTATCACAACAGGCTTTTGATGAGTACAATGCTCTCTTGGCTGATGTCCAGACCGCTTCTCTTCTAGATGTAAATGATTCCTGGTCATATATTTGGGGGTCTGCAAAATACACTTCGCAGCACTTTTACAAGCTTAGTTTTTGGTCCATAACACCCCCACCTACATTGAAGTGGATCTGGCAGTGTAAGGTAAATATGAAGATCAAAGTTTTTGGTTGGCTTCTGTTCCTGGACAGGGTGAACACTAGGGATCTTCTTGATAGGAAGCATTGTGCTCCTCTAAATGCTTCGGTTCTTTGCTCAACATGTTTGGTTAATGCTAGAGAAACAAGGGAGCATCTTTTCTTTCAGTGTGGATTTAGTTCGGCATGCTGGAACAGAATTGGATGGGTCTGGAACACTTCTTTGGAGTTTCACCAAATGATCCAAGCACAACGTGCTGCTTTTGCCCATCTTTGTTTCAGGGAGCTTTTTCTGATAGCAGCTTGGAACATTTGGAAAGAGAGAAATGGACTCATCTTCCAGAGAACTCAGCCTTCTATTACAAACTGGGTGAAGAATTTGAAGTCTGCTTTGAGTCTACATTTAATTAGGCTCAAAGAGAGTGCAAGGCCTCTGGTGCAATCATGGATTGATCAGTTGTAAAAGTTTTCTTTTTTTAAGTTTAATTTCTTTCCTTCCCTTTCTCTCTTTGTACATATTCTTTTTGCTTTTATATATAAAATTTATACCATGGGGGTCTCCCTCACTGTCTTTTGATCAAAAAATTAATTATGACAACTTACAATTACTTAAAAGTGGATGCACTATATATACTAGTTGCCCCAGAACTCAATCCATCTAAATAAAGTTGAGAATTTGGTGATTCTAACAAATTTTAGTTCAACTCATTTAGAGCTAAAATTAATTTCCTACAAATTTTATAAGTTAGATTGTGCTTTATGTCATTTATCCTTTACACAAAATTTTGAGATATTTCTTCTACTATAAGTAGCAAGTTTGATACCATCATATTAAAGATCATAATTTTTTGAGTCTTCTGGAATTTGGTTCATTCAAAATGGAGTTAAGATGAATTTTCTATGGACCTTACAAGTTTGATGACTTTTCAATTGAACAATGATTGCTTTAGTTATTTTCTTTATATTTTCCAGATTTTAATAACAAGGGGTCCACTGGTCAGTGAGAGCAAATATGAAAATAGGTCCCTACAGAGTCCATAAATCAACCCGCAGTCCTTTAGCATGTGTTAAGACATTTAGTATTAAGAGTTCTCATTGTTTTCCTTAATTACAAATAGGTCCTGGGTCCACAAGTCATATAAGCACTTTTGCAGAGTTAACCTTATAAGTTTTAAACTTCTCCTAATTACAGTTCTTATCGCTTAATTAAGTGGGGTCCACTTGTCATAGACATGGGAGAGGGGAAGCAGCAGCAGTAGTAGCAGAGCTCACCGGCGAGCTTGCTGTCAGCGCCGGCGACCAACGGTGGCGAATTGGATGATGCAACCCAAGGAGAAAAGATGTGCAACATCGTTGCGCACCCGACAGTGGTCTTCTTGTCACCGGAGATGGCCCGAATCAACGACGGTGATGATGTGAGCGACGGTCGCCTTCAGGGTGACAAGCCAAAAGGAGCTACGGCTTGATTTGTGCCAACTACATGCATGCGCGCGCATCTACAAAGTCCCTGGAGACTCATCCGATATTCCCCGCAGGTTGGCAAGGGCTGGACAGCGGCGATGACGTGAGGAACTCCCCGGCGGCGGCGGAAATGGCTGGGCGACGGCGATAGCTCCCCCCGGTCTTCGAGCTGCCTAGGAGAGGAGCGAGGTAGCTTAGAGAAAGCCTAGGGATGCTACTAATGCAAGGAATCGGATTAAATCTCACTGGAGCGGAAGGAATCATTGGCGGCAGTGGTTGACCGGAGCTAGGGAAGATGACATCGATCTCCCTCGTCGGTGCACGATTCTTGAAATTTCTTGAGGGTTTTTGAAGAGAACCTCGAGGCGGTATTGACGGCGAGAGGAATCGGCTTGCGGTGGTCTCCTTCGCCTTGCCCATCGATGATGTCATTGGCGACGCGACCCAAAGCGCGCTCCTGAGTGTCATTGGCATGGCGGCGTTCCCGTTGCTACGATGGATGAAATGAATCAGTGTCAAAAGGGGAAATGCTTGGCATGATGCGGAAGAGATGGTGATGGCGGGGGACTGACAGCGACGGCGAGCGTCGTCTTCCTCGCGGCCGGTGGCAAGTTTCAGGGCGATGGAGAGGCTAGGGTTTCTCTCCCTCGATGTGCACAGCTCCGGATTGATGAGTGGAGATGGGCGACGCGGCTGGGAGAAGAAAAGGATGGAGCCCGGCGTCGCCACGACGACGGACACGCGTCGAACATGGCTGACGGCGGTCTCTCGCATTTTCTCTTTTCTCACTCGGTTCCTTTGAGCAGTGGAAGATTTTGTACTGCGGCTCAAGTGACTGCCTGGTGGGTCCCAATCGATGCAAACAAGGTTAGGCACAGAGTGGTGGGTAAGAGTTTGAGTGAAAATCGTTTTCTAGAAAATTTCAGGATTATTTTTTTCCCTCTTATTTGTATTCCATAGTTTAACTTGTGGGCATGATAAATTAGGGTGGATTTTTTTGGAGGTAGAAGATAATACCTAGTTTCCATTTTATTTGGTTGCACACAAAAATTCCTTATAGTTTATTCTCAGAAAAATAAAGAAAATAGGCCTGGCTGAAATTGAATTGAATTTTTAGGGGGGTCAAAACTAATAAAATAAATCCTGGAAAAATTATATTAATTCATGATAAATAAGCTAGTATTTGAATAAATTATGTTTGATATACAATTTCATATAATTTAATGCATGTTTTGATGAGGTGTGAGTTTTGCCGGTTAGGGTTTAGGATTAAATCGGATTTTGACTTCTTTGACAAATTTCATTGAGGGTCTAGATGTAAAGATAAAATCATGCCAAAATTTCAGTGAGTCTAAACCATTGAGTAGAATCCACATTAATTTTTCCATGATTTTATCTTACACTAATTATTTTTAAAAATTCACTAAGCTTAAAAATATACATAGGTTGCTACTATGAAAATGCATTTAAGTGTTTATAAAATTATATTTAGATGATTCTTAACCTGACATGATGTTTTTGAGCATGATTTATACTCTTAGTTACTCAACTTCATATATTACATGTATATACATTCTTGTAAATATATATTAATTACTTGCTTCAAATTTTTAATTAATGCTCATAAGTCCTATTATGAAATGCTAGTAAAATCCAAAAACAAGAAAAAGGACTCAAGTCACAACAATACATTATGCAAATACATGCACACACATTGTTTTATTTTCTTCCTTTGAGCTATCAAGAAAAAGGTTTCAAATTATTCACAAATTTGTATATTAAAACTAGTCATATTAGACTCACCTAGGTTTTTAGTTGAAAAATATTAGTATTCCTATTCAGGAAAAATATTCTCGACATTTTTAGATGCAAAATTTGAAATTCAAATTTTGGGTATGTTACAGCAGAGCATCATGATGTACTTTATATGGTCGAAAAATGATCAGAGCATTTGCCTGCAAACAATATCCTTTTTAATAGATATTGATGAGTATGGCAAGATAAAAGTCATCAAAGTTGTAGAGTTTACATACCGGAGGAGGTGGCCAATGAATATTGTAGGGAAGGACTGGCAGCTTGTTGTTGTAGTCAACTACGGTCCCGGTGGAGAAGATCTTGTACATGCGAGAGCACATGACTTGGAAATTTAGTGACTCACGATCCTCCTGATTGGGGTCACTCTGTCCTTCATATTCAAAGGCCGGCTTGGATCTTTCTTTGATAGGAGCCAATCGGGATTTGATGAAGTGTTGACTGATTTGTTCTCCTTGGAGTCCCTTATTCTTCATTTTGAGAATTTTCACCAGAAGACTATTTGCTTCAATCTAGTTTTGCCCCTCAGGCAAAGCGTTCCACTTGGCTTGTTGTGTTGGGGGAAGGCCGATGAAGTCAGGTAGGCTAGGAGCAGGGTTGGAGATATATAACCAGTTTGAATGTCAGCCCTTGTTGGAGGTTTTTAGAGGAAGAGGGAAATAGTCTCTGCGGAGACTACCGCGGAGTTGAAATCCCACGCCGCCAACAACACAGGGATTATCCTTGGTCGGATGGGCTTTGATAGAAAACATGCGGCAGAAAAGGTCGAAGTGGGGATAGATTCCAAGAAAGGCTTCGCAAACATGGATAAAGATGGCAATGTGTAGTATAGAGTTTGGGTTCAGATGATAAACTTTGATACTGTAATAATCAAGAATGCTACGGAAAAATTAAGAGGTCGGCAAGGCGAATCCACAGTAAAAGAAGTGGATGAAGACCACAATCTCACCCGTGTTTGGAGTTGGGTTTCCTCGCCGTATGCCGTGTGCCAGCCGATGATCTCTTTTGCTGGGAGGACGCCACCTTTTATCGTTTCCTTCAACGTCGTTTCCTTCACATCAGAGCCTGCCCATTGGTCGAAGGGGATTTCTCTCTCCTCTGCCATGAGCGAGATTTGGGGTGGATTGAGTTTAGAGTTGGAGGCTAGGGTTTTTGGAGGGGATGAAGGAACAGGATGAGCGCAGCAGATTTTGATGGGATCTAGAGTGGCTGGATGAATGGATTTGGCAGACGTCGTGTTCTAGGTTTCTGCGGAGGTGCTTGTGAATAGGAGCGCGAAAGGGGAATTTTTCAGGAGTTGAAGCAGCGGGGAAGATGACGGCACTTCAGTGGTTATTTTTATTAGGGTATCGGTAGGTTTTCCTTTGGTTGGATCGAAGCCCACGGGAAGCTTATGGCCCATATTTCAAGTGTGGCCTGTCACGTGTCTCTAGGGACTAAAGCAGATTTGCCTTGGCAATATGCACATGCTTTTTGCCCAATACATTCAAAATCCTTTCATACAGTAGTTACAGAACTTTTTGGGAGTTGGTACGATACAATCTGGGAGGTGACAAACAGTAAAGTTTTTTATAACTGTCCTGACAACTTTTTTATAGGTTGCAGGAGCTGTTTGGTTTTTGTAAAGCAATTGATTTTCTATTATATCAATGCTATTTTGCCACCTTGGTGTGCTTTTCTGATTAAGACCAATATTATGACTTAGGCTAATTATATTTCGGTCGTATTCTTCAGGCGATTGGTAAATATATTTATGGGTTTTATTAACTCGGATTTTATACCATAAATGCCATATATTTCTGAGGATGGTGAAGTTGTGTGTATCGAGGGGACTCGAGCATGACTGTTTTGGTAGCATGTGCACAATGTGATGCTAGTACTCGGGGTCATTATGCACCGTGCCTTATTAATGAGGTTATGTGCTATATTATTTTTCAGGATGTTTTTGGCTTTGGCTAAGCATTTATTTATATAAAACCACTCGGATGTGGGATGATTACAGTTCTCGACTATATGCTTAGTTTGTTCAACTAAACACATAGTCGGGGGCTACACCTAATTAGGTGCATCTAGTCGATGCACCTAGATATATTGTTTATTGAATTTTCTCAGCCCTTCACAGCCTTTCGATTTGGTAAAAGCACTCGGGAGACCCAGGTAGAGATGATGGAAGCACTCGGCTATGGAGGTACTCGACTATGGATTAGTTGGGTTCGAGGTGGAGATATCTCGTCGACTATGAAGGTCTCAGGGGTTACTGTGGAGATTATGGGTACCATATACCCACACGGCTGGTTTATCCGACTGATTATAGGGGATAGGTTATAGATGATGATTATGTAACGGCTTAGGACTAAAGTATTATGTTACCTTGTGTATTAAGGAATAGCTTATAGTCCTAGGTCGGTAGTATTATGGATAATGGTTAGGAGTCCTATACCGTATGTGGTTGGGTCTCCGACTTATGAGCCTGCCTTCTGAACCTATATAAGCAGGGCAGGGTGCCCCTTGAGGGGCATAGAGTAATAGCAATTAGCTAGACTTTTCTTCATACATAACTCGATCACGAGATCAATACATAACTCGGCGGGTATATTCCCCGAAACAGGAGTAGGGTATTACTTTTTTATAGAAGGCTTAAACCTGTCTAAATCCTTTTGTCTACTAACCCATCGTGTTTGACACTTGTACACTACCCCCTTTTTCTCATTGCCTAAATCAGGTTTCGACAGGGTGTGACAAATCCACCCCCATTACAGAAATGTCGTCTCGAGATTTGGAACGGCTAGCGAGAAATTGGGTAGGGCAATACTTCACTGACCATTTTCTCAAAACTTCTTGGCCAATCTGACACACCTTTGTCTGACCTTTTTTTTTTGCTTATTCCAATTGAACTAACACCTAACATAATTCTCTTGTAGATATTGTCGGGTCTTCCTTTCTGAAAAATGTTGACTACAAGATCAAATATTGTGGCTTCCGTCGTAACTCTCCGACGAACAATCTATCAAGTCATTTGATCAAATACCACAGTGTTTGCTCTGGCTCATTCTCTGAGTTCCCTTGACTCTATCAAGTCCATAGAAATCTCGCTTCACACTAGAGTCGAAATATTTCCCATGTTGTCATTTTTTCTGAGAAAATGATATCTAACATTCTATGCAATCCAACTTTTTGTGGTAGATGATTTCCTGTTAATTCATGAAAACAAGAACTGCTATCTTTTGATTAAATTTAACCAGATACTGAAGCTTTATCAATCCTGACTTCATAGTTCTCCAATTGATATTTGAACCCGAAGTATCTTTTGAGATTGGACCTTCACCTTTTGCAGAAACCTGCAAATACTATTTGTATCTCAAATACTCTTATGTTGTTTCCTGTAACGGCGACTCCTTAACCTTTTAGGTTCTCATTTCCAATACAACTTCTTGTATAGCTTGACCATCAACCATCCAGACAGGCTATCAAGTCATTACTTCCAACATTGGTATAAACCACTTAACAATTGTATTCCCTCTATTACGACCTTTACAATTTCAAGACATCTGGAGATAGAGAACCCATACTTGACTTGATCCTTATTGTTTCTCAAATCGATCTGGTGAATAATGATCCACTTGAAATGACTCTTTATCAATCACCTCATTGCCTATCCTTTTCCTGAATTATCATCTTCATACTTCAGACTAACGTAGTAGTGATGTTCATAGTCAACTTGCATACTTCAGATTAACGTAGTAGTGATATCCATGCACATCTTTGTACCATGGGTGTACGTGTAACTGGCAAACGGCCCCACCCACTATCTCATAGAAACTTCGTAGTGATTCGTGAAGACTTGTACTAAGTGACATGTCGACAAGCAAACCATTTTTTTGACCTTGTACCATATTAGTAGAGTATAAACCTTCCTTAGTGCTTTCAAGTAACCTTTGATGTAGGAAACTTCTATTATGACTTTATATATCCTTGCTTA
Source organism: Oryza officinalis (assembly GCA_008326285.1). Taxonomy (NCBI): domain Eukaryota; kingdom Viridiplantae; phylum Streptophyta; class Magnoliopsida; order Poales; family Poaceae; genus Oryza; species Oryza officinalis. Next base: position 13,622,649 of record BDMV01000002.1, on the reverse strand, counting down.
ATCATCACTTTGTCTTTATTTTTGTTTTCCCGAGTGGCCATAAACATCTATCTAGCATGAGTTTTCCTCTGACCTTCGATAAATATTGAAGTCCATGTATGTGTTACAAGATTCCAAAACAACACCGTAGAATCCATAGTCTCGCTTTCCTTGGTCACATATCTATTCAACAAAGCAGTGGTTTTATTTAACTGAATCCATAACCTCTAAACAACTTGACACTCCTTAAAAGAACTTTGAATCTCGTATTTCCTTGACAAATCAGAATACGTGGATCTTTGTTAAACTGATTGTTTGGATCCACATATGATCCTCTGACTGATCATTACTGAACTTGTCGAAGTCATTCCTTAGTCCATAACTTCTTTCTTTAGAAAAACACAAGCCATTTGAATCTCTTGAACTACTATTGATCCTTTCTAGCATAGATATTGACATTGGTTGGCCTTTCATTCATTCGGATAATAGCAACTTAATTAACTAGTCCTTTTTGTTGTAATATGACCAAGGTGCAATAGAGAATATTGTTGAGGGTCGCGGTCTTTCATCCATTAATATTATTCTTTGAACTTGCTCCAATTCTCATGGTATTGACTGTAGACTTCGAGGGTAATTCTTTGAACTTGATCCAATTCTCATGGCATTGACTGTAGACTTCGAGGGTAGAATCATATGTGCAACCATCTACTGCTAATATCCATCGTACTTGATCGTCTAGTGATGTTGAAACTTTAGTTATCGACCTTTTCTTAGAAACTGTCTTATATTGTATAGACCAGGCAAAAACATGTCTTTCTCAATATCCTCTTACTAGAACGGTTCATTCTTAACTGGAATTAGTGTAGTCTCTACCATAATGTTTGGTCTCCAAAACAATTAACACATACCAATCTCCAAAAGGTATGGGGTGCATTCCTCATAAATAGCAATCTTCTTGCTCAGACTAAAATAGTAACTAACTCAAACCTTTGTTGATGATACTTCCGTTGATCATATCCGACGGTATTATCTTGTTACTACTGACAGAAATAATGTCGTGATTACTTTCATCAACACGAAAATGTCAAAAGATCTGCTAAAACTTTTGCGATCCTTCGTGATCCTGACTAATATTAAATTTTAACTATATGATCCATCCCTTTAACCAAAAAGAAACACTTTATGAACCATACATTTACTTGATATACCTTTACCTCAATAACATGACTTCGGGGCTTACTTAATGTGTTCCATTATTCCAAAACCAAGCAAACTCCATATTCCATTTATTTCGTATGGAAGACTTGTAAATTTTCTTCTTCCTGCTAATTCTACTTTTAAAACCACACCTCTTTAGATTTCTCATTGTTGAATACTTGGTCTTGCTAACACTATTGGCTTGACTTACGAGCAGTGACAAAAGAATTGTCATTTCAGACACCTTATATTCTCATTCCTTCTATAAACCATGATGTACCAATAACGATCATCCTGATAACACAGATGTAAGCTTTTGGCTTTCTTTCTCATAAAATTTTGAACCTTAAACCAGATGAGAGACCAACAATGAATAGTTCCCTTGAATTTGGCAATGACGTCCATAGATCTTCTGACCATTAACCTTTCTTAGGACACTTGTCTACTAAGTGCTTAGATGATAGATTGTGTTGTCCACAACAATACCATGTTTGTCCAAATAACGTTTCTCCTAATACTATTGAGCACAAAACTTCTTTTCCTTGAATCCATTCTCTTAGGTGGGAGGTAAGAGAGAGATAGAAAGAGAAAAGAAAGTAGACAGAGGATTCATAATGGAATAGACTTTTTACTAAGCTTTAATTTTTATTGATGTGAAATAAGTTGTTCTTTAACACTAAACTGAACTCTAGAACTAGTATGGTTATATCACAACCCTTGATATACTCTATACGCTAAAACCCACACACACAAAAACAAAAATTAAGAAAACAAGCTACACAACGATCTAACTAACAAAAGACTACTACTCTTGAGGGTAAAGCTTAGGTTCTACCATAAGTTCTTGAAACTTCTTTGATAGAGACGCTTAACAACTTAAGTAGGCTTCACATCTTCATCTTCATCCCAAAAAGGTTCTCCTTTTAGCTTCCTCAATTCATCTTCTAACTCAAAGATCCTTTTCTGGCGAAGAACAAGCTTATGATTGGTGTCCTTCCGAAACTGGGCAAAACGGGATTCAGTGTACTCCAAAATCTTGGCGGTGTCGCTATCTTCAGGCTGAGATTTGTCCCTTATCTGTTCACCTATCTTCTATAACCTGGCAATCTTCTCCTGTTGACCATGCTTCTAAATCATGGATTGAGTCTTGTAATCAGTGTAGAGGTCATCGAGAGCATCCAACATCATCCCCATATGCACAATTGATTGATTCTCTTCACCCTGAGTATGTGTACAACCATTCATCCAAAAATCATCACCATGCTTCGGATGGTAGTGGTAAACGGTATTCTTCAAACGATCCTTGAAATGATGATAGAGATGGCACAATGCTTCATAAACGACTTCTTCATGAGCGTAAAAGAAACAATCAGCCTCGCCATTGAATGAGAATTATGATCTTCCTTGTTTGAGACAAGAGTAACAGTTGCCTTGCAACGGGATTGATTTCCAACATGAGTAGATGCTTTAGTGTACTTAGGTGGAACTTCATATCCAAGATCATACACCATACGACAAAGCTCACTTGTAAAACCATAGTTTCCATATTGCTCAACTTCCTTTTGAAAAAGTGTCCTTCATTCTTCTGTTGCCAAACTTTCATTAAACTGATCAATCTTCTTGGGTAGATCACCCCAGATTTCATCATAGTGAGCCATCATCTTTTCCAACTTCTCCTTGTAGGGGTCCATCTAGAACAAATTGAAAGCTGAAGAAGAAGGATGAGTAAAACTTTTGCAAAGACCGATGGGATAAGGAGGAAAACAAAATTTTGCATTTAGATTTTTGTTTTAGCAAAGACATGTCCTTATGGGCTTAACCATTTGGCTTGTCCTACAATCGAGATAGCTCTGATACCAACTTGTCACGCTCGAAAAATTTCACTAGTATTTTCAAACTAATTTGTGCATAAAATCCTCGTCCAAGAATCTGCCGAGGTACACAAATGTAATAGCCAATCCTCCAGAACCGCGCAGCCCGGCCCAACCGACGGGCGGGCCCACTTACACATACCACTCCACTTACACTTTTGTCCTTGCTTCGTGTAAAAGGGTTAACCCGGGAGTGATATCGTTGGAGGGAAGAGGCCTTATAAGTTGGTTCCACTCTTGCTAAACTAGCAAGGTGGTACTAAACATGTGCACACAGCTCTCATGGGCCACATAGGCCAAATCCCAATTGGGCCAGGATGTCACAACAAATCGACAATTTGAATATACAATACCAAATAAACTAAAGCGATAAATACTTACTTAAGAGGCACTTAGTCCTCACCACGAAGAAAACTACAGCGAAAAAGAAAAATCTAGCGAAGCTTCAACTCCACTCCACAGGCAGCTCAACTGGGATCTAAGCCAAAGGTCTTCTCCTTCTGGATCTTTTTTCTTCAACTGAGATTGATGATTATTGTAAGGTGAGTACATGGAATACTCAACAAGCCATACAACAAATATGCAAGTGCAAGGGATACCAAAGGATGGCATAATATAGGGCTCATTTCCAAAAGCGGCATTTGGCACAGAGTTGAGAATTTGTAAAATAGTAGAGTAATTAATTAAACAGTATTAATCAACACTGAACAACACCCCGTGTTGTACAGGCCCAAACCACCATTGAACAACCATGCCCAGTTGCACAGATAAAACCTCCAAACCAGGAATTAGCCATTCCACACCAGCTAAATCAATTATCACCATATATCACATTATTATTATTAGTGAGCAAGTGGGACTAATCACGAAAAACATTGTTAGGCTTGCCCATAACGGCAAGCACGGCTATTCGAACAGTTTTAAACTCTGGCCAAAGGTGTACAAATTTACCCATAAGACACAACCCTCACAACATGTTGCCATGCGCCTCAATACCACCATGGTACCTCGGAAAAGAGCTGTGACAAGACCCTTCGCATAATATGCAGAACAGAATGACACCCACTAGGAATCTGTCTCCGGTAGGGACGACCAGTTACCTAGACAGGGAGACTACTCAGTGCCCAAAACAACTATGGACTTTCTTTTCTGCCACCTGTGGACTTAGTTGTCTGCCACGATAAAAGAACAACGACATACCAAGGTGTCTCCTGCTGAACATATTATAATCCACATCCAGCCATTACCCACATTGGCTTGTGGTTAGTACGGTTAGTGCTTCACAACAGTAGCTCGCGAATCAGTCCTTAATTGTCATGAGCACGACCAACACAACCATGTACTCACAACCCACCATTAATCAAGTTTTAGTTGACCAATTAATTAATTAATTAATCGATCACGATTAGCCATCGTGAGATGTAAGTGAAGCATTAGTTATCTCAATAGTGTGCTAATATTTCTAAGCATGACCAAGCAATGATCCTATTATCTAGTTGAACCAATATATAAGGCCCAAACTAGTCAAATTATAACCCATAAGATAATCAGACCATCTTTGGCCATAACATAGGGAAAGGTTCACATCACCCAATGACATTCAAAAATAATATGCAAATTTGAAATAAATAGAGAATTTAAATATAGCACCAACATGCTCAAAGGGATTGTGTTTGGGATCTATGTGACTTGCCTTGCAAACAAGCGTCTTCAAAATGTCTCCAAGACTTTCTCCAATGAATGAACGATCCTCCAAAACGATAGAAAACTAAACCCTAGAACACAAAACAAAGAAAAACACTAATAAAAAATAGTACAATTAAAGCACAAAAATAGGTAGAGATTGAATTTAGATGAATTTAGAGACTTGAACGGCCTCATTCCGAGTTCGTATGAATTAGTTATGAATTAATAAAGTTTTAATCAATTAAAAGCTATAAAGAAAACAACCTAAATGATCTACGACATCATATTGAATTTTTTTGTTATTGAAAAAGAAGGATTGTGACATCAGCGAGGAGAGGGGATGCGGATGTCAATGACAGGTGGGACCCACTTGTCATAGAGAGGAGTTATGGACCGGGTCTACCATAGACGTAGTTCAGAGAAGAGGTCCACCGGTCCACGGGTCTATAGAATTGGACGGCTCAGATTGATCTTTGACTGAGGTTTGACTCGATCGGATGGTTCTGATCCATCCTTATCTAGGGTTTTAGGGCTGGCACGCGGGATCGGAAATGGCAACGTGGCGCTAAGGTGTCGCCGACGTGGAATGCCACGTGGGATCGACGGCCAGCGGCCCTGGACGACAACGGTGATGGCAAACGACATCACAACGGCGAAAACCGAGGACACCAACATGAAGAGGAGATAGAGACGGTCCTTACCCACACTTACACGACGACTGGCGGCGACGGGAAGAGGCCGGCGACGAGCTTGAAACGGTGGAGATGTTCGGGACGACGACGACCATGACTCAACAGCGATCTTCAGCGGGACGAGGTGGCAGACGAGCTTCTCCTCCCTGCTGTGATACCAACGGAGGCTTCGGGAAGGTCCGGTGATGACGGGAGAAGTGGCCGGGTTTCACCGGAGATCAAAACGTGATGGTGGCTCAGCTTTCACGGTGACGTGGTGCTTTCGGCGTACTTTGGCTCGGGAGAAGTGGATGTCAGGCTTCGCACGGTCGGTGCGGTACCGAGGGTGGTGGCAGCATAGGTCGGCGATGATCGAGGAGACAACGCGGGGCGGCTAGAACGGCGGTCGGCGGCGGAGCGAGAAGACGAGCGCAGGGAGGCGGCTTGGGCATGGGAAAAACTCAAGCAAAAGGTGGAAAAGAGAGAGGAGGTCCGGGGCAAACTATTTAAAGCCAAAGGATGAGGAGACTGGCATGGATGCAGCATGATTCGACAGTGGAAAAACTAGGGTTATCCCGAGTTCGCCGGAATGGAAAGGGCTTCGATTCGAACGGATTTATTTTAGGAATTTTGGGGCTTTCATGGGGAGAAGGTAGAGGTGATCGAGAGGATTCCGTTTTCGCAAGCAATTTTGGAAGGCGAGCAAATGGGAGGCTAGATCGAGTGGGATTGCTTGGAGGCGGCATCGGGATGAATAGGGACTCCGTCCCGAGCTTGAGGACGACGCGCTGAAGTGGCTGGGCCCGGGTTGTCAGCGATGGTGGCGTGAGGGACGAAAAACGGACTTTCGGCCGGGAGAGGGAGAGGAAGCAGGCCGGCACGGAGAGATTGAAGGGGATGGGCTGGATTCGGCCCGAAGCCAAGGAGGAGGGTTTTTATTTACTTTTTTAATTAAATAATTGCTGAAATGATCTTTCGTTTATTAAAAATACTTCTAATGCTCGAATAATTCTGGGAAAATTCTAGAAAATACTTGGGCACTCAAAGTATTTAAGAAAATTTTATCTAGCTCTATTTGATGTTCAAATGTTTCATAAATTTTATTCAAGCACTTACTTTAATTATTAAATAATTTCTAAAAATTCCTTTTTCACAACAATTTATATTTTATCGATTTTTAGGGTGTGACAGGTGTCTTCTTTGGCTTCTTTATGTTCTTGCTGAATGGCTTCCAAGGTATTCAGATGAGGCACCAGCTTTTCCAGAGTCTCCGACTTGGCTTGTGATTGGCGATATATTCTGTGCATATGAAAGATGATTAGCTGGTATCATGTTAAGAAGCAGTTGGAGAACATGGGGCTTTACTTACGTTCAATAGCCGGGTGGATTCTGATTGTCGGGCAACTAGCAGATCACGTTCTTCAGCCTCTTTTTGCTTGTTCAAGATGATTCTGTGAGCTCGGCCTTCAGAATCGCGTGATTGGATTTTGATAGGTGGGAGCGAGTCTTCCGTTGATTTGATACGAAGAAATTGCAAGCATTCAAGATAAGTGCTGAATTCAAGGATTTTAATGACCAAGAACTCACCTGTGATTGTTTCGGGAAGCTTGCGCGGGGGACCTTGGACTCTTTTGTCTGCGCCAGGAATTGGTTCGCTTTGCTCTTTTTGGGAATCAGAGTCATTTCCAGCTGGCTAGTCTTTATTCATGTTTTCTTCATCACCCTTAGAATGGTCTTTAGCTGATGGCTTCTGGGCTGGATCTCCATCACCCTACTGGTTTCCAGTCGGGGGCTCTTGCTCGGTGGCTCGATCTGAACAACCCAACTGGTTTCCAGTCAGGGGCTCTTGTTCTGCAACCGGGTTGCTTGAACCCGATTCATTCTGAGTGGCATCTTCGACACCAGAGCTTCCGGTGGCTTGATCGGTAGGAGGCGACATTTCAGATTGGCCGGTCAGATCGATGTCTTTGATTTTTCTGTGGATGTATAGTTCAAGTTTGGATCAGAAAACAGTTAAGATTATTCTTGAAGATAAACTTGAAAGGTGCAGTCAGAATAGAACAAGGTTTACTTTTTTGATTTCTTGATCTTGGGAATCGATCTGACTAAGGTTCGCCTTGGTGGAGTGGTATTGACACTCGAAGTGTGGATTTCTTTGTCTTCTTCATCCGAGGAGTCAATGATTAGTTTTCTTTGCTTGTTGGCTTCTTTGCCTCGTCTATTGTTGTCCTCTTGTTCTTTGACTGAGCCTTGATAGTTGGCTCGCCAGTTGGTCGATTGATGCTAGCTGAGTGCATGTGAGGAGCTTGGTGACTGACTATAGGGGGCCTAGAGACGAGAAGGACATTTTCCTGCAAAGATTGTTTTTTTAAGATATATTATTGACAATTCAAGTGAAGTAACTGAGGATTGAAATGATTTGTAAGTTAGCTTACCAGAGGAGGTGGCCGATGCAGACTGAAGGGAGTGACTGGCCACTTGTGGCCATAGTCGATTGTGATCCCAGAGGAGAAGATTTTGCACATGCGCGAACACAAGATTTGGAAATCTAGAGATTCGCGGTCCTCGTGGTTCGGATCGACTTGCCCTTCGTATTCAAAGGCTAGTTTTAATCTCTCCTTTATAGGAGCCAGTCGGCACTTGATGAAATACCGAGTGACTTGCTCTCCTAGAAGTCCTTTTTTTTATGTCAAAGATTCTTGATAGTAAAATGTTGGCATCAATGAATTCTTGGCCCTTTGGTTGAGAGTTCCAGTGGGCTTGATGGACTGGGAGAAGACCGACAAAGTTGGGAAGTCTAGGAGTGGGATTGGAGATATAGAACCAGTTGGAGGTTTTCAAAGGAAGAGAAAAGTAGTCTCTGCGGAGGGTTCCGCGAAGCTAAAATCTAGAGCCACCAACAACACAAGGGTTTTCTTTGGTGGGGTGAGCTTTGAGGTAAAACATGCATCGAAAAAGATTAAAATGGGGACGGATTCCAAGGAATACTTCGCAGACGTGAATAAAGATGGCAATGTGAAGAATAGAGTAGGGATTCAGATGATAAATCCTAATTCCATAGTTGTCGTGTTAGGCACGCTGAATTTATACCGTCCAGTGTCATTTATGATCAACACATGATTTTGGATGAGTGGGATTCATACACACACAAATAGTCACTCAAACCTCAATGTGTCCATGATCACAACATAACAAAATTCAATATAAACTCTGTAATGCCGAATAATGAGCAAAGGAGATATTGCTGGGACTCAGCGTGCCAGTCAAACTTTAGCCTGAGACATGCTCGTCAAACCACAGGAAGGCAACGACCAAATGTGTTACACATCTCAAAAGACTTGAGTCAAATCGCTAGAGCTCTGCAACATCTCAATTGCTCAACATTCATTCTCATGCTCAGCTAGCCCTAGGAAGTTGCTAGCTTTGCACTTTCTGTATATCATTGCTTAGATGAAAGTGCAAAGCTAGCAACTTCCTCGGGCTAGCTAAGCATGAGTATGAATGTTGAGCACATGTGGATGTACGGTAAACAATAATGAACGACACAAAGTTCGGTCCTTAATCAACCCGGGTGAACACTCCCCCTATTGTGGCACAACTAACACCATATGTGCATCACTTGCCGCCCAAGTCTAAAATTCATCATTTTCATCATTTTAGTTCACAAATATACAAGGTTGCACCTCAATTGAAAATTTCAAAAGGAGTTCAAAATATAGAAGGGATTTGATCCATCATATTTTATCATTTAGTTGTAGGCATGGCTAAGCATATGTCATATATAAAGCATAATTAATCCCATTAGATTATAACCAATGCACTCTAATCAATCCTATGGTTATAACAAGCAAGGAGTGAATTTGATCAAGGGGTGATCATGCAACAATTAGGTTATATCTACCATTTTATCAACAAAGTATAGTTTTTCTACTAAATAGCGCATGCAAGTTTTACAATCAAAACATTTGCCCATAATACATAGGATTCAAGGTGTTCAATGGAAAGGGCACTTGCCTTAGTTAGAATCTCCGTCATGTTCAGCAATAAAACCCAAACTTCTCACTAATATCGGATTGGTACCCTATACGAAATAACAGTAACGGTATAAACACCAAATCAAGCAAAAATCCAAAATGACACTAATATGCATGAATTCTCTACTGTAATTAGGTACTGATTAATTTTGGTTTATGATGAAAGAATTTCTATTTTATCACTTGTATTTTGGGAGATATGAATTTTATAAATTCCATACTAGACCTAGGTGAATTATGCTCTAATTAATCTTAGATGCTTTTTATGTCCAGGTTGTGACAAGTATTATCTTATAACAGTGAAGAGTGTCTCTTCCTGTGCTCCACAAGATTTAGTTCACAATTTTTAGAGCTAGCATGAATTTATTATGAATTTTATAAGCTATATGTCACATTGTAGAATTTATTTGCTATACAAAATTTTAGAAGCATTTTCATTACAGTAAATGCCATAGTTTAATGTACAGCAGTTAATATCATGAGATTATGAATCTAACAAATCTAGAATCACTTAATTTGGAGTTGGAACTAATTTCCTATGAGTTTTAGAAGCTCTCATACAAATTATGATTATTTACATATTATTTTAAATGTGGATGTAATTTATATACTAAGTATTCCAGATCTTATTTTACCTAAATAAAGTTTATAAATTTTTGATTCCAACAAGTTTTAGTTCAGCTCCTGTGGAGTTAAAATGGATTTTATATAAATTTTATAAGTGGGAGCATGTTATATGTTAATATGAAATGTTAGGGATATTTCTTGTACTGTAAGTGTATTTTTTTAATTTTCAACAGTGAAGAGCATAATTTTGTGAATCTATATAAATTAATTTCATCTAAAAAGGAGCTAAGATGGATTTTGTATGCAATTTACAACTCTGCATGTTTTTCAATTGAATAGAAAATACTTTAGCTATTTTATTTTGAATTTCCAGAATTTAAAAGGGATGGGTCTAGTGGCAGTGACCGGCTGTTTTGCACGAAGGTCCTTGGAATTTTCAGAAATCAACCCGCACTACCTCCACGTGAGAGAAACATACTTTGTAAAGAGTGCTTTAAGTTTTAACTTATTACATTTAGGTCCTAGGCCCATGTGTAAGTGAGTAGGACATTTACATATTTAACCCTATGGTTGTTTAAATTCTCAAAATCAAGTCCCCATCTTCTACCTCTAATAGCTTGATAGGTTGAGAGCTCGGCCATGGGTTTGGCGAGCTCACCGGCGTCGAATGGCGGCTCCTCGACCGACGCAACCAACAGAAAAAAGGTGGGGTACATCCTTGTGAACCCGTCGAAGGTGGTGTCATCGCCAGAGATGGTCGGAGTTGCGCCTACGAGGCATGTGAGCGGCGGCTACTCCTCGGCTATGTGGGAAGATCGAGTTTTAGCGACTTTTAATGTGAGATGGTGCAAGCAAGATGGTCTCACAGTTTTAATACGAGATGTGCGAAGCTTGGATGATGGTGGCAACGCAGGAAACGACTCGGCGACGGCTTCGAACTTCGGCGAATGGGGGACGGCTTGACCTCCTCAAAGAACTGTCATGCATGTGTATCTTCCAAGAAGTAAGGCAAGGCAAGCATCAGCATCTTCACCACGTCCACCGGCAGCCGCGCCAACGAGTCCATCGAGGCCTCCGGCGGCTGCGGCGACAACGACAAACCAGCAGCGAAGCACAAAGCGCTGCTGGTGTGCAGGGTCATCACTGGTAGGGTGCACAAGCTACTCAAGAACCTCAAGGAGTTCGCCGAACAGACTGGCTTCGACTCGCTCGCCGGCAAGGTCGGCCCTACTCCAATATCGAGGAGCTCTACCTGCTGAATCCGAGGGCACTGCTCCCGCGCTTCATGGTCATCTGCAAGGCTTAACTCCAGAGTCATGCATTGCAAATGACTAATTAATCAAGTAATTAACCATTCTTTCCTTCGTGTAATAGCTACCGATCGGTCGTCCTCTTCGGCGTCGTCTCTTCGCAACAACTCTTCAATGCTCCCTTCCTTTGCGTAGACACCATCGCCACGGCCTCGTCGAGCCGGGGGGCATCGCGCGATTCCGGTCGATCTACTCCTCCTAGCAAGCGGCAGCGAGTAGGGCGGTGGTCGTGATACCACCGCAATCGCCGTGGCTGCTTCTCCCGTCCTCCCTCTTTCGGCTCTTCTTCTGCCCGTGTGAGGACCATCTCTACCCAGACCTGTAGATGCTCACCCTCCGGCACCGACTCCGAGTGCTGGCGCTCCGAGATCCTCTACGAGATCGGCACCAAGGTCGTTTAGATCGAGAACAAGATCCCCTTGATGCCTTCCTCCTCCTCCTCGCTCTCATCGGCCCACCGCCGCCTCTTCGTGCACGGCCTCGGCCCCGGTGGCACTGCTGCCATGATGGCCGCCGCCTCGTCCCCTTCAGCGCGCTCTTCGAGTGGCATGCCGTCGCCAACCGTGCCACCGGTCGTTGCCGTGGCTACGACACGGGAGGAGATAGAGAAGAAAAGGGATGTGGTGGAGGAAGTGGGGCCCATTGACATGTCGGTCCCAGTATTTTTTAATCATATTATTTAACTGACATGTGGGCCCACATATTTTGTTTTATTTTTTAAATTGTTAAATTTTGCTTCATGTGTCACGTCAATGCCACGTCAGATGAAGACCAAGTCAAATTAGCCACGTAGGCGCCACATCAGCTGAAACCGTCGTCCAAACCACCTTGGGACATATTTTGCACCGGTTTTGATAGTTGAGGGACCCATTGTATCTGGTTTTTTGGTTGATGGATGAAAATCGGATTCGTTGACAAATTAAGTGACCTCAGATGAACTTATTCCTTTTTGAAAAGATGAAATGGAGGATGCGCGCAGTGAGTTTTGGTGGAGTTTGAGGCGATTTGGTGGGCGGATTTGACGGGATTTATAACCCTAGCTCTGGCGACGGCAGTATTGAACAGGAGCGCGAAAAGAGGATTTTTGGAATATGAAGTGGCAAAGAAGAAGAAGGAGCGGTTCGTCGGAATTTTTTAAGGGTATCGGTGAAGTCTTTGTTTTGGGCCGAGGTCCATAGAGAGACTCGCAGCCCATATTCCTGTTGTGGCTAAGCATGTGTCTTTAGGGACTTAAGCATATTTGCTCTTGGCAATGTGCACATGCTCAATTGCCCAATACCTAAAAATCCTTTTATACAACTGTTACACAACTTTTTAATAGTTGGTACAATGCAATTTAAAAGGTGGCAACCAGTGAGGCTTTATATATAGCTGCTCTGTTAAGTTTTTTATAAGTTAAAAGCGTTGTTTGGGTTTTCACAAAGCAATTGATTTTATATTATATCATTGCTTTTTGGCCACATATGTGTGCATTTTCTGATAAAGACCAATAATGTGGCTTAGGTTGATTGTATTATTTTTTGGTCATTATACAGGCAGTTGGTAAATCCGTTTATGAGTTTCCTTAGCCCGGATTTTATGTCACAAATACCATATATTCCTGGGAATGGTGAAATTGTGTGTCTTATGGGACTTAGGCATATTTGCTTTAGCAATGTGTACACAATATAAAGCCAGTACCTTACATTTGTTATGCAACAGGCTTTGTTATTAAAGTTATTTGCTATGCAATTTTCTTAAAGTGCTGTTGGCTTAGGCTGAGTGCGGTATTTATATGTACTTATAAACCACTCAGATGGTTGGATTATTGAAGTTCTTGACTATGTGCTTAGTTTGTTCAACTAAACACATAGTCGGGGGACACACCTAGGTATATTTTTTATTATTATTTTTTGCTATTTTTTTAGCCCTTCACAACCTTAAGGTTTGTTGATAGCACTCGGGAGACTATGGCAGAGATGATTGGAGCCCTCGGCTTTAAAATAATTTGGTTCGAGATGGAATTATCTCTTCGACTGTAAAGGACTCAGGGGCTACTGTGGAGATTATGGGTACCATATACCCACACGACTGGACTATCCGACTGATTATAGGGGATAAATTGTATATAGTGAATATGTAACAACTTAGGACTTGGGTATTACGTTTTCTTGTGTATTAAAGAACAGCCTATTGTCCTGAGCTGATAATAGTGTAGAGAAGATTTAGGAGACTTATACCGTATCTGGTTGAGTCTCTATCTTGTAATCTTGTCCTCTTGAGTTATATAAGGAGGATAGGACGCCCCTTGAGGGCATAACCACTTCGATAATCATAACCCGATCGTCAGATCAATATAACACTCGGGGATACAATCCCCGAAACAGGAATAGGGTATTACTTCTTTCTGAGAAGACCTGAACCTGTCTAAATCTTTGTCTCATCACCCATTCACTTTAGATCTTGTGCGCTACCCCCTTTTCTTATTGCCGAAATCAAGTTTCGACAATATGTGTGTTTAATTGTTGGATGAATAATTCCTTACGTGTGTGTGTTCTGTGAGGGGACCAAAGGTTCCACCTCACAGCATGGGCGTGTAAGTCTGTCCAATACAACGATAACGTGCTTCGTGGGGGAACGGTTGTGTTCGCCGCCACGGCGTTAGGTTAAGGCATGGGCCCATCTCCTAACGGCTCTAGGACATATGCCTAGGGTGGATTCACATTTATCGTGCTCATGCAAGGTTAGACACTACTTAATATAAAAGCCTCGTTATGACCTCTAGACCGTACTCAACATGTAGAGTGTGGTAGTGCTTTGGCCGACACAAGACAAACTAGAGTGTTTATATCATGTGGGTAAAGCTCTACAAACTCTATAGAGTCTAAAACGAATCGATTAGCCGTGCTAACGGTCATGAGCGACATAGTATGTGATATGGGTATAGTTTTATGATTTCTAAATGCTTTTGAACTTGTTTTATATATTTTAAGTGAATGATCTTGCCTGGTGTGGGTTGAAATTGAGATGTGTTGCTTGCTGCCATAAAAGGCACAAGTATGATGCTATGATGATATTATGATGTTATATTATGATGCCATACCATGCGAATTATGCCATACACTTTACAAATGTTTGACTAAATTCTGTTGTAAAATGTTTGTGGAATAAAATTAGCTTTATGGAACTATGAGACCACAAATAGCCAATCCTAGATATTTAGAGCTTGCATGTACGTAGGGTTGTATTGTCTTGCCAGTGCGTTAACTATGTTAATGTGCTGACACTTGCTTTCTTTTGTGGTATTACTTTAGTTGTGATGCAGGAACATGAGTGCTATGGGTACCGTTGTTCTTCAGGAAGGTTCAATAGGGGTCTACCCCTAGTCCGCTTGCTTATAGGTTCTGGATAGATAAGCTTCCGTTGCGAACCACTATTTATTAGGCTGGACAGCCCAATGTAACTAAGCTTAATAGCACAGATGTGTTAACGGCAAAATTTGGTAAAGATGCGCTAAGATGGAGCAAGATTTGAAACGGATTCAAAGGGGTAGGTTTGTTTCCAAAAATAGTACAGCGCATCTGGAAGCCGTATCGACCGATACAGAATCGGACTCGGTCAGCCAATACGGGCAACATGAGTCCATGTCAAACTCAGGAAGGAGCGTGAAGATATTGCCAAACAAGGATTGAGTCTAGAAGAGGCAATTGTATATATTAATTAAGAATAAAAGTTAGTTGTTTCCTTTTTAGGATTTCGTGGTAAGAGTTCGCCTAGGGACTTGTTTGTTTATTTTGTAATTAGATGAGTTTTGTGTCGTGTCCAATATGGACAAGGTTTGTACATTCGAGTATAAATATATGTCCAGGATCTTGTAAGAAATTAACAACAGTTCAATACACTCTTGGCGCATCGCCACAATTTTACTTTTACTTTTCGACGAGTTCTTGTTTTGAGTTGGGTTGCATCGGTTTCGATCTCCAATAAGAGGTATGGCTTGTCACAGCGGTTTGTATCGGCGAACTAAGGCATCATCTTAGATTTTCTAATCTGTCTTATACAATCTCTGGTTGTCATATATCTCAGTCAATCTAACTCGATGGCTCAATTTACTTTTATCGACCAAGCCTTTTACAAGGTTTTGTCGGTATCGGCTAAATTGTCCCATCGGTTTAAATTGGCTAAGGTATTTACCACCCAAAAATTAGTCAAGGGCTTCATTGTTTAGACTTTATGCTTCCTTTCGTACTTGGTGCTGCCTCAATTGGGTTTGACCTACTAAGTCGTATTCAGAATCATAAAAACAAACCTGCTTCTTGATTGCCAATAAGGGTAGAATCGGGGTTTCAGCCGATCTTACCTGGTATAACTGTTTCGCATTGATTAATCTGCTTTACATGTTATATCTACAATCTTATCTAAATATATCAATCCTTTAAATATGTTAAGCTTGTTTCAAATCTCACGCTGCCATCGGTTAGGTCTGATCCGTCAAGGTTGAAATTTGTTTAACATATTTGATCAAGATTGATATTCTTGTATAAGGCTGTATCTGAGTTATAGCCGATACATTATCTTAAGCAATCTAAAACATCTTATCGGCTATGAAATAGGTTCAAGTAATCATTGATTTATCTGATCTTGGTCATAAGTGATTAATACTGTCTTGGTTGGGTCCGATCTATAATTGCATACATTTAAGAGAAAGATTAAATGAATGATTACATCATGTTTATATCTACAGCCGATCATGATTGTTTTGGATTTAATCTACATTATCTATTCATCAGCTAGTCATTTAGGTTTTATAATCATATTGCAATTGAGTTTAAAAGACATCAATCTTATGCTGCATCGATTGGGTTCGAACTATAGGATTGGTCCTGTTGAGGAAATGTTGTTTATGATTATTCTTAATCTAAATCTAGTTTATGAATATCATCCTTTACCTTACAGCCAATTCAGTCTGTGCATCGGCTAGGTTTCTACAATACGTCATTGGCCCACCAGCCAATCGGCTATCGTTTACTAACCTTTTCGAGATGGTAGATATACTATATAATCCAGATCAATAGTAATATATAACTCTATCGGCTGCTTTCTATGAAATAGACATCAACCGATCTAAGTTATATACTGATATCAATTCAGATTATATAGTATATATGATAACTCGACGATTTACGCAAATAAGATTAGAGTGTCATGAAGATGGAAGCACTAATCCCGAGAGCTCAAGCCGCCATAACAAGTTTTACCTCTTATCGGAGATCGAAGCCGATGCAGCCCAACTCGAAAGCAAGAACTCGCCGAAAACAGTAAAAGAGAAAAAGGTGGCAATGCGCCGAAGTTGTTGTATTGATTCGTTCTCTTTTTACACAAGCCTGGGTTCAATTTATACCCAGAATTACACAATATGTCCTTGTCGGACACGACTCTTATCTCCATTACAACTCATACTAAGGACAATTCCCTAATACAAACTCTAACCGACAACATCCATTAGGAAACTAACATTATATCCTAATTAATAGATACAATTCCCTCTATCGGACCCAATCCGTACATGGGAATCTCCATGAAGCTCATCAACCGAACCCGACCATGACTCTGCCATCTTCTCATCGGAATCGGCTACATCGGCTAACCTTGTCTGACTCTGTCTCAGCCGATGGACACGATAGCCGACTCGATCACAAGCCGATAGACACCGCAGCCGATTCGGTCACCAACCGATCCTTGCTCTGTTTCGACAACCGCTGGCTTCCTCCAAATCCGCTTTGGTTTTATCTCTGATTCTAATTCTTGATCTTACCAAATTTGGTCGTTAACACATGCCCCCCAAGTCCGCGATATTTAGAATGTTGTGGATTTGCTCAAACCTCCTCCGAATCGATCTAGGGTTTCGTTTCCGTTTTAACCGTTAGCTCGTATCCTTTAAATAGCAACCACCACTTGAAGTTCTTCACGCCGTTACTCCCGTCTTCACCGCTCCAGCCATAATCGCCTCAATTCTCGCAATAGCCTCATTAGATTCTCCGGCGACCAAACAAGCGATTCCCCGATCAGCAACGACTCCATCTCTGACAATGTCGACTTCCGCCGCTCCTTCAAGTGCTCCGGTCATCGAGTTCCCTGAGGTAACCTCATCAGCCGAATCCCATCCTTATTCATAGATTAGTTTTTCTTTGCAATTTATTCCTCCTCTCCTTCATTTTCTATAGCATCTCTCCCATCAAGTTGCAATCCCAAGTTTGGTTCATCCCAATCAGTACTTCTTGGGCCCAATCGGCAACAAAGACCCCATAGAATTCATCAATGCCGAGACAAACAGGATCCCCTTTAAGTAAACCAACCCTAGCTTGATCCTCTGGAACAACACCTTTAAATCTTGGCCATCGGCTGTCAAAACTTGGTCTGATTGGTACAAGAGGATGTCGGCTAGCAAACAAACTCACTGGGAAGAAATCGGCATTGCTCAATGCTTAGCCCTAACCATAGCCGATTTAGCCAAAGACGAACCCATGCTATCAGCTGCCAACTATTTTTGGTCCAACACCTTGAATGCCTTCCTCTTCAACCAAGGACCAATGACTCCAACTCTTTTGGATATCACCATGATAACTGGGCTGGATATCACCTCGTCGGCTAACCCTATCAGCTTGAACATCAAAAACCAGTTCACTTTCAAAACCAGGAGCATTGGAGGTTGGAGTGGATTCATCTCACTAAACATGGGATCTGGCCCTGTTACCCCTAAAGAGCACACAGCCTTTCTCTTGTTGTGGCTGGAAAAATTCTTATTTTGTGGTTCAAGCTACGGTCCAACCACCAACTGGCAACATATAGCCGAAGCCTTAGTCAACAAAAAGCAATTCCCACTAGGCAAATACCTCCTGGGTTATCTATATTAGATTTTGAACAACACATCGGCTAAGCTTGCTACCAACTCAGTAATCGGCACAGGTGGCCCCTGGTGGTTATTGCAATTATGGCTTAATCTGCATACAATCAAAGTCGCCAAGAGATCAGCACTGCCTGAAGCCGATTTCCCTCTGGTTGAGCCGACCAAGGATGACGACGGAGACGAAGTCACAACTAGAAGATGTATGTCCTTTGGAGAAGCAGCATCTTCATATCCTGGATCAGAATTATCGGCTGAACTCTTTGTCAACTGGTTTGGCAACTTTTATGATGGATTCCCAAAGGACTCTAGAAATTGGTTTGCATATGAATGTTTTGCAGATTTTGAAGTGCCAGCCGATTTCAGATTTGATGAAATAAACTCTGAAAAATTTGAGAAATCCAGAGAAGTTTTTACAACAGCTATCACCCCCTGTATTCTTCGTGTCAGCATTCATCAAGGCAGGAATATCCAAATAACTTATGAATTCTATCATCCTATGAGTGCTGCCAGACAACTAGGAATGGGGCAAATGTCAATCGGCTTGTACTTCTCAAGGAAAATCCAAACCAGAGGAGAAATCTCATCGGCTCTGATGATGGACAGACTATTAAGCATAGAAGGACCTTCCCTTGGAAGTTTGGAAAACATAGAGTTGGCTATGCTAAGGAGCTCCACTTTTGATCAATGCTGGATTGAATGGAAAAAACATCTCTTTCACCAATCGGCTTCCATGTATCTGACTGACATCGTTCCAGACATGGTTCCACAGGTAAACAGACTTCTTTTTCAATATCCTCATTGATAACCGATTTCCTTTAGAAAATAATTTAACTCCTTTTCTTCTTTTGTTTGCAGACCACAGAATCTTCTCCTCCTCACATCAGCAAAAATGGGGCCAGTATCAATTATGCTGCTGGAATTCTCCCAAACGGTGGTGGATTGGCTCCTTCAACCATCGGTTACAATGCCCCCAAGACATCTTCCCTACTCCATGGGCAAACACGTGAGCCGATTCCCTCTGAAGCTAGCAAGAGGAAAAGAACCAGATCATCGGCTATAGCTCCATCGGCTGTAAAGAAGAAAGCTGCCAAAAAGCAGAAAAGCATAACAGCCAATGATCCAGATGAAGAAGATATAGAAAAAGCTATTGATGAAGCAGCTGCCGAGCTGAGTGAAACAGTAGAAGAAACCCCAACAATCAATATCCCTATTCCTCAGCAAACTCCACCAATGCCGATCCACAAAACATATCAACCTCGGGTATGTATTTTGCAATCTTCCATCCCTTCATAACTTTCTTTACCGATCTCAGTTTTAACTCTGCCTTGCTAGAAAAAGAAATCGGCTGCCAAGAAGAAACCTACACCTCCTCCATCGGTAACTCTTCTCTCAATACCTCATTCAAATCTTATTTCACCATGTATTAACTCACTTTATATTACAGCCGATTCGCTCTCCAACTCCTATCCATCATGATTCAAGCGAACATACTCCATTGGCTAGAGACAGCCACCATATTGAACATCAGCCGATTCCTCCTATCCCTGTAAGTATTTGTATTTCAAAATATGAATCGGCCATTAATATTATAGTAACTAACGATCCTATCTCTTTCAGGCCTTAGCCAACATGTTCTCCTTTGACATTAGGCAATTCATGGATGAAGAGGAAGAAACATCTAGCAAGGCTATTGCTCCTCTAGCCGATGACTTAAAAGCTACCCTCAAGGATATTGCTCATCGGCTTGAAGGTTCTCTTGATGCTTTGGTCGTCAACTGTGGATCAATCAGGGCAAGATTTGAAGACATTCAAGATCAGATCCCAGACGATGCAACTGAAATCATCTCTCCAGCAGTTTTCCGTGAACAATATCGTCACAAGCTGGAAAGATCAAGACAAAGGATAGCCGATAGGCGAGAACGAAAACACCTTGAAGCAACCATCCATGCCAATCGGCAATCCATAAACGAGGAAAAAGCCAAACTTGATCAAATGATTTCTGGGCCAAGTTCTATCCAAAGCATCATAGATCGGCTGAAGAACAGGAAGATTGAACTACTGGCTGAGTTAGAAGCTTGCAACGCTGAGTTGTCACTGGAAGAACAAAAGCTTGCCGATTTGCCAAGAGCCATTGAAGAACAGAAATCCAAGCTGAAGTCTTCGATCAGACATTTAGCCGATCTGAGCAAATCCATGAAAGTCATCCCAGGCAGTGATGCAGCCGATGCCCAAGCCATAGAAGAAATAGAACAAATTAGGCAAAGGGCCATATCGGCTATCCAAAAACTTGTAACATGAATCCGCCGAGGATAATATAAACTCCTTGTATTTTTGCTTGGAAACTTGGAAATATTTGCTTGAGCTTGAAATTTTGCAGCTTTGAAAAATTTTGCTATATATATGTATATGCCCCCTAATTTTGTTATGGAGAACGAAACATCACAAAATTACAATCGGCTAAGAAAAATTACCATGAAACAACCGATTATACTAAGAAAATTATGCTAAGGGCGATATAACTCATATCGGCCATCTAAAGGCGATGTCAATACATCGGCTACCATGTATCGGCAAGGTACAGCCGAATCATGAATTAATCCAAACACTTGGGTAATACTTTTTCAAATATTTTCCATTAAGAGCTCGTCCAAATATTTCTCCATCAAGTCCTTGTAGCATGTAAGCCCCTTTAGACACAGACTTATAAATCTGAAAAGGTCCTTCCCAATTTGGTGACCACTTGCCGAATTTATTATCACGAGTTCCAATCGGCAGAATCAACTTCCAAACCAATTCTCCTTCCTCAAAGGATTTCGATACAACTTTCTTATTATAGTGTCGCGCAACACGCTCCATATCCTTTGTTATCTTTTGTAAAGCATACATTCTGGATTGAACCAAGTCTTCTGACTCATCTACCATAAGGTTATGATAATCATCGGCTGTCAATTCATCTTGTAAATCAATCCTCCTTGAGCCGATGACATGCTTCCATGGCAAAACTGCTTCATGCCCATAAACTTATAGGGAGGAACTTGAATTGATCCATGACAAGCCATCTGATAAGACCACAATGCCTCAGCCAATCGGTTATGCCACTGCTTTGGAAAATTGGCAATCTTTCTCTTAATCAACTTAATCAAGCTTTTGTTAGATGCTTCTGCCTGCCTATTAGCTTGCGCATAATATGGTGAAGAATTCAACAACTTGATCCCCATACTCTCCATAGATTGAACAAACTCATCTGACACAAAAATAGATCCTTGATCAGTTGTAATTGTTTGTGGAAGACCAATCGGTATACAATATGCTCTTTAACAAATTGAATTGCATCTCCAGAATCAACTTTCTTCAATGGGACTGCTTCTACCCATTTTGTAAAGTAATCGGTTGCCACCAATATGTACTTATGTCCTTTACTCGATGGTGGATTAATTTGGCCGATCATATCAATTCCCCAACCTCTGAACGGCCATGGCTTGATTATAGGATTCATAGCCGATGCTGGTGCTCTCTGAATGGATCCAAATTGCTGGCAATTTTGACATCCCTTGTAATATCTAAAGCAATCCTCCAACATTGTTGGCCAAAAATACCCAACTCTTCGAAGCAACCACTTCATTTTATGAGCCAATTGATGAGTACCACAAATACCTTCATGAACTTCTCCCATCACAATTTTGGCTTGATCAGAACTTAGACATTTGAGCAACACCCCATCAATCGTCCGATAATACAATTCATCATCTAACAAGACATATCTCAAGGCCTTATACATCAATTTTCTTGAAGCCGATTGAGAAGGATTCTTCAAATAATGAAACACATCACACCTCCAATCATCGGCTGCAATTGTAGCAATCCCCATCTCAACACCTGTCACCATCAGCTTGTATCCCGATGCCCCCTGAGCCAAAGCATTAGCCTCCAGATTCTGCTCCCGAGGAACATATCTCAACGTCACCAACTGAAATTCATCTATTAATGCCTGACACTTTTCATAATAAGCCATCAATATATCACTCTTGCACTCATATTCTCTAGCCAGTTGACTGATTACCAACAATGAATCACCCATAACTTCAATAACATCAGCTTCAAACTCCTTCAAAAGTTGCAAACCTTTGAGAACCGCTTCATACTCAGCTTGGTTATTTGTAGCACATGGCTTGATGGTAAAAGCAAATTCAAAACTTGCCCCTCTTGGTGATATGATAA
This sequence comes from Oryza officinalis, assembly GCA_008326285.1. NCBI lineage: Eukaryota > Viridiplantae > Streptophyta > Magnoliopsida > Poales > Poaceae > Oryza > Oryza officinalis. The sequence goes on along the minus strand of BDMV01000002.1, from coordinate 13,600,230 downwards.
CCAGACCGATGCCGCAACCATAGGTACAAACCGATCCATCAAAAAATAACGTCCAAGGTACAATATCCACTGAGCCGATTGAATTATCACGATGTTCTACAATAAAATCGGCTATCGCCTGTCCTTTAATAGCTTTAAGTGACTCATACTTAAGATCAAATTCTGTTAAGGCATAAATCCACTTTCCAACCCTTCCTTTCAATACTGGAGCCGATAGCATATATTTGACCACATCGGCTTTGCAAATTACAGTACATTCATTGGATAACAAATAATGCCTCAACTTTGTACAGGAAAAATACAAGCATAAGCACAACTTTTCCACCGAAGAGTACCTGGTTTCTACATCCAAAAGTCTTCTACTTAAATAAAAGATTACCCTTTCTTTACCTTCGAACTCCTGGATTAAGATCGAGCCGATTGACTTCTCATCGGCTGATAAGTATAATTTGAAAGGCACCCCTTTCTGTGGAGAAATCAAAACTGGAGGAGAACTTAAATACTCTGTAATGTTGTCCAAAGCCTTCTGTTGTTGTGCCCCCCAAGTAAACTCCTGATCGGCTTTAAGTCTGAGCAAAGGTGTGAAAGGTTCTAATCTTCCAGACAAATTAGAAATGAATCTTCTGATAAAATTTATCTTGCCGATCAAGGATTGCAACTGTTTCTTGTCTTCTGGAGGTTGGATTTTCCGTATTGCATTAATACTTCTTTGTGGCACTTCGATACCCCTCTCATGCACAAGAAAACCTAAAAATTGTCCAGCCGATACACCAAAAGCACACTTGGTAGGATTCATCTTTAAGCCATATTTCCTTGTTCTCTCAAACACCTTTCTTAAATCGGCTATATGGTCAACAATCTCCTTGGATTTCACTACCACATCATCAATATAAATCTCAACCAACAAACCGATCAGATCATGAAAGATATAATTCATGGCTCTTTGATATGTAGCTCTAGCACTTTTTAATCCAAAAGTCATCACAACCCACTCATACAAGCCGATTGCACCAGGACACCTGAAAGCAGTCTTCTGAATGTCTTCTTCTGCCATTAAAATCTGATTATATCCAGCATTACCATCCATAAAACTTATAATTTTATGTCCTGAAACAGCATCTACCAGTTGATCAGCAATCGGCATTGGGTATTCATCCTTAGGAGTAGCCTTATTTAAATCTCTGAAATCTATGCACACCCTAAGCTTGCCATTTTTCTTAACTATCGGAACTATATTAGAAACCCACTCAGCATATCGGCATGGACGAATAAAACCAGCATCATACAAACGAGTAATTTCAGCTTTGATCGCATCATACATATCGGCTTTACATCTCCTAGGAGGTTGTTTATATGGCCGATATCCTGGTTTGATAGGAAGCCGATGTTCAACAATCGATCGGCTAAGCCCTGGCATCTCAGAATACTCCCAAGCAAAGCAATCGCTATATTCTTTCAAAAGCTCTAACAATGTAGTTTTGAATCCAGATGATAGATTCTTACTGATAAATGTCGGCCTAGGCCTATCTCCTGACCCAATGTCAACTTCTTCCAAATCACCGGCCGACATGAAACCCTGACCTAGCTTACCATCGAGATCATCTACAGCATCTTTAGTATAGAACCCGGAACCCTCCACAACACCCTCAAAGTAACAACTGGGGTTCTCCATCTCCAATCGGTTGTATATCACAATCAGATACTTTTCGATAATCTCCTTGCCAGATTTTTCCTGATAAACAATCAATTCCATCCATCTCCCAAACGGATAAATCGACATTAGCAACATGTACTGACCTGTCGGCTGGAACAACCTCTATCTTGTCACCTTGCCATTGGATTAAGTTCTGATGCATGGTTGAAGGAATACAACAATTAGCATGAATCCAATCCCTTCCAAGCAGTAAGCTATATGAACCTTTCCCATCAATGACAAAAAACGTAGTAGGAACAGTCTTGCTGCCGATCGTCAATTCTACATTAAGGACTCCTTTGGCCTCTGAAGGATTGCCACCAAAATCTTTAAGAACCATATTAGTCTTGATGAGGTCATCCGAACTCCTCCCCAATTTCTTAAATGTTGCATATGGCATCAGATTTACTGCAGCCCCACCATCAACTAACATTTTAGATATCAGCTTGCCATTAACAAATCCCTTGACATACAATGGCTTGAGGTGCCGATTCTCTGTTCCCTCTGGTTTTTCAAAAACAGCTTGCTCTGGTGACAATACCAACCTAGCACAGGATTCTTCCATGATATCTGCATCGTCTTGATTAGCCTCAAACTCTGCAGGTAACACAAATACCATGTTGACCGATGAAGAAGCAATAGCCTTCCCTTTAATCAATCTCTTTGCTTCATCAGTTTTACTCTCATCGGCTGATACTATCTTACTCTTGACACGCCACTCTTGTTTTGTCTTTGTTTTCTTCAGCCGATGACCGATTTCTTGTTCGACTTCATGAAGTTGCTCCCTGCTCCTCATCCTTTGAATCCTTCTCTTCTGACTTTTAGAAAAAATCCTAGAGGGACACCATTGAGCCCTTGAAGTGCCTTCAACATCCTCCTCCTGGAAATAATCTTGATGAATCGGGCCCAACCTCTGATGAACAGGCAGCTTCCCTTGCACTAGCCGATTCTCTTTAAGATGAAATCGGCTGAAACTATCATTATAGTTTCCTTCGATATTAGCACAACCTGGGCAATCTTCTATCGATGGCAGTCTCATCCCTTTATTCCAACAAAATATGAAAAATTCGTAGTTCCAATGTAAATCAAAACTACTATCATCATAAGACTGCCTTTCTTGCCGATCATGCCTCCTTTGATATTTATTAATCATGCTTGTAGAATCAAACTTATTGAGCCGATTGTGACTTCTATCGGCTGCCCTCCCACTTGTATGGACCATGTTGACAGGAAAAGGATTACCATCAATCTTCATCGGCTTCTTGGAGTCATCAAATTTGACCCTTCCTTGCTCAATGGCCACCTGGATCTGTTGTCGAAATACTTTACATTCATTAGTACTATGAGACCCTGTATTGTGCCACTTGCAGTATTTCCTTCTTCCTAATTCCTCAGCCGATGGAATCACATGACCAGCAGGTAGTTGAATTTGTTTCTCCCGAAGCAAAAAATCAAAAATTTTGTCAGCCTTATTAATGTCAAAATCATATTTCTCCTCTTTTCCAGAACTCTTGACCCATTGACATGGAATCACCTTCTTATTCCTTGCCCACTCGGCTGGTGCTACTTCGGGATCATATTCTTCCTCGGAGTCAGAAATATAAGAATTGATGAAATTCATCTTTTTGAATGCTCTATTGGCCTCTTGAAATCTCTGCTCATGTGCCAATATCTTCAGAGCCAAATGAGCCAAACTGTCAAAGTCTTGAGCCGAAAACCTTTCTTTGATTGGTGTTAATAAACCTTGGAAGGCTAAATCGGCTAACTGAGGATCTGTCAACGCCAAGCTGTAACACCTGTTTCTGATATCCCTGAACCTTTGAATATAATCTTGGACAGATTCTTCTCGTTTTTGCCTAATGTTTGTCAAATCAGATAATTTCATCTCATGAACCCCGCTGTAGAAGTATTTGTGAAACTGTTTTTCCAGATCGGCCCAGCTGTGAACATAATTATAAGGTAGAGATGAAAACCATGTGAAAGCCGATCTAGACAGAGATAAAGGAAATAGCCTGACTCTTAAAGCGTCAGTAGCCGATGCTTCACCACATTGAGCTAAAAATTGGCTAACATGCTCATAAGTTGATACACTGTCTTGTCCTGAGAATTTTGAAAAATCTGGGACCTTGTATCGGCTTGGCAACGGAACTCTTTCAAAATACTCTGGGTATGGATGTCGATACAGGTTGTCACCATCCCTTGGTTTTAATCCAAATTGTTCCCTCATCACGTCGGCTATCATATCGGCCCAAGGTTTCTACCGAGACCGATCTTGATGTTGTGGCTGTATCGGCTCGTCTTGATAAAATTGCGGCTGCTGATATGGGTGAGGGGACGTTCTCTGCCGATATTGCACCTGTGGTGAATGAGGCTGATACTGATAGTTGAAATTGCCTCCTGTGTGGGTCTGAGGCATTCGCGGAACGCTAAAACCTTGTTGATCAGGAACAAATTGGGCAGCAGCACTTTGTTGTGGTAAGACTGGTACTTGCTGCCTTCCCAGTGTATGCAGAATCGGCTGAACAACTGGCTGATCAAGATTGAACATAGCTGCAACTTGCTCATCTGATACTTGAGGTATGTTTTGCCCTATATGCTGAGACTGTTGTCGGAGCAGTACATGAGGATTAAACTCTACTTGCTTCTGCGCCGGCATCTCCTGCTGAGTTGTAGCCGATGTTGACGCCATCGGCTGTCCTGGGGCCGTACTTGTGGCAGGTTTTGGCTGGCTGGTCCTAAGCGACCTGTATTGCGGGAAGACCCCATCTGCTAAGAAAATTGGTCCCTTGGCTTGGTGTTCAGCAATGGTACCGTCAACCACAGACTTGATCATATTTGTTAAAGTGTTGACCAGCACTCCTGACTGGTTGATCAAAGCATGATGCACAGCATAGTCAATTCGATCCTGCAGATTCCTGGGTTCTTCAGGAGACTCCTCTTGCTTCACCCCTTTTTCCTTCCCAGAGCTTGACTCTGGCTCTTCATCGTTGGGCAAAGCTATTTTGTACCTCTGGACCACCGTTCCCGATCTGGTTTGAACAAAAGAGTGCAAGTATTGATTTTGAAGCTTGTTCATTATATCTTCCAACTCGGCCTTTTGTTCTGAAGTCAACTTGTCCACTGTCATTGGGATGATATTCTCTGGGTCAACATCAGTTGTCTTGAGGTCTACCATGGTGAAAATTCTTGAAGTCCCACCAGGCGTGCCAAAAGCGTGTTGATGCAAAAAACACACACTGGCCTGGGAGATCTGCTTAACTCCAGTGCAGGTCCAAAGATCTATTTCGGGTTCCGGGCGTGCCAATTGGTTTGATCCTGCAACCAATAAGAAACAAAGAAAGAAAACGCAGTCAAATCCACCAATGATAGCCGATCGGCTGGCTTGCCGATGACATATCATTGAGCATTGAGCCGATGCAAAGTGCATTAAATCGGCTATAATAGAGAAAGCAAGATAAAGCTAAACCTACCCAATCGGCTGTAGATATCAATAAAATACAATCTAAGTCTCAATATATATTTAAACCAAGTGATTGGGATAGATCGGACAGGGCGCCGAGACAGTATAAATCACCTATGTCTAAATATATTATAAGGCATAGATTATATATATTCATAGCATAGCCGATTGGGCAAACTTAACATGTATCGGCTAGTACTCCGATACTACTTTATACAGAGATATTACCAGAAGCAAAACATATTGAACAACTGTCAAACTGACGTTAAGATGATCTCAACCAGATTCGACAACAAGCTCAATATGTTTTATTACGTTAATATCTCGATATAAAGGGCAGATTTAATATATCAAGATAACAAGATAATTAAACCAGATAAGATCGGCTGAAACCCCGACACTACCTCTATTAGCAATCATAGACAGGCTAGAGATTGTGGTTCTAAACATGATTTAGTAGGTCAAACCTAACTGATGCAGCACCAAATATGTAAAGAAACGTAATATCTAGATGATCAAGTCGATGAAAACCTTTTCGAGATGGTACATATACTATATAATCCAGATCGATAGTAATATATAACTCTATCGGCTGCTTTCTATGAAATAGACATCAACCGATCTAAGTTATATACTGATATCAATTCAGATTATATAGTATATATGATAACTCGACGATTTACGCAAATAAGATTAGAGTGTCATGAAGATGGAAGCACTAATCCCGAGAGCTCAAGCCGCCGTAACAAGTTTTATCTCTTATCGGAGATCGAAGCCGATGCAGCCCAACTCGAAAGCAAGAACTCGCCGAAAACAGTAAAAGAGAAAAAGGTGGCAATGCGCCGAAGTTGTTGTATTGATTCGTTCTCTTTTTACACAAGCCTGGGTTCAATTTATACCCAGAATTACACAATATGTCCTTGTCGGACACGACTCTTATCTCCATTACAACTCATACTAAGGACAATTCCCTAATACAAACTCTAACCGACAACATCCATTAGGAAACTAACATTATATCCTAATTAATAGATACAATTCCCTCTATCGGACCCAATCCGTACATGGGAATCTCCATGAAGCTCATCAACCGAACCCGACCATGACTCTGCCATCTTCTCATCGGAATCGGCTACATCGGCTAACCTTGTCTGACTCTGTCTCAGCCGATGGACACGATAGCCGACTCGATCACAAGCCGATAGACACCGCAGCCGATTCGGTCACCAACCGATCCTTGCTCTGTTTCGACAACCGCTGGCTTCCTCCAAATCCGCTTTGGTTTTATCTCTGATTCTAATTCTTGATCTTACCAAATTTGGTCGTTAACACATGCCCCCCAAGTCCGCGATATTTAGAATGTTGTGGATTTGCTCAAACCTCCTCCGAATCGATCTAGGGTTTCGTTTCCGTTTTAACCGTTAGCTCGTATCCTTTAAATAGCAACCACCACTTGAAGTTCTTCACGCCGTTACTCCCGTCTTCACCGCTCCAGCCATAATCGCCTCAATTCTCGCAATAGCCTCATTAGATTCTCCGGCGACCAAACAAGCGATTCCCCGATCAGCAACGACTCCATCTCTGACAATGTCGACTTCCGCCGCTCCTTCAAGTGCTCCGGTCATCGAGTTCCCTGAGGTAACCTCATCAGCCGAATCCCATCCTTATTCATAGATTAGTTTTTCTTTGCAATTTATTCCTCCTCTCCTTCATTTTCTATAGCATCTCTCCCATCAAGTTGCAATCCCAAGTTTGGTTCATCCCAATCAGTACTTCTTGGGCCCAATCGGCAACAAAGACCCCATAGAATTCATCAATGCCGAGACAAACAGGATCCCCTTTAAGTAAACCAACCCTAGCTTGATCCTCTGGAACAACACCTTTAAATCTTGGCCATCGGCTGTCAAAACTTGGTCTGATTGGTACAAGAGGATGTCGGCTAGCAAACAAACTCACTGGGAAGAAATCGGCATTGCTCAATGCTTAGCCCTAACCATAGCCGATTTAGCCAAAGACGAACCCATGCTATCAGCTGCCAACTATTTTTGGTCCAACACCTTGAATGCCTTCCTCTTCAACCAAGGACCAATGACTCCAACTCTTTTGGATATCACCATGATAACTGGGCTGGATATCACCTCGTCGGCTAACCCTATCAGCTTGAACATCAAAAACCAGTTCACTTTCAAAACCAGGAGCATTGGAGGTTGGAGTGGATTCATCTCACTAAACATGGGATCTGGCCCTGTTACCCCTAAAGAGCACACAGCCTTTCTCTTGTTGTGGCTGGAAAAATTCTTATTTTGTGGTTCAAGCTACGGTCCAACCACCAACTGGCAACATATAGCCGAAGCCTTAGTCAACAAAAAGCAATTCCCACTAGGCAAATACCTCCTGGGTTATCTATATTAGATTTTGAACAACACATCGGCTAAGCTTGCTACCAACTCAGTAATCGGCACAGGTGGCCCCTGGTGGTTATTGCAATTATGGCTTAATCTGCATACAATCAAAGTCGCCAAGAGATCAGCACTGCCTGAAGCCGATTTCCCTCTGGTTGAGCCGACCAAGGATGACGACGGAGACGAAGTCACAACTAGAAGATGTATGTCCTTTGGAGAAGCAGCATCTTCATATCCTGGATCAGAATTATCGGCTGAACTCTTTGTCAACTGGTTTGGCAACTTTTATGATGGATTCCCAAAGGACTCTAGAAATTGGTTTGCATATGAATGTTTTGCAGATTTTGAAGTGCCAGCCGATTTCAGATTTGATGAAATAAACTCTGAAAAATTTGAGAAATCCAGAGAAGTTTTTACAACAGCTATCACCCCCTGTATTCTTCGTGTCAGCATTCATCAAGGCAGGAATATCCAAATAACTTATGAATTCTATCATCCTATGAGTGCTGCCAGACAACTAGGAATGGGGCAAATGTCAATCGGCTTGTACTTCTCAAGGAAAATCCAAACCAGAGGAGAAATCTCATCGGCTCTGATGATGGACAGACTATTAAGCATAGAAGGACCTTCCCTTGGAAGTTTGGAAAACATAGAGTTGGCTATGCTAAGGAGCTCCACTTTTGATCAATGCTGGATTGAATGGAAAAAACATCTCTTTCACCAATCGGCTTCCATGTATCTGACTGACATCGTTCCAGACATGGTTCCACAGGTAAACAGACTTCTTTTTCAATATCCTCATTGATAACCGATTTCCTTTAGAAAATAATTTAACTCCTTTTCTTCTTTTGTTTGCAGACCACAGAATCTTCTCCTCCTCACATCAGCAAAAATGGGGCCAGTATCAATTATGCTGCTGGAATTCTCCCAAACGGTGGTGGATTGGCTCCTTCAACCATCGGTTACAATGCCCCCAAGACATCTTCCCTACTCCATGGGCAAACACGTGAGCCGATTCCCTCTGAAGCTAGCAAGAGGAAAAGAACCAGATCATCGGCTATAGCTCCATCGGCTGTAAAGAAGAAAGCTGCCAAAAAGCAGAAAAGCATAACAGCCAATGATCCAGATGAAGAAGATATAGAAAAAGCTATTGATGAAGCAGCTGCCGAGCTGAGTGAAACAGTAGAAGAAACCCCAACAATCAATATCCCTATTCCTCAGCAAACTCCACCAATGCCGATCCACAAAACATATCAACCTCGGGTATGTATTTTGCAATCTTCCATCCCTTCATAACTTTCTTTACCGATCTCAGTTTTAACTCTGCCTTGCTAGAAAAAGAAATCGGCTGCCAAGAAGAAACCTACACCTCCTCCATCGGTAACTCTTCTCTCAATACCTCATTCAAATCTTATTTCACCATGTATTAACTCACTTTATATTACAGCCGATTCGCTCTCCAACTCCTATCCATCATGATTCAAGCGAACATACTCCATTGGCTAGAGACAGCCACCATATTGAACATCAGCCGATTCCTCCTATCCCTGTAAGTATTTGTATTTCAAAATATGAATCGGCCATTAATATTATAGTAACTAACGATCCTATCTCTTTCAGGCCTTAGCCAACATGTTCTCCTTTGACATTAGGCAATTCATGGATGAAGAGGAAGAAACATCTAGCAAGGCTATTGCTCCTCTAGCCGATGACTTAAAAGCTACCCTCAAGGATATTGCTCATCGGCTTGAAGGTTCTCTTGATGCTTTGGTCGTCAACTGTGGATCAATCAGGGCAAGATTTGAAGACATTCAAGATCAGATCCCAGACGATGCAACTGAAATCATCTCTCCAGCAGTTTTCCGTGAACAATATCGTCACAAGCTGGAAAGATCAAGACAAAGGATAGCCGATAGGCGAGAACGAAAACACCTTGAAGCAACCATCCATGCCAATCGGCAATCCATAAACGAGGAAAAAGCCAAACTTGATCAAATGATTTCTGGGCCAAGTTCTATCCAAAGCATCATAGATCGGCTGAAGAACAGGAAGATTGAACTACTGGCTGAGTTAGAAGCTTGCAACGCTGAGTTGTCACTGGAAGAACAAAAGCTTGCCGATTTGCCAAGAGCCATTGAAGAACAGAAATCCAAGCTGAAGTCTTCGATCAGACATTTAGCCGATCTGAGCAAATCCATGAAAGTCATCCCAGGCAGTGATGCAGCCGATGCCCAAGCCATAGAAGAAATAGAACAAATTAGGCAAAGGGCCATATCGGCTATCCAAAAACTTGTAACATGAATCCGCCGAGGATAATATAAACTCCTTGTATTTTTGCTTGGAAACTTGGAAATATTTGCTTGAGCTTGAAATTTTGCAGCTTTGAAAAATTTTGCTATATATATGTATATGCCCCCTAATTTTGTTATGGAGAACGAAACATCACAAAATTACAATCGGCTAAGAAAAATTACCATGAAACAACCGATTATACTAAGAAAATTATGCTAAGGGCGATATAACTCATATCGGCCATCTAAAGGCGATGTCAATACATCGGCTACCATGTATCGGCAAGGTACAGCCGAATCATGAATTAATCCAAACACTTGGGTAATACTTTTTCAAATATTTTCCATTAAGAGCTCGTCCAAATATTTCTCCATCAAGTCCTTGTAGCATGTAAGCCCCTTTAGACACAGACTTATAAATCTGAAAAGGTCCTTCCCAATTTGGTGACCACTTGCCGAATTTATTATCACGAGTTCCAATCGGCAGAATCAACTTCCAAACCAATTCTCCTTCCTCAAAGGATTTCGATACAACTTTCTTATTATAGTGTCGCGCAACACGCTCCATATCCTTTGTTATCTTTTGTAAAGCATACATTCTGGATTGAACCAAGTCTTCTGACTCATCTACCATAAGGTTATGATAATCATCGGCTGTCAATTCATCTTGTAAATCAATCCTCCTTGAGCCGATGACATGCTTCCATGGCAAAACTGCTTCATGCCCATAAACTTATAGGGAGGAACTTGAATTGATCCATGACAAGCCATCTGATAAGACCACAATGCCTCAGCCAATCGGTTATGCCACTGCTTTGGAAAATTGGCAATCTTTCTCTTAATCAACTTAATCAAGCTTTTGTTAGATGCTTCTGCCTGCCTATTAGCTTGCGCATAATATGGTGAAGAATTCAACAACTTGATCCCCATACTCTCCATAGATTGAACAAACTCATCTGACACAAAAATAGATCCTTGATCAGTTGTAATTGTTTGTGGAAGACCAATCGGTATACAATATGCTCTTTAACAAATTGAATTGCATCTCCAGAATCAACTTTCTTCAATGGGACTGCTTCTACCCATTTTGTAAAGTAATCGGTTGCCACCAATATGTACTTATGTCCTTTACTCGATGGTGGATTAATTTGGCCGATCATATCAATTCCCCAACCTCTGAACGGCCATGGCTTGATTATAGGATTCATAGCCGATGCTGGTGCTCTCTGAATGGATCCAAATTGCTGGCAATTTTGACATCCCTTGTAATATCTAAAGCAATCCTCCAACATTGTTGGCCAAAAATACCCAACTCTTCGAAGCAACCACTTCATTTTATGAGCCAATTGATGAGTACCACAAATACCTTCATGAACTTCTCCCATCACAATTTTGGCTTGATCAGAACTTAGACATTTGAGCAACACCCCATCAATCGTCCGATAATACAATTCATCATCTAACAAGACATATCTCAAGGCCTTATACATCAATTTTCTTGAAGCCGATTGAGAAGGATTCTTCAAATAATGAAACACATCACACCTCCAATCATCGGCTGCAATTGTAGCAATCCCCATCTCAACACCTGTCACCATCAGCTTGTATCCCGATGCCCCCTGAGCCAAAGCATTAGCCTCCAGATTCTGCTCCCGAGGAACATATCTCAACGTCACCAACTGAAATTCATCTATTAATGCCTGACACTTTTCATAATAAGCCATCAATATATCACTCTTGCACTCATATTCTCTAGCCAGTTGACTGATTACCAACAATGAATCACCCATAACTTCAATAACATCAGCTTCAAACTCCTTCAAAAGTTGCAAACCTTTGAGAACCGCTTCATACTCAGCTTGGTTATTTGTAGCACATGGCTTGATGGTAAAAGCAAATTCAAAACTTGCCCCTCTTGGTGATATGATAACCAGACCGATGCCGCAACCATAGGTACAAACCGATCCATCAAAAAATAACGTCCAAGGTACAATATCCACTGAGCCGATTGAATTATCACGATGTTCTACAATAAAATCGGCTATCGCCTGTCCTTTAATAGCTTTAAGTGACTCATACTTAAGATCAAATTCTGTTAAGGCATAAATCCACTTTCCAACCCTTCCTTTCAATACTGGAGCCGATAGCATATATTTGACCACATCGGCTTTGCAAATTACAGTACATTCATTGGATAACAAATAATGCCTCAACTTTGTACAGGAAAAATACAAGCATAAGCACAACTTTTCCACCGAAGAGTACCTGGTTTCTACATCCAAAAGTCTTCTACTTAAATAAAAGATTACCCTTTCTTTACCTTCGAACTCCTGGATTAAGATCGAGCCGATTGACTTCTCATCGGCTGATAAGTATAATTTGAAAGGCACCCCTTTCTGTGGAGAAATCAAAACTGGAGGAGAACTTAAATACTCTGTAATGTTGTCCAAAGCCTTCTGTTGTTGTGCCCCCCAAGTAAACTCCTGATCGGCTTTAAGTCTGAGCAAAGGTGTGAAAGGTTCTAATCTTCCAGACAAATTAGAAATGAATCTTCTGATAAAATTTATCTTGCCGATCAAGGATTGCAACTGTTTCTTGTCTTCTGGAGGTTGGATTTTCCGTATTGCATTAATACTTCTTTGTGGCACTTCGATACCCCTCTCATGCACAAGAAAACCTAAAAATTGTCCAGCCGATACACCAAAAGCACACTTGGTAGGATTCATCTTTAAGCCATATTTCCTTGTTCTCTCAAACACCTTTCTTAAATCGGCTATATGGTCAACAATCTCCTTGGATTTCACTACCACATCATCAATATAAATCTCAACCAACAAACCGATCAGATCATGAAAGATATAATTCATGGCTCTTTGATATGTAGCTCTAGCACTTTTTAATCCAAAAGTCATCACAACCCACTCATACAAGCCGATTGCACCAGGACACCTGAAAGCAGTCTTCTGAATGTCTTCTTCTGCCATTAAAATCTGATTATATCCAGCATTACCATCCATAAAACTTATAATTTTATGTCCTGAAACAGCATCTACCAGTTGATCAGCAATCGGCATTGGGTATTCATCCTTAGGAGTAGCCTTATTTAAATCTCTGAAATCTATGCACACCCTAAGCTTGCCATTTTTCTTAACTATCGGAACTATATTAGAAACCCACTCAGCATATCGGCATGGACGAATAAAACCAGCATCATACAAACGAGTAATTTCAGCTTTGATCGCATCATACATATCGGCTTTACATCTCCTAGGAGGTTGTTTATATGGCCGATATCCTGGTTTGATAGGAAGCCGATGTTCAACAATCGATCGGCTAAGCCCTGGCATCTCAGAATACTCCCAAGCAAAGCAATCGCTATATTCTTTCAAAAGCTCTAACAATGTAGTTTTGAATCCAGATGATAGATTCTTACTGATAAATGTCGGCCTAGGCCTATCTCCTGACCCAATGTCAACTTCTTCCAAATCACCGGCCGACATGAAACCCTGACCTAGCTTACCATCGAGATCATCTACAGCATCTTTAGTATAGAACCCGGAACCCTCCACAACACCCTCAAAGTAACAACTGGGGTTCTCCATCTCCAATCGGTTGTATATCACAATCAGATACTTTTCGATAATCTCCTTGCCAGATTTTTCCTGATAAACAATCAATTCCATCCATCTCCCAAACGGATAAATCGACATTAGCAACATGTACTGACCTGTCGGCTGGAACAACCTCTATCTTGTCACCTTGCCATTGGATTAAGTTCTGATGCATGGTTGAAGGAATACAACAATTAGCATGAATCCAATCCCTTCCAAGCAGTAAGCTATATGAACCTTTCCCATCAATGACAAAAAACGTAGTAGGAACAGTCTTGCTGCCGATCGTCAATTCTACATTAAGGACTCCTTTGGCCTCTGAAGGATTGCCACCAAAATCTTTAAGAACCATATTAGTCTTGATGAGGTCATCCGAACTCCTCCCCAATTTCTTAAATGTTGCATATGGCATCAGATTTACTGCAGCCCCACCATCAACTAACATTTTAGATATCAGCTTGCCATTAACAAATCCCTTGACATACAATGGCTTGAGGTGCCGATTCTCTGTTCCCTCTGGTTTTTCAAAAACAGCTTGCTCTGGTGACAATACCAACCTAGCACAGGATTCTTCCATGATATCTGCATCGTCTTGATTAGCCTCAAACTCTGCAGGTAACACAAATACCATGTTGACCGATGAAGAAGCAATAGCCTTCCCTTTAATCAATCTCTTTGCTTCATCAGTTTTACTCTCATCGGCTGATACTATCTTACTCTTGACACGCCACTCTTGTTTTGTCTTTGTTTTCTTCAGCCGATGACCGATTTCTTGTTCGACTTCATGAAGTTGCTCCCTGCTCCTCATCCTTTGAATCCTTCTCTTCTGACTTTTAGAAAAAATCCTAGAGGGACACCATTGAGCCCTTGAAGTGCCTTCAACATCCTCCTCCTGGAAATAATCTTGATGAATCGGGCCCAACCTCTGATGAACAGGCAGCTTCCCTTGCACTAGCCGATTCTCTTTAAGATGAAATCGGCTGAAACTATCATTATAGTTTCCTTCGATATTAGCACAACCTGGGCAATCTTCTATCGATGGCAGTCTCATCCCTTTATTCCAACAAAATATGAAAAATTCGTAGTTCCAATGTAAATCAAAACTACTATCATCATAAGACTGCCTTTCTTGCCGATCATGCCTCCTTTGATATTTATTAATCATGCTTGTAGAATCAAACTTATTGAGCCGATTGTGACTTCTATCGGCTGCCCTCCCACTTGTATGGACCATGTTGACAGGAAAAGGATTACCATCAATCTTCATCGGCTTCTTGGAGTCATCAAATTTGACCCTTCCTTGCTCAATGGCCACCTGGATCTGTTGTCGAAATACTTTACATTCATTAGTACTATGAGACCCTGTATTGTGCCACTTGCAGTATTTCCTTCTTCCTAATTCCTCAGCCGATGGAATCACATGACCAGCAGGTAGTTGAATTTGTTTCTCCCGAAGCAAAAAATCAAAAATTTTGTCAGCCTTATTAATGTCAAAATCATATTTCTCCTCTTTTCCAGAACTCTTGACCCATTGACATGGAATCACCTTCTTATTCCTTGCCCACTCGGCTGGTGCTACTTCGGGATCATATTCTTCCTCGGAGTCAGAAATATAAGAATTGATGAAATTCATCTTTTTGAATGCTCTATTGGCCTCTTGAAATCTCTGCTCATGTGCCAATATCTTCAGAGCCAAATGAGCCAAACTGTCAAAGTCTTGAGCCGAAAACCTTTCTTTGATTGGTGTTAATAAACCTTGGAAGGCTAAATCGGCTAACTGAGGATCTGTCAACGCCAAGCTGTAACACCTGTTTCTGATATCCCTGAACCTTTGAATATAATCTTGGACAGATTCTTCTCGTTTTTGCCTAATGTTTGTCAAATCAGATAATTTCATCTCATGAACCCCGCTGTAGAAGTATTTGTGAAACTGTTTTTCCAGATCGGCCCAGCTGTGAACATAATTATAAGGTAGAGATGAAAACCATGTGAAAGCCGATCTAGACAGAGATAAAGGAAATAGCCTGACTCTTAAAGCGTCAGTAGCCGATGCTTCACCACATTGAGCTAAAAATTGGCTAACATGCTCATAAGTTGATACACTGTCTTGTCCTGAGAATTTTGAAAAATCTGGGACCTTGTATCGGCTTGGCAACGGAACTCTTTCAAAATACTCTGGGTATGGATGTCGATACAGGTTGTCACCATCCCTTGGTTTTAATCCAAATTGTTCCCTCATCACGTCGGCTATCATATCGGCCCAAGGTTTCTACCGAGACCGATCTTGATGTTGTGGCTGTATCGGCTCGTCTTGATAAAATTGCGGCTGCTGATATGGGTGAGGGGACGTTCTCTGCCGATATTGCACCTGTGGTGAATGAGGCTGATACTGATAGTTGAAATTGCCTCCTGTGTGGGTCTGAGGCATTCGCGGAACGCTAAAACCTTGTTGATCAGGAACAAATTGGGCAGCAGCACTTTGTTGTGGTAAGACTGGTACTTGCTGCCTTCCCAGTGTATGCAGAATCGGCTGAACAACTGGCTGATCAAGATTGAACATAGCTGCAACTTGCTCATCTGATACTTGAGGTATGTTTTGCCCTATATGCTGAGACTGTTGTCGGAGCAGTACATGAGGATTAAACTCTACTTGCTTCTGCGCCGGCATCTCCTGCTGAGTTGTAGCCGATGTTGACGCCATCGGCTGTCCTGGGGCCGTACTTGTGGCAGGTTTTGGCTGGCTGGTCCTAAGCGACCTGTATTGCGGGAAGACCCCATCTGCTAAGAAAATTGGTCCCTTGGCTTGGTGTTCAGCAATGGTACCGTCAACCACAGACTTGATCATATTTGTTAAAGTGTTGACCAGCACTCCTGACTGGTTGATCAAAGCATGATGCACAGCATAGTCAATTCGATCCTGCAGATTCCTGGGTTCTTCAGGAGACTCCTCTTGCTTCACCCCTTTTTCCTTCCCAGAGCTTGACTCTGGCTCTTCATCGTTGGGCAAAGCTATTTTGTACCTCTGGACCACCGTTCCCGATCTGGTTTGAACAAAAGAGTGCAAGTATTGATTTTGAAGCTTGTTCATTATATCTTCCAACTCGGCCTTTTGTTCTGAAGTCAACTTGTCCACTGTCATTGGGATGATATTCTCTGGGTCAACATCAGTTGTCTTGAGGTCTACCATGGTGAAAATTCTTGAAGTCCCACCAGGCGTGCCAAAAGCGTGTTGATGCAAAAAACACACACTGGCCTGGGAGATCTGCTTAACTCCAGTGCAGGTCCAAAGATCTATTTCGGGTTCCGGGCGTGCCAATTGGTTTGATCCTGCAACCAATAAGAAACAAAGAAAGAAAACGCAGTCAAATCCACCAATGATAGCCGATCGGCTGGCTTGCCGATGACATATCATTGAGCATTGAGCCGATGCAAAGTGCATTAAATCGGCTATAATAGAGAAAGCAAGATAAAGCTAAACCTACCCAATCGGCTGTAGATATCAATAAAATACAATCTAAGTCTCAATATATATTTAAACCAAGTGATTGGGATAGATCGGACAGGGCGCCGAGACAGTATAAATCACCTATGTCTAAATATATTATAAGGCATAGATTATATATATTCATAGCATAGCCGATTGGGCAAACTTAACATGTATCGGCTAGTACTCCGATACTACTTTATACAGAGATATTACCAGAAGCAAAACATATTGAACAACTGTCAAACTGACGTTAAGATGATCTCAACCAGATTCGACAACAAGCTCAATATGTTTTATTACGTTAATATCTCGATATAAAGGGCAGATTTAATATATCAAGATAACAAGATAATTAAACCAGATAAGATCGGCTGAAACCCCGACACTACCTCTATTAGCAATCATAGACAGGCTAGAGATTGTGGTTCTAAACATGATTTAGTAGGTCAAACCTAACTGATGCAGCACCAAATATGTAAAGAAACGTAATATCTAGATGATCAAGTCGATGAAAACCTTTTCGAGATGGTACATATACTATATAATCCAGATCGATAGTAATATATAACTCTATCGGCTGCTTTCTATGAAATAGACATCAACCGATCTAAGTTATATACTGATATCAATTCAGATTATATAGTATATATGATAACTCGACGATTTACGCAAATAAGATTAGAGTGTCATGAAGATGGAAGCACTAATCCCGAGAGCTCAAGCCGCCGTAACAAGTTTTATCTCTTATCGGAGATCGAAGCCGATGCAGCCCAACTCGAAAGCAAGAACTCGCCGAAAACAGTAAAAGAGAAAAAGGTGGCAATGCGCCGAAGTTGTTGTATTGATTCGTTCTCTTTTTACACAAGCCTGGGTTCAATTTATACCCAGAATTACACAATATGTCCTTGTCGGACACGACTCTTATCTCTATTACAACTCATACTAAGGACAATTCCCTAATACAAACTCTAACCGACAACATCCATTAGGAAACTAACATTATATCCTAATTAATAGATACAATTCCCTCTTTCGGACCCAATCCGTACATGAGAATCTCCATGAAGCTCATCAACCGAACCCGACCATGACTCTGCCATCTTCTGATCGGAATCGGCTACATTGGCTAACCTTGTCTGACTCTGTCTCAGCCGATGGACACGATAGCCGACACGGTCACAAGCCGATACACACCGTAGCCGATTCGGTCACCAACCGATCCTTGCTCTGTTTCGACAACCACTGGCTTCCTCCAAATCCGCTTTGGTTTTATCTCTGATTCCAATTCTTGATCTTACCAAATTTGGTCGTTAACACATGCCTACTGAACTGACAGAAGAAACATCATTCCAATCAGTGTTGAATAACTGTCAGAAGGCAAAGATGGATCAGCTAACACAAACTTTTCATAAGATGTACTTGGAGTCTTTCAGTGTTACTCGGCATGGGAAGGTAATACAAAAAGGAAAAATAATTTTCCTGAAGCCTGAAGCAGAGACCAGTACACAAGAGGAAGTAAAAGCAAAAGCTGAAGATCCAATAATTGATGATAAGATGTCTCTGCAAGATAGAATTGATTATGAAGTATACCATGCTTTGATCAACCTGTCAAATGTGTTACTAAATACATCAACAAATGTGGTAAAAAAGGTGGTGGATGGAACCATAGTTGAGGAAAAAGCCAAAGGACCAATATAGCTCCCAAACAATGTGTTTCCCCTTACAGAACTATCAAGACTGAGATTCCAAACTCTTCATTGGGGATGCAACAACAACTGGTACAAGGGGGGCAAACATCTTAGCAGACGGTACAAAATCAGGCTTCACAATTACCTGAGGTACACAACCATCATCCACTAGAATATTTCACAATTTGTAGCCGATGGGAGAACAAACAGCCCAACAACATGTTCAACAGCCAATTTTGTCACAGCCACCAATTGGACCACAATACGTGCATGAGGTGCCACAAAATTTTCAACATCAACCGCACCAAACATACTTGGGTCAGAATATGAATTCTCACTATCAACCAATCTCACCACATCAGTATCGACCAGAACCTGTTCCACAATACCAATATAAGCCTCAGTTCAATAACTATGAGCAAATGCCATAATATGGAGGTAATGGACAGCAGCAGCAATGGGCCAATATGATTGCAAAAGTAGTGAGAGAACAATTCGGACTTAAACACAAGGATAGTGAAATCATGTATTGGTATCCATACCGAGAATATTTTGATAAGGTTCCTTTACCAAATCGATACAAGATTCCAGATTTCTCAAAGTTTTCAGGGCAAGATAATGTTTCAACATATGAACATCTTAGCCGATTCTTATCACAATGTGGGGAGGCATCGGCTATTGAAGCTTTGAGGGTTAGACTTTTCCCATTATCCTTCTCTAGATCAGCATTTACCTGGTTTTCTTTCTTGTCTTACAATTCTATCAAAGCATGGGCCGAGAAGCTGTTGGACTTGACATCTATAAGAGAAAAGTCTGATGAATCGGTTCCAGATTATATTTAGAGATTTAGAGATATGAGAAACAGATGCTATAGTCTTAATTCAACCGATTCAGAGCTTGCTGATCTAGCTTTCCAGGGACTACTTGGGCCGACAAGAGAAAGATTTTTTGCACAAGATTTTGAACGTTTAGCTCATCTGGTTCAGAAGGTATCGGCTCATGAGCACAGGTTCTAGGAAAGAAAGAGGTTCACCAGAAAAGCTAACAATGTCAACAATGTCTACAATTATGATTCTGATTCAAAAGATGAAGACCCAAAAATTAGTTTAGCAGAGTGGTCAACAAACAAGAAGACTATTATTTGCCAATGGGTTAAAGATACTAGAAAAAAAGAAAAATATAATTTTTGCCAATGGGTTAAAGATACTAGAAAAGAAGAAAAATATAATTTTTGTATCAACAAAGCCGATAAGATATTTGATTTACTGCTACAAGAGATACAGATTCAACTTCCAGTGGGTCATGTAATTCCATCAGCTGAAGAATTTACGAAAAGGAAATATTGCAAGTGGCATAATACAGGGTCTCATCATACCAATGAGTGCAAGATGTTCAGGTAGCAGATCTAGTCGGCTATAGAGCTGCTGATGCGAAAACACGACGGCCTGGGAGATTTGCTTCACTCCAGTGCAGGTCCAAATCTTAGAAAATGGGTTCCGGGCGTGCGAGTTGGTTTGATCCTACAACCAACAAGATATACAATAAAACCATGTTAGATGTACGATAGTCGATCGGCCGATAAGCCAATGACGTATCGTATAGACCTAGTCGATGTGATCTGACCGAATCGGCTGTAAGGTGTAAGGAAAATGATAATAAGCCAACCCTAAATATGTTCCATCAGCTGTAGATTAATCAAATGTGTATTTTATGGATAAAGAATATATCTGATCAGACCATAGCTGATGATACTATACTTAGGTTAAAAACTAGATACCGTATTGGGTAATAATCCGGTACAGCCTTATACAAGAATATCAATATAGGTAAATATATCGAGTCAAGCCTGATATATTTATCTAGTATGATATCCTTGTATAAGGGACAAATATAACATGAAAAGCATGATTAAAAAGGATTTAAACAAAACTAAGTACTTATATCAGATAAGATCGGCTGAAACTCCTATGTTACCCCTATTTCAATCAAGAGGGAGGCTAGAAATCATGGTTCTAATCATGACTAGGGCTTATGCAGCGCAAAGTGTAAAAAGAAACATAATATCTAGATGATCAAGCCTTTGAATGTTTTTCAGGGTAGTGGATACCTTAGCTAATCTAATCCAATTAGCTGATTTAGCCGATACCGACAAAACCTAGTAAGGCTTGGCCGACACACGTAAATCGAGCCATCGATTTAGATTAGCTAAGCTATGTGGTAATTAATAAGCCATACCTCTAGCTGAAGATCGAAATCGACGCTCAACTTGAAGCAAGAACTCGTCAGAAAGTAAAAAGAAAATTTTGGCGATGCGCCGAAAGTGTTATTGAACTGTTGTTGTTTTTTATAATACCTCGGGCTTATATTTATACCCGCATACACAAATCTTGTCCTTGTCAGACACTATCCAAAACATTCCTAAACAAACAAGTCCTAGGTGGACTCTTACCACGAAATTATAAAAGAAACTAACTCTTATTCCTAATTAATAGATATAATTGCCTCTTTTGGACTCAATTCCTAATTGACAATATCTTCAAGTCCTTCTCCGAAACCAACACGAACCTAGGCTACCTGTATCGGCTTAACCAAGTTCGATTCAAATTACCCATATCAGTTGCCCGAGTATGATTCCATATCGGCCGATACGGCTCCAACCAATGTGTTGTCAGTTCTCGGAAACCACCTTATCCCTTCAAATCTGCCTCGGATCTAATCTTAATTGTTAGCATATCTTTACCAAATTTTGCCGTTAACACATGCCCCCCAACTAACGCCCAAAACCACGCAAGTCTTCCTCGTCTTCTCCGGCGACCTCATCGACGACGCAAGCCCCTCGGCCGCGACGTCCATCGATCCCTCAACGACCGTCTTCCTTCAAGCTCAATGACCACCATCACCGACATCCCCTTGGTAAGCTTCTCAAAACTTTTAAGCCTAATTGTCTTCTTTTGCTCATCATCTCTGTTCTAGGTCGAATTTTGCATTTAGACCCCCCTTTCTTAGCAAACTTTTAATCTCTTCCCTCTTTCTTCAACTGTAGCACCTAAGAGATCAAATTGCCATTCCTGTTTTGAAAGAACCAACCCACTATTTTTCTTGGGCCGATGGGCAACACAGACCCATGCTATCTCATCAATGCTGAAACTGAGAGGATTCCTTACAAACAAACAAAACTCAACCTGGCCGATTGGCAAACTGTATTTAGATCTTGGCCCTCGAGCTTAGATGGATGGAGAAACTGGTACAAAAGAATATCAGCTGCCAAGCAAGCCATGTGGGAAGAAATAGGGATAGCCCAATGCCTAGCCTTATCTTTAGCTGATATGAAGAAGGATGAACCTATGTTGTCATCGGCTACCTATTTCTGGTCTGATACTCTCAATGCCTTCTTGTTTGGCCAAGGACTGATGACACCGACTCTGCTTGATGTTAAAATGCTTACTGGCTTGGATATAATGTCATCGGCTAATCCTTTTTCCCTGAAGATCAAATGTGAACACAAGCTATCAACCAAGAATGTAGGTGGCTGGTCAGGATACATAGCTAAGCACATCGGCACAAGCCTAGTCATTGACAGAGAACACATAGCCTTCCTCAACCTCCAGTTAGAAAGATTTATCTTCTGTGGATCAACCTGTGGTCTGACACCCAACATGCAACACTTGGCTCAAGCCCTGGCAGCAAATAAATCTATCCCCTTCGGCAAATTCTTGCTTGGAGCTGTCTACCAAATGTTAAGTCAATCAACAGCCAAACTTCTAACAAGGAACCCTGTCGGCTATGGAGGTCGTTGGTGGTTTCTGCAGCTTTGGTTGAACTTGTACACAATCAATGTAGCTATAAGAAACCCCCTATACTCATCAAGCTTCCCATCGGACCATTTTGATGATGCAGAAGCTACCACTCGCCGATGCATGTCCTTTGGTGAAGCAGCATCGGCCTACCCAGGATCAGGGCCATCGGCTGAGACCTTCCAAATATGGTTCGATCAATTTTATAATGGTTTCTCAAAGAATGTAAGGGTCTGGTTCCCATACAACAGCTTCACGGATTATGAGCTTCTAGCCGATCTGAGGCTCAATGACTTGAACGATGCAGCAAACCCAAGTTCAAGGGACAATTTTGTCGATCTCTCCATGCATCCTCCCAACAGGGGTATCTCAGGGTCGCAATGTCCAAGTGTCTGATGAATTTTATCATCCAACATCGGCCGCAAGACAACTTGGCTTAGTTCAGCTCCCCATCAGCTTGTACTTTTCATGGAAAATCCAGACAAGGGGCGTTGTGACATCAGCTCTCCAAATGGACATGATTTTGAACATTGAGGGCCCCGTGCTTGGATCTCTAAGTCATGTAAACATCCACCTCCTGCGAAGTCAACTTTTTGATAAATGGTGGAGTGAATGGAAAAAACACCTATTTCACCTATCGGCCAGCTTTTACATGACCACAATCATTCCATCCATCAGCCCCCAGGTAAATCACCCCTCTTCTTATTTCCAATCAACCTTAAACTTTGTCCTCCCAAAATCATCTAACACACTTTTCCTTGCAGGCTGTCAGCAACTCCCCTCCTTCTCAATGTATAAGTGGTCAGCCGATTGTGTATGCGCCAGTCTTGATGCCATCAGGGGACTTGGCTCCATCAATCATCGGCTTCGCTGCTCCTACAGTGGCATCTTTGCTACAAGGCCAAATCAAAGAGTCGATACCCAAAGCTGGTGGGAAGCGCAAGCAACCGGTAATTAAGAAGCTGTCAAAGAAGCCAAAAGCTGCATCCCCCAAGAAACCTGCCAATAGCAATCCCCCCTTGATTCTGACGTTGAGGAATTCTTGGATGAAGCAACCATATGGGAAGAAATTGATAAAGCTGCAGCCGATATAAGTAACACTAAAGATCAAACCACAGCCGATCCAAGGCCAGCCGATGTAGCTACTCCCACAAGATCACCGGCCAGGTCAGATGTCCAAGCTTCACCCCAACCATGCCAACGCAGAACAATTCGCAAGGTGAAGGTAAGATACAGTTCATCTTCAGATTTAACTCCGCTCAACATATTACTAGCATTTGCTTTTTGTAGCCCAAGACTGTATTGGCTATGGCCAAGGACGAGAACTTCCCGATGCCCCCCTTGTCTCCAAGTCCTCAAGTTTCTCCAGTAGCATCGGTAACCTTCAAAACCCTTCAAGCTTATTAACATCAGCCGATATAGAAACATCTAACACTTACTCCCTTTTTCAGCCAAGAGGTCCTCCGTCTGCTCCTCATCGGCCAGCTCCAAGTGATCAAGCTTCTTCTGCCGCTGGTAGCCACCATGTAGAAGAACAAGAAAAAACTATTGCTGCGCCAATGGCGCAAGTGAACTCACCAACACACAATTGTTATCGCCCCAACCTTGTTCAATTCTAACCATCAACCTTATCTTGCAGAATCTGGCCGATATGTTCTCCTTTGATATAAGACAATTTTTGGATGAGGAGGACGAGGAAACAACCAACAAGGCCAAGTCCCCAATCTTTGATGACCTAAGAGCAAGGCTCCTGGATATAGCCGATCGGTTGGGATCTTCTTTGGATGCATTGGTTGCCAACTGTGGGCCGATCAGGAGCAGGTTCCAAGAAATTCAAGATCAACTTCCTGAAAAGCTTGCAGATATCATGTCCCCAGCCATGTTCTTGGAACAACATCAATTTAAACTCCAAAGGGCAAAGCAAAGAATAGCCGATCGGTCTGAACGCCAAAGCATGGAGGCAGCCATTGAGACCAACCGACAGCAAGTTAATGAGAACAAGACGAAGTTGGATGAACTGATCACTGGTCCAGAGGCAACTCAAAAGAGCTCGATGATCTTCAACAACAAGAAGTTGACCTCCTCATAAAGTTGAGAGAAACCCGCACCAAGATAACTGAGGCTAAACAAAACTAGCCAATTTCCCAAAAGCTATTGAAGAGCAAATGACCAAGTTAAAGGCATCAGCCAAACATCTTTCAGGACTCAACAAGACCCTGAAGCCGATCCCTGGAACTGAAGCCGATGACGCACGCATAATTGATGAAGTTGAACAAATTCGCCTGGTGCGATATCGGCAATCCAAAACTTCTTGGGTTAATGTAAAAACTTTTAACTTGCAACAAATTTGTCCTGGAACACTTAGAGACCTTTTGTGTAATATATTCATCGGTTTCAAAGCCGATTTTAACTCCGATACTTGCGTTTTCTATGTCTTATTATATTTTTGGTCTAAGGGCGATAATACATATCGACTTTCTTGAGGCGATGTTACCATACGTCTGCTTTATCATACATCAGCTAAACAACCGATTATGAATTGATCCAAACACTTGGATAATATTTCTTCAAATATTTTCCATTCAAAGCTCTCCCAAAAACTTCTCCATCAAGACCTTTAATCATGTATGCATTTTTAGCTACACAACGATGAATCCGATAGGGTCCTTCCCAATTAGGCGACCACTTTCCAAATTTGTTATCCCTTGTCTTTATCGGCAAAATCAACTTCCAAACAAGTTCTCCTTCCTCAAATGTCTTTGGCACAACCTTTTCATTATAATATCTTGAAACTCTTTCCTTATCTCTTTTGATTTTTTCTAGAGCACACAATCGGAGTTGCGCCAAATCTTCTAAATCATCGATCATCAGGTTCTGATAATCATCGGCCGATAACTCATTTTGCAAAGAAATCCTTCTTGAACCGATGTTAGTTTCCCAAGGCAAAATAGCTTCATGCCCATATACAAGTTGATAAGGTGACACTTGTGTAGCTCCATGACATGCCATCCGATAAGCCCATAGTGAATCGGCCAAGGTAGTATGCCATTTTTTAGGTTGTTCTGCAATTTTCCTTCTAATCAACTTGATCAAACTCTTGTTAGACGCCTCAGCTTGCCCATTAGCTTGTGCATAATAAGGAGATGAATTCAACAATTTGATGCCCATACTATCAGCAAACTAAATAAACTCATCGGCTACAAAGATAGATCCCTGATCTGTTGTTATTATCTATGGAATACCAAACCGATAAATTATATGCTCCTTAACAAAATTGATGGCATCCTTGGAATCAACTTTCTTTAAAGGAACTGCTTCAACCCACTTTGTGAAGTAATCTGTTGCCACCAAGATGTATTTATGCCCTTTGCTCGATGGTGGATTAATTTGGCCGATCATATCAATTCCCCAACCTCTAAATTACCAAGGCTTAATAATTGGGTTCATAGCCGATGCTGGCGCTCTTTGGGCTGCTCCAAACTTCTGACAATCTTGACATCCCTTGTAATACTTAAAGCAATCTCCAGCATTGTCGACCAAAAATATCCAACTCTTCGAAGTAACCATCTCATCTTATGGCCGATTGATGTCTTCCACAAATACCCTCATGCACTTCACGCATAACAATTTTGGCTTCTTCCAAATTTAAACATTTAAGCAAAACTCCATCAATCATCCGATAATATAAGTCATCACCAAGCAAAACATATTTCAAATCTTTATACTTTAATTTTCTTGACGCCGACTAAGAAGGATTCTTTAAATACTTGATAATATCATATCTCCAATCATCGGCATCAACTTCTACAATCTCAATTTCAACATCCTTTAACATCGACTTCATATTCAGCTTGATTATTTGTATAATAAGGTTTGATTGTAAAGGAAAACTCAAAACTTGCCCGCCGAGGCGATATAAACAGTAAGCTGATGCCACAACCATGTGTACAAATAGATCCATCAAAAAACAACGTCCAAGGCATCATCTCAACATAATCAATCGACTCACCCCAGTGTTGAACGATAAAATTGGCAATTTCTTGTCCTTTTACTGCCTTAGCCAATTCATATCTAAGATCAAATTCTGTCAGAGCAAAAATACACTTCCCAACTCTACCTTTTAAAACTGGAGCCAATAGCATGTACTTAATTACATCAGCCTTGCAAACTATTATGCACTTATTTGAAAGTAGATAATGCCTCAACTTTGTACATGAAAATTATAAACATAAACACAATTTCTCAATAGGGGTATATCTTGTCTCTGCATCCAAAAGTCTCCTGCTAAGATAAAATATTGCTCTTTCTTTTTCATCAATCTCTTGAACCAGAACTGAGCCGATAGACCTCTCATCGGCTGACAAATAAAGCTTGAAAGGAATCCCCTTCTAAGGTGGCATCAACACTAGAGGTGAACTTAAATATTCCTTGATATTATCCAATGTCTTTTGTTGCTTCTCCCCCAAACAAATGATTGATCGGCTTTCAACCTCAACAATGGAGTAAAAAGGCTTAATTCTTCCTGACAAGTTAGAAATAAATCTTTTTATAAAATTAACTTTGCCGATCAATAATTGCAACTTGGTTTTATTCTATGGAGGCCCAATATCTCTGATAGCATTTATGCTCCTTTGTATTAATTCAATCCCCCTTTCATGAACTAGAAAACCAAGAAATTGTCCAGTCAATACACCAAAAACACATTTATTGGGATTCATCTTTAAACCATACTTCCTTGTTCTCTCCAGCACTCTTCGTAGATCAGCTATATGTCCATTAATCTCTTTAAACTTCACAACCACATCATCAATATAAATTTCAACCAATACACCAATGAGATCATGAAATATATAATTCATTGCCCTCTGATATGTAGCACCAACACTTTTTAATCCAAAGGTAATTACAACCCACTTATACAGGCCGATTGCACCAGGACACCTAAAAGCAGTCTTATGAATATCTTCTTCAGCCATAAAGATTTGATTATGTCCTGCGTTACCATCCATAAAGTTTATGATTTTATGTCCAGATGCAGCATCAACCAATAAATCAGCAATCGGCATTGGGTACTCATCCTTGGATGTAGCTTTGTTCAAATCTCTAAAATCAATGCAAACTCTAAGCTTCTCATTCTTCTTGATCACTGGCACTATGTTTGAAACCCACTCAGCATATCGGCAAGGTCTTAAAAAATTGGAATCATAAGTCTTGTAATCTCTGCCTTAATAGCATCATACATCTCAGGCTTGAATCATCTCTCACTACTACAGGAAACAACATAGGTGCCGGTTCGGAAGGCCGCATAGGTGCCGGTTTTTGGGCCGGCACCAATTGGTCGGCACTAATGACCCAAGTCATTGGTGCCGGTTCCTGAACCGGCACCTATGGGCATTATAGGTGCCGGTTCGTGTAAAGAACCGACACCTATAAGGGTCTCAAGGATGTCCTCACAAGCCCATAGGTGTCGTCTCTTTACACGAACCGGCACCTATAGTACCATATAGGTACCAGTTGTTGTATTAAACCGGCACGTATAATGCTATAGCAAGAAAAAAAGGCTGGGTTGACAGATATTGTTCATTCACATGAAACACACTTCACAGAAATCCCACATCATCAATTCACAGAAATCCCACATCATCAATTCACAGAATACAATTCACAGAATAGATGTGCATCCAAACCAATCCCACATCCCACATCAATCCCACATCCAAACCAGGCCAAGCAGCACCAAAGTTATGGGTTTTAGCCCTTCTCCAGAAATAGATGAGCCTAATGGAAAATTACAAACCTTTGTACAAGGTCTTAAAAATAATATTCTCTCCATTGCTGTTGACAGAACACTATCTTGCACCAGTTCATAATTAGTATTATCTGATCAAAGTCAAAAAGCGATTGATCCTGTGCAAGTAGGTAGTGAGAGTACATAGATATAGAATAATAATCAGGTGATCACTGCAAAACCTACGCAGAATGCACTATCATGAATAATTGATCAAGATAAAGAAATAGAGACAATTGTAGATTGACTTATCTCGTCAAAAATGATGAGCATGCAGCAACTTGTTTAATGTCAAGTCACCAAACAATGCCAATATTTGCCAATTATAGGTAGCTCTGCCGTGTACCTTCTGAGGTGAGCCACATACTCCTGCCTGCTCATGTTCTTCATCTCCTCTAGCTCCTCCTGGTAATCCTCCAACTACCCCAGCAAATGGTGAAAACAAACATCAGTAATATAGTAACATCATAACTACAGTCATTATTCACAGTGCCCTTGAGCTAGAACTCTAAAATCTAAACTAAAATGTGCACTGTTTGCTTGCAAGAAATACTCCTAATCAGTTGATAATTTAATCACCGGGAAGTTGATGTGCGTGGAAGGGCCCCAGTACTTCAGCGCTGCAAGATCATATGCCCTTGCAGCCTTCTCCTCCATGTCATACCCACCTAGCAAGGTTACATTGCAATCTCAAAATCACATCTTTGTTTCCAAAATTAATCAATTCATCCCAAGTACTTGTACTGGTACTCACCAAGATACACTGCAGCGTAGTACATGCCAGAATATATACACACCAATCAATCCCCATGGCAAAAAGATCCAGCAAGACGATCATGCAGGAATATATACACATTTCATCAGCATTTAAAACATAAGAAAGTGGGATTAATCACAATGTCAAATTTCTCTAAACTTGGCGGCCTTTCCTGGTCTGGCCTTCCTTCTTGCAGCTGTTGTCCCAGAGGTGCCAGTTCATACCTCCCAGTCCACCTATGCCTGCTTTTTACAAGGTTTTACTTGGGGTTAAGTGAAGTTGGGACGGGGAAGCAATGGCGCCATGGCAGATAAAAATATTAAATAGAGAAAATTAATACATGGTTAGATATATAAGTGTCAAAGAAAACAAATAGATAAACTTAATTCATGTTCAAGACATTAAGAAAACCACATCAATCCAAATAACTAATCTACAAGATACTTAGAAAATGTTTGAAAGGTTCTGCCCACTAATTCTAAGTCTTCATATGCTTTGTCATTGATCGGTTATCTAAAGTGTCACTAGGACCGCCAGCCTCAATGAAACCCACTAGCCCAGCAGGAGCTTTCGAAATGTTGTATGTGCCTTTCGACGAGATGATATGGTTGTAGATGAATCCACATAGTTGTTCAGCGAGGCCCAAGCAAACATGTGGCAGCAATTACTTGTCGGGAGCTTTAATTTCTGCAAATGGAAGGATTGAAGATGTGAAAAGATACTATGTGTTTAGAAAATTGGATTTACGTCTTAAGAAACATGGCGAACCTCAGCATCCGTAATTTTCCAGTTGCCGTCCTCCATGAAAACCCACATAAATCTCATCACGTAGAACCCACATGTGCTGGTGCCCGGATCCTAACGTGAGCAATAAGGGTGGCACCAAACTCGGAATGTATTTGCACACGAAGCGTGTCGAATACACTTCTTCTTATACTTCACAAGTGCCTTATCTAGGATGTCAATGAGAGATTGGAAGTTGGCTTGCGGTTTCCTCATTCCATCCATGACGACAATCTTGGAATCGTTTAAATGGATCACAAGAAGAATCCAGTGAGGCCTACATACAAAGGGAGAGAACAATTAACATCTTAAAGTACAAATGGGAGGTACAACGATAATGCCACACTTACTTAAAGTGATACGGCAAAAGGATGGTATTCATGTCTTGCAGATTGACAAAGGATGTGCAAAGGTAGTTCAGCACTGCTTGGGAGGACTGTTCGCCTGCCTCAATATTACAGGAATTGACTATTTGTGGATCGAGGAATCCTAGCTTGTTATGGGTCGCTCTACATTCAAGCACCCCCATTCTGCATAAGGAAAAAAATTAGACATGCAACGAGGATATCTACTTAGAAAAATGGCGAGTCTCTCAAATTGCGAGGGGTCAAGTATACTTACAATGCTCATAACTAAATTACCGATAAATCTAGCTCTCTCAGATTGTATAGATGAAATAGTTCTTTAAATGGGACCCAAACTATACCATCACAGTGATGAAAGTCCTCGTCCCTGTAAAAGACGGGGAACATCTCCTTACCCTCCTTGGCCATTTGTAAGTACCACACTTCTACCCTTCTCATTTGAGTACAATTGCCAACGACCTTGCGGTATTCGTCGGTAGTCAAAGAATGACCGAGCTTGAACTGAGCTGCCAACGGGGCCTTCTCAATATTATCCACATCAGACAAACTTTTCAGCCCTGCACCTTTTAGAAAGTCTTGCACAGTCGTGCTAGCCTCATCTTCCTCGAATTCTTTCTTGGAAAATTCTTGCAATCCCTTTTTCCTAATTGTGCGTCGGAAGTCCGTAATAGGTGGCTTTGGGGTAGGTGGCCTTGCCATGCGAATGAAGTGATCCTGTACTTCAACTGGCACTTTCACGTTTGCCGCCTCCTTTGTTTTGTCCCCTTTATGTCTAAGGAGCAATGTTATGCTCCCGCTCATCTCCTTTTTTTCCTTCAAAGATGGCTCTGACCTGTTAGGCAATGACACCTTCTTGGTCTTCTTCAAAGATGGTGGTTCAGATATATGGGAAGTTCTACAGAGGCGCCCCCTCTTTTTCGGCAGGTCTGAAGAAGCTAGGCTCTGATGTGCTACCTCTGGAGGAGATGGGCTCTTACGTTGTGCCGGTGGAGGAGACAGGCTCTTATGTGGCAATGGTGGTGGAGTTGGCATCCTTTAGCAAGCCCTTCAGAGCTAGACCCACATCGCTTGGCTCGTCATCACCATCTCCTGAAGGGAAGATAATGAAACGCTTGCGCCATAGGATTATGTTGTGGATGGCTTCTCCAAGAGTGTTCACCCCCTCCTCTAGAGCAAAATCAAGCTGCACTGCCCTGTATCACCTCGACACGTCCTCCACTTCGACCCTTGAGTAGCCACCTGGTATCGGATTACCGTGTATCCTTCCCCCTTCCATTACGGGATGTGCCATAATGCGTGCCACCTCTTGAATGATGTTTTGAAGTGGCACATGCAGCCTACATGCAGTACATATAGTGATGTTGTCCACGGGGTAACGAGCCGTGTCCGGTTCTTGAGGAATCTCAGTTGAAGTGCAGCTGCTTTTTCTCCCACCTAGACTGGTTACATGGCCGGCATCGCCTCCATCCTGACCTTCGTGCCTCGCCATTATCAGTGCCATTTGTTTCTTCAGTTGCCTTATCTCTCTTGATTGGTCTCCAGAATTCTTATTGCTCCTACACCGGTACCTATGTTTGTCTTCAGGAAAACCTTCCCTCCATGGAACTAGACCAACTCCTCTTGTGCGTCCCGGATGCTCAGGGTTCTGCAATGCAAGTGTGAGCTCATATCTCTCCCTGCTCGCAACAAAATAACCCTCTGAGGACTTTTGATGGGCATCGTGGAGCTTTTGGGACACTTCTTGCTCTCGAGGACCCTTGTGTACCAACTCGCCTGTATCCGAGATTGTTGACCCTCGGGAGTATTGGTAATTCTTTCCCCGTTGACACCAGCCTTTGTCTCGATCTCGATTCCCTTTTGCAGCAGCTCATCTTCTCGGAGATGCCATTTGGCTACGTTCTTAGCATATCCGCCAGGGCCGAGACGGTGAGGGTACCGGTTTTTGGCCGCATTGGCTTTGTTCCTTTCGCTAATCTCCTTTGCCTCATCTGATGTTCTGTAGGCCACAAAGTCATCCCAGAAAAGACGACACCTTTGATAATTGGCATCTTCAAAATTTGGTGTCAGGCCCTTCTTGATAAACCTCTTGTTAAGGTCCGTCTTCCACTTCTTGAAGCTGATGGACATCTTCTTAAGGGCCATGGACTTTGCGAGTTGTTCTGAACCCTCGGGAAACTAGAATGTCCGCTTCAACTTTTCCCTGGCAAGTTCCTTGTCTCTATCTGGTACCGTCCACTCCAATTCATCTCTATCACTGCTCTTCCAGTGTCGGTACTTTATGGGGATGTCATCCTTCACGATTACACCTATAGCATTGGCATATGGGGTTAGGGCCGATTCTGGAGCTGTAGTGTAACGCCCGCGTTTTTCTAAGACCGTAGTTTAGCGTCGCTCTTTCTTTTTGTTCAAAATCTCCAAAAATTTCAAAGTTAGTTTTAATTTTTGTTTTTATATATTTCTCGGTCGTATCAAATCGTTTCCTTCCCGTCCAAATATTCCGAAATACTTTTGGACTTCTACCGCCCGGTGTTTATCCGTTCCATTTTCACTCGGAGATTCTTTGCACTTTCACTAAGCCAGGCAAACAACTTAGGCTCATCCAACACTCGTGCATACATGTTTCTTTATTTTCCTAATCTCCTAAACTCCCTGTAAAACCGACGGTTAGGCGCCGTCCTGCCAGTACACAATGAAAATTTGGCACCGTCTCCATCTTCTCCGCTCAAGTTAGGCACCGCTCCGCGCCGCTCGCCGAGCAAGTCAGGCAGCAACACTCGCCAGGGGAGCCTGTAGATGCAGGAACATGCACAGGTGCATCAATGGCCGTTCTCGTCGCCAAGTTCCTCCTCCCGAATCACCCTGGCAGTATAAATACCCAAGAAACTTACCGCGGTGTTCCTTAGCCAATTCACCACTCCATTTTTACCACTCCGGAGCCGAGTCGCCGATGTCCCGGAGTCCGTCGCGTCGAGGTGGCCGACCCCTTCGTCCCCTTCTTCTGTTCTTCCTGTTCAGTCCTCCTCCTTCCTCCGCTGCCGAGCCCCCTCCCTTCTGCCGGCACCAAGCCGCCGCCCAGCCGTCGTCCCCGCGCCACCCAGCCTCCGACCAACGTCGCTCCCCGCCGTGCTGCAGCCGACGCCAAGCTGCCGGGGCGCTGCCGCCTCCCAGCCGCCTAGCCAACGCCGCCCTCTCCCCTCCCCGCCGCACAGCCGTCGGCCCCGCGCCGCCCAGCCGCCGGCCGACGCCGCCCCCGCCGCCGCCCAGCCGCCTGCCCGCGCCAGGCCGCCTGCTCCTCCTGCTGTTCGGGAGAAAGAAGAAAGAAAGCAGAGAAAGGAAAGAAGGAGAGAGAGGAAGAGATAAGAAGGAGAAGAAAGAAAGAAAAAAGAAAAAGAGTGGGACCCACGGGCCTTCCTCCTTTGACCCCTTTGACCTGACAGCTGGGCCCCACTCGGAATATTCCCTGGAATATTCCTCTCTATTATATTAACCCTCCAAAAATCCCCAAAAACTTCAAAAATCCATATCTTTTCATCCCGAACTCCGTTTGACTCCGTTCAAATTCCAGAATCTTTCTAAAATTCCCCTCTATTTATTGCCACTTTCTTTTTCGTGTTTTGTTTTTTTTTAGCAGTGGTTTTATGTATTGTTTGCTTTCTCGTGTTTAGAACCCGAGTCGGACGGAGGATTCGCGCAGGAGTTTGACGCTCCGTCCGTTGTCACGGAACAAGACAAGCCCCCTTGATCACTTATTGCACCTATATTTTAAATTAAATATTTTGTTTGCCAAATTGCATGCTTTAGGTTACACTGTTTTGGCCATGATTCAAATATGGATCGTCGGACCTTCCCAGTTGTTGCACTTTTACTATATAGGAATTGATGACCCCATTCCTTTGTAACTCCACTACATATTTTGCATCGGTATTTATAATGCCGAAGTAGATTACCTATAGGTCACGATTGTTCTGTCGTGAGGGAAAAACTGGGATACTTATTATTACTCTTTTATTTTGAAAACCCGGTGAGATGTCGGTATGGTTAAGAAGAAGAAAAGTGTTTTGTAAAAACCTGATGATGCGGGAGTCAGTACCTTGGTAGTTTGGCTACGTATTATCCATAAGGACCTTTTCCTTTGGGAAATTCATCTGAATATATGACAGTACGACCACACGGGTATAATGGGATGCCCCTGGCTGAGTAAATAGCTAAAACATAGGTGTCCAGCATGTTAGCAGTTGAGGAGCACTGGTATGGTGGCGGGTATGGCAATCTCCTGCAGTGGGGATGTGTCGGAGTCCATACGGTGGGGCCTGAGTAGATGAGGGCTTGAAATTTAGCCTGATGCTTGGTGGAGAGATTCCACCCAACTGTGGGACACGGGATATTTATGGGTTGGTTATGGAAAAGCCTTGTAGCGAGCTCTCCTTTGTCGGCCATGTCTGATCCACATGTGTTCGATGATGCGAGAAGTCCGCGACGTGTGGGTAAAGCGTGCAACCTCTGCAGAGTTTAGTCAAACTGTTTAAACAGCCGTGCCCACGGTCATGGGCGGATGTGAGGTGTTTCTCATAGCGTAGTGTTTGCTTTATAAATTAATTCTTGGATATGGGGACCGTGACCAGAGTTTGCCTTTGTGGCGGACGGCCAGCCTTCGTGGTTGGGAACGAGTCTGTGTGACTTGGGGTGTCAATTGGCACCAAGGTGTGGTTTGGGCTGAGATGGCCGAGGTAAAGTGGCTGAGATGGCTGAGCAGTGCTGAGATGGCACGGTGTCTGTATTGAGAATTACTACAGTGACAGGTTGTTGCAAAGCAACCTGTAGAGTGGAGTAAGGCGTGAGCCTTACTTCGAAACTAAAAACTGTCACACTAGAGGTTTACAACTAAATTATTTATAAAACCTGGTTTTCCAAATAAAACCGTTCCACCCGTTGTTATTGGCCTTGTGTGTCATATTTTTCCCGGGCTTGCTGAGTACACTGAGTACTCACCCTTGCTATTATTATTTATAGAGTTAGAAGAAGGATACCCTGACCCTTCCGCCAAAGCCTACTTTCAAGAGCAGGCCGAGTACGACTTCTCTGGGTTTCAAGCCTAGTTCCCAAGCATAGCCTGTGGATTTATGGTTGTCATTATGCTTCGTGTCACCCTCCACTGTTGTTATGATTCCGCTTGCGTTTACCTTGTCCTTTCAGTCTTTCTACCAGTTTGGGGTTTGTCCACGACGGTAGTAGTTTGAGACCTCCAACAATGTTGTAATAAAAGCTTTGTATTTCTGGATTCCACTATTATCCTGTGAGTACCAGCTCGTGTATCCTGGGACTGGTACTGTAACCACAGATAATGTTGTGACCTCCAGCCTATGCCGATTGATTTTCTGGACCAGCATAGTTTGGGGCGCCACATGTAGGGGTCCCATCTGCGGCGGACTCTGTGATAGTATATAGACCCGAGGGCATCCTAGTTGGACCTCTAGCCCTTCTTCTTCCCGATGAGGTTGAAGTATTCGCACAGTGCGCAGTGGCCAAAGGATCAACCTCCTTTCAAACAACGGTATAAATTAGTCATTCAAAGTGTATATATACAATTAACGTCTTATTTGTTCTAGATGGGTTAATTTACCTCTACGTTATGGGGAGGGGGGGTTATCACCGGGCTGGTTCAAGTTTAGAAAGCCAGTTGGGCTAACATTAGCACCGTTGCTTTCTCCAGAATTTGCAGGCCTATCGTTGCCTTGTTCCCCTGACATTTCTGATGTACACCTAGACTATCTTTTGTAAAAAAGTGAAGAATAAAGTGAAGAGAAAATACAATATCAAGTTCTTTGTCTTTTTTCTCGAAAAAAGGACTTGACTCATTAGCTAACATGTTTCTGAAATGTACTGGATGTATTTTCAGAAAATATTGAAATTCAAAAATAGAAAAATGTGCAGAAGAATATGATAGCAGTTCAGACAAACACTCATGCATGCAAATGGGGCAGTTTACTTGCATCAGTCCAATGGGGCAGCAGTCCAATTACCATCTTGGTCCCACAGCCCACTAATACAAGTAGATCACATTACATTGCCTCCTAATCTGTTGTATAAGGGACAACGGAGAACCAGACCAAATTTAAACTAATTGTTGTGTTATGCTTAGCATAGCTATATTTAAGATCTAGCTCAATGCATCCTGTGCAAGTTGGCAATATAGAAATAATGGCACTTTCAGTTGCAGAAAAAAGATCAGCAAGAATGGTATTATACTTAATTCAACAAGCTGTTGTATAAGTGAGGTTGACATAAATTAAAAGTTCATCAGCAAATTGCATTTAATTTTCAACAAATTGCATCAACAAATTGTAGAGGAAAGGGGAGGGGAGGGGAGGGGAGAGGAGAGGGAAACACACCTTTGATCATGCCTTCGAGCTCCGGTGGTGGACGGTGGTGAAGAAGGGATGATGACGACACCTTGGTGTTCCGGGCGACGATGATGGGCGATCATGGAGCAAAGGCGGCGGCGGCAAGCTAAACACTGAAATTTGCACCCAAAAAATTTTTTAACACAAGATGATAAATTAATAGGTAGATAGCTACCAAGAAATCAGTCCCTGTGATTGTAATTGGAACTGTAATTCCGTTTGTAATAAGTTCAGTAATCAGTGTACAAATGAAAGAGTAGTAGCAGCTGCAGCAGCAGCAGTGCTGAAAAAAAGAGTAGTAGCAGCAGCAGCAGTGCTGCTTGGATACAGCAGCAGCAGCAGTTCTTCTTTTATGGATATATTCTCATTAATGGAGTCATTGAAAAATACCAAATAAAATGGCCAAACCATGGATACCTTAACATAAAGGATTCATTCATAACTTGTTTGGTAAATCATGCAAATTATTCTCTTTTATTGAACAGCAATCTCAGTTTCAGCAATCAAACTTTATTCTAGCTCTGTGCAATTTGTGCAAGAAATTCGGCGATATATATACAACCTACCTTACTACTACATATTTATAGTTTCAGCAATCAAAGAATATGTACTTCTGCCAGTTTAGTTTCAAAACCAGATGTATCCTGGCAGCTACCCTACTAGTACATTCAAGGTTACAAGTCAATCACATTTGCTAGTCCAGTTGCAGTGCAACACGCTTGATGGGGCAATGCCTATCTTCACTAACCATTCTTAATCTTGGCACTAACAGATTTCAGGTGGAGATTGTGCCATTGCATGGACTGTCATCTCTGACTGCCCTAATTTTGCAAGAAAACAACCTTCATGGTGGCATCCCTTCTTGGTTAGGAAACCTCTCTTCACTAGTTTACCTAAGCTTGGGAGGGAACAGATTAACTGGAGGTATTCCTGAATCATTAGCAAAACTTGAGAAGTTATCTGGACTTGTTCTTGCTGAAAACAATCTTACAGGTAGCATTCCTCCATCCCTAGGAAATCTTCACTCTCTTATAGATTTCTATGGAATGTTGCAAGCCCTGGGTACATTCCTTCTTCCATTTCCAATCTGTCCTCTCTCAGAATATTTAATGTACAGATTAACCAGCTAACAGGATCATTACCAGCTACCCTACTGCTACATTCACTGCAATTTGTTTCGAGTAAACACTAGCTGGCAACTGAATATATATGGACACTTAGTTTTTCTTTCATAAGTAGCAAAGCATGGACAATAATATGACTCATTTCAGATTTCCCATCTTTAACATGTTTTGCAAGTGATGTAGTTAAATTAATGGAACAAAACAAATTAAACCACTTACAGACTCAGAATTTGAAAAGTTATAAGAACCCTAATACAATTCTCACAATCAGCTAAACTGGAATTGGGAAGTAACTAGGATGGCAAGGCAAATAGATTTAAACTTAAATCACATTATCACAATGTGTTAAAATTGGGATCACTGATTGCAAAGCATTCGGATGGACCATATCCAAAACGAACCTTTGAACGATGACGATGGTGGACGACGGCAAAGAAGGGAGCCGACCCGATGGCGAGGAGGTCCATGGCGATGGTGGACGCGCGGGCACTGGAGGTTGACGGCGAATGGATGGAGTGGGGGGAGGAGGAGGTCGACGGTGATGGCGGGCGGCCGCTGGAGGTTGACGGCGGATGGATGGAGAAGGGGGAGGAGGATGGCGACGGCGATGGTGGGCAGGCGCTAGGGGTGGCGTCGGCACTGGTTGGAGCGGGGGGAGGAGGATGAGCTCCGTGGTGGGGGATGGAGCGGGGGGGAGGAGGACGACCATGGCGATGGCGGGTGGCCGCTGGAGGTCGAGGGCGGATGGATGGAGCGGAGGGAGGAGGACAACGGCGGCAATGGCGGGTAGACCCTTGAGGTTGACGGCGGAAGGATGGAGCGGGGGGAGCATGACGGCGGCGGCGATGGCAAACGGCGGCGCAGGCGGCGAGGCAGAGAAGAGAAGGGAAGAGAAGAGGAGGCATCGATCGGGAGATGTATATATGATCCTAATAGGTGCGGTTATTAATCACAACCGGTACCTATATGGCCTAATAGGTGCCGGTTATTAATTACAACCGGTACCTATATGGCATAATAGGTGCCGGTTGTATATAACAACCGGTACCTATTAGGCCATATAGGTACCGGTTGTAATTAATAACCGGCACCTATTACAGCAAATCCATTGTCGAAACCTAATTTCGGCAATAAGAAACTGGGGGTATCAATCAAGTGCCTAATACAATGGGTTAGTGAACAAGAAAGATTTAGACAGGTTCAGGCCTTCCCTAAAGAAGTAATACCCTACTCCTGTTTCGGTGGTTTAGTTCCGCCGAGTGGTTTATTGATTTCTTGATCGGGATGTATGAAGAAAACCTAGCTATTGCTATTATCTCCAACCTATCCCTCTCGGGACGTCCTACCCTCCTTATATAGGTATAGAGGGCAGGCTCATAAGTTGAAAACCTAATCAACATATTATATTAGACTCCACAATATTCCCGACTAAGACTATAAGCCGTTCCTTATTACAAAAGGCAACGTAATACTCAAGTCCTAGTTAGTCACATAATCACAACACATAACCTATCCCCTAAAGTCAATTGGATAAGCTAGCCGTGTGGGTATATGGTACCCATAACCTCCACAGTAGCCCTTGAGACCTTCACAGTCGACAAGATATCATAGCATAAAGCAAAAATAACACACAGCCGTGTATGTCCATATCTGTCACGCCCAGAAATTCGCTAACCAGAAATCCAAGCAGAATGTGTATTAAAATCTCTGTCCAGGACCAGCCAGGGTACACAAACGACATAGTTGACATATAGATCCACGTCTTACAAACACCATAAACATCTCTTACATAAATGCAGCGAAAAAAGGTAAATAAGCTATTCTAGTTAACTAGACGCTCGCAGCATGGCAACTCCATTCCACAGGCATCCTTGACGGTAACCACAAGCCTACTCCTCAGAATAGCCTCCATCTGAAACATACTCCTCCTCTGGTGTGGGGGAAAAATGAAGCAAGACTGAGTAGTACCCACTGTACTCAACAAATCATACCGGAATAGGAGTAATGATGCAAGTAATAACAAAGGAGGCTAAAGGGGTTATTTGCATAAAATGCGCATTTGAAGACAACAGTTGAATACAGTAAAACAGTTGAATTAATTTATCAAAATTGAACCATCACTGTCCAACGCTACACCACGTCGAGACAGGCCCAAACCACCACCTGAACTACACTAGTTCCATTAGGTCAGGCTATTAAAATTATAACTAATCATGGTGAATCTGGTTGATCACCCATAACGGCGGTCACGGCTATTCGAATAGTTTTACTCTGATCAGAGGTGTACAACTGTACCCACAAGACACAGTCCCACAACACGTTACCGTGCGCCAACATACCACCACGGTACACTGGAAAGGAACTGCGACAGGACCCTTTGCACAACCCTTCCTAACCAAGCGCACCACACCTCAGGTTTCACCCCCACCTTTACACCAAGGCGGGCAGCCCCCTCTCGTGCCTAGGTGAATCCGGCAGCTAATCAACGAGTACTCCCCCGCCAACCCAACTCCATCACGCCCACCCTTGCCTGGATGCGTCAGCTAGGAAAAAGCCATACTACAAATCCAGCCATTACCCATGCTGGCTTGTGGAAAGTACGATAAGTCTTCCTGGGTTTCCCGCGAACCGGTCCTTAATTGTCATGAGCACGACCATCAAAACCATGTGCTCACAACCCACCATTGTTCAGATTTGTCATGGCGAATTCACATTCTCCTTGGAATACACATTCTGCTTGGAATCCTTGGCTGGTCCTGGACAGGGATTTTAATACACATTCTGTTTGGAATTCGGGTTAGCGAATTTTTGGGCATGACAAGTTGGTATCAGAGCCGACCTTGACCGTAGGACAAGCCAACTGGAAACCCTAAGAGCCCTCTGAAACTCTTTCATGTGCATATGCCCTTAACTTGAAATTGTTTTGGGAAAAATTCGGGATCTTTGTTCTTTGGGATTTATGGGAAAAAGTTGGGTCGTTTATTCGATGGGGATTTCCTTAACTAAAGTTAGTCTGGAGTTTTTTTTTAAAAAAATTTTGATAGTAAATTTTGGTTTTCATTCGAATTCAACTTTGAAAATTTGTCTGGAAAGTGGATTAGGTTCTAGTCAAGTTATATTGAGATGCAAAACTTATTTATTTTGGTTCTTACTATTAATACTATTTTAATAATGTTGCTATTATATTATTTTCCCTTCATTTTAGGTGTCGTATTAGTTTTTATTTGACTTTTATAAAATGTTTCATGCACCAAAATTTTCTTTTCTTGCTCGTTTATTTATCAGAGTCTTTTAAATTGTTTTCTTTAATTTGGATTTGAGCATGCATTGATTTCCACCCCTTATCCTCTGTAGATGGCAGGTTATCCCCCTACGCACCGTGGTGAGGATATGGACGGATGTGTGGCAGAGCTTGCCCGCATGACGTTAGTTGTGGGTTATCCCGAAGCACCGGAGTACACTACGATTGAGCCTCTCAGTGGCGAGTTCCCGCACAGAGTTCGGTTGGAGGTTTATGGCTTTGTGGGCACCAATCTTCCCAACATGGTGACCGAGGCTTCAGGAGGCAGTATAGTACATGCTTGCCAGGAGGCCACGTATCAGATGATGACCAGGATCAGCGACAGGCACTCCTACGTCTTTTGCGCCTCTGCGTATCGCTACCACCCTCGTCGTTCTGCCACCAGCGAAGTCAGCACTTTCCGCCCGACAACGGCAGAGAACGACACCACTTTTGGGCGGATGTGCACAGTGATGCAGGGATTGGACCGAATGCACGCCGATCTCCATAGGGCATCCAAGGCCCTTAATGACCAGAAGCTGATCAAGATCGCTCGCTTGGAGGACGAAGTCGCTCGGCTCAAGGCTCAGAATGCTAGGTTGCAGGGACGTCCGGCGCCAAGTGGACTCAGGATTCGCACGACACCCAGGAAGAGGACCACACCTCTCGTGTGTATCCAGCTTGCACCACGGAACCCACCACCCACTCCCTCTCCAGCTCCGCCGCCTTCACCAGCATTCGCCCTCACCTTCGCCCCGACATCTGCGTACCAGGGTCTGGCCAATGGTAGCAGAGGATGGTTGCGTGCCACACCGAGCGGCAGCAACGGCAGTGGTTCGAGCTCAGAGCCAATCAGTGGTGACACTGCCATGGAGGATTCCAGGAGCCGTTCGGAGGAGCCAGGGGATGAGTAGGAGCCTAGCTACGACTCCACCGACTGCAGAAGCCGTTCCGAGCATTAGGCTCGTTACCCTTAGTTTTACCATTTTCTTTAGTTTGCTTTCTTGCTAGTCTCTGTGTGCTAGGTTTGTTGCTTGGGGGTTAGCCGATGGTCGATACCATGTGCCTATGGTATGGCTATCTTACTAAGGATTTTGCTTGCTGTCTTTAAGTGTTTGAAGTCATATCAGAACAATTACAGTTTAATTACAATATATTAAAGCTTAGTTGTTGAGCAATCTGTTTTGTTTCTTTTCCATCTCTTTCTGCTGGTTCTTCCCCTCCAGATGGTCAACACGAGAACGAGCGGTAACACCAGCGGCCATGAGGATCCTTCGGCGGGATCACAAGCCAATGAAGCAAACAACAATGTTCCTCCTCCCCCACCACCTGAGAATCCTACAATCGCTCAAGTGTTAGCTAGCCAGACTCAGATGATGACGGCCATGATGCAACAAATGCAACAGCAATTGATGCGGCAGATGCAACAACAAACGCAGCAGCAGCAGCAGGCCCAGCAGAACCAGCAATTTGGTCCTCCACCTCAATCCAAGCTGCCGGAATTCCTTCGCGTCCGACCGCCAACTTTCTCAAGTACCACCAATCCCATGGAAGCGAATGATTGGCTCCATGCTATTGAGAAGAAACTCAACCTACTACAGTGCAACGACCAGGAGAAGGTTGCCTTTGCCACCCACCAGTTGCAGGGTCCCGCTTCAGCTTGGTGGGACAATTATTTGGTCACCCGTCCACCCGGAACAGAAGTCACCTGGGCGGAGTTCTGCCGCAGTTTCAGGAAGGCCCAAATTCCTGACGGCATCGTGGCCCAGAAGAAGTGGAAATTCAGAGCACTCCACCAGGGTAACCGGACTGTGACGGAGTATCTTCATGAGTTCAACCGTCTCGCATGTTATGCCCCAGAGGACGTGCGCACAGATGCAGAAAGGTAGAAAAGGTTTCTCTCCGGCCTGGATGATGAGCTGACGAACCAGTTGATCTCGGGAGATTATGCCGACTTTGAGAAGATGGTTGACAAGGCGATCCGTTAAGAGGATCAACGCAATAAAATGGACCGAAAGAGGAAAGCAGCTCAAATCAGGGCGCACCAGGGGAATCAACAGAAGCCCCGGTTCATCGCCGGATAGCAGGGTGGACCTTCCACCATGATTGTCCGCCAACACCGACCCTATCAGCCCGGCAACTTCAACGTCAACAACACCGGCAACTGCAACAACAATAGTAGGCAGCCCAACCGCAACCCAGCTCCGTGCCCACCGATGGCCCCAGCTCAGCCAGTTTCCTCAACTCATCCCAGGAAGGAGCCTAACGGAAAACCATTGGTCTGTTTCAACTGCAATGAACCCGGTCACTTCGCCGACAAGTGTCTGAAGCCAAGGCGCGCAGGACCCAAGCTTATTCATGCCCGCGTCAATCTTGCGTCAGTAGAGGAGGCGCAAACTGCACCGGAAGTGGTACTGGGTACGTTTCCTGTCAACTCAATTCCAGCCATTACACTTTTTGATTCTGGAGCTACGCGTTCCTTTTTATCAAAGCGTTTTGCTGGGATGCATGGGTTATCAGTAGTAGAACTTAGAACGCCTATGTGGGTTCGCACTCCTGGGAATGAGATGACCACAGCTCATTACTGTCCCTCTGTGGTAATAGAAATCCAGGGTTCCAAATTTCTAGCCAACCTTATCCTTCTTGGTTAACAAGGCACAAGGGAGTTATCGATTGCGCCAGCCGCACTATCACTTTGGTTAATGAGAAAGGAGAACTGGTGATGTTCCAGTCGCCGACACCCCAGAAGCAAAGAGTATGCTTGAATCAGGTTGATGGGATGGAACAGACCGCAAAAGTAGAAAAGGATCTTAAGAAGTTGGAGGATATTTCCATCGTCAGGGAGTACCCTGAAGTCTTCCCAGATGACTTAACCACAATGCCACCAAAGAAAGAAATTGAATTTTGGATTGACTTAGTACCGGGAACTGCCCCGATACACAAGAGGCCCTACAGGATGGGAGCCAACGAACTGGCAAAAGTCAAGAAGCAAGTTGAAGAGCAGTTGCAAAAAGGATATATTCGCCCGAGTACGTCACCTTGGGTTGCTCCGGTGATCTTTGTGCAGAAGAAAGATAAGACCAAGAAGATGTGCGACGACTATCGTGCCCTCAACGAGGTGACTATTAAGAACAAGTATCCGTTACCTCGAATCGATGATCTGTTTGACCAGCTGAAAGGAGCAACATGGTTCTCCAAGATCGACCTACGATCAGGCTATCACCAGTTGAGGATCAGAGAAGACGAGTTGAAGGCCGCCCATCCGCACCTCTTCGTCGAATCTCGGGGTCGAGATTCCGTTTAAGGGGGGTAGGTTTGTCACACCCGGAAGTTTGCTTTCCGGGTTAAAATTCGAGAGATAAATCGCTTAAAATAAATTTTCCTTTTAACCTAGAGCAAAATTCTAATTTAAAAATATATTTATTCAAGTGGAAATGACATGGTGGAATTTTTCTTCAGTTCCCCATGTTAAAATACATTAACAGGATTTTTAGTGGAATTTTCAGAGCCCTAGAAATAATTTTAATCAATTAAAAACCCTTCACCGCAATAAACAAACCCCTGGGAAATCCTTTTTCCTTTTTCTTCTTCTTTTTCCTCCTTTTGGGCCGTTGGCCCACTTTCCCTCCCCTTCCGGGCTGGCCCAAGCCGCCCGCGCCTCGCTGCCGCAGCCACCCTCTCCCTCCCGGGCCGGCCCACGCCGCGCCTCAGCGCCCGCCGCTCCCCTTTCCCTCTCGGACCAGCCCGAGGAAAAGTCCATATTTCCTCCCTCCGTCTTCCTCGCGGCCGGCCGAACTCCGGCGAGAAATCCGGAGCCGCCGGCCAAACCCTAGCCCCGGCCCCCTATAAATTTCTACTCCACGCAGTCCCCTCTCCGTTTCCCCCCTTGCGCTGCCACCACCCCTAAACCCTAGCGCCGCCGCCGCCTCCATCTTCTCCCTCTCTG
The DNA here is from genome assembly GCA_008326285.1 of Oryza officinalis. Classification (NCBI taxonomy): domain Eukaryota; kingdom Viridiplantae; phylum Streptophyta; class Magnoliopsida; order Poales; family Poaceae; genus Oryza; species Oryza officinalis. The sequence continues at coordinate 13,555,360 of BDMV01000002.1, read as the reverse complement.
GCGAGCCTCTCTCTCCCTCTCTCTCCTCTCGGCGTCGCTCCGCCGCACGCCGCTCGCCCGGCCGCCTCCCGCGTGCGTGAGCTGCCCGACGCTCCGCTCCGCGCCCGCGCCCGCGCGAGCCACCCACCGCTCCGCGTCGGCGCTCGCGCCGGCCGCCGCGCCATGGCCGCCCCTCGGACGCGGACGGCCGCCGCGTGGCTGCCGCGTCGGCGCCACGCGTGCGCCGCGTGGCCGCCGCGTCGCCTTCCCGCCCGCCGAGTGGCAGCCGCATCGGCGCCACGCGTGCGCCGCGTGGCCGCCGCGTCGCCTTCCCGCCCGCCGAGTGGCAGCCGCGTCGGCGCCACGCGTGCTCCACGTGGTGCGCCCGTCCGCCGCCGGCCGGTGAACCGTGTCCACCGTGGACCGGGACCCCGTGCCACTAACGGGTGGGGCCCACCTGTCGGTGCCGCCGGGGACGTCAACCCTAGCCCCGCTGACGTCAGCCCTGGCACCGATGATGTCAGCCCTAGGGGATTATTGCGCAATAAATTAATTAAGGATTTTTCTGTTTAGAGTAAAAACATAGTTAATCTTCTAAAATTCATAACTAATTAATCCGGACTCCGTTTGAGTCCGTTCAAGTTGCAGAAAATTCATAAAAATGTCTAAAATCCATTAAAAATGGTTTTGTTCTCTGTTTCAGTAGACTTATAGCCTGTTTGCTTGTGTGCTTTGTTTGTCGTTTAGATTTCGGTATTTTCGATGCTCCGGTTTACTTTGAGGTTGTTGCCGAGGTCGACCCAGTGCAGGACCAAGGCAAGTCATACTTATTCATTTGATCATATTGTACCTAAATTGCAAATGTCTTATTTTTCTCTAAACATTGCATTGTTTTATAATGTCACTTATGGGCTTATTTACCTATTGTACTCAGCCTTTTATTTCAATCATCTTATTCCTTTGATAGCTTGGGAAGTAAATTGAGTAGTCGCTAGGTTAGAACATGCTTGGCCCTGCTTAGTAACAATAGCACATTAAAGGGAAAACTAATGCTTCATTATACCTAGTAGTGGTTATTTCATGTAGTTCACGATGGTTAATCGTGGATGATTAAATAATTGTCTCAACTAAAATCTGAACAATGGTGGGTTGTGAGCACATGGTTTTGATGGTCGTGCTCATGACAATTAAGGACCAGTTCGCGGGAAACCCTGGAAGACTTATCGTACTTTCCACAAGCCAGCATGGGTAATGGTTGGATTTGTAGTACAGCTTTTTCCTAGCTGACGCATCCAGGCAAGGGTGGGCGTGATGGAGTTGGGTCGGCGGGGGAGTACTCGTTGATCAGCTGCCGGATTCACCTAGGCACGAGAGGGGGCTGCCCGCCTTGGTGTAAAGGTGTGGGTGAAACCTGAGGTGTGGTGCGCTTGTTTAGGAAGGGTTGTGCGAAGGGTCCTGTCGCAGTTCCTTTCCAGTGTACCGTGGTGGTATGTCGGCGTATGGTAACGTGTTGTGGGACTGTGTCTTGTGGGTACAGTTGTACACCTCTGATCAGAGTAAAACTATTCGAATAGCCGTGCCTGCGGTTATGGGCGATCAACCAGATTCACCGTGATTAGTTATAATCTTAATAACCTGACCTAATGGAACTGGTGTAGTTCAGGTGGTGGTTTGGGCCTGTCTCAACGTGGTGTAGCGTTGGACAGTGATGGTTCAATTTTGATAAATTAATTCAATTGTTTTACTGTATTCAACTGTTGTCTTCAAATGCACATTTTATGCAAATAACCCCTTTAGCCTCCTTTGTTATTACTTGCATCATTACTCCTATTCCGGTATGATTTGTTGAGTACAGTGGGTAGTACTCAGTCTTGCTTCATTTTTCCCCCACACTAGAGGAGGAGTATGTTTTAGATGGAGGCTATTCTGAGGAGTAGGCTTGTGGTTACCGTCAAGGATGCCTGTGGAATGGAGTTGCCATGCTGCGAGCGTCTAGTTAACTAGAATAGCTTGTTTACCTTTTTCCGCTGCATTTATGTAAGAGATGTTTATGGTGTTTGTAAGACGTGGATCTGTATGTCAACTATGTCATTTGTGTACCCTGGCTGGTCCTGGACAGGGATTTTAATACACATTCTGCTTGGAATTCGGGTTAGCGAATTTCTGGGCGTGACAATATCCGAGTGCTTCCATTGCCGAGTACTTCCATCATCTCTGCCTAGGTCTCCCGAGTGCTTTATTGTCCAACAATCAAGGCTGTGAAGGGCTGAAAATGCTCCAAAAAATGATCAAAAATTTAAACTTAGGTGCATCGACTCGATGCACCTAATTAGGTGTAGCCCCCGACTATGTGTTTAGTTAAACAAACTAAGCATATAGTCAAGAACTATAATAATCATACTCATCCGAGTGAAATAAGTAAGTGTTTAGCCAAAGCCAAAACAATCATAAAAAATCATATAACACATAACCAAGGCATAGTGTATAATGATCCCGAGTACTGGCGAGCTCATTCTATCCGAGTCATTCTGCTCGAGTTATCTCAAAGCATACTACTCCGCCATCCTCAGTAATAAGTTATAATAAAGCCGAGTCGATCAAACTCATGAAAATGCGACCAAAAAATAATCAGCCTAAGCCATGATATTGGTCTTAATCAAAAATTTTCACCAAAGTGATAAGATAATATGGACATAACATAAAGTCAATTACCTTTAATAAATCAAACAGCTTTAGCAACTTATGAAAAAGTTACTAAAATAGCCATAAAAACTTCACTGTTTGTCACCTTTCAAAATGCATCGCATCAACTCCTAAAAAGTTATACGACTGCTATATGAAATGATTTTGATAGTATTGGGCAAATTACATGTGCATATTGCCAAGGCAAATTTGCTTAAGTCCCTAAAAGACGCATGCAAGCCACACTAATGTCACGGGCTGTAAGCTTCTCATGGGCCTCAGCCCAAAACGAGAAAACCTACCGATACCCTAAAAACGCCGTTCTCTTCCCCACCGCTTCATCTTCCCAAATTTCCCCTTTTCGTGCTCCTGTTCACCGGCGCATCCGAGGAAACCTAGGGCACAAACTCATCCAAATCCATCCATCCAAAAACTTTGAATTTCTCCAAAATCCACCGCGCGCACCTCATTTCCAACATCTTCTCCAAAAATCTCCAATCCCAGCACCAAACCCACTTGTCCACAACCTTCATCCATGGCGGAAGAGAGAGAAATTCCCTTCGACCAATGGGCAACCTCAGATGTAAAAGAATCCACGCTGAAGGAGATGGTGAAGGACGGAGTCCTCCCGGCGAAGGAAATCATCGGCTAGCGCCCGGCGTGTGGGGAAGAGTTCCCGACTCCTAACACCAGTGAGGTCGTTGTCTTCACACATTTCTTTTACTGCGGATTTGGTCTTCCCACTTCCGATTTCTTCCGTGGCCTCTTAGAATATTACGATCTCCAAATCTATCACTTAAACCCAAACTCCATTATGCACATCGCCATTTTCATCCACGTATGCGAAGCTTTCTTGGGGATTCATCCTCACTTCAACCTCTTCCGCCGAACGTTCTCCATAAAAGCCCACTCGAACAAAGACAATCCTTGCGTTGTCGGTGGTGCTGGATTCCAACTCTGCGGAACTCTTCGCAGAGATTACTTCCCTCTCCCCTTGAAATCCTCCAACAAGGGCTGGCACGCAAACTGGTTCTATATTTCAAACCCAGCCCCCAGCTTGCCCGATTTCATCGGCCTTCCACCAATACAGCGAGCCAACTGGAATACTCCGCCCGAAGGCCAAGACTGGATCGAAGCAAACAACCTTCTGGCTAAAATCCTTGAGATGAAGAATGAGGGACTTCAAGGAGAGCAAATCACTCGGCACTTCATCAAGTCCCGACTGGTGCCAATCAAAGCAAGATCCAAGCCGACATTCGAATATGAAGGTCAGAGTGACCCCAATCGAGAAGATAAAGCATCCCTCGACTTCCAAGTCTTATGCGCCCGGATGTACAAGATCTCCTCCTCCGGGATCGCCATCGACTATAGCCACAAGCTGCCGGTTCCTCCTTTTAGCCTTCTCCGGCCACCTCCAGCGGTAAGCTGCCTCCTAGCATAATCCATCTTTCAATTCTCTTATAATCTTCATCATTTCTCAATAAGTTCTTGTTTGCAGGCAAATGCTTTAATCGTTTCTCGGCCATTCAAGGTCTATCATGAATATACAACAGCCTAGCCGACTGTCAAAAAATCGACTGGAGGCCCGAAGATCAAACCCCAGATCAAGAGCAAGAGAGCTACAGCTGCTGTCGAAGAACCTAGCAAACATGCTAGCAAGCAGAGAAAATTGATCATGGACGACTCGAACGACGACGCCGAGGAAGTTCAGACTCCTGCAGCCACCATAAGCTCTCCCAGGCCAGCACCAGATCTGCTCCAAAAATCAGGAAGTCCAATAGGTATTTTTCAAATAGCCGAATCCATTCAATCTCCGGAAGTCTTCTTGAATTTAACCATGATCGTCATCTTCTTCTGCAGGAAACCTCAGGACATAGATCCTACCGGGCAGACGGAGAAATCCACAGAACAAGGGTCTCAGAACCCTATTCCTGATGAAACCGTCCCTATGTAGGATCCCCCGACTGCCAGCCAGGCTATGCCGACTGGAAACCAGCCGGATTCAACCGATCAAGCGGCGGCCCAAGAACTCCCGACTGAAAATCAGCCGGAAACAGAAGAACAAGTTCCATCTGCTGAAGAAACTCCAGTCGAGGATCCAACGCTAAGAATTGAAGAGATCATCAGGGATCAATCTCCTGGAGATGCTGCTGCCAAAGAAAATCAACCTTCCGCTGCACCTGGTAACCTCCAAAATTCTACCAAATTATTGATTCAAGCATATTTTTATCTTCTGCCTTCATTTATTGTCCTTGGATCCAACAGCCGAAGAAGAAATCACCCGACTGAAACCCGCTGAGGACTCGGTTCCTCCAATCAAGATCAAGTGGCGGGATGCCAAGGGCAAGAAGCAGGGCATCATTTTAAACAAGCAGAAGGAGATGGAAGAAAGAAATCTGCTTGTCGCCAATCTTAACGAAGCTACCCGGCTGATGAACGTAAGGGCAAAACCTCCTATATCTTGATTGTGCTAACCCTTACGGCCGACTGACCCAATCTTTGTGGTGCAGAGAATATATCGCCGCTCCCTGGCTAAGTCAGAAACCTTGGAGAAGCTGGTGCCTCATGTCAACTCCTTGGAGAACATCCAACAAACTCTCAAGGAAACCCAGGAAGAGGCCGCAGCCAAGGAAATTGTCCTTCGAGCTGAGATTAGCAAGCTCCGAGACACGAACCTGGAACTCCATGGTTCAATCGGAAGTAAGCTAAAGCCAACACATATATCTCCTTGGTTTTATCTACTCGGTTCCAATAATCTTGCGTCTTCTTTGTTGTAGCAAATATGTCTGAAATCGAATCTCTCAAGGCTCAATTGAAAAAGGCCGAAACGGATAACGCCAAGCTCGAGTCCGACAAAAATAAGGCCCTTGAAGAAATTGAAGGTAATTCCTGAAACTCGTACTCCTTCATCTTAGCGGATCCTGGCGTCATGTATAATCTGAGTTATATGAAACCTGTAGCTAATAAGATTAAATCCCGTGCTCAATTTGAAGTCTTCGCTGAGAGAGTCCGAAGAGCTGAGAAGGTCAGGGACGACATCGCCAATGCCACTACGCCGATACTGTCGGCCATCTATGAAAGCGGTGTCGGACCGAGTGACATGGATACGGTCGAGATCTTTGACAAGCTCAGGACAGCTCCGAAGAAATACATGGATAACATCACCGACGCTGCTGTTATGAGCGCAAGCCAGACCTTAGCAATGACCAAGTCCTTGTATCCCCGAGTGGATATAAACTCTATTGCAGATGGCTTTGCAGACGGCACCTCGGATGAACAAGCCTTGGAGTTAATCAACGAAGCACAGGAATCAGCCAAAAAGATTGGGGCCGATGTAGCCGAGAGTTTCCAGTCTTGAGTTTACTTAATGTAGACAATTTGTAATTCTGACCATGTAAATACTTAATTTATTTATGTTTGTGCCTTAATCCGAGTCTTCGCATTTTAATTTCTTAAAAATTTCACCCGACTGTCATCAAGCCTAGACTTGATTAGGCCATTAAAATTTTTCAGTCCTTATCTGCTTAACTCAGACTAAAACATTAAACAATGATAAATTAAATATGAACAAGCCATGATTGATAAGAGACACCATACTTTATTGGTATATATATGTAGCCCCCGACTGACAACTCAAGAAGGCAACTTACTTGAAGTCGGCAGTCGAGAAGAAAATCATATAATAAACTTATGAATAATATCGACGAAGGTGCTCAATGTTCCACGAATTCTCCACCATAGTTCCATCTTCACGCTTCAAACGATACGCTCATGGCCGAGTGACTTCGGCAATTATATAGGGTCCTTCCCATAGCGGAGATAATTTATGTCGATCCTTTGTCATCTGAATTTTTCGTATAACCATATCACCAACAATGAAAGCTCGTGACCGAACGTTACGATTATGATAGCGTCGAAGTCCTTGAAGATACCGAGCCGACTGAATCAACGCAGCTTCGCGAGCTTCTTCCAGTCGGGTCAAATCATCGACTCGGTCTTGATCATAGCGCTCGTCGTTGAAACTGCGAACCCGTAGGGACTCGAACTCCATCTCACTCGGCAGCATGGCCTCGGCCCCATAAACTAAGTAAAAAGGAGATTGGCCGGTGGCCCGACTGGGCGTAGTTTGTAATGACCATAGTACTGAAGGCAACTCTTGCACCCATTTTCCAGCATAAGGGCTTAGCCTGTCAAACACTCGGGCCTTAATACCTTTGAGCACCATGCCGTTGGCGCGGTCGACTTGTCCATTGCTTCTAGGATGTGCCACCGATGCATAGCAAATTTTGATCCTGAAATCTTCACATAACTCTTTGAAAACGCCTCCGGTGAATTGAGTCCCATTATTAGTTATAATTCTGTTAGGCACACCAAACCGATGCATAATATTTAGGATGAAGTCTCGTGCTTTGTCCGCAGTTATTGTAGCAACCGGCCTGGCCTCGATCCACTTGGAGAACTTGTCAATCGCGACGAATAAATGTGTAAATCCTCCTGGAGCCTTTTTGAAAGGACCCACCATATCCAAGCCCCATACCGCAAACGGCCACGACAATGGGATTGTCTGCCATTCTTGAGCTGGAACGTGAATTTGCCGAGCGAAGAACTGACAACCCTCGCACATGCGGACCACCTTGTCTGCGTCGGAAACTGCTGTAAGCCAGAAAAAACCTTGCCTATAGGCCTTACCGACCAGAGTGCGTGCTGCAGCATGACTGCCGCAGATTCCCGAGTGAATATCCTGCAAAAGTTGTCGTCCCTCCTCAGGCGTAACACATCGTAGCAGAACTCCAGATGGGCTTCTCTTGTATAATTCTGAATCAACCATGGCATAACTTTGACTACGGCGTTTGACGCGTTCAGTTTCATCTCGGTCTTCGGGTAACTCCTGCCGAGTCAGGAAGTTGATGAATGGCATTCTCCAGTCGGCGTCGAGCGTGGCGACTTGATCTGTAGCTTCTTTATTAGCGGTTGACTTCTTAACAGTCGGCTCGTAAAGGTGCTCAACGAAAATGTCACTCGGGGCTGCTTCCCGCCTGGAACCGAAGTTAGCCAACTAATCGGCAGCTTCATTGTTATGTCTTAGAACATGAGATAATTCCAAACCGTCGAACTTGTCTTCCAGCTTACGCACTTCCTGACGATAGGCTGCTATATTGTCATCTAGGCAAGACCAATCCTTCATTACTTGATTGATCACCAACTGGGAATCCCCTCGTACTATCATCCGATGTATGCCGAGAGAAACAGCGAGTCGTAGTCTGTGAAGTAGAGCTTCGTATTCAGCCACATTGTGTGAAGCAGGAAAATGTATATGAAGAACATACCGTAGCCTCTCCCCAATCGGGGAAATCAAGACAACTCCAGCTCCCAAACCGGTGACTCGTTTGGACCCATCAAAATGCATGGTCTAGTATTGCAGCTCCTTCCTAGGTATATCTTCTTGTCGCTCTGTCCACTCGGCCACGAAATCAGCCAGGATTTGAGATTTTATAGACGTTCTGGCTTTGAAAGTAATATCCAGTGGCATCAACTCCAAAGCCCACTTTGCGATGCGCCCAGTAACCTCCCGATTATGGATGACATCGCCGAGTGGAAAAGACGTGACCACAGTAACCAAGTGACTTTGAAAATAATGGGCTAATTTCCAGACGGTGATTAAAACTCCATATAGTAATTTTTGTACCTGGGGGTAACGTGTCTTGGATCCAGCCAGAACCTCGCTAACGAAGTAAATTGGCCTCTGTACTTTTTGAGCTTGTGCTTCCTCCTCGCGCTCGACGACCAAAACCGTGTTGACCACCTGAAAGGTTGCGGAGACGTAGAGCAACAAGGGTTCTTGAGGGTAGGGTGACGCCAGCACGGGTGGTGTTGTAAGGAAGTCCTTGAAGTCTTCGAAAGCTTTCTGGGCCTCCGAAGTCCATTGAAATCCGTCTGTCTTCTTGAGCAATTTGAAAAAGGGCATGCCTCGTTCTCCGAGTCTGGAAACAAAACGGCTTAACGCTGCCATGCAACCAGTAAGCTTCGGGACGTCCTTTTGTGTACTCGGGGGCTTCATATTCCGGATAGCATTGATTTTTTCTGGATTGGCTTCGATGCCTCGGTGAGATACCATAAAGCCGAGTAACTTGCCTGACGGCACGCCGAAGGTACACTTCTCCGGGTTCAACTTCATCCTGAAGGCTCGAATGTTTGCGAAGGTTTCCTCCAAGTCGGCGATTAGGTCTTGCTTCTGCTTGGTTTTGATAACAACATCGTCAACATAAGCTTCTACGTTCCTCCCGAGTTGGGTCTGAAGGCATCTTTGAATCATGCGCTGATAAGTTGCCCCGGCGTTCTTGAGGCCAAAAGGCATTGTGATGTAACAATAAGCTCCGAACGGGGTGATGAATGATGTCTTCAGGCACTCGGATTCCTTTAGGCTGATTTGGTGATATCCCGAATAACAATCCAAAAAGCTCAGAAGCTCGCAGCCGGCCATTGAGTCAACGACTTGATCGATATGGGGCAGACCAAAAGGATCCTTGGGGCAAGACTTGTTGAGGTCGGTGTTGTCTACACACATGCGCCACTACCCTGTCTTCTTACGAACCAGGACCGGGTTGGCTAACCAGTCGGGGTGGTAGACTTCTTTGATAAATCCAGCTGCCAGGAGCTTGGCGAGTTCCTCCTTGATAGCATCCCTTCGATCTTGGGCAAATCGGCAGAGTCGTTATTTGATAGGTTTTGCATCCTCTTTAACATTTAATGAGTGCTCAATCACCTCTCTAGGAATACCAGACATATCCGATGGTTTCCAAGCAAATATATCTTTATTAGATTGGAGAAAGGTGATGAGCGCGCTTTCCTATTTGGGATCTAACTCAGCGCCTATTACAGCAGTTTTTGAAGGATCAGAGGGATCAAGGGGAATCTTTTTGGTCTTGGAGTCGCCGTCTCCCGACTTGGCTATCTTCTTTGTAGGGATCTCGGCTTCTCCTGATGTTGATGCAGCCAGTCAGACCTCCCGTTGGCCAAGCAGTCTCTCACGAGTTTGGGCCATGTCGCAGCTTTCTTTGTCGCAGGTAAAGGCTTGCTTGACGTCGCTGCGCAAGGAGATGACTCCGTTGGGACCGGGCATCTTCATCATGAGATAGGTGTAGTGCGGAATTGCCATAAACTCGGTGAGTGCTGGTCTTCCAATGATGGCGTGGTAAGCCGCCTCAAAATCGGCAACCTCAAAGCTAATGTTTTCTGTCCGAAAATTGTCCTGAGTGCCAAAGGTAACTGGCAGGGTGATTTGCCCGAGTGGCATAGACAATAACCCTGGGGTGACTCCATGAAAGGGTGCTGAACTCGGCTTCAACTCTGATCTCGGGATTTGCATCTCGTCCAATGTCATGGCAAAAAGGATGTTGAGGGCGCTGCCACCGTCGATGAGTACACGCTTGAGCTTGACGTTACGAACCACCGGGTCTAGTACCAGGGGATACCGCCCTGGGTGAACCACTCGGTCAGGATGATCTGAGCGGTTGAACATGATAGGCACTTCCGACCATCGCAGGTAACGTGGGACGTCGGGTTGTATGGCGTTGATTTCCCTGTCAGTCAGCTTCTGCTTCCTCTTCGACTCGTATGCTAGCGGGCCTCCATAAATGTGGTTTAACTCGGTCCTATGATCTTGAAAAGGTTCTGAACCTCCGGCTTGGTTGTCTTTCTTGGTTCCTAAGGGGCCGGCTCCGTCTGATGTCTTCTGGTGAGTTTCCGTTGCGTACTTCTTAGCGAACTGCTTGTAAATGAAGCAATCTTTTGCTGCATGCTTGTGATTGGGGTGATGAGTGCATTGGGCGTTCATGATCCTGTCATAGGCGGTGAGGCAGCGGTGACCAGATCCTCGGGCTTACGCTTGTGATCTTTTTGGCCGTTGTTGCCGTTACCGTTACCGCCGCCGTTGTCCTTCTTGGGGCGCCAGTTACTCCCGGATTGCTTGTCGTGCCTCTCCTGTCGTGAAGCCTTGATGGCATCATCTGATTTGACGTAGGAATTGGCTGTCTCGAACATCTGCTTGACCATCTTTGGAGGCTTACGCCCGAATTTGCCGATCAGCAACTCGTCACGGACTCCCTTCTGGAATGACGTCGTCGGTGATGTTAGGAATCTTGTTTCGTTTTTCTGAGAAGCGTCGTATGTAGTCCTTCAGCGACTCGTCGGGCTTCTAGATAATGTTGTAGAGATCGAAGTGGGTCCCAGGCCTTTCAAAAGTGCCCTGGAAGTTGGCGATGAAGTGGTCCCGAAGCTCGCTCCATGAATCAATCGAACCTCTTGGTAAGCTTGTGAGCCAATTTCTGGCTGAGTTGGCGAGAGCGATGGGCAGGTAGTTTGCCATGGCCTTGCTATCTCCTCCTGCTGCACGGATGGCGAGGGTGTAGACGGTCAACCATGACTCGGGGTCGGTTTTGCCGTCGTACTTATCAATCCCTGTGGGCTTGAATCCACTCGGCCAATCCACTCGACGCAGGTTCCGAGTAAACGCGGGTACTCTATCATCGTAGTTGTCTGGTGAACTCCTCCGGTCTTCATGGTAGGCTTCGTTGCGCTCACGGTGACGCCGGTCAAGTACCTCCCTCAAGTCACTCGGCGCGGGTCTTCGTGAGCCGCTCGGGTAGTTGGAATTACTTCCTTAACGGATTTGGATCCGATCATGGACGGGTGGCCGGCCATGAACTCTCTCGTGAGAGTCGGCCGATTGGTCCTGACGTCTCCAAGTTGTACGATGACGAGGGGCGTTGGATCTGACGGGTGTCTTGCTGAGCTCGGGCCTCTAGTAATCTTTAGATTGCATCGGTAGTAGCCGGCTGCCCTCGGGTGTCTCGGCAATGGACTCGGTAGCTCTTCGGGCAGAACCTGCAGGAGCGCCGGTAGCCGCTGCCGCGACGATAGTCTTGACTTTGTCCAGAATTGGGGTTACGTCGGCAGGTGCTCGCTCGATGACCGTGTCGATGAGGGTGAGAGCAGCAACTGCGTTTTGTTGAGGCGTGAGGAAGATGTTGGTGTTGTCGACTCGGGTTTGAAGTATGGCCTCGCGAGTGGAACGCCCGGTGGCCCTCAGATCTCGTCTCCTCTTGTCAGCATCCTCTTTTCGCTTGAGCTCCTCCTCCTTGTGCCTATTTTCATCTTCTATGCGCTTGCGTTCTTCCTCTCTACGCTTGCGCTCCTCTTCGAATTTGGCTCGTTCCTCTTCTGCTACCCTGCGGGCCACGGCTGAGTCGGTCTCTTCCACCTCGGCCATGAGGATGTTGAAGAATTTTGGGACGTAGTCGTTGTCGAAGTCGGAGTCAGCAAGCTCGTCTGTGGAGATGTCGTAGAGGTCGTCGAAGTCGGAAGAGCTGAGGTAGTCGGCGATCTCGGTGGACGAACACGATCCGAGTGATTGAATGATGACAGCGATCTCCCGGCTACTCGAATCGCTGCATGATGAAGATGAAGAAGATTCTCGCGTGGAGATTGATCTTAGATTAGAAGATAAGAGATTAGAATAGATCCCAACGTCGTTTGGTAACCCGAACGACGCCGAGTGGTTTCCCTCCCCCGACTGGTTCGCATCCGAGTCGAGGAGAGAGATCTTGCCGAATTCATCGGTGATGAAGTCAAGGCTGCCGAAGCGGAATGCCTGCCCTGGAGGGAAGACGAAGTCGTCGATGCCTGTTGAAGATCCCATCGGACCAGTCGGCGAGATGAAGAAGAAAACTTGACGCTGACCCCTACCTGGCGCGCCAACTGTCGAAACCTAATTTCGGCAATAAGAAACTGGGGGTATGTTGATGCAAAAAACACACACTGGCCTGGGAGATCTGCTTAACTCCAGTGCAGGTCCAAAGCTTGGTGAGATGCGGGCGTGCCAATTGGTTTGATCCTGCAACCAATAAGAAACAAAGAAAGTGCAATTAAATCCACCAATGATAGCCGATCGGCTGGTTTACCGATGACATATCATTGAGCATTGAGCCGATGCAAGATGCATTAAATCGGCTATAACAGATAAAGCAAGATAAAGCTAAATCTACTCAATCGGCTGTAGATATCAACAAAATATAATCTAAGTCTCAAAATATATTTAAACCAAGTGATTGGGATAGATCGGACAGGGCGCCGAGACAGTATAAATCACTTATGCCTAAATATATTATGAAGCAGAGATTACACAAGCTCATAGCATAGCCGATTAAGCAAATCTAACATGTATCGGCTAGTACTCCGATACCACTTTATACAGAGATATTACCATGAACAAAATATATTAAACAAACTGTCAAACTAGTGTTAAGATGATCCTAACCAGATTTGACAACAAGCTCAATATATTTTATTAAGTTAATATCTCGATATAAAGGGCAGATTTAATATATCAAGATAACGAGATAATTAAACCAGGTAAGGTCGGCTGAAACCCCGACGCTATCTCTATTAGTAATCATAGACAGGCTAGGGACTATGGTTCTAAACATGATCTGGTAGGTCAAACCTAACTGATGCAGCACCAAACATGTAAAGAAACACAATGCCTAAATGATCAAGTCGATGAAAACCTTTTCGAGATGGTAGATATATTGTATAATCTAAACCATCATCAATATATAATTCTATCGGCTAGTTTTCTGTAGAACAGTTATTAGCCAAACCTGAGTTATATGCTGATATCAATCTAGATTATACAATATATATGATAACTCGACGATTTGCGCAAACAAGATTAGAGTGTCATGAAGATGGAAGCACTAATCCCGAGAGCGCAAGCCGCCATAACAAGTTTTACCTCTTGCTGGAGATCGAAACCGATGCAGCCCAACTCGAAAGCAAGAACCCGTCGAAGAAACGATGAAAAAGTAAAGGTGGCGATGCGCCGAAGTTGTTGTATTGTCTGTTGTTGTTCTTACACAAACCTGGGTTCAATTTATACCCAGAATTACACAATCTGTCCTTGTCGGACACGACTCTTACTTCTATTACAACTCATACTAAGGATGATTCCCTAATACAAACTCTAACCGACAATATCTATTAGGAAACTAACATTATATCCTAATTAATAGATACAATTCCCTTCTCCGGACCCAATCCGTATGTGGGAATCCTCATGAAGCTCACCAACCGAACCCGACAAAGACTCTGTTATCCTCTCGTCGGAATCGGCTACATCGGCTACCCTTGTCCGACTCTGTCTCAGCCGATGTCACAATAGCCGATTCGGTCACCAGTCGATAGACACCGAAGCCGATCCAGTCACCAGCCGATTCTTGCTCTGTTTTGATAACCGCCAGCCTCCTCCAAATCCGCTTCGATTTTATCTTCAGATCTGATATTTGATTTACCAAATTTGGTCGTTAACAGGGTAGCAATCAAGCACCTAATACGATGGGTTAGTGAACAAGAAAGATTTAGACAGGTTCAGGCCTTCCCTAAAGAAGTAATACCCTACTCCTGTTTCGGTGGTTTAGTTTCGCCGAGTGGTTTATTGATTTCTTGATCGGGATGTATGAAGAAAACCTAGCTATTGCTATTATCTCCAACCTATCCCTCTCGGGACATCCTACCCTCCTTATATAGGTATAGAGGGCAGGCTCATAAGTTGGAAACCTAATCAACATACTATATTAGACTCCACAATATTCCCGACTAAGACTATACGCCGTTCCTTATTACAAAAGGCAACGTAATACTCAAGTCTTAGTCGGTTACATAATCACAACACATAACCTATCCCCTAAAGTCAGTCGGATAAGCTAGCCGTGTGGGTATATGGTACCCATAACCTCCACATCCATCTAATTGAAAAGTCCAGTTTGAAAAGTTATAAGAACCAGCACCTAGTACACTAGAGCAAACTGCTGCCTAATCTGTTTGGTATAGTATGGTTGAAACTAAATTGATAAGAGACTAACACAACATTCATGTAAGTCGATCACAACATTCATATAAGTCGATCACAACATTCAGTTCCAAAATTACACATTCATGTTTGTTACAATAAAATTCCAACTTGTAAGTCAATCACAATTACTCCTTCTTCATGATTGCTGCGAACATACGGGGCTTCCTCCTCGTCTTCGTCTTCTTAACTTTCTTCACTTTCTTCTACATCTGTTGCGAAGGGTGGTAGCTCGTCTATTTGATCGTAGCCTTCCTCGTCAACAATATTCTCAACTCCAACAATGCTTCGTTTTCCATGGAGAACCACGTGGTGATCGGGCACCGAAGAAGGGTCTTTGACATAGAAAACTTGTGTTACGGATTTTGCGAGCACAAATGGTTCATCTTGATAACCCATATTGTTTAAGTCCACGGTGAACATTCCGTACTTGTCAATCCTCAAACCACTTGGAATTTTGACCCATCGACACTGGAAAAGTGGTACCTTCAGCGGTCCATATTCAAGCTCCCAGATTGCCTCTATATAACCATAGTACGTTTGTTCTACATCATTACTGTCGAAGGCTTTCATATGGACACCACTGTTTTGATACGAGCTCTTGGCATCTTGGGTTCTCGTGTAAAATGTATACCGATTAATATCATATCCTTGGAATGAATGAATTGTGCTCGCAGGCCCCCGAGACAAAACATACAACTGGTCACTATCAGTATGCATAGTCATGATATGCTTCCGTAACCAATCGCCGAAATTCAGCCTATGCTGCTTAGCTATCCATGCCTCTGATTTGCTTGGGTTCTCGCTGCGGAGTGTATTGTAATGCACGTCGACAAATGGAGCCACCAAGGCCGACTGCTGGAGCACGGCGAAATGTGCTTGCCGTAATGTTTCCAGGCTAGGAGCGAATATTGCTTTATGCCCTAGTGTCCCTTTCCCTTGTAGCCTACCCTCGTGTCGGGACACTGGCACACCAATGGGACGCAAATCCATATAGTCGATACAGAACTCAACCACCTCCTCTATTGCATAACCCTCTACGATACTGCCTTCTGGTCGAGCTCTATTACGCACGTACTTCTTTATGATCCCCATGAACCTCTCGAAAGCCCACATGTGATGCAGATACACTGGGCCGAGAATCTTTATCTCTTTCACGATATGTGACATGTGGTGAACTATTATATCAAAAAATGATGGTGGAAAACACATCTTGAGCTGGCAAAGGGTAATGATTGCATCTGCTTGGAGCTTGTCTAGCATGCTTGGATCGATCACCTTCTGATATACAGCATTGAAGAATGAGCATAGCTTTATGATTGGGTTTCGAACATTATCTAGCAAGATGCCTCTAATAGCAATAGGAAGCAGTTGTGTCATCAACACGTGGCAATCATATGACTTCATGCCCACTAATTTCTTCTCTTTCATGTTGACAAGTCTTTTAATGTTCGCAGAGTAGCCAGACGGGACTCGGACACGCTGCAGGCACTCCAACAGGCTTATTTTCTCTGCAGCACTAAGGGTGTAGCACGCAGGAGGCAGGTACTGGCGGCCATTGGGACGTTCTTGAGGATGTAGCTCGGACTTGATGTTCATGTTTGTGAGGTCTCTCCGGGCTTTCAACGTATCCTTTGTCTTGCCGGGTATGTTTAGCAGGACTCCCATCAAACTCTCGCACACATTCTTCTCAACGTGCATCACGTCAATTGCGTGGCGGACATCCAAATCTTTCCAATATGGTAGTTCCTAAAAGATGGATTTCTTCTTCCAAAGAGGCTTCTCAGCACCCTTTCCCGTCGCGCTTGGATTGCCATGCCCCTTACCAAATGTACATTCAATGTGTTGTACCTCTTCAAAAATCTCTCTGCCAGTACGGTGTGTTGGAGCTGTACCCTTCTCCACCGTGCCATCGAAATCTCTTGTATTGCAATGGTACTAGTGGCCGGCTGGAAGAAACCTCCGATGACGCATGTACACAGTCTTTCCGGAGTACCTCAGCCACCTGCTCGCTGTGTCCCGCATGCACTGCACACATGCACAACCACCTTTCACTGTTTGCCCGAATGTGTTACCAGCCGCAGGGTAATCTTGGATGGCGACAAATAACATTGCCCTTAAGGTGAAGTACTCTCTTTTGTATGCATCCCACATCTGCACACCTCGGTCCCATAGTAACTTAAGATCATCCACTAATGGCCTGAAGTAGACATCGATATCGTTGCTAGGTTGCTTGGGCCCTTGGATTAGAAGTGGCATCATGATATACTTGCGCTTCATGCACAACCATGAAGGAAGGTTGTAGATAACAAGTGTCACTGGCCACGTGCTATGCTGACTGCTCATGTCACCGAATGGATTCATCTCGTCCATGCTCAGCCCAAACCTTATATTCCTAATCTCCTGCGCAAAATGTTTTTTGTACTTTCTATCTATCTTTCTCCATTGAGATCCATCGGCAGGGTGTCTTATCATCCCATCCTTCTTACGCTCTTCGTGGTGCCAATGCATCATCTTTGCATGTTTTTTGTTTGCATACATGCGTTCAATCCGAGGGATTATAGGAAAATACCATGCAACCTTAATGGGCACTTTCCTCTTCTTCAGGACGGGGCCACCACTGTCATCATCAACATCATCATCATTGTTGTCTCCACCCTTATACCATGGTGCTCCGCAAACTAGACACGTATCCAAGTCTGCATAGTCACCTCGATATAGGATACAGTCATTTCGACATGCGTGAATTTTCTGCACTTCCAGTCCGAGTGGGCAAACAACCTTCTTCGCTCGGTATGTTGTTTCTGGCAGTACATGACCCGCTGGAAGGAAGTCTCCGATCAGCTGTAGATGCTCTGTGAAGCTCTTGTCACTCCAACCGTTGGTTGATTTCATCTACAGCAACGAGAAGACGACGTGTAACTTGGTGTGCTGCTCATTACATCTTGGATAAAGTGGGGGTTTTGAGTCCTCCACCATGCCCTTGAACTTCTCGTATTGCCTGTCATCGTCGTAGGCTGTCTCCCCGTCGCGTAACATCTGATCTAAACCATCTGATTCGTCACTATCATATCCACCTCCGTTAGCAGGCAACTCCACATTGTCTCCGTCCATTACATCCGGATTCTCATCTTCACCATGATTGTCCTGACATTGTAATTAGGCATAAAACCCCTTGTTAGGAGATGCTTGTGAACTTGTTTTGCATGAAACTGTCTCTCATTCTTGCAATCAGTGCATGGACAACGCAAGTGTTTCGTCGTGTTCAACGATCTGGATCTCGTGGCAGCGATCACGAAGTTGGTTACTCTCCTGGCATATTCCAAGGTACCGTGCTCCGCAATGTTCATCCCTCCTTCATCCATCGCTCCTACGAAAATTCTTAAATTAACCACTAACGACATATAACATACCAAAAATTTGAATTTCAAATTTTAATTACATTTAAATAATAAAAATATGTTTTTGAGTCGTTGACCACAATTTTTCATGTTTAAGAGCTAGGTGAGGTTAAACTCGCCAGTAATCCTATGCATAGTCATAAATGACTTAGAATTTCTCCTTTTTTTTCAAAATGATTCGACATGTGAAATATTTTCATATTTGCATAAACACAAGTTGTGATGTGTAGTTTGAGTCTTTTAAATGTTTTTGGATCTTTGATGCATAACATACTAGGCCTCGTGAACACAACAAGTATATCTATAGGTTAATTCATATATATACATAATACCAACACTATACTAGTTATCACCCTAGGTGCACCTATGCTTAAATACTTTGTGAGTTAGGCATGGTGAGTAGAAAGTAAAGCTTAAAAATATCATATTTGATTGAATACAAGTCAAAATATAATTTTATAATCATTTAAATGTATATCTAAAATAAGGGCACCTAAATATAATTAAGCTCACTGAATATTTAAAAATAAATGGTGCAATATAAAATCTTGGGGAAAATTTGGTAGATTCTATCCAATATATTTAACTCACTGGAATTATGGTACAATTTAATGTGTTCATCTGATACCCCAATTAATTAGGTTAAAACGGTCAAACGATAGATTAATTCAAAACCCTAATCGGCAAAACGAATACACATCCCATATGTGCATTTTATCACATGAAAGTGTACAGGGGATATAATTTATTCAAATACTACTCTATTTATCATGAATTAATATAATTGTTCTAGATTTTATTTCATAGGTTTTGGCTTCTTAAAAATTCAAACTAATTTCAGCTGAGCAGAATTTGGTTATTTTACTGAGAATAAAATATAAAGAATTTCTGAGCGGAACCAAAGAAAATGGAATCTAGGTATTTTTATTTACCACCAGAAAAATCCACAATATTTTAGCATGTACGGAAATTAAGTTATGGAATTATAAGAATGGAAGGGGAATGAAAATAAGGAAAACCCTGAAAAATATGCATGCACAACAGATCACTAATAGTTTTACCCACTCCTCTCGCTCAAGCTACTTCAGCACATCACCTGGACCCACCTGGCAGTGACATGCGCTCACTCCCATTCCGGTACACCTTTTCCACCGCTGAAGCAGACTGAGAAAGAGATAGACAGAAGGAGAGGTCGACGCCGGCGGTTGTTCGACGCGTGGCCAAGACGTGGCAATGCCGGGCTCCACCCCTACTTCCACTCAGCTGCTGCACCGCCTTACCCATTTTGCTCCTGAGCCGGCCAAGCCGAGAGGGAGAGCTTGCCTCGCCTCCTCTCTTCTCTATTTTCCTCACCGGCTATGAAAACGACGACAGCCGCAAGTGTCGATCAAGCCACGGTCGTCCCACCTCTCTTGTGTTCTTCTACCTACACGATGCACCGATCCTAATCCCCTTAACCTCATCCCATGTCTTGCAGCAAAGCCACCGGAACGCCGTCGTGCCCACGGGATCGCCAGAGCGCCGCCACCAAGGCACCAACATCGACCGGCCGATCCCGACCAAGCCGGGCCAAGCCGCCGCGCCATCACCTTTGCCTCGACCCAAGAAGCCCGCCGACCAAGGGAATCGACCCACGAAGCTTTGGGCAAGGAGATCAGCTCTTTGTTCCCCAATTCCGGCCGCCGGGTTCCACCGCCGATTTCTCATTCTCCGGTGAGCTCCAAAGCGATTCCCCGTGTGTGGGGCATCCTTGTGCAATTGCTAAGCTACTCCCCTCCTTCCCCTGGCAGATCAAGGACCGGAGCATGCCGCCGCCATTGCCCTGTTGACTTCTGCCGCCGCCTGGGAGTTTCTCCACCGCCCTCGCCGTTCAAGCCATGCCATCCCTCGTGTGCCCCTTGGTGAGCATCTAGGAGTCCCACAGAGTCCTTTGCATGCTTCAAGTAGCGCCAAATCGGCCGCTAGCCATACATGCCCTTACACCCCGAAACCCATCGCCGCCTGCGCCGTCGTCACCATCAAATCCGGCCACCGCAGCTGACGCCACCACCACCGATCGATTCACCGTGATCCCCTCTCCACTTCTCCTTTTGGCCACCTGCCGAGATCGGCTGCCGTTTCTCCTTGCCGCCAGCGAGAATCACGGTGAAGCCGCTGCGACCTCGCCTCCCAGCTATCGTTCACTGACAACCGGGCCCCACCTAATTAGCGCTAAATAAACGGCTTAGTAAAAGTTTAAAAGTGGCAAGGTTTAAATTGTAAATATGCTTAGGATGGCATGTGGACCCATGATCTATTAGTAATAACTGAAATCCTCGGGGACTCTTAATGGAAAACGTATTAGCACGTGTTGAGGACTGCGGGTTGAATTCCTAAAGCCCTAGGGACTTTTCTGCTTAAAGCCAGAGGCTGACCAGTGGACCCCAGAATTTATAATTTGGAAAATATGGAAAGAAAAGGTTAAATCAATATCCTGTTGACTGAAAATTAGGTCAAACTTGTAAAATCCATATTAAATCAAATATAGCTCATTTTGAGATGAAACCAACTCCAGTAGATTCATAAAATTGTGAAATTTAATATTGTAAAATAAAATCCTATGCTCATAGTATAATATCTAATTCTAAAATTTCAAATAAGAAATAGTTAACATACACCTTATAAAATTTGTAGAAAATTCATTTGTACTCTAAATGAGGTGAACTAAATTTCTGTAGAATCACCAAAGTATGAACTTTAATTTAGTAAAATAAAATAACATACTTTCTGTACAGGAAACATCCCTAATAATTTATATAATGATATAACCACTACATGTACCTTTTAATTTCTAAAAATTATAGGAAATTCATGCTAGCTCTGAAAATTATGAAACCAATTGCATTAATCTTATAAAACCATCCTCTTCACCTCAGTAAGGTTAGTTTGATCAAAATCATATATTTAAAATGTTTCACAACAATATATAAGTAAATAATACTATATGTTAATACAAGTATGGAAAATTCATAACTCCCAATTAAAAAGAGATAAAATAGGAATTCTTTCACCTAAATTCATCATAGGTCAGAACCTATCCATTGCGCACAAATTATGCATTTTAGAGCATTTTGGATTTTTGCCTATTTCGGTATTTAATTGCATAACGTGTACTTTATATAGATATTTGCATAAACAGTGAAAAAGTGAATTAGGTGCTGACCTTTTCCAGTAACAAGGCAAGTGCCCTTTCCTTTGAACACATTGAATCCTATGATTTATGGGCAAATGTTTTGTTTATAACTTTGCATGCGCTATTTGGTAGAAAATTGTATTTTGTTGAGAAGATGGTAGTTATAACCCACTTGCTGCATGAACCACCTCGATAAATTTTTACTCATTGCTGATTGTAATCATAGGAATGATTGGAGTACCTTGGTTGTACTCTAATGGGTCTAATTATGCCTTATATGTGACATATGCTTATCCATGCTTAGCAATTCGCCAAATAATATTGTGATCACTTTATAAATGAGGTGATGGGCATTATTTTACTTCTGGACAGAAATGAGCAACTATGATTATTTGAGAACTAAAATGGAGTTAAATATGTTTTTTTAGACTTAGGCGACAAGTGGTGCACATATGGTGTTAGTTGTGCACCGATAGGGGGAGTGTTCGCCCGGGTTGATTAAGGATCGAACTTTGTGTCGTTCACTATTGTTTTCCGTACATCCACATGTGCTATTTATGGGGTAGCCTTAGCTAATTAAGTTACTTAAAGTCTAGCCTTGCATATTGGTAGGCCGGAGTAGAATGAATTAGTCTGAGCGATGATTCATAGGAACTACCCATGGGTGTTGTTGTTGATTATTGATCATAGGATGAAACATTCCCTATGTGTGTGATTCTGTGAGGGGACGGATGGTCCGCTTCACAGCATGGGCGTCTAAGTCTATCCAATTCAACGGTTAAGTGCCTCGTGGGGGAACGGATGTGTTCGCCGTCACAGCGTTAGGTTTAAGGCGTGGGCCCGCCACCTAACGGCTCTGGGTCATTCCCAGGACGGACTCACACTTGCCGTCGCTAATGCAAGGCTAGGCGTTAAGTAATGTAAAGACTACGTTGTGACCTCTAGACCGCATTCACTATGTAGAGTGTGGTGGTACCGACGGATACCGAACAAACTAGAGCGATTCACATCATGTGGGTAAAGCTGTACAAACTCTGCAGAGTCTAAAACTAATCGATTAGCCGTGCTCACGGTCATGAGCAACATAGTGAATTGTCATGGGTATAGACTTGTGTTTTATAAATGTGTTTATGAAATTGGGCTCTGGGAACGGTGAAAAGTGTTGAGTTGTGATGATTATGATGACGACTTTGCCCGGTGTGGGCTGATATTGTGATGTACTGCTTGATGCCATGGATGGCACAAGAATGATATTATGATGATGATTATGACGCTATTATGTTACCATTTTGATACCATGCCATGCTATTTATTCTATACACTTACAAAAGTTTATCTAAATTCCGTTGCAAATTGTTTGTGAAATAAAGTTGGCTTTATGCAAATATGAGTCCACATATAGCCTTTCTTTGATATAGAGCCCTCATGTATGCAGGTTTGGGTGTGTGCTTGCCAGTACATTAATTTGTTTAATGTACTGACTCTTGTATACTGGAATATTCATTTTTTGCAAGTTGCGTGCTTAGTCTAAATCTGAGTGAATCGGGTGATCGTTGGTTCTTCTAGGACTGTATCTGAATGGGTATCTCCTAGTCGGCTGCTTGTGATTTGGGTAGTCAAGCTTCCGCGGATCAGTAACTATCTGGCCGAATGGCCTATATATTTAAGTTAAGTTGTATATTAAAGTTAATTGTGGTTACTCCCTATTAATCTGATTTTCATCGCTTAGATGAAAGTGTGGAACTAGAGCTTATCCTGGGATCTAGTTCAACACCGGTATGGGTATTGAGCATTTGGGATGTCGTAGAGCTTTAGCGTATTTTGTCGAGTCTCCTGAGATGTGTAACACATCTGGTCGCCATCTTCGTATGGTTTGACGGGCATGTCTCAGACTGGAGTTGACTGGCAGTCTAAAGTCCCAGCAATATCCCCTATGCTCTTTACTCGGTGCTTCAGGTTCTATATTGTGTATGTTATTTGACTTGATAGAACAGTGATGAGGTTGGATGGTTACCGTTTTCCTTATTTATTACTAGACCCCTCCAACTAAATAATTGACTCTATCATCTCAAGTAATTGCATAATATTTAACCCGGGGTAGCCCGACACGACATACATATCATTCCCTATATCTATTGAAATTCTAATAAATGTTAATAACAGGTACATTGCTCATTGATGATTAATCTCTAAATTACTTTAATATTAATAAGTCATCATACTTTCTCTAATTACCATCTCAACATATCGGTCCAATTCAATAAAACAAATTGCAAACAATAACTTGACAAAAACTAGTGCAAATGACATAGAGAATCAACATATACTAACCTTTACGCATGCAAACACATAGATCTCTCGATATTTTTGAAGCTTTTGGGCAAAACCTCCTCCCCCCGTTTGTATGAGCTTAAGAGAAGCCTCAAAATAGTGAGCTATACAGTGAACAAGGGGTATATGTAGACTGGGGATATAGGTGCCGGTTCATGACATGAACCGGCACCTATTTAGCTTTCCTTCCGACAGAAGCCATCACATAGGTGCTGGTTCTTGTTACGAACCGGCACCTATGTGATAGGTGTCGGTTTACAATGAAGGCTGGCACCTTTCTGAGCGCGAGGATGGATTGGAGCGGAGTCATTGGTGCCGGTTTTTGTTATAGACCGGCACTAATGTACTTCTCTCAACGAACCGGCACCTATCAGACCTTATAGGTGCCGGTTCATGACAATGTGCGCGGGAAACGCCTTATAGGTGCCGGTTCTATCAAAATCGGCCCCTATGTGGCCGGCACCTATGACGGTTTTTGTAGTAGTGTCTAAGGTTGTTTATATGGCCGATATCTTGGTTTAATACGGAGCCGATGTTCTACTATAGATCGGCTAAGTCCTGGCATCTTATGATACTCCCAAGCAAAACAATCTTTGTACTCTCTTAATAATTTAGTCCATTTCTTTTTGCTCATTTGATGATTTAGCACTTACAAATGTCAGCCTCGGTCTATCACCATCAAAAATATCTACCTTCTCTAACTCATCAGCCGACATAAAACCTTGCCCCAATTTACCTTCAAAATCATCTACAATATCCTTTACATATGTATTGGAGCTATCCTCTATATTTTCAAAGCAAAAGTTGGGGTCCTTCATCACCGATCGGTTGTATATCACAATTGGACACTTTAAATAATCAGCTTCCCAAACCTTTCCTGATAAACAATCAACTCCTTCCATCTCCCAAATAGATAAATCAGCAATAGTAACATTAACTGACCTGTCGGCTTGCACGATTTCTACTTGGTCTCCTTGCCATTGAATCAAAATTTGATGCATTGTTGAAGGAATACAACAGTTAGCATGTATCCAATCTCTTCACAACAATAAGCTATATGATCCTTTTCCATCAATGACAAAAAATATGGTTGGGATTGTCTTGCTACCAACTG
The DNA here is from genome assembly GCA_008326285.1 of Oryza officinalis. Classification (NCBI taxonomy): domain Eukaryota; kingdom Viridiplantae; phylum Streptophyta; class Magnoliopsida; order Poales; family Poaceae; genus Oryza; species Oryza officinalis. The sequence continues at coordinate 13,530,776 of BDMV01000002.1, read as the reverse complement.
TCAACTTAACATTCAAAACTGTTGGTGATATGCCCTAGAGGCAATCATAGAGATGATTGTGTCACATACTATGTTTACATCTTTGTTATACGTTGTTCCTTGAAATAAATAACTTATTATTGATCAATGAATATGTGATTCATTCATGAGACTATTTATGTTGTATGTTACTATTTCTAAAGGGTCCCTAATCAAATATCATATATGAAACAAATATGGTTTAATGATCAGCACATTTATTAATTGATGATTATGTCTCATGGATCATGGTATGGAGACACCAAACTAATAATATGGACACATGTTGGAGAACATGTTGTTGGATAGACCCAACATGTGACACTACAAGAGCTATATGTGATGTGCCATGAGTGGTCTCATATTAGTGTTGGTGTAGAATCCTTAGACCTGAGATTATCATGGTTCCCAACATGTGTAGTAGCTTGCTTAGGGGCTGCTAAACACTACTCCGTAACTAGGTAGTTATAAAAGTAGTCTTCGGGCATGCTATGAAACATGTAGTGGGATATGAATAATCAAGATGGGATTTGCCCCTCCCTTGGAGAGATAACTCTGGGCCCCTCGGTGTTATAGATTATCAAAGTGCATGGCCATGCCAAAAGTGATTGAGGAGTCAATCACAGGCTAAATAATCTATTATAGGATCGAGTGAATGATTGAGCTATTAAAGGATGACACATATCTAGCCTTGAGCTTAATCGATATCGTGAGGCAAAAGGGTTCATACAAGTATACACTAGAAGTTCTGCCGATATGATCTTTATGTATGCCCGGTGGGTCAATATGTTCTGCTAGGGGCCGCTGTTGACACGTGGACCGAAAAGGGTTTTTCGGGTTGCAGTCGACTGTACATGAACCTACAAGGTCGCACACTTAACGGGTCAGAATAAAGGGATTGGATGGAGATCCAATATTTGCTCAATTCAGATAGGGATCCGAGTAGGACTCCTATGGGCCTAGGAGGCCCAGTTATGGATCCTATATATATCCTTTAGGAGATGAGGCTGGTCGATATAGAGAAACCCTAGCCGTCACTCCCCTCCCGAGAAAAACCCTAGACGCACACAGGCGCTAGCACGACCGTGCGACGTGTTCCATCCCTGGACGTGTGGATACCGTTAGAGGCCCCACTAGTCTGCGGTGCTGATCGGCATGAGAGCACGGTGGGGCGTACGCACGAGGAGGAGAAGATCGGGTTGCTGCGATCTACTACATCCTCTACATCGACGTGCTACGTCTCCAACGTTCCTTCGGCTTCTTAGCAGCTACTTCCGCTGCACAGCGCGTCGAGTGGTAATGATCTATGATCTCATACTTACATGGTTCCTGGTTTACGCAATAGAAAATTTTTGATTTATGCTATCGTAGCCTATGTGATGAGGACACAACTAGCTCGGATATAACCATGACTACCTTGTGTATTAATCAGCCAAAGGTTAACCAGTTCTACATAAAATTTACTTGTTATATTTTTGACTATACGTTGCTACACAATGAGTTTTGTTTGTTTTCATTTGCAGAGGTACTTGCTTGGATGAAGGAAAAGAAGCCGAGCATAACGAATGCATGAAATATCAAAGAAGTTGATTGGGGACCAAACCAAGACCTTCTCCAAGTCGACTTCGGGTGCAATTCGGAGTCCAGGACTAGTCTGCACTAAAATGGGCGCCCAGGTCGCATACGTGCTCGGATTGGGGCGTTCTTTATATGGATGGAAAGCTAAGAAGATAACCTTTCCAATGGTTTTGGTCCCACGTCCAAATTCTTTCCGATGCAACAGGAATTGACCAAACAATTTGACGTCCAGAATCTGTCCTGGTGCTACGTCACCGTATTTGGGCCTTTGGGCCGTGTATCGTGTTGGAGCCCATTAGGGTTGTGTCAAGGGGTTCTTGCACGACCCTAAACTTCATATATCAGAAGCCATCACCATCTTTAGGTTTTGGGTTTTGCTTAGATTAATCTGTCAAGAACAGTTTCGCCGCTAGATCGGTTTGTAAGACCCCAACTTGTGAGCTTAATCATTCATCTGCAATTTTGGTTGTATTCTATCTCGTTCTTGTTTGTGTTCTTCAATTAGAAATTACCATGATACTGCCAATTTTGATCTTGTCCCTATGCAAGCATGTTCTTTGTTGTTTGGTCAACCATGGGTATATGATAAAAATGGTTTGCATAATTTTGTTGCTAATACATACACATTTAGACATAATGGTCAAAAAATGAAATTGGAACCAATGAGTTTTTCTGAAATTTTCAAAGATAATCTTGAATGGATGAAGAATGGAATCGAAGAAATTTTCAAAGATAGTATTGAAAGGACGAAGAATAGAATCGATGAGATTTTCAGAGATACCAGGAATAATAATAATATTGTGATGCCTTCAACTAAGTTTGAGTTATTACAAAACGAACATAATGTTCTGCCTATTGTTTTGGATACTAATATTTTGCAGGCATCTGAGAACAACCAAGGTGAGGAGGAAGAGAAGAAAGACGAAGAACAAAAAGACCTATCCATAGCTCCATGCATGTTTGAGGAATGTTTAATTGACCAAGCGCCTATAATTTCTAAAGATAAGAAAAAAGGTAATGATAATGTTGCTACAACTACTCAAGGTATGCATAGTTATGATGTGCCGACTATGTCCACTACTTATGCTACATTAGAGCAACCCATAGTGGAAACAATTGTTGAAATACCTTTGTCACAAAACAATTCGTTTGATGTTCCTTGTGATAAAGAAGAGTTGTGCGATGCTTCACTTATATCCATGCCACTACTAGTGAATGAACATGTTAGTTCTATAGTAGAGCCACCATGTGTTGAGTTTAAACATGTTATTCACATTGCTAGCGAGAATGAAGAACTTAAATTGCTATCTTCTTTAAATACTTGGGGTTATATTCAATTTGATGATCTTTGTCCACTCAACTATTTAGAGAAGAAATTATTTGCTAGATTTGAATTGCCATGCCCTTTTGATGTAATTTTTCATGTTATTGGCAATTATGATAGTAAAGGAGAATATAATGTGCATCGAGTATATATTTGTTCTAATTTGACTATACCTCCTTTTCATGATGAAATGTATTGTCTAGAGGACCGCATGTGTATACGTAATTCTCTATCAAGTTCCTCTAGTTGTTTAAATGAGTTACAGGTTGGTTTGCAAGAAGGGGAGTGTTGTGGTTTTTTGACTAAAAAGATTTCAGGATCCAACCATATGGCCATCAAGAAATGTTCCTCATCGGATGTTGTGATAAATAAATATAAGTTCAAAATGCTCCATGATAAGATGAAACCGAGGACGGTTTCCAATCAAGAAGGGGAGGATGATGAGGACACAACTAGCTCGGATATAACCATGACTACCTTGTGTATTAATCAGCCAAAGGTTAACCAGTTCTACATAAGATTTACTTGTTATATTTTTGAACATACGTTGCTACACAATGAGTTTTGTTTGTTTTTGTTTGCAGCGGTACTTGCTTGGATGAAGGAAAAGAAGCCGAGCATAACGAATGCATGGAATATCAAAGAAGTTGATTGGGGACCAAACCAAGACCTTCTCCAAGTCGACTTCGGGTGCAATTCAGAGTCCAGGACCAGTCTGCACTAAAACGGGTGCCCAGGTCGCATACGTGCTTGAATTGGGGCGTTCTTTATATGGATGGAAAGCTAAGAAGATAACCTTTCCAATGGTTTTGGTCCCACATCCAAATTATTTCCGAGTCAACAGGAATTGACAGAACAATTTGACATCCAAAATCTGTCCCGGTGCTACGTCACCGTATTTGGGCCTTTGGGCCGTGTATCGTGTTGGAACCCATTAGGGTTGCGTCGAGGGGGTTGCACAACCCTAAACTCTATATATCAGTATCGCCGTCATCTTTAGGTTTTTGGGTTTTGCTTAGATTAATCTGTCAAGAACAGTTTCGCCGTTAGATCGGTTTGTAAGACCCCAACTTGTGAGCTTAATCATTCATCTGCAATTTTGGTTGTATTCTATCTCGTTCTTGTTTGTGTTCTTCGATTGGCAAACAGGGATTAGCCTTCTTGGTGAGGTCTCCCGTGTTTCGACATGGGTGATAACCAGAGGAGACGTGGTGCTGCGATTGCGGGGCTCAAGAGCATGCGCGTTCAAGAAGCCGGATCGATTTGTGTCGCGACTCCGCCCAAATCGTTGTTTATCATAACCTTTCGGAAGATCGGGAACCATAGTGCACACCACTATGCGTATCCCTATAGTGGTATCAGAGCCATCTTGTATAGTTTGTGATCTGGATCTATGTATATTGTTGATATGCGGCCGTAGTAGATGAGATCTATTACATGTTAGATGAGTTATCTACCTGGTCGGACGATGAGATGGATCGATAAGCACATGGGTTAATGGGATTAATCAGTATTGGGGTTTGGTGACTACACCAGATTGTCTAGTATTCGTCACTACAATTGGTCTTAGCAGATCGTCCCATATCCACTAGAACCGTACGTCAATGAGAAACGTAAGACAATGAGATTGACTTGTTTTCAGCATAATTTAGTTACGCTGTTAAGGTTTTCACATGACGAATCATAGATGAGATCTATGTACCCCGTGACCTTTTCAGGTCGGGGGGCGGCTCCCCCCTCGACCCCCCGTCCGCTAACCGGTTAGCGGGACCGCCGTGTGCGTCATCCCTTAGATTTCACTTGGGGTTGTATTCTATCTTCCTTTATTATCGTTGTTTATTTGACATGACAATATGGTAGGATAGATTCCCTCAGAAAAATTAAGTGTAATTAATGTCCTTCCAATAATTGCACCTATCATAGTGTTGTATGAGATAGTATGGATGTCAGAGATCTATATGCAGAGATTGTTGGTTTACTTGACAAGGTTATCAAAACGGTTTTGGACCTTGGGGCATAGGTTGGGTTGGTACATGGAGATGTCACCCGACAGTACGAGAGTCACATAGGATGTGATTAGCAAGGCGTTGCTTACCTGTTTTGCTAGTTGTCTAGTTGTGATGCCAAAGCTCACTAGATACTAATAAAATAAGGATCTTGATTCACTATGTTGCTAGAGGAAACTTTGTTGCAAACTACATAGTGGGAGTATCTTTTGTTAAATTGTTTGATGAAATATTAAATGTAAACATGGTGCTGATTTTGTATATATATATATTTCCTATTATAGATCATGGCAGCTCCTGCATCATCCAGTTTTAACTTGCGGTCTATTCTTGAGAAAGAAAGATTGAATGGAACAAACTTTATGGACTGGTAACGCAACCTGAGAATTGTTCTCAGGCAGGAGCGCAAAGAGTTTGTGCTTGAAGAGCCTTTTCCAGAAGACTTACCCAACAATGCTACTGCTGCTCCGCGTAGAGAGCATGAAAAGCGATAGAATGACTTCAGAGGCAATATGAGACCTTGGATGCTCATAGTATAATCACAGGGCTGCGTAGCATGTTTGAGAACCAAGCAAAAGATGAGAGGTTTAACGCCTCAAAGTGCTTGTTTGCATGCAGGCTTGCAGAGGGTAATTCAGTTAGCCCACATGTGATCAAAATGATTGGTTACATTGAGAGTCTGGAAAAGCTTGGTTTTCCCCTTAGCCAAGAGTTGGCTACTGATCTGATTCTCCAGTCGCTCCCTCCCAGTTTTGAACCATTCATATTAAACTTCAATATGAACAACATGAGCAAGACCTTGGCCGAACTGCATGGGATACTAAAGGGCGCCCAAGCGAGCATCAAGAAAAACTCCAACCATGTGATGGTCATGCATAAGCGCAAGCCCAACAACAAGAAGGTTGGTCAAAGAGAAATCTGAACTCCGATGAGATCGCGAGTACTAGCAACTCTAAGACCAAGGCTCAAAAGACCGGGCCCGCTAAGGATGCAGAGTGTTTCTTTTGCAAGGAGACATGTCATTGGAAGAGAAACTGTAAGTAATACCTAGAGCAGCTCAAGCAGAAGCAGCAGGATGGAAAGAGTTCCACCTCAGGTATTAATGTTATAGAAATTAATCTTGCTACTTCCTCTACTGATTCTTGGGTATTTGATACCAGTTCAGTTGCTCACATATGCAAGTCGTTGCAGGGGCTGAAAATAAGTAGGAACTTGGCAAGAAGCAAAGTGGACATTCGCGTGGGCAATGGAGCAAGAGTTGTTGCTGTTGCGGTTGACATTATGCCGTTATCTTTACCATCAGGATTAGTTTTGGAATTAAATAATTGCTATTGTGTTCTAGCTTTGTGTAAAAACGTTATCTCTGCTTCCTGTTTGCAAGCAGAGGGTTCTGGTTTTAGATCAGTGGACAATGGTTGTTTAGTCTATTATAATGACACCATGCACCCATGATGAATAGTTTGTACACTGTGAATCTTGATGAATGTTCAGTCTATAACATTAATGCGAAAAGGCAACGTCCTAATGATTTGAATCCCACCTTTATTTGGTATTGTCGCTTGGGCCATATAAATGAGAGACGCATGGAGAAGCTCCATAGAGATGGACTTCTACACTCTTTTGATTTTGAATCATTTGAGACATGTGAATCTTGTTCTCGAAACTGGAATTCGGCAATTCAAAAAAGACTGTGAAGGGCTGAGAAAATTCAAAAAATATACCTAGGTGCATCGACTAGATGCACCTAATTAGATGTAGCCCCCGACTATGTGTTTAGTTGAACAAACTAAGCATATAGTCATCTCACTCATCCGAGTGATTTTATATAAATAAATATGCTTAGCCAAAGCCAAAAGCATCCTAAAATACCATATAGCACATAACCTCATTAATAAGGCATGATGCATAAAGACGCTGAGTACTGGTATCACATTGTGCACATGCTGCCAAAACAGTCATGTCCGAGTTCCCTCGATACACACAACTTCACCATCCTCAGAAATATATGGCATTTGTGATATAAAATCCGAGTTAATACAACCCATAAATAGATTTACCAACCGCCTGAAGAATACGACCAAAATATAATTAGCCTAAGCCATAATATTGGTCTTAATCAGAAAAGCACACCAAGATGGCAAAATAGCATTGATAATATAAAATCAATTGCTTTGTAAAAACCAAACAACTCCTGCAACCTATAAAAAAGTTACCAGGATAGTTATAAAAAACTGTACTGTTTGTCACCTTCCAAATTGCATCGTACCAACTCCTAAAAAGTTGTGTAACTGCTGTATGAAAGGATTTTGAAGGTATTGGGCAATAGAGCACGTGCATATTGCCAAGGCAAATTTGCTTGTCCCTAGAGACACGTGTCAAGCCACACCTGAAAATACGGGCTGCAAGCTGTTAACGACCAAATTTGGTGAATCAGTTATTGGACTTGAAGATAGAATCGAAGCGGATTTGGAGGAAGCTGGTGGTTACTGAAACAGAGCAAGAATCGGTTGGTGACTGAATCGGCTACGGTGTGTCGGCAGGTGTCCAAGTCGGCTATTGCGTCCATCGGCTGAGTCAGAGCCAGACAAGGTTAGCCGATATAGCCGATTCCGATGAGAAGATGGCAGAGTCATTGTCGGGTTCGATTGATGAGCTTCGTGGAGATTCCTGTGTACGGATTGGGTCCGGAAGAGGGAATTGTATCTATTAATTAGGATTTAATGTTAGTTTCCTAATGGATATTGTCGGTTAGAGTTTGTATTAGGGAATTATCCTTAGTATGAGTTGTAATAGAAGTAAGAGTCGTGTCCGACAAGGACATATTGTGTACATCTGGGTATAAATTGAACCCAGGCTTGTGTAAAAAGATATCAACAGATCAATACAACAACTTCGGCGCATCGCCACCTTTTTCTCTTTTACTCTTTTCGACGAGTTCTTGCTTTCGAGTTGGGCTGCATCGGCTTCGATCTCCGACAAGAGGTAAAACTTGTTATGGCGGCTTGCGCTCTCGGGATTAGTGCTTCCATCTTTATGACACTCTAATCTTGTTTGTGTAAATCGTCAAGTTATCATATATACTATATAATCTGAATTGATATCGGTATATAACTTAGATCGGTTGATGTCTATTTCATAGAAAGCAGCCGATAGAGTTATATATCGTTTTTGATCTAGATTATATAGTGTATCCGCCATCTCGAAAAGGTTTTCATCGACTTGGTCATCTAGACATTATGTTTCTTTACATATTTGGTGCTGCATCAGTTAGGTTTGACCTACTAAATCATGTTTAGAACCTTAATCTCTAGCCTGTTTATGATTGCTAATAGAGATAGTGTCGGGGTTTCAGCCGACCTTACCTGGTTTAATTATCTTGTCATCTTGATATATTAAATCTGCCCTTTATATCGAGATATTAACATAATACAATATATTGAGCTTGTTGTCAAATCTGGTTAGGAACTTCTTAATGTCAATTTGATAGTTGTTCAATATATTGTGCCCATGATAATATCTCTGCATAAAGTAGTATAGGAGTACTAGCCGATACATGTTAGATTTACTTAATCGGCTATGTTGTGAATACATATAATCTATGCCTTATAACATATTTAAACATGGGTGATTTATACTGTCTCGGCGCCCTGTCCGATCTATCCCAATCACTTAGTTTAAATATATTTCGAGACTTGGATTATATGTTATTGATATTTACAGCCGATTGAGTAGGTTTAGCTTTATCTTACCTTATCTGTTACAGCCGATTTAATGCACTTTGCATCGGCTCAATGCTCAATGATATGTCATCGGCAAGCCAGCCGATCGGCTATCATTGGTGGGTTTAACTACGTTTTCTTTCTTTGTTTCTTATTGGTTGCAGGATCAAACCAATTGGCATGCCCAGAACCCAAAAGCAAATCTTTGGACCTGCACTGGAGTTAAGCAGATCTCCCAGGCCAGTGTGTGTTTTTTACATCAACACGCTTTTGGCACGCCCAGTGAGACCTCGAAGAATTTTCATCATGGTAGACATCAAGACAACCGATGTTAGCTCAGAGAATATTATCCCAATGACGGTGGACAAGTTGACATCGGAGCAGAAGGCAGAGCTAGAAGACATAATGAACAAGCTTCAGAACCAGTATTTACATTCTTTTGTTCAGACAAGATCGGGAACGGTGGTTCAGAAGTACAAAGTAGCTTTGCCCAACAATGAAGAGCCAGAATCGAGCTCTGGAAAGGACAAAGGGGTCAAGCAAGAAGAGTCTCCTGAAGAACCTACGAGCTTACAAGATCGAATTGACTACGCTGTGCATCATGCTTTGATCAATCAGTCAGGAGTGCTTGTCAATACTCTGACAAATATGATCAAGTCTGTGGTCGATGGCACCATTGCTGAACACCAAGCCAGGGGGCCAGTTTTTCTACCAGATGGGGTTTTTCCTCAGTATAGGCCGCTTGTGACTAGCCAACCAAAACCTGCCTCGAATATAGTCCCAGGACAGCCGATTGCATCAGCATCGGCTACAGCTCGGCAGGAGATGTCAGCGTCGGCACAAAAGCAGGCAGAGCTTAATCCTCGTGTACTGTTCCAACAACAACCCCAGCACATCGGGTTAAATATACCTCGAGTGTCAGAGGAGCAAATTGCAGCTATGTTTGATCCCAGTCAGCCCGTTGTTCAACCAATTCTACATACATCGGCAGGGCAGCGAGTGCCAGGCTTACAGCAACAAAATGCTACTGCTCAATTTGTTCCCGATCAACAGGAGTTTAATGCTCCACGAATGCCTCAGACCCACACAGGTGGGAATTTCAATTATCAGTATCAGCCTCATTCACCACAGGTGCAGTATCGACAGAGAACGTCCCCTCAACAGTATCAGCAGCCACAGTTTTATCAAGACGAGCCGATACAGCCGCAGCATCAAGATGGATCTCGACAAAAACCCTGGGCCGATATGATAGCTGATGTGATGAGAGAACAATTCGGATTAAAACCAAGGGATAGTGACAATTTGTATCGGCATCCATATCCAGAGTACTTTGAAAGAGTGCCATTACCAAGCCGATACAAGGTACCAGACTTTTCAAAATTCTCAGGACAAGATAATGTATCAACTTATGAGCATGTCAGCCAATTTTTAGCTCAATGTGGTGAGGCATCGGCTACTGATGCTTTAAGAGTAAGTTGGGCCGATCTGGAAAAACAGTTTCACAAATATTTCTATAGTGGAGTTCATGAGATGAAACTATCTGATTTGACAAACATTAGGCAAAAACGAGAAGAATCTGTCCAGGATTATATTCAAAGGTTTAGGGAAATCAGAAACAGATGTTACAGCTTGGCATTGACAGATTCCCAGCTAGCCGATTTGGCCTTCCAACGTTTGTTAACCCCGATCAAAGAGAGGTTTTCAGCTCAGGACTTTGATAGTTTGGCTCATTTGGCCCAGAAGATAACAGCACACGAACAAAGGTTTCAAGAAGCCAATAGAGCATTCAAAAAGGTGAACTTCATTAATTCTTATATTTCTGATTCTGAGGAAGAGGATGTTCCTGAAGTAGCAGCAGCCGAATGGGCAAGGAACAAGAAGGTGATTCCATGTCAATAAGGCTGCTAAAATTTTTGATCTTTTGCTTCGGGAGAAACAAATTCAGCTGCCTGCTGGTCATGCGATTCCATCGGCTGAGGAATTAGAAAGAAGGAAATACTGCAAGTGGTACAATACAGGGTCTCATAGTACTAATGAATGTAAAGTATTTCGACAACAGATCCAAATGGCCATTGAGCAAGGAAGGATAAAATTTGATGACTCCAAGAAGCCGATGAAGATTGATGGTAATCCTTTTCCTGTCAACATGGTTCATGCAAGTGGGAGGACAGCCGACAGAAAGGATAATCGGCTCAATAAGTTTGATTCTACAAACATGATTAATAAATATCAAAGGAGGCATGATCGGCAAGAAAGACAGTATTATGATGAGGATAGTTTCGATCTACATTGGAATTGCGAGTTCTTTATATTTTGTTGGAATAAAGGGATGAGACTACCGTCGATAAAAGATTGCCCAGGTTGTGCTAATATTGAGGAGAACTATAATGACAGTTCCAGCCGATTTCATCCTAAAGAGAATCGGCTAGTACAAAGGAAGTTGCCTGTTCATCAAAGGTTGAGCCCAATTCATCAAGATTATTTCCAGGAGGAGGTTCCTGGAGACACTTCAAGAGCTCAATGGTGTCCTTCTGGGATTTTTTCTAAAAGTCAGAAGAGAAGGGTTCAAAGGATGAGGAGTAGGGAACAATTTCATGAAGTTGAACAAGAAATCGGTCGTCGGCTGAAGAGAACAAAAACGAAACAAGAATGGCGTGTCAAGAGTAAGATAGTATCAGCCGATGAAAGTAAAACCGATGAAGCAAAGAGATTGATTAAAGGAAAGGCTATTGCTTCTTCATCGGTCAACATGGTATTTGTGTTGCCTGCAGAATTTGAAGCTAATCAAGACAACGCAGATATCATGGAAGAATCTTGTGCTAGATTGATATTGTCACTAGAAGAAGCTGTTTTTCAAAAACCAGAGGGAACCGAGAATCGGCACCTCAAGCCATTGTATGTCAAGGGATTTGTTAATGGCAAGCCGATGTCTAAAATGTTAGTTGATGGTGGGGCTGCAGTAAATCTGACGCCATATGCAACATTTAAGAAATTGGGAAGGAGTTCGGATGACCTCATCAAGACTAATATGGTTCTTAAAGATTTTGGTGGCAATCCTTCAGAGGCCAAAGGAGTTCTTAATGTAAAATTGACAATCGGCAGCAAGACTGTTCCTACTACGTTTTTTGTCATTGATGGGAAAGGTTCATATAGCTTACTGCTTGGAAGGGATTGGATTCATGCTAATTGTTGTATTCCTTCAACCATGCATCAGAGCTTAATCCAATGGCAAGGTGACAAGATAGAGGTTGTTCTAGCCGACAGGTCAGTACATGTTGCTAATGCCGATTTATCTGTTTGGGAGATGGATGGAATTGATTGCTTATCAGGAAAATTCTGGCAAGGAGATTATCTAAAAGTATCTGATTGTGATATACAGCCGATTGGAGATGGAGAACCCCAGTTGTTACTTTGAGGGTGTTGTGGAGGGTTCCGATTTCTATACTAAAGATGCTGTAGATGATCTGGACGGTAAGCTAGGACAGGGTTTCATGTCGGCCGATGATTTGGAAGAAGTTGACATTGGGTCAGGAGATAAGCCTAGGCCGACATTCATCAATAAGAATCTATCATCTGAATTCAAACCTACATTATTAGAACTTTTGAAAGAATACAGCGATTGCTTTGCTTGGGAGTATTCTGAGATGCCAGGACTTAGCCGATCGATTGTTGAACATCGGCTTCCTATCAAGCCAGGATATCGGCCATATAAACAACCACCTAGGAGATGTAAAGCCGATATGTATGATGCGATTAAAGCTGAAATTACTCGCTGGTTTTATTCGTCCGTGCCGATATGCTGAGTGGGTTTCTAATATAGTTTCGGTGATTAAGAAAAATGGCAAGCTTAGGGTCTACATTGATTTCAGAGATTTAAATAAGGCTACTCCTAAGGACGAATACCCAATGCCGATTGCCGATCAATTGGTAGATGCTGCTTCAGGGCATAAAATTATAAGTTTTATGGATGGTAATGCTGGATATAATCAGATTTTAATGGCAGAAGAAGACATTCACAAGACTGCTTTTAGGTGTCCTGGTGCAATCGGCTTGTATGAGTGGGTTGTCATGACTTTTGGATTGAAAAGTGCTGGGGCTACATATCAGAGAGCCATGAATTATATTTTTCATGATCTGATCGGTTTATTGGTTGAAATTTATATTGATGATGTAGTGGTGAAATCTAAAGAGATTATTGGTCATATAACCGATCTAAGAAAAGTATTTGAGAGAACAAGGAAATATGGCTTAAAGATGAATCCTACTAAGTGTGCTTTTGGTGTATCGGCTGGACAATTTTTGGGTTTTCTTGTACATGAGAGGGGTATTGAAGTGCCACAAAGGAGTATTAGTGCAATACAGAAAATCCAACCTCCAGAAGACAAGAAACAGTTGCAATCTTTGATCGGCAAGATAAATTTTATCAGAAGATTTGTTTCTAATTTGTCTGGGAGAATAGAGCCTTTCACGCCTTTACTCAGACTTAAAGCCGATCAGGAGTTTACATGGGGGGCAGAGCAACAAAAGGCTTTGGATAGTATTAAGAAGTATTTAAGCTCTCCTCCAGTTTTAGTTTCTCCACAGAAAGGGGTGCCTTTCAAATTATACTTATCAGCCGATGAAAAGTCAATCGGCTCAATCTTGATCCAGGAGTTTGAAGGTAAAGAAGGGGTAATCTTTTATTTGAGTAGAAGACTTTTGGATGCAGAGACCAGGTATTCTTCAGTGGAGAAGTTGTGTTTATGCTTGTATTTTTCTTGTACAAAGTTGAGGCATTATTTGTTATCCAATGAATGTACTATAATCAGTAAAGCCGATGTAGTCAAGTATATGCTATCGGCTCCAGTATTGAAGGGAAGGGTTGGAAAGTGGATTTATGCCTTAACAGAATTCGATCTCAAATATGAGTCACCTAAAGCTATTAAGGGGCAAGCTATAGCCGATTTTATTGTCGAACATCGAGATGACTCGATCGGCTCATTGGATATTGTACCTTGGACGTTATTTTTTGATGGATCGGTTTGCACTCATGGTTGTGGCATCGGTTTGGTTATCATATCACCAAGAGGGGCGAGTTTTGAATTTGCTTATACTATCAAGCCATATGCTACAAATAACCAAGCTGAATACGAGGCAGTTCTCAAAGGTTTGCAACTTTTGAAGGAATTTGAAGCCGATGCTATTGAAGTTATGGGTGATTCATTGTTGGTAGTTAGTCAACTGGCTGGAGAGTATGAGTGCAAGAATGATGAATTGAGGGCTTATTATGAGAGGTGTCGGGAGTTAATAAATGAATTTCGGCTGGTAACATTGAGGTATGTTCCTCGAGAGCAGAATTTAGAGGCTAATGCTTTGGCTCAGGGGGCATCAGGATATAAGCCGATGGTGACAGATGTTGAGATGGGTATTGCTACAATTGCAGCCGATGATTGGAGGTACGATGTGTTTTGCTATTTAAGGAATCCTTCTCAATCGGCTTCAAGGAAATTAAGGTATAAGGCTTTGAGGTATGTTTTGCTGGACGGTGAATTGTATTATCGGACGATTGATGGGGTCTTGCTCAAATGTCTGAGTTCTGATCAAGCCAAAGTTGTGATGGGAGAAGTTCATGAAGGTATTTGTGGTACTCATCAATCGGCTCATAAAATGAAGTGGTTACTTCGAAGAGTTGGGTATTTTTGGCCGACGATGTTGGAGGATTGCTTTAGATACTACAAGGGGTGTCGAGATTGCCAGCAATTTGGATCAATTCAGAGAGCACCAGCATCAGCTATGAATCCGATAATCAAGCCATGGCCGTTCAGAGGCTGGGGAATTGATATGATCGGCCAGATTAATCCACCATCGAGTAAAGGACATAAGTATATATTGGTGGCAACCGATTATTTTACAAAGTGGGTGGAAGCAGTTCCATTGAAGAAAGTTGATTCTGGGGATGCAATTCAGTTCGTTAAAGAGCATATTATATATCGATTTGGTCTTCCACAAACAATCACAACTGATCAAGGATCTATTTTTGTGTCTGATGAGTTTGTTCACTTTATGGAAAGTATGGGGATCAAGTTGTTGAATTCTTCACCATATTATGCGCAAGCTAATGGACAAGCGGAAGCATCTAACAAAAGCTTGATTAAGTTGATTAAGAGAAAGATTGCCGATTTTCCACGACAATGGCATAGCCGATTAGCTGAGGCATTATGGTCTTATCGGATGGCTTGTCATGGCTCAATTCAAGTTCCCCCGTATAAGTTAGTTTATGGGCATGAAGCAGTTTTGCCATGGGAATATGTCATCGGCTCAAGAAGGATTGCTTTACAAGATGAATTGACAGCCGATGATTATCACAATCTTATGGTAGATGAATCAGAGGACTTGGTTCAATTTAGAATGTATGCTTTACAGAAAATAACAAAAGATAAGGAGCGTGTTGCGCGGCATTATAATAAGAAAGTTGTGCCAAAATCCTTTGAGGAGGGAGAATTGGTTTGGAAATTGATTCTATCAATTGGAACTCGTGATAATAAGTTTGGCAAGTGGTCACCAAATTGGGAGGGACCTTTTCGGATTTACAAATCTGTATCTAAGGGAGCTTACATGTTACAAGGGCTTGATGGAGAAATATTTGGAAGAGCTCTTAATGGAAAATATTTGAAAAAGTATTACCCGAGTGTTTGGATTAATTCATGATTCAGTTGTGTCTTGCCGATGCGTGATAGCCGATGTGTTGACATCGCCTTTAGATGGACGATATAAGTTATATCGCCCTTAGTCTGATTTCCTTAGTGTAATCGGTTGTTTCATGATACTTTTCTTAGCCGATTATAATTTTGTGATGTTTCGATCTCCATAACAAAATTAGGGGGCATACATATATACAGTAAAATATTAGAGTTTCAAAAACCAAAAACCAAAGTATTGGAGTTTTAACAACCAAAGTACACATATGAAATTTATGTTATCAGAAGATTCATGTTACAAGTTTTTGAATAGCCGATATTGCTTTTTGCCTAATCTGCTCTATTTCCTCTATGGCTTGAGCATCGGCTGCATCACTGCCTGGGATAACCTTCATGGATTTGCTCAGATCGGCTAAATGTTTGATCGAAGACTTCAGTTTGGATTTTTGCTCTTTAATGGCTCTTGGCAGATCGGCAAGCTTCTAACTCAGCCAGGAGTTCGATCTTCCTATTCTTTAGCCGATCTATATTGCTTTGAATAGAGCTTGGTCCAGAAATCATTTGATCAAGTTTGGATTTTGCTTCATTTATAGATTGCCGATTAGCTTGGATGGTTGCTTCAAGGTTTTTTCGCTCTCGTCTATCGGCTATCCTTTGCCTTGATCTTTCCAGCTTGTGTCGATATTGTTCAAGAAAGACTGCTGGATAGATGGCTTCGGCTGCATCGTCTGGGATCTGATCTTGGATATCTTCAAATCTTGCCCTAATTGATCCACAGTTAACAACCAAAGCGTCGAGGGAACCCTCAAGCCGATGGGCAATATCTCTGAGGACAGCTTTCAAATCATCGGCCAGGGGAACAATAGCTTTGCTGGATATTTCTTCTTCTTCATCCATGAATTGCTTGATGTCAAAAGAGAACATATCGGCTAAGACCTGAAAGGGAAAAGGCTGTTAGTCAATATTTGCAATGGTCGATTTACATTTTAAACACAAATGCTTACAGGAATAGCAGGAATCGGCTGATCTTCAATATGGTGGCTGTCTCTAGCCGATGGAGTATGTTCACTTGATTCATAATGGATAGGAGTTGGAGAGCGAATCGGCTGTGATATAAGATGAGTTAGTATATGATACAATGACTATTTGAATGCAGTTTTTGAGAGAACTGTTACCGATGGAGGAGGTGCAGGTTTCTTCTTGGCAGCCAATTTCTTTTTCTAGCAAGGAAGAGTTAAGACTGAGGTCGGTAAAGAAAGTTATGAAAGGACTAAAGATTACAAAGTGCATACCCGAGGTTGATATATCTTGTGGATCGGCGTTGGTGGAGTTTGCTGAGGAATAGGGATGTTGATTGTTGGAATTTCTTCTACTGTTTCACTCAGTTCGGCAGCTGCTTCATCAATGGCTTTTTCTATATCTTCCTCATCTGGATCATTGGCTGTTATGCCTTTCTGCTTTTTGGCAACCTTCTTCTTTATAGCCGATGGAGCTATAGCCGATGATCTGGTTCTTTTCTTCTTGCCAGCTTCAGAGGGAATCGGTTCACGTGTTTGCCCATGAAGTAGAGAAGATGTCTTGGGGGCATTGTAGCCAATGGTTGAAGGAGCCAATCCACCACCGTTTGGGAGAATTCCAGCAGCATAATTGATACTGGCTCCATTTTTGCTGACGTGAGGAGGAGAAGATTATGTGGTCTGTAAACAGAAGAAGAAAAAGGAGTTAAGTTATGTTCTAAAGAAAATCGGCTACCATTAAGGATATTGAAAAAGAAGTATTTTTACCTGTGGAACCATGTCTGGAATGATGTCAGTTAGATACATGGAGGCCGATTGGTGAAAAAGATGTTTTTTCCATTCAATCCACCACTGATCAAAGCGGGAACTCTTTAGCATAGCTAGTTCAATGTTTTCCAAACTTCCAAGGGGAGGTCCTTTTATGCTTAATAGTCTGTCCATCATCAGAGCCGATGAGATTTCTCCTCTGGTTTGGATTTTCTCTGAGAAGTACAAGCCGATTAGCATTTGTCCCATTCCTATCTGTCTGGCAGCGCTCATAGGGTGATAGAATTCATAAGATATCTGGATGTTCCTGCCTTGATGGATGCCGACAGGAAGAATACAG
Source organism: Oryza officinalis (assembly GCA_008326285.1). Taxonomy (NCBI): domain Eukaryota; kingdom Viridiplantae; phylum Streptophyta; class Magnoliopsida; order Poales; family Poaceae; genus Oryza; species Oryza officinalis. The sequence continues at coordinate 13,513,330 of BDMV01000002.1, read as the reverse complement.
GGGGTGATAGCTGTTGTAAAGACTTCTCTGGATTTCTCAAATTTTTCAGAGTTTATTTCATCAAATCTGAAATCGGCTGGCAATTCAAAATCTTCAGAACATTCATATGCAAACCAATTTCTAGAGTCCTTTGGGAATCCATCATAAAAGTTGCCAAACCAGTCGATGAAGAGTTCAACCGATAATTATGATCTAGGGTATGAAGATGCTGCTTCTCCAAACGACATACATCTTCTGGTTGTGGCTTCGTCTCAGTCGTCATCCTTGGTCGGCTCAACCAGAGGGAAATCGGCTTCAGGCAGTGCTGATCTCTTGGCAACTTTGATTGTATGCAGGTTAAGCCATAATTGTAATAACCACCAGGGTCCACCTGTGCTGATTACTGAGTTGGTGACAAGCTTAGCCGATGCATTGTTCAAAATCTGGTATAGATAACCCAGGAGGTATTTGCCTAGTGGGAATTGCTTTTTGTCGACTAAGGCTTCGGCTATATGTTGCCAGTTGGTGGTTGGACCGCAGCTTGAACCACAAAACAAAAACTTTTCCAGCCACATCAAGAGAAAGGCTGCGTGTTCTTTAGGAGTGACACGGCCAGATCCCATATTCAAAGAGATGAATCCACTCCAGCCTCCAATGCTTCTGGTTTTGAAAATAAACTGATTTTTGCTGTTCAAGCTGATAGGGTTAGCCGATGAGGTGATGTCTAGCCCAGTTATCATGGTGATATCCAAAAGAGTTGGAGTCATTGGTCCTTGGTTGAAGAGGAAGGTATTCAAAGTGTTGGACCAAAAGTAGCTGGCAGCCGACAGCATGGGTTCATCTTTGGCTAAATCGGCTATGGTTAGGGCTAGGCATTGAGCAATGCCGATTTCTTCCCAGTGAGTTTGTTTGCTAGCCAACATCCTCTTATACCATTCAGACCAAGTCTTGACAGCCGATGGCCAGGATTTAAAAGTGTTGTTCCAATGGGTCAAACTAGGGTTGGTTAATTTAAAGGGGATCCTGTTTGTCTCGGCATTGATGAATTCTATGGGGTCTTTGTTGTCGATTGGGCCCAAGAAGTACCGATTGGGATGAACTAGACTTGGGATTGCAACTTGGTGCGAGAGATGCTACAGAAAAGAAAAGGGGAAAAGAAATAAATCGCAAAGGAGAACTAATCTATGAATAAGGAGGGAATTTGGCGGATAGGGTTACCTCAGGAAACTCGACGACCGGAGCACTTGAAGGAGCGGCGGAAGACGACATTGTCGGAGATGGAATTGTTGGTGGAGGGAATCGCCTATGCAGTCGCCGGAGAGTCTGATGAAGATAGTGCAAGAGTTGATTATGGCTGAGGTGGTGAAAACGGGGGTGACGGCGTGAAAATCTTTAAGTGGTCGTTGCTATTTAAAAGGCGCGTGGTAACGGTTGAAACGAAAACAGAACCCTAGATCGATTCGGAGAGGATTCGAGCAAATCCGCAACATTCCAAATATCGCAGACTTGGGGGGCATGTGTTAACGACCAAATTTGGTGAATCAGTTATTGGACATGAAGATAGAATCGAAGCGGATTTGGAGGTAGCTGGTGGTTACTGAAACAGAGCAAGAATCGATTGGTGACTGAATCGGCTACGGTGTGTCGGCAGGTGTCCAAGTCGGCTATTGCGTCCATCGGCTGAGTCAGAGCCAGACGAGGTTAGCCGATATAGCCGATTCCGATGAGAAGATGGCAGAGTCATTGTCGGGTTCGGTTGATGGGCTTCGTGGAGATTCCCGTGTACGGATTGGGTCCGGAAGAGGGAATTGTATCTATTAATTAGGATTTAATGTTAGTTTCCTAATGGATATTGTCGGTTAGAGTTTGTATCAGGGAATTATCCTTAGTATGAGTTGTAATAGAAGTAAGAGTCGTGTCCGACAAGGACATATTGTTTACTTCTGGGTATAAATTGAACCCAGGCTTGTGTAAAAAGATATCAACAGATCAATACAACAACTTCGGCGCATCGCCACCTTTTTCTCTTTTACTCTTTTCGACGAGTTCTTGCTTTCGAGTTGGGCTGCATCGGCTTCGATCTCCGACAAGAGGTAAAACTTGTTATGGCGGCCTGCGCTCTCGGGATTAGTGCTTCCATCTTTATGACACTCTAATCTTGTTTGTGTAAATCGTCGAGTTATCATATATACTATATAATCTGAATTGATATCGGTATATAACTTAGATCGGTTGATGTCTATTTCATAGAAAGCAGCCGATGGAGTTATATATCGTTTTTGATCTAGATTATATAGTGTATCCGCCATCTCAAAAAGTTTTTCATCGACTTGGTCATCTAGACATTACGTTTCTTTACATATTTGGTGCTGCATCAGTTAGGTTTGACCTACTAAATCATGTTTAGAACCTTAATCTCTAGCCTGTTTATGATTGCTAATAGAGATAGTGTCGGGGTTTCAGCCGACCTTACCTGGTTTAATTATCTTGGCATCTTGGTATATTAAATCTGCCCTTTATATCGAGATATTAACATAATACAATATATTGAGCTTGTTGTCAAATCTGGTAAGGAACTTCTTAATGTCAATTTGATAGTTGTTCAATATATTGTGCCCATGATAATATCTCTGCATAAAGTAGTATAGGAGTACTAGCCGATACATGTTAGATTTACTTAATCGGCTATGTTGTGAATACATATAATCTATGCCTTATAACATATTTAAACATGGGTGATTTATACTGTCTCGGCGCCCTGTCCGATCACAAGACATGCCATATACGGCATCAGTTTCCTAATCTATTACATGGTAGTATTCAATCGAGACTCTAAGACATGCCATAGAACATAAGAAAATATTATGACCGAGTCCTACTCTATTACATAATGTCTGGATCCGGCCCACCCCTATCTCTAGTCGAATATTAAGGTCGTGTGGGTACCCGGTACCCAAATTCTCCACACTTGTTTACTTGGCAAAATGACAAAGGCGCCTTTCACGGGTCAAAGTGAAAGGGCAAGTGAGCTATTGGCACTAGTACATACTGATGTATGTGGACCAATGAGCTCAACGGCCAGAGATGGTTTTGGGTACTTCATTACATACACCGATGACTTTAGTAGATATGGATATGTCTACTTAATGAGGCATAAGTCTGAATCCTTTGAAAAGTTCAAGGAATTTCATAATGAAGTAAAAAATCATTTAGGCAAGACAATCAAGTTTCTACGATCTGATCGTGGAGGAGAATACTTGAGCCTTGAATTTGGCAGTCATCTAAAGGAGTGTGCAATTGTTCCACAACTCACTTTGCCAGGAACACCTCAATGGAATGGGGTGTCTGAACGGAGGAATCGTACATTGTTGGACATGGTGCGATCAATGATGAGCCAAACTGATCTCCCATTAAGCTTTTGGGGTTACGCTCTAGAGACAGCAGTGTTCACACTAAACAGGGTTCCATCAAAATTTGTGGATAAGACACCATATGAGATATGGACAGGGAAGCGTCCCAGTTTGTCTTTCCTAAAAATTTGGGGATGTGAGGCTTTTTTATTTTTTAAAACGTTTACAATTAGACAAACTCACACCTAAATCAAATAAATGCTTCTTTGTGGGGTATCCTAAGGAAACGAAAGGATATTATTTCTATAATCGGGAAGAAGGCAAAGTGTTTGTTGCCCGACACGGTGTTTTCTTGGAGAAAGAGTTTCTTTCAAGAAAAGATAGTAGGAGCACGGTGAAACTCGAAGAAATTCGGGAATCACCAGAAAATGTTTCAACTTTCACACAACCACAACAGATTGAGCAACATGTTGTTCAACAGGTTGAACAAGTTGTTGTTGAACCAATTGTGCAAGCACCGGCTTCACGAATGTTTGAAAGGATACGGCGTACACCTGCAAGGTACGCATTGATAACCACAGGACAACGTGATATATTGTTGTTAGACAACGATGAACTTACAACCTATGAGGAAGCGATGGTGGGACCAGACTCTAAGAAATGGCTTGGAGCTATGAGATCCGAAATAGAGTCAATGCATGACAACCAAGTTTGGGACTTGGTCGATCCACCTGATGGTGTAAAAGCCATTGAGTGCAAATGGGTCTTTAAGAAAAAGACAGATGTAGATGGAAATGTTCACATCTATAAGGCACGATTGGTGGCGAAAGGTTTGAGACAAATTCAAGGTGTTGACTATGACAAGACTTTCTCACCTGTCACCATGCTAAAGTCTATTCGGATTATTCTAGCGATCGCTGCCTATTTCGATTATGAGATATGGCAAATGGATGTCAAAACATCTTTCCTCAATGGAAATCTGGATGAGAATGTGTACATGACACAACCCAAGGGATTTGTCGATCCACAATCAGCTAAAAAGATATGCAAGTTGCTTAAATCCATTTATGGGTTGAAGCAATCATCTCGGTGTTGGAATATTCGTTTTGATGAAGTAGCCAAGGCATTGGGCTTTGTCAAAAATGAAGAAGAGTCTTGCGTATACAAGAAGAATAGTGGGAGCGCACTGGTGTTTCTAATCCTATATGTAGATGACATATTGTTGATTGGGAATGACATTCCTATGCTTGAATCCGTTAAGACATCATTGAAGAAAAGTTTTTCAATGAAGGACTTGGGGGAGGCAGTGTGAAGAATATGGGTACGGGGTATCCACACGACCTCCATATCCGACTAGAGATACGGGGTGGGCCAGATCCATATATTATGTAATAGAGTAGGACTCGGTCATGATATTGCCTTATATTCTATGACATGACTTAGAGTTTTGATTGAGTACTACCATGTAATAGATTAGGAAACTGATGTTGTATTTGGCTAGGTTTTCCTCTTTGTAACCCTGCCCCCCAACCTATATAAGGTGGGCAGGGAGCCATCTAGGGGGCATGAGGACAGAGATATTCACAACTTAATCGTCAGATCAATATACACCCGACGGATACAATCCCCAAACAGGAGTAGGGTATTACCTCTCATTGAGAGGGCCTGAACCTGTCTAAATCCTTGTCTTCCACATCCATCCACTTTTAGGTCTCGTGCGCTACCCCCTTTTATTATTGCCAAATTCCAGTTTCGACAGTTGGCGCGCCAGGTAGGGGTTACGCCGAGTTTCCTATCGACGAGTGCGATGGAATCACCTCCATGAGTTGCCAACTTCGTCTTCGCTTTGGGAGCTTTGACTGCCTCGCCACCGTTGCTGATGGCGACATCGTCTTCACAGCCGGCTCCCTTCATCGTCGCCGAGTGGTTTCTTCGCCTTCACGGATGGTGTGCTTCGCCGCCGTTGCTGATGGCGACATCGTCTTCACCGTCGCTCGACTTCGTCATCGCCGACTGGATACTTCGCCTCCACGGATGGTGTGCTTCGCCGCCGTTGCTGATGGCGACATCGTTTTCACCGTCGGTCGTCTTCGTCATCGCCGACTGATTTCTTCACCGCAGGCTGCCTTCATCGTCGCCGAGTGGTTTTTTCGCCTCCACGCTGGTGTACTTCGCCGCTGTTGCTGATGGCGACATCGTCTTCACCGCCGGCTGCCTTCGTCGTCGTCGAGTGGTTTCTTCCTCTCCACGGTTGTTGTACTCCGCCGCCATTGTTGATGGCGACATCGTTTTCATTTTCAGCTACCTACGTTGCCACCGACTGGTTTTTAGCCTCCATGATTGGTGGATTCTGTCGCTGATTCGTATTTTTGATTCCATGGCCATGCATCTTCACCATATTGTTGGGCAACTTTACCTCCACCTTCGGCCGCTTTAACTGCTTTTATGGTTGCTGTCTTCGTCGGCATTGACGGATGATCTTGTTCCCACATCGGCCACCTTTGCCATCACCGGCGCAAATACCAACAAGCTAAGTCATCATTAATTTTCTTCTTTATGTGATTTTTTTTCTTTCTGTACCTCACTACATCAACTAGTTCTCCGTTGAGCAGTGAGTCGGGGGCTACAGATGTTATATCATATTTTTGCAACAATCTTCATAATATTTATCTTGATTGCTTGTGAAATAATCCGAGTAAAAAAAGTGTTGATCGAGTTGTGCAGCTCTATTTTCCCTATGCTTTCCGTTTGGTTTATCGATGGATAGTTGCCTTTGGGCCGAATCCTAGCACCCGGAGGCTCATTGGATGGAGTGTATAACGCAAGGTGCTAAGTATTACTCGGACAAAATCAAAAGCATAAAGATAAAATAAATTGTTTTCTACTCTTAACAATTGCAAGAGTACCCGAGTAGTAAATTCTGATCCATAAAGCTTTGTTCCATGATGACGAACTCATGTCAATGACTAGTCGGGTAGAGTGTTTAAACGTAATGAGTCATCTACTCGGGGAAATCAAAATCGACAAGAGGAGAAATACATACTTATAAATATTTTAAAATGCTTGAATTTTCCTCAAGTACTATATATACATCAGATACTACTCATCCTGTATTTATACTGTAGGATCCAAATCCAGATATGCGCAGTAGGGATTCATGGCTATAAGCTCATCTCCTACGCTTCGGGAATGGATCAGTCAGAACATCGTCGTCAGCCTGCTTTTGCCGCTGCCGACTGGTGTCTCCGCCTACACGGTTGGTTGGTCACACCACCATTTTTGGGTGTCTACGTCTTCATCGCCGGCTCGCCTTTGCCGCCACCGACTGGTGTCTCCGCCTACACGGTTGGTTGGTCCCACCACCGTTGTTGGGCGTCTACGTCTTCATCGTCGGCTTGCCTTCGCCGTCGCCGACTGGTGTCTCCGCCTACACGGTTGGTTGGTCACACCACTGTTGTTGGGCGTCTACGTCTTCATCGCCGGCTTGCCTTCGTCGCCGCTGACTGGTGTCTCCGCCTACGCGGCTGGCCTATTATGTCGCTGCTCATGGACGTCTTTGTTTTCGCCATCATTCTGTCTCTTTCGTCGATGACTGGTTTTGCCGCCGCCGACTGGTAGTTTTGCCTTCACGACTACATGTCATCGACATCGTTGTTGGAACCTTGTCTTCGCCACCGGTTTGTCTCTATTGCCGTCAACTCATGTCCGCGTCATCACAGCTGTGCAATTCTGTCACCATTGTGGAGGGACTTCATCTTCATTGTCTTCGACACCGGCAAATTCTATTGCATCTACTTCACAAGCTTTCTTACTTCACCAACCACGACGTCTCCAAGAGCCTCAATATGTGGGCATGTGCCACCAAATTCGACGCCGTGTTAATCTACTACAACAAGTGGTGTTCCAATCATCAAGATTTCTACTCGGACATTCTCAAAGGAAATTTCTCTCAAGCGATTGCTACTCAATGACAAGCTACAGTTGTTGACTCTATGTTCAGTTGTTTCCCAACTAAGCATAGAGTCGGGGGCTACACAAATACAAGACACAAAATTCGACATGTGTTATGTCAAGATGAAGCAATCAATTAACCAGTTAGCAAGTTCTACAAAATCAACTTCGGAGTCATCAGCTTCGTCTTCGCTCCAGAGCAGGTTTTCTACTTCAGCAACTCTAACATTTTCATTGACAACTTTGGCTCTCAGTTGATGCTACAGTCTATTCCAAGTTTTTCAAGTGTCAAGTTCAAGATTTAATTTATATGTCACAATCGAATTTGGAGTTCTACCCGGATATTACTTCAAGCCTCCTAAGTTTGGCCTAGGGAGTTTTGGAGTTATCAACCAATCAATTCAGATTCGACGAGTTGGACAATAGCATCTACTTTGCTCCAAGTGAAGCATTTTCAACAGCTACAACATCAAGTTCTACTACCATCATCATAAATCAAGAGGCATTGCATCAATCTACATCATGCACACGATAGCGTCAAGGAAACAGTTTAATGGATTATTATCATTGATGTCACCATCGACACCTTCGTCATCGATATTAACTTCATCTTCAGTCAACTACTGTCAACCAAGTTCTTTGCTTCAGGAGTTTGGGCCTCGTCTACACTAAAATTTGACTGGGTCATCAACATTGCCATCTTCATCAACATCTTGCCATGTCTCTTCGGCCTAATCTATTCTGCCATCGTTGATAGGCAACTTTGCCTCTATAACCGGCTGTTTCAACTGCTGCAGATCGTCATCACCACCGGTTGCATCTGTCATAATTGGTGGCCTATTACGCCGCAGCTGATTAGCATTTTCGTCTTCATCGTCCGGCTATCTCCGTTGTTGCCGACTAGTGGTCTTGTCGCCATGGCTAGCCTACGTCGTTGTTGCTGATGTGCATCTTCATATTCAACATCTGCTTACCTTGGTCGCCGCCGACTGGTATCTTCACCTTCAAAGTTGGCCTATTATGCCGCCATTGACAGGCGTCATCGTCTTCACTGCCAGCCGCCTCGTCTGTTATTGCCGACTGATCTTCTCGATTGCATGGCTACGCGTCTTCGTCACCGTTGCTAAGAAACTTCATTTTCATAGCTAACCATCTTTGCTGCTGCCAGTCGTCATTACTGCTGGTCACGTTTGTCGTCGCCAACTGCATCAGTTGCTACCAATGGATAACCTCGACTGCGACAAAAGGACAAGCAACATGCTCAGGGGCTTACTAGCTCTAGCACGAGAATCATACCTTTAATCTGGACTTATTCTGGATATATGCAATGTGAATTCATGGCCGCGAGCTTATCTCCTATGCTCAAGGTCTGGACCAATCATTATTCTCCAGAAGGGTCACAAGCTGAGTTCTTGCGCCAGTCGGAATTCAATTATCAAATCTACTTTGATACACCTCATGAGGGATAACTACTCGGATTATAAGCTACTCATATGAGATGCACTTGGTATACATCACCCGGGAGATTTGTCACTCGGGAGCTTATTAAAAGGCGTGCTATACACGTCATTTTTAAGGATATCGGTGGGCATATTTTGGGCTTGATCCCAATATGTCTACAGCCCGTATTTTCAGATATGGTTTGACACGTGTCTCTAGGGACTTAAGCAAATTTGCCTTGGCAATATGCACGTGCTCTATTGCCCAATACCTTCAAAATCCTTTCATACAGCAGTTACACAACTTTTTAGGAGTTGGTACGATACAATTTGGAAGGTGACAAACAGTAAAGTTTTTTATATCTGTCCTGGTAACTTTTCTATAGGTTGCAGGAGCTGTTTGGTTTTTACAAAGCAATTGATTTTATATTATATCAATGCTATTTTGCCACCTTGATGTGCTTTTCTGATTAAGACCAATATTATGGCTTAGGCTAATTATATTTCGGTCGTATTCTTTAGGCGATTGGTAAATCTGTTTATGGGTTTTATTAAACTCGGATTTTATACCACAAATGCCATATATTTCTGAGTATGGTGAAGTTGTGTGTATCGAGGGGACTCAGGCATGACTGTTTTGGCAGCATGTGCACAATGTGATGTCAGTACTCGGGGTCATTATGCACCGTGCCTTATTAATGAGGTTATGTGCTATATGATTTTTCAGGATTCTTTTGACTTTGGCTAAGCATATTGTTATATAAAAACCACTCGGTTGGTTAAAATTATTAAAGTTCTTGACTATATGCTTAGTTTGTTTAACTAAACACATAGTCGAGGGCTACGCCTAATTAGGTGCATCTACTAGGTATATTTTTTAATTAAATTTTCTCATCCCTTCACAGCCTTTTGATTTGGTAAAAGCACTCGGGAGACTATGGCAGAGATGATTGAAGCACTCGGCTATGGATTCATTTAGTTTGAGGTGAAGTTATCTCGTCGACTACGAAGGTCTCAGGGGCTACTGTGGAGAATATGGGTACTGGGTATCCACACGGCCTTCATATCCGACTAGAGATAGGGGGTGGGCCGGATCCATATATTATGTAATAGAGTAGGACTCGGTCATAATATTGCCTTATGTTCTATGGCATGACTTAGAGTCTTGATTGAGTACTACCATGTAATAGATTAGGAAACTAATGTCGTATTTGGCTAGGTTTTCCTCTTTGTAACCCCGCCCCCCAACCTATATAAGGTGGGCAGGGAGCCCTCTAGGGGGCATGAGGACAGAGATATTCACAACTCGATCGTCAGATCAATATACACCCGGCGGATACAATCCTCAAACAGGAGTAGGGTATTACTTCTCATTGAGAGGGCCTAAACCTGTCTAAATCCTTGTCTTCCGCATCCATCCACTTTTAGGTCTCGTGCACTACCCCCTTTTATTATTGTCGAATTCCAGTTTCGACAGGCAGCATATATTCTGAGCATAAGGATCTATAGAGATAGATCAAAGAGGCTAATTGGATTAAGCCAGAGTACATATATTGACAAGGTGTTGAAAAGGTTCAACATGCAAGACTCCAAGAAAGATTTCTTGCCGATGTCACATGGCATTAATCTTGGCAAGAATCAGTGTCCTCAAATGACTGATGAGCGAAACAAGATGAATGTGATTCCATATGCAGCTATTGGGTCTGTAATGTATGCCATGCTATGTACATGTCCAGATGTTTCATACGCACTTAGTGCAACAAGTTGATACCAATCAGATCCAGGTGAGAGTCACTGGATAGCTGTAAAAAATATCCTAAAGTACTTGAGAAGAACTAAGGATATGTTCCTAGTCTATGGAGGAGAGGAAGAGCTCGTTGTAAATGGTTACACCGATGCAAGCTTCCAAACCGACAAAGATGACTTTAGATCGCAGTCTAGATTTGTGTTCTGTCTAAATGGCGGTGCTGTGAGCTGGAAGAGTTCCAAACAAGATACAGTCGCTGACTCTACAACAGAAGCCGAGTACATTGCTTCTTCTGAAGCGGCAAAGGAGGCTGTTTGGATAAAGAAATTTGTTTCTCAACTGGGTGTGATGACTAGTGCTCTCAGTCCTATGGAACTTAATTGTGGTAATAGTGGGGCCATTGTGCAAGCCAAGGAGCCTAGATCGCATCAAAAGTCCAAACACATTTTACGGCGGTATCATCTCATTTGTGAGATAGTGGGTAGAGGAGATGTGAAGATATGCAAAATACATACGGATTTGAACATTGCAGATCCGTTGACAAAGCCACTCCCTCAGCATAAGCATAGGGCACACACTAGGGCAATGGGTATTAGATACGTGCATGATTGACTAGTGCAAGTGGGAGACCGTTGGTGATATGCCCTAGAGGCAATCATAGAGATGATTGTATCACATACTATGTTTACATCTTTGTTATACATTGTTCCTTGAAATAGATAACTTATTATTGATCAATGAATATGTGATTCGTTCATGAGACTATTTATGTTGTACGTTACTATTTCTAAAGGGTCCCTGATCAAATATCATATATGGAACAAATATGGTTTAATGATCAGCGCATTTATTAATTGATAATCATGTCTCATGGATCATGGTCTGGAGATACCAAATTAATAATGTGGACACATGTTGGAGAACATGTTGTTGGATAGACCCAACATGAGACACTGCAAGAGCTATATGTGTTGTGTCATCAGTGGTGTCATATTAGTGTTAGTGTAGAATCCTTAGACCTGAGATTATCATGGTTTTCAACATGTGTAGTAGCTTGCTTAGGGGCTGCTAAACACTACTCCGTAACTGGATAGATATAAAAGTAGTCTTCGGACATGCTATGAAACATATAGTGGGATATGAATAATCAAGATGGCATTTGCCCCTCCCTTGGAGAGATATCTCTAGGCCCCTCGATGTTATAGATTATAAAAGTACATGACCAAGCCAAAAGTGATTGAGGAGTCAATCACAGGTTAAATAATCTATTACAGGATAGAGTGAATGATTGAGCTATTAAAGGATGGCACATATCTAGCCTTGAGTTTAATCGATATCGTGAGGCAAAAGGGTTCATACAAGTATACACTAGAAGTTCTGCCGATATGATCTTTATGTATGCCCGGTGGGTCAATATGTTCTGCTAGGGGCAGCTGTTGACACGTGGACCAAAAAGGGTTTTTCGGGTTGCAGTCGACTGTACATGAACCTATAGGGTCGCACGCTTAACGGGTCAGAATAAAGGGATTGGATGGAGATCCAATATTTGCTCAATTCAGATAGGGATTCGAGTAGGACTCCTATGGGCCTAGGAGGCCCAGTTATGGATCCTATATATATCCTTCAGGTGATGAGGCTGGTCGATATAGAGAAACCCTAGCCGTCACTCCCCTGCCGAGCAAAACCGTACACGCACACGGGCGCTAGCACGATCGTGCGATGTGTTCCATCCCTGGACATGTGGATACCGGTAGAGGCGCCGCTGGTCTGCGGTGCTGATCGGCGTGAGAGCACAGCGGGGCGCACGCACGAGGAGGAGAAGATTGGGTTGCTGCGATCTACTACTTCCTCTACGTCAATGTGCGCTACGTCGCCAACGTTCCTTCAGCTTCTTAGCAGCTACTTCTGCTGCACAGCGCGTCGAGTGGTAACGATCTATGACTTGCTGGGCATCGACGACAAGCTAGAAGATCAAAGTGACGATGGGTTACGTGAAGACGACAACCGTTTACGTCATGCTGATTTTGAAGTACACTATCTCCAAACATTTGCTCTAACTTCCAAGGAATGTGCGACTCAGCCAGTCAACTTTCTCCATGCATAATATATATGGTTGGAAAGATAATCAAGTCTAGTTTCACCTCCAACAAACGGCTCATCATTTTGACTTCCTAATAAGAAGTAATGGACAAATTATTATAGATTGCTCAAAATCCAAACAGACGTGTGAGTCTTCTCGGGAATTCACTTGTTGAGACCTTTGAGCTAGCCTATGTGCATGAAACTCCCAAGACCTTTCATTCCCAACTAGGAGTGATGTTCCTAGAATAAATATTTCCTGTGTTTTATCATTTAGGAGACTTTTGGATAATCGAAATACAATCCTCTTTGTTCAGCTATGTGCTAACAAACACCGAGAGACAGAGATCTCTACCCCTTTGCTCTTGTGATGTCCTCGTGGGATTACATAGGCAGCCACTTCATCGCACCCAATCCGTGCTTCTGCTACTTCGTGTGCAAGCTGCGTAGGTTGGTTCTTTGAGAGTGTGATTGGGCGAATCCTTGGTTCAGGCTGCCGTATGGAGACGGTGGTTGGCCTGAACCAAGTATTCACCCAATCACACTCTCAAAGAACCAACCTACGCAGCCTACACACGAAGTAGCAGAAGCACGGATTGGGTGCCGATGAAGCGGCCGCCTATGTAATCCTACGAGGAAATCACAAGAGCAAAGGGGTAGAGATCTCTGTCTCTCGGTGCTTGTTAGCACATAGCTGAACAAAGAGGATTGTATTTCGATTATCCAAGTCTCCTAAATGATAAAACATAGGGAATACTTATATTAGGAACATCACTCCTAGTTGGGAATGAAAGGTCTTGGGAGTTTGATGGACATAGGCTAGCTCAAAGGTCTCAACAAGTGAATTCCCGAGAAGACTCGCACGTCTGTTTGGATTCTGAGCAGTCTATAATGATTTGTCCATTACTCCTTATTGGGAAGTCGAAATGACGAGCCGTTTGTTGGAGGTGAAACTAGACTTGAGTATCTTTCCAACCATATATATTATGCATGGAGAAAGTTGACTGGCTGAGTCGCACATTCCTTGGAAGTTGGAGCAAATGTTTGGAGACAGTGTACTCCAAAATCAGCATGACGTAAACGGTCGTTGTCTTCACGTAACCCATCGTCACTTTGATCTTCTAGCTTGTCGTCAATGCCCAGCAAGTCTTGTGCATGTGTAAACCTAAATAACAGCAAAGTACTTGATTTACGTAGTATATCATTCTCGTCAATATTGAAATATGTTTCAGCTAGGAGCGAGTTCACCTCTTGTTGTAGTTTCTTTACTCGACTACATGTAATCGGCCCTTGAGTTGTATCTTTTGTGTTGGCTGTTGAATGTTTGATACTTGAGGTAGCATGCATGGTTGGGATGTCCTCATCATCTATCGGCTCGGTTCTGGTTCAAGAGGTTGAAGGAAAAGAAAGAGCAATATTTTATCTTAGCAGAAGGTTTTTGGATGCAGAAACAAGGTATTCCCCTATTGAGAAGCTATGTTTGTGTTTATACTTTTCATGTACAAAGTTGAGGCATTATCTACTTTCAAATGAGTGCACAATAGTTTGCAAAGCCGATATAGTCAAATATATGCTATCGGCTCCAATCTTGAAAGGTAGAGTTGGAAAGTGGATTTTTGCTTTAACAGAATTTGATCTTTGATATGAATCAGCTAAGGCAGTAAAAGGGCAGGCAATAGCCGATTTTATTGTTCAACACCAAGGTGATTCTGTTGGATATGTTGAAATGATGTCTTGGACATTGTTTTTTGATAGATCTGTTTGTACACATGGTTGTGGCATCGACTTAGTAATTATATCGCCTCGGGGGGCATGTTTTGAGTTTGCCTTTACAATCATACCTTATTATACAAATAATCAAGCGAAGTATGAGACAGTGCTTAAAGGATTGTAGCTTTTAAAAGAAGTTGAAGCCAATGCAATTGAAATTATTGGTGATCAATCAGTTGTTGGGAGAGTATGAATGCAAGAATGAAATCTTGAGAGTTTATAATAAAAAGTGCGAAGAGTTGATGAAGAACTTCAAGGTTATTACTATGAGGCATATTCCTAGAGAATAAAACATGGAAGCCAATGATTTTGCCTAAGGTGCATCGGGTTTTTAGCCGATTTTGAAAACTATAGACATCGAGGTTGCACATGTTGATGTCGACGATTGGAGGTATGAAGTTATCAACTATTTGAAATATCCTTCTGAATCAGTGTTAAGGAAATTGAAATATAAAACTTTGAAATATGTGCTACTTGATGATGATTTGTACTATCGGATGATTGATGAGGTTTTGCTTAAATGTTTGAATTTGGAAGAAGCCAAAGTTGTCATGTGAGAAGTGCATGAAGGGATTTGTGGTACGCATCAATCGGCCCATAATATGAAGTGGTTGCTTCGAAGGGTTGGATATTTTTGGCCGACAATGTTGGAAGATTGTTTTAAATATTATAAGGGATGTCAAGATTGTCAGAAATTTGGAGATGTTCAAAGCACCAGCATCAGCTATGAACCCTATTATCAAGCCATGGTCGTTCAAAGGTTGGGGAATCGATATGATCGGCCAAATTAATCCTTCATCAACTAAAGGGCATAAATATATTCTAGTGGCAACAGATTATTTTACAAAGTGGGTTGAAGCAGTTGACTCCAAGGATGCCATTGAATTTATTAAAGAACACATTATCTATCGGTTTGGGATTCCACAGACGATAACAACAGATCAAGGATCTTTTTTGTGTCTGATGAGTTTGTTCAGTTTGTCGATAGTATGGGTATCAAATGGTTGAATTCTTCTCTTTATTATGCACAAGCTAATGCACAAGCTGAAGCTTCTAACAAAAGTTTAATTAAGTTGATTAAGAGGAAGATTGCAGAACAACATAAAAAGTGACATGCTACTTTAGCCGATTCATTGTGGGAATATCGGATGGCATGTCATGGAGCAACACAGGTGCCACCTTATCAGCTTGTATATGGGCACGAAGATATTTTGCCTTGGGAAAATAATATCGGTTCAAGAAGGATTTCCTTACAAAACGAGCTATCGGCTGATGATAATCACAGTTTAATGATTGAAAACTTGGAAGATTTGGCGTAGGTTAGACTACGTGCTTTGGAAAAAATCAAAAGGGATAAAGAAAGAGTTTCAAGGCATTATAATAAAAAGGTTGTGCCGAAGACTTTTGAGGAAGGAGAGCTTGTTTGGAAGTTGATCTTGCCGATAGGGACAAGAGAAAACAAGTTTGGAAAATGGTCACCTAATTGGGAAGGACCCTATCAGGTTCATCGATGTGTGCCTGAAAATGCATATATGCTTGAAGGACTTGATGGAGGAGTTTTAGGAAAAACATTAAATGAAAAATATTTGAAGAAGTACTACCCAAGTGTTTGGATTAATTCATAATCGGTTGTTTAGCCGATGTATGATATAGCCAATATGTGAATTACATTCCCTCAAGATGGCCGATATGTACTATCGCCCTTAGACCAAATTTCAGAACTATACAAGTATGAGAAGAAGCATAAATAAAATCGGCTCAAAGGCTGATGGTTATATTACACAAAAATGTCTCAAAATGCTTCAAAGTAGAATGTATCAAGAACAGAGATTATTATATCAACCCAAGAAGTTTTGGATTGCCGATATCGCACGCAGGCGGATTTGATCAACTTCTTGAATGGTTTGTATGTCATCAACGTCCGTTCTTGGAATTGGCTTCAAAGCCTTGTATTGAGCCGTCAAGTGCTTGGTCGATGCCTTCAGCTTTGCCGTTTGGTCTTCAATAGCCTTGGGGAGATCAGCCAGCTTTTGTTTCTCTTGGGAATCCCTTTGCGTGTTTACTCTAATTTGGCCAGCAGATCGGCTTCTTGTTGTTCCAGTTCAGCAATGGGTTTCTGTGTTTTCTTTGGGCCAACTGTTAGCTCATCAAGTTTGAGCTTATTCTCATTTACTTGCTGACGACTGGTTTGGAGAGCTGATTCCAAGGCTTTAAGCTCAAGGCGATCTGCAAGTCTTTGCCTAGCTCTCTAGACCTTGAATTGATGGGATTCAAGAAAAGCTGCTGGGGAGATGGCATCAATTACCTCATCAGGCAGTTGGTCTTGAATCTCTTGAAACCTGCTTCTGATCAGCCCACTATTTGCAACCAAGGCATCCAAGGAGGCGTTGAGCCAATCAAATATATCCAGCAATTGGGATCTCAGGTTTTCGGAGATAGGGGATTTTGTCTTGCTAGTGGTTTCCTCATCATCCTCATCCAAGAATTGCCTTATGTCAAAGGAAAACACATTGGCCAGGTTCTGCACAACAAAATTGATGATTAGAAAATAGACAGGGTTAAGTCGATAAGGAATGTGTTTATAAATTTACATGGGCCATCGGCACAGCAGCAGTAGTCTATTCTTCTCCTCCATGATAGCTGCGAGTGGCAGAAGGGTTCACTAGGAGCTGGCCGATGAGGAGAAGCCGATGGAGCTCTTGGCTGAAAATAGAGTAAGTGTCGGGTTATATTGTGTCAGCTGATTTCAAAAAATCAAGAAGTTAAAAGTTTACCGATACAACTGGAGAAGCTTGAGGACTTTGGGATAATGGAGGCATTGGGAAATGTTTATCTTTAGCAAGAGCGGATACGGTCTTGGGCTACAAAAGAGAAAATGTTAATAGGTTGTTAAAGAAAACCAAATATGAAGCCATGTATCTTTTTATCTTGACTTTGCAGTTTGACTTGCGGTGACGTAGTTGACGTGAAGCTTGGATGTCAGTTTCGATGCGTGGTTTTTTACGAGCGGCTGTATCGGCTGTTCTTTGATCAGCTGAATTTTGATCTTCATCATCGCTCATTTCAGCAGCAACTTCGTCATTCTCTTCATCTATCACTGCCTCCTTTAGGTATTGTTCGACGTATGAGTCAGCAGGAGGGACATCATTGGCAGATTTTGTGGGCACCCGAAAATTATACCGTCCAGTGCAATTTGTGACCACCACATAATTTTGGATGAGTGGGATCCATACACTCATAAATAGTCACTCATCTCTCAATGTGCCCATGATCACAAATTGATACCATTCAATACAAAATCCATAATGCCGAATAATGAGCAAAGGAGATATTGTTCGGACTCGGCATGCCAGTCAACTTCAGCCTGAGACATGCCCGTCAAACCACACGAAGGCGGCAACCAAATGTGTTACACATCTTAGGAGACTTAACTCAAATTGCTAAAGCTGTACAACATCTCAATTGCTCAAAATTCATACTCATGCTTAGCTAGTCCCCAGGAAAAGCGACTAGCCTTGCACTTTCCTCGCAAGCAATTGATAAACATCACAAATGCATAAATATGGATAAAAGGGCAGCAAAGTACATATTTCATAAATGGGGTTCAACGGCCCATCATACAACACAAAATATAGCAGCGGAAGTTTCATAATTTCACATAAGCAAAAGTAAGACCCGTGGTTTGCCAACCATCCCACAAGGGCAACCAACCGGGGCAAGAGCCAAGCTGAAAAGGCTACTCACTACCCTCACCGCCCTTGGTAGGGTAGTAAGAACAATCAACCAGGCCGACATCCTCGTCTGAAATTTGCAGGCATCGGGTTAAGTACAAGATTGTACTTGCAATTCTTACACATTAATATATATACACATAGAAGAGAGGAGTATGCAAGATTCTACCTTAAGAAGATGGTATAATGGTTCAAGTTTTGCATAAAGCCAATTTAATTGAGCAAGTAGTAAGTTGAAAACATAGCATTTCTAAGATAGCATAATCTGAAATTTTTGGATAGCCGGCATGTAAATCTAAAATTGAATCACAGATAAGCACAACCGGTGCTCTCATTGCCATCCATAGACTACCATTGCCCAACCATGGATTACAAACATAACTATCCCCATATCCAAGACTAAACTAATCCATTTAACCCAAGTTTGATGCTAACATAGACTGACTAACACATCAAACGATCGTCCTGTAACCGTGGACACGGCTATTCGAATAGTTTTACTCTGATCAGAGGGGTACATCTTTACCCACACGAAATGAACAAGAATCAAATGCTTCACACGCACACAGGTGTGACCTACAAGTGACACAAGCTCATAACATGTCCTTTCCTAGTCACACCCCAATCACCTAAACCACGCCTAGGCCCCCGATGACTTAGCCACGTGTGTGTGATGTGGCTAAGGCGAGCTCACCATCACGGGAGAAACCCCCTGCCAAAACCAGGCACACCCAGGGCACTCCAAAGGGAAAACCACCCTCACGAATGACCAGCGAAGTGTAGATGATCACACTGCAACATAGTACTAAGTCAAGCCGTCCCATGCCCGGCGTGTGGAAGTACGTAAGGTGCTTGAATAGATGTCAACATGTTCGGTCCTTAACAACCCAGACGAGGCTACTTGCATCAGGGAAAAACCACAATCCCGTCATCGCCCTATCACTCGTCCAAGTTAAAGCATGTTTCCATATTAATCATTTAGTGAAGTAAGCAGATTTTATGCCCATAAATCGCAGGTGGTGAATAAGTTCAATCGATGGCTCCATCCATCGATTTTTAACACTACTAGACCTAAGCATGGCTAAGCATCGGTAAAATAATAAAACATTCCCAAGTACTTCGATCCAGAGGTTACAAGGATAAATGATAACAGTGAAACAAGGAAGGATATGCAGCAATTAGGTTATAAACAACTCTAACCAATACCGATAATTTTGGAGTAAATCAACACATGCATATATATTGTTTTGCAATCAAATCATTTTAGTAAAAATAGGGATTCTATATGCTTAGATGATTGCCTTGCTGTTGTGAGAAATCACACTCAATCTCAGGTTCTTGCTCCATGTACTCCGGAACGTCTGAATCTACCGATAAGAAACAATAAGATTCAAATAAACATGCATATGCAACATGCTCTATAAATCATGGCCTAATTACAGTAGGTAGAGAGTATGATAACATGATTTTAGGAGCAAGAATCATCTCATTTACATTTATGGTTTGAGAGCTATAAAAATAACAATCCCTATACACTGAAAATGGCATTTCTGTTATTATATATGAACTACCCTAGGTCATGTGAAATGCTGACATTTTCTAGTTAAATTTCACAAGTGCTATCATTTTTAATTAAAAGAGGATAACTCACTGGTTATAACCAAACTTGGTTCACTGCATTTGAAATTAAAATGATTTAGTTATGAATTTTACAAATTCAACAAAAAGAGGATTACTTAATTGTTTAGATTTGTTTTAGGAGGTAGTTTGTCACAACCCTAATTTTAATACAAGGTATTTAGGATTACTTATCTCTATTTGTAGGTTACATATTTAATCATTTGCATTAGCTTATACATTCAAATAAATTTTGGAAACAAAGCAAAATCCTAGTCGACAAATTGAACCAACATCTATTAGTGCATTAAGCTGAACAGTATGGTATAGGTTTTATAATTTATTCAAACACTAGATTATTTATCAGGATTTAATATATTTTTTATAGAATTTTTACTTTTAGTTTTGGCCTTTTTAAAATTCAATTTAGATCTCAGCATACCCCTTTTCATCTTTTTGCCAAGATTAAAATATTTCAAATTTTTGAGTGAAACTTGGAAAATGGAAACTACATAACTCAAGGTATCTCCACATCAGACCACATAATTTTGGCATTCTTCTAACTAGTTCAAACTATTTAATCAAGAAGGAGGGAATGAAAATCCCTGGAAATTCCTGAAAATTACCTAGAACAGATGTTAACTCTGTTCCTCACCCATCTCCCTCTCAAATGCATAGACCACCATGACCTGGGCCCACATGTCATTGTCCCTGGGCTAGCTCCACCCTTGGTGCACAAAACAAAAATTGCGTGGGACCCACCCTGGACCCGGAGGAGAGACAGACACGTTGCAACGTCGTGGCAGTTTCTCCTTCTTCACCGTTTGGTCTCTAGGTTTCCCAGCTATCCCTCCTCACTCTGTAGTTTACCACAGAGCCAAGGAAACCAAAGTGGGAGAGCTCGTCCTTGCTCTCCTTGCCCTCATCTTCTTGCCGGCCGCCAGGAAGACACCTTCACCGCCGCCCGTCTGGTCATCGTCGTTGCCATCTTTCTTGCGTTCCCGACTCACCCCAGCACGCCGTAGCCTCTCCTCTGATTTCGCGCCATTTCTTGCAGTCGATCTCCGGGAACGCCAACCTCGCCATGGGTGTTCTGGAGCGCGGCCAAACCGTCGTCAACATGCAGCCGCGGGATCGCATCGCCGTTCCCGTCGCCTCGAGGTGAATCCGACTGAGCTGCTGCGCCACCAACTTCGCCTCATCATCCTCTTCGAAACGCCCCAAGAATCCCATGGATTGGTGCAGCGAGGAGGGAGATCGACCACTGTCTTCTCCAAGTTCAACCTAGCGACTCCGTCGTCGTTTCCCGTTCAATCGGTGAGCCATTTGTCGATTTCTTGCAGTGGTAGTGACCCTAGGTGGTGTTCTACATTTTGCATATGTTGTTCTTGACATGCATGCAATAAATCGAGCCGTCCACGCTGCCGCATCCTTACAGGCATGGTGTCCCGAGCGCTGCTGCTTGCAGCCGCCGTCTGCGCTGGTTCGGCCACCATTGGCTGGGTAGAATTGAGGAATGGAATCGCAAAGAATTGCTCTACATTTTCTCTTTTGACCTCGTCCCCATTCGAGCAGCCGTTTGCCGCCGGCGAGCTTGAGATCGAGCTCAGCCATGGCTGCCTCTATCGCTGCTGCGTTGGAGAAGAAGACTGGACCTTGTTGAAAGTTTTGGAAAATCCCAGAGATCGATTTGCAAAAGTGCAGTCCAAAGGAAATTTGGAAAAGACTGAAAATTAGGCAAATTTCAAAAATCCATAAGTAATTCATTTGAATTTATTTTTGAGTGAACCAAATTTCTGTGTATTCCTAAATTTTTGCTCTTTATGTTTGTAAGATAAAACTTTCCAACTTCTGTACAGAAAATGTCACTAAAATTGTGAGTAGCACAAAAACACTTATTTTGCACCAAGGACTTGTAAAATCTCTAGGAAATTAATGGTTAATCCCAAAATTATGAAGCCACTGCTGTTCATCTTAGAAGTATATACCCTTTTATCTGGATGAAAAGAATTTGACAAAACTACCTCCTAAAACAAATCTAAACAATTAAGTAATCCTCTTTTTGTTGAATTTGTAAAATCCATAACTAAATCATTTTAACTCCAAATGCAGTGAACCAAGTTTTGTTATAACCAGTGAGTTATCCTCTTTTAATTAAAAATGATATCACTTCTGAAATATAACTAGAAAATGATAGGATATGTTATGACCTAGGATAGTTCAGATATAATTACAGAAATGCCATTTTCAGAGTATATGGCTTGTTATTTTTATAGCTCTCAAACCATAAATGTAAATGAGATGATTCTTGCTTCTAAAGTCATTTTATCATACTCTCTACCTACTGTAATTAGGCCATGATTTATAGAACATGTTGCATATGCATGTTTATTTGAATCTTATTTGCATTATTGCCTCTTATCGGTAGATTCAGACGTTCTGGAGTACGTGGAGCAAGAACGTGAGATTGAGTGTGATTTCTCACAGCAGAAAGGCAAGCATCTAAGCATATAGAATCCCTATTTTTACTAAAATGATTTGATTGCAAAACAATATATATGCATGTGTTGATTTACTCCAAAATTATCGGTATTGGTTAGAGTTGTTTATAACCTAATTGTTGTATATCCTTCCTTGTTTCACTGTTATCATTTATCCTTGTAACCTCTGGATGAAAGTACTTGGGAATGTTTTATTATTTTACCGATGCTTAGCCATGCTTAGGTCTAGTTGTGTTAAAAATCGATGGATGGAGCCATCGATTGAACTTATTCACCACCTACGATTTGTGGGCATAAAATCTGATTATTTCACTAAATGATTCATATGGAAAACATGCTTTAACTTGGACGAGTGATAGGGCGATGACGGGATTGTGGTTTTTCCCAGATGCAAGTAGCCTCGTCTGGGTTGTTAAGGACCGAACATGTTGACATCTACTCAAGCACCTTACGTACTTCCACACGCTGGGCATGGGACGGCTTGACTCAGTACTATGTTGCACTGTGATCATCTACGCTTCGCTGGTCATTCGTGAGGGTGGTTTTCCCTTTGGAGTGGCCTAGATGTGCCTAGTTTTGGCAGGGGGTTTCTCCCGCGATGGTGAGCCCGCCTTAGCCACATCACACACACGTGGCTAAGTCGTCGGGGTCTAGGCGTGGTTTAGGTGGTTGGGGTGTGACTAGGAAAGGACATGTTATGAGCTTGTATCACTTGTAGGTCACACCTATGTGCGTGTGAGGCATTTGATCCTTGTTCATTTCGTGTGGGTAAAGATGTACCCCTCTGATCAGAGTAAAACTATTCGAATAGCCATGTCCACGGTTACAGGACGATCGCTTGATGTGTTAGTCAGTCTATGTTAGCATCAAACTTGGGTTAAATGGCTTAGTTTAGTCTTGGATATGGGGATAGTTATGTTTGTAATCCATGGTTGGGCAATAGTAGCCCATGGATGGCGATGAGAGCACCGGTTGTGCTAATCTATGATTCAATTTTAGATTTACATGCCAGCTGTCCAAAAATTTCAGATTATGCTATCTTAGAAATGCTATGTTTTCAACTTACTACTTGCTCAATTAAATTGGCTTTATGCAAAACTTAAACCATTATACCATCTTTTTAAGGTAGAAGCTTGCATACTCCTCTCTTCTATGTGTATATATATTAATGTGTAAGACTTACAAGTACAATCTTGTACTTAACCCGATGCCTGCAAATTTTCAGACGAGGATGTCGGCGTGCTTGATTGTTCTTACTACCCTACCGAGGGCGGTGAGGGTAGTGAGTAGCCTTTTCAGCTTGGCTCTTGCCCCGGTTGGTTGCCCTTTGGGTTGATTGGCACATCACGGGTCTTACTTTTGCTTATGTGATATTATAAAACTTCCGCTGCTATATTTTGTGTTGTATAATGGGCTGTTGAACCCCATTATGAAATATGTATCTTGCTATCCTTTTATCCGTATTTATGCATTCGTGATGTTTATCAATTGCTTGCGATGAAAGTGCAAGGCTAGTCGTTTTTCCTTGGGACTAGCTAAGCATCAGTATGAATTTTGAGCAATTGAGATGTTGTAGAGCTTTAGCAATTTGAGTCAAGTCTCCTGAGATGTGTAACACACTTGGTTGCTGCCTTCGTGTGGTTTGACGGGCATGTCTCAGGCTGAAGTTGACTGGCATGTTGAGTCCGAACAATATCTCTTTTGCTCATTATTCGGCATTTTGGATTTTATATCGAATGGTGTCAATTTGTGATCATGGGCACATTGAGATATCAGTGGCTATTTATTCGTGTATGGATCCCACTCATCCAAAATTATGTGGTGGTCACAAATTGCACTGGACGGTATAATTTTCGGGTGCCCACATAGTTTTGTCAAATTCTTCTCTTCTAGATAAAATATTACATACTTCTAAGATCAACGACAGTGGTTTAATAATTTTGGGATTAACCATTAATTTCCTAGAGATTTTACAAGTCCTAGGTGTAAAATAAGTGTTTTTGTGCTATTCACAATTTTAGTGAAATTTTCTATACATAAATTGGAAAGTTTTACTTTACAAACATAAAGAGCACAAAATTAGGAATACACAAAAATTTGGTTCACTAAAAAATGAGTTAAAATGAATTACTTATGGATTTTTGAAGTTTGCCTAATTTTCAGTCTTTTCCAAATTTCCTTTTGGACTGCACTTTTGCAAATCGAACCCTGGGATTTTCCAAAACTTGCAAGCTTCTTCTCCAACGCAGCAGCGATAGAGGCAGCCATGGCTGAGCTCGATCTCAAGCTCGCCGGCAGCAAACGGCTGCTCGAATGGGGACGAAGTCAAAAGAGAAAATGTAGAGCAAGTCATTGCGATTCCATTCCTCTATTCTACCCAACTGATGGTGGCCGAACCAGCGCAGGCGGCGGCTGCAAGCAGCAGCGCTCAGGATGCCATCCATGTAAGGATGTGGCAGTGTGAACGGCTCGATTTATTGCATACATGTCAAGAACATCATATGCAGAATGGAGAACACCACCTAAAGTCACTACCACTGCAAGCAATCGACAAATGGCTCACCGATTGAACGGGAAACGACGACGGAGTCGCTAGGTCGGACTTGGAGAAGACGGTGGTCGATCTCCCTCCTCGCTGCACCAAATCGTGGGATTCTTGGGGCGTTTCGAAGAGGATGATGAGGCGAAGTTGGTGGCGCAGCAGCTCAACCGGATTCACCTCGAGGCGACGGGAACAGCGACGCGATCACGTGGCTGCGTGTTGACGACGGTCTGGCCGCGCTCCAGAGCACCCGTGGCGAGGTCGGCGTTCCCGGAGATCGGCTGCAAGAAACGGCGTGAAATCAGAGCAGAAGCTACGGCGTGCTGGGGTGAGTCGGGAACGCAAGAAAGATAGCAACGACGATGACCAGATGGGCGGCGGTGAAGGCGTCTTCCCGGCAGCCGGCAAGAAGATGAAGGCGAGGAGGACAAGGAGGAGCTCTCCCCCTGTGGTTTCTTGGCGCTGGAATGAAGTGTGAGTCGAGAGAGAGCAGCTGGGACCGTTGAAGTCGAAGGAAGAAGAGAGAAGCGGTGCCACGGCATGAGCTACGTGTCAGCCATCTCTCTTTGAATGTCTCCTGTGGGTCCCACGCGAATTTGGTGTGCACCAAGGGTGGAGCTAGCCCAAGGACAATGACATGTGGGCCCAGGTCATGGTGGTCTATGCATTTGAGAGGGAGATGGGTGAGGAACAGAGTTAACATCTGTTTTAGGTAATTTTCAGGAATTTTTAGGGATTTTCATTCTCTCCTTCTTGGTTAAATAGTTTGAACTAGTTAGAAGAATGCCAAAATTATGTGGTCTGGTGTGGAGATACCTTGAGTTACCTAGTTTCCATTTTTCAAAGTTTCACTCAAAAATTTGAAATATTTTAATCTTGGCAAAAAGATGAAAAGGGGTATGCTGAGATCTAGATTGAATTTTAAAAAGGTCAAAACTAAGTGTAAAAATTCTATAAAAAATATATTAATCATGGTAAATAATCTAGTATTTGAATAAATTATAAAATCTATACCATTCTGTTCAACTTAATGCACTAATAGATGTTGGTTCAATTTGCCGACTAGGATTTTGCTTTGTTTCCAAAATTTATTTGAATGTATAAGCTAATGCAAATGATTAAATATGTAACCTAAAAATAGAGATAAGTAATCCTAAATACCTTGTACTAAAATTAGGGTTGTGACAGATTTCTTGGGAGTTGAAGTTCTAGGTCTTTTTGTGATTTTCTTGATATTTGGCTGCTTGCGTTTTCCTGTAACCTTGGCTCTCTGACTTGGCCTTGAAGCAAAGAGCCCACTAAGGGCACAGCGAAGCCGATGATTGATGGAGCCAAATCTCTTGAAGGCAGCAAGGCCGGTGCGTACACAATCATTTGATTGCTTACGCTTCTAGTAGGAGGAGAAGTGCTGGCAGCCTGCAAAGAAGATGTTTAGATGGTTTTAAAGAAAGTAAAAAATTTAAGATTGTTGGAAAAAAGGAAAAATAATTTACCTGAACACTGATGGAAGGGATGACTATGGAGATTATGGGTTCCATATATCCACACGGCTGGCCTATCCGACTGGTTATAGGGGATAGGTTTTACATGATGATTATGCAATGGTTTAGGATTTAAGTATTATGTTTCCTTGTGTATTAAGGAACGGCTTATAGTCCTAAGTCGGTAATACTATAGATAATGATTAGGAGACTAATACCGTATGTGGTTATGTCTTTATCTTGTAAACCTGCCTTCCAAAGATATATAAGGAGGGCAGGACGTTCCCTGAGGAGCATAGATTTCTTCAACTTACACAACTCGATTGTTAGATCAATACAAATTCAGCGAATACAATCTCTGAAACAGGAGTAGGGTATTACTTCTTTATAGAAGGCCTGAACCTGCCTAAACCTTTGTCCCTTTACCTATCGTGTGTGGTACTTGAGCGCTATCCCTTTTCTCATTGCCGAAATTAGGTTTCAACAGTTGGCGTGCCAGGTAGGGGTTGCGTCAAGTATTTTCACCGACAAGCGCGATAGGATCTACATCAGGCATCGACAACTTCGCCTTCCCCCGAGGGCAAGCGTACCATTTCGGCAGCCTTGACTTCATCACTGACAGCTTCGGTAAGATTTCTCTCCTCGACTCGGATTCGAACCAGTCAGGAGGAGAAAACCACACGGCATCGTTCGGGTTACCAAATGCCGCCGAGACCTCCTTCAATCTTCTTTCTTCCGAGTCAGGTTCAAACCACTCGGGAGGATCTTCTACATCAACTCCTGAACGTGACTTCCCCAGCAAATCACCGGAGTCAATTTCCAGGGAGATCGGCGTCATGCTTCAACCTCTCAGATCCTGCTCATCTACCCAGATCGCCTACCACATCAGCTCTTCTAACGATTACGATGACATCACAACCGAGCACATCAACAGCTCCGACTTCGACGATGACTACACACCGCTGTTCTTTGGCTTTTTATGGTTGATGCTGGGGAAACCGATTCCGCCGTCACCCGAAGGGTTGCGAAGGAAGAATGAGCCCAGTTTGAGGAGGAACATAGGCGCAAGGAGGAGGAACGCAAACGCAAGGAGAAGGAGGCGAGATCTGGCTATAGCTGGGCGTACAGCCCGGGACGCCATACTTCAGACTCGAGTCGACAACACAAATGTTTTTGTCATGCCACAACAAAACGCGGTCGCGGCACTTACCCTCATTGATACCATTATGCATGCGGCTCCACCCAATGTAACTCCAATCTTGAACAAAGTGAAGACCAGTCGAGAAATTGCTGAATCAACTGCGGAGACACCTGATGGCAGTTGCCTACCACCGGTACGATCCAGAAACTATCGGAAGCCAGACCGCAGCAAGACCCATGGCAAATCAAACGAGCATCGTCATCAAGAAGACAGGAGGCATCAAGACCAATCGGCTGACTCTCATGAGAGACATCGTAACCGACCACCATTTCATGACCGAATCCGCCACAACAATTCCAGTTACCATGGTGGCTCTCGGAGGCCAGCACCGAGTGATCTAAGGGATGTGCTCGACTAGCGTTATCGCGAGCGCAACAATGCCCACCGAGAAGAACGAAGACATTCACCCGACAAAAGTGACGAAGGAGTACTCACTTTCACTAGAGATCTGTGACGAGCAAATTGGCCGGGTGGTTTCAAGCCCACTGGGATTGAAAAGTATGATGACAAGACTGATGCTGAGTCATGGTTAACCGTCTACACCCTCGCAATTCAGGTAGCAAGAGGAGATAACAAGACCATGACTAAATATTTATTTGTGGCACTCTCCGACTCAGCTAGGAATTGGCTCGCTAGTTTACTGAGGGGTCAATCGACTCTTGGAGAAAGCTTCATGATCACTTCATCGCCAATTTCCAGGGCATCTTTTGTGGGGACACCCTGGGTTAAATATTATGTAGTTACTTGAGATGATAGAGCGAATTATTTAGTTGGATGGGGTCTAGTAATAATTAAGGAAAACGGTAACCATCCAACCTCATCGATGTTCTATCAAGTTAAATAACATACATAATACAAAACCTGAAGCGCCGAGTAGAGAGCATAGGGGATATTGCTGGGACTTTAGCATGCCAGTCAACTTCAGCCTGAGACATGCCCGTCAAACCATACGAAGATGGCGACCAGATGTGTTACACATCTCAGGAGACTTGACAAAATTTGCTAAAGCTCTACGACATCCCAAATGCTCAATACCCATACCGGGGTAAAACTAGATCCCAGGATAAGCTCTAGTTTCACACTTTCATCTAAGCGATGAAGATCAGAATAATAGGGAGTAAACACAAGTAAAACTTACTCTACATTTTTATTTAGGTACATAGGCCTACCGGCCAGATAATTACTGATCGGCGGAAGCATGGCTACTCGAAACCACAAGCAGCTGACTGGGGAGGTATCCCGTTTAGATCAAGTCCTAGAAGAACAACCGATCTCCTGAATCACTCAAATTAGACTAAGCATACAACCTGCAAAATGGATATTCCAGTATAACAAGAGTCAGCAAATTAAATGAGTTAATGTACCGGCAAGCACAAGACAATCCTAACCTACTACATGCATGGCATATAATCAAGGAAAAGCTATTTGTAGCTCATTTTACCATAAAGCAAGTTTTAGTTCACAATCATTTGCAAAGGAGTTGAGAATTCAATTAATAAAATATTAACATAGTTGAATCGTAATATTTACCATATTAACATCATAAACAAACTCCCGTTGCCCATACCAGCAACTGGACATCATCTTATCATAATAATATATCATAACCATACCCTTGTTGCCCATACCGGCAACAAGTCACAATCTCATCATAATAATATACTTGATTGCCCACCCGGCATCAAGTCTCACATTCATCATCAATATAACATAATCATCAGAACTTAACCCAAGTTACCATTTCCAAATCCATAGTTCACAAAACATCATTTGAAGACATAAATCCAAGTCTATACTCATGACACTTCACCAAGTCGCTCATGATCGTGAGCACGGCTAATCGATTAGTTTTATACTTTGCAGAGTTTGTACGGCTTTACCCACATGATATGAACCCTCTAGTTTGTTTCGTGTTTGCAAAGCACTACCACACTCTTCATGGTGAATGTGGTCTAGAGGTCATAACGTAGCCTTTACATTACTTAACGCTTACCCTTGCATGAGCGATGGCAAGTGTGAATCCATCCTGGGCATGACCCAGAACCGTTAGGTGGCGGGCCCATGCCTTAAACCTAACGCCGTGGTAGCGAACACACCCGCTCCCCCACGAGGCACTGTACCATTGAATTGGACAGACTTAGACGCCTAAACTACCCCCATTAATCAGCGGGCTAAATAGGTAGTTCCTATGAATCATCGCTCAGACTAATTCATTCTACTTCGGCCTACCAAAATGCAAGGCTAGACTTTTAGTAACTTAATTAGCTAAGGCCACCCCATAAATAGCACATGTGGTTGTACGGTATGCTTAAGTTGGTGACACGAAGTTCAGTCCTTAATTAACTCAGGCGAACACTCCCCCTATCGGTGTACAACTACCACCGTATGCACACCACTTGTCGCCCAAGTCCAAAATCATTTTACTCACACTTTGGTTCGCAAATACTTAACATTTTCATTTTTAGTCCAGCATTAACCAAATAGTCAAAATCCCATTCATCAAGTCATAAGATTTGTCATTTGCATAGTTCTAGGCATGGCTAAGCAAATGGCATACATAAAAGCATATATAGACCCCATTGAGCATTTCTAGAGTACGCAAATCCATCCTATGGTTACAAATAGAAGGGTAACAATATATCAAGGTAGATTATGCAGCAATAATGTCATAGCTACCCTTTACTAAATTTCAAGTATCGATTTTAATCAAATACATATGCAGTTTTACAAACAACACATTTCATCTCCCAAAACGTGGGTTTCAATGTGATCAAAGGAGAGGGGAGGAATAACTTGCCTTGATCTTGAACAAAGTGAATATCACCTAAGTCACTCCTTCACCGTCAATGCAATTTATCTAAACAAAGGACACGATATGCACATAAATACCAAATTATGCAAAAGATACAAAATGCTCTAAAATGCATGATTTGTGTCCAATGGATAGGTTCTGACCTAAGATGAATTTAGGTAAAAGAATTCACTTTTTATCTCTTGACATTTGTGAGTTAAGAATTTTCCAAGTTTGCATTGACATATAGTATGATTTACTTGAGTATTGTTGTGAAACATTTTTAATATATGATTTTGATCAAATTAACTTTACTGAGGTGAAGAGGATAGTTTTCTAGGATTAATACAATTGGTTTCATAATTTTTAGAGCTAGTATGAATTTCCTATAATTTTTTAGAAATTAAATTGTACGTGTAGTGGTTATTTCCCTATATAAATTATTGGTGCTGTTGCTGTTACAGAAAGTGTGAAATTTGATATTATTAAATTAAATTTCATACTTTGCTGATTCTACAAAAATTTGGTTCACTCCATTTAGAGTTCAAATGATTTTTCTACAAATTTTACAAGTTTCATGTTATCTATTTATTATTTGAAATTTTAGAAATAAATATCATACTGTAAGCATAGGATTTTATTCTACAACAAGAAAGTTCACAATTTTATTAATCTACGGAAGTTGGTTTCACTCCAAAATGAGCTATATTTGATTTTATATGGATTATACAAGTTTGACTTAATTTTCAGTTGAAAAGATATTGCTCTAGCCATTTTACTTTTATATTTTCACATTATAAATTCTTAGGGTCCACAGGTCAGTCTCTGACTATATACAGGAAGGCCCCTAGGGTTTTGGGGAATCAACCCGCAGTCCATAACATGTGCTAATACAATTTGATTAAGAATCCCCGAGGTTTATAGATACTACTACTAATAAGTCCTTGGTCCCATATGTCAGTCTAGGGAATTTTATACTTAGAAAGCTTCCCGCCGGCGGCAAGGGCGAGCGGTGGCTGATCTCGGCGAGCGACCAAACGGGAAAACGAAGAGGGGTTCAAGGCGAAACCGTCGGTGGTTTTCCCGCAAACAATGGTGGCCGGAATCGATGGCGACGACGGTAGAAGCGGCGGTGGCTCTCAGGTTAACGACGCATATTGAGTCTCGGTTCGATTTAGTGCGATTGGATGCATGCATGTGCGTCTATGGGGCTCTTGGAGACTCACCGAGGGGCACACGAGGTTCAGCGAAGCTTGAACGATGATGGCGACTTGAGAAACTCCCGGGCGGTGGTGAAGATCTTTAGCTTCACGGTGACAGCTTGTTCCTCTTTGCGATCTGCCAAGCGTGCATGTCTACCAGATCAAAGAAGTTCGAGGGATTCTCCACACATGAGGAATTAGTTTGGAGCTCACCGGAGAAGGAGAATTCGGGGATGGGGTCCGGCGGTCGGAGTTGGGGAAGAAGAGGCCGATCTCTGGTTTCACAGTGTCCTAGCTCGATTCCTTCGGTCGGCGGGCTCCTCGGGTCGAGAGGTAGACGATGGCGTGGCGGTGTGACCTGGCTTGGTCGGGAATGGCCGGACGACGATGATGCCAAGATGGCGGCGCTCTGGCGCTCCCGTGGGCGCGATGGCGTTCCGGCGAAACCACTGCATGAAACGGCGCGGGATTAGGGGGATGGACTCGGCATAGCGAGGAGATTAGGGAACGCGGGAAAGAAAAGAGTGACCGTGGCTTGGTCGCGATGGTGACGGTCATCGTTCCCATGGCCGGCGATGGAGATGAAGGGAATCAGGGGCTTCGGTGCTCTCCCTCTCGGCTTGCTCAGCTCAGGAGTGAAATGGGAGCTAGGCGACGCAGCTGGGTAAGGATATAGCGAGCTCGGCGGCCGCCACGGCGATGGACACGCGTCGAGCACGCCGGCCTCGCTTCCTTTCTCGCTCTCTGTCTTTTTCTCTGTCGGCTTGGGCGGTGGGAGTTGGTACACAGGGGTGAGGGCTAGCTCGTGTGACAGTCAAGTGGGTCCAGGGCGGTGTAAACAGAGGTAGAGTGAGAGAGATGGGTAGGAAATTTGGTGAACGCACTGCTAGAGTAGTTTTAGGATTTTTCCCTATTTCTTTCTTTCTCCCTTATTTGTAATTCCATAACTCAATTTTTGTGCATGATAAATTAATGTGGATTTTTCTGGAGGTAGAAAAAATTACCTAGATTCCATTTTCTTTGGTTTCACACAAAAACTCTCTATGTTTTATTCTCAGGAAAATAGATAAATTCTGTCCAGACGAAATTGATTTGAATTTTTAGGAGGCCAAAACCTATAAAATAAAATCTGGAAAAATTATATTAATTCATGATAAATAGTTTAGTATTTGAATAAATTATATTGCCTATACATTCTGATGTGATAAAATACACATATGAGATGTGTATCCGATTTGTCGATTAGGGTTTAGAAATAATATATAGTTTGACTGCCTTGACTAAATTATTTCAGGTTTCAATTGCACATATTAAGTTATACCAAAATTTCAGTGAGATATATATATATTGAATAGTATCTACATGAATTTCCCCATGTTTTTATATTGCACCATTTATATTTAGGTAGTCAATGAGTTCACCTATCTTTGAATGTTTCTATTATAAACATACCCTTAAATGATTGGAAAATTATATTCTTAATTTAAAATTAACCAGAGGTGATGTGTGTAGAGTTTAATTCCTATTCACCATACTTAAACTCAGAAGACACTTGGGCATAAGTGCACTTAAGATGATGACTAGGGTAGTGTTTGTATTATATATATATAGGTGAATTAACATGTATGTATACTTGTGTTCATGAGGCCTAGTATGTAATGCATCCAAGATCCAAAAACAATTAAAAGGACTCAAATTACACACCACATCCTGTGTTAATGCAAATGTAAAAATATTTTACATGTCGAATTATTTTGAAAAGGAAGAAGTTCTAAGTCATTTGTAACTCTGCATTTAATCACTAGCTAATTTAACTTCACCTAGGTTTTGAATTTGAAAATTTTTGGTCATCAACTCAAAAATAGATTTTTACTATTTAGGTGAAATAAAAATTCAAAACTCAAATTTTTGGTATGTTACAGATCTATCCCCCTTAAAATAAATCTCGTCCCCGAGATTTGGGTTGGATTATGGTCAGAAATGATGGTTAGGTATAGGTTGGTCTCCTGATAATGATGCCATATTATCAGTTTTTGCTATTTAGAAAATCTTTCTTCAAACATACCGGATTTAATATTTTCAACAAAAAGTTTTTCCTAGAAAAGGCCATTAGTTGGTCTTTCTATGAACACTCCTTTATCAGAGGAACGGAAAGTTTATAAAAACTTTTTAAGTTGTATTATCGACTTGCTGTAGTTAAGGTAATAAGAACTCTTATCCGGCTGAGCATGGATTGGTCATGGCGAGTACGGTCATGGTGATCTCTAAAGCGTCTTTAGAGGTAGTTGGTATATTGGGGTTGTAGCAAGGTACAGTTTTTCAAGACCTATGGTTGCAATCTAATTTTGTCGAACTCAAATTCGGTCAAAAGTTTTCCTTAATTTTGGTGAATGAGGGTGGAATTAAGCTATTGGTAATCTACACAAGTTAAAAGGATATTGTTGGTTACAATTAGTATGTTAAGGCTATGGCCAGGTACAAAACTTTAAACATTACGGTTGTGATCTCGCGTTGCTGAGCTCACTTTCGGCAAATGGAAAATTTCTGGACAGCTAGCACAATTATTAGGAAAATAAGAATAAACGGGTCCCTAGTTACTGTTACATTCATCCATAGAGTGCTTACATAGATGGGGTTACATGGCAGCCGTAATACATATATTACATAAATGGTTCTCTCCAAAATTGGGCTACCAAGAACATATAAAAGGTTCCACACTAACCATCCTACAAGTGGGTTACAACTCCAAGTCTTCTTAAGGTGGTCTTACCATAGTTATAAAGGTTGGACATGGACTATGTTTAGTCATCCATTTTTAGTTCAAAAACTCGTCCATACCAATGAACATGACTTGGTGGTCCAAATTGTCCGGTGGTTCCAAGTGGTGGAAAGGTAGTCACGGTAGTAGAGGGTGAAGGTGGAATTCTCTCTTGGTAATTTCCTGAGGGTTGTGGTAATTCTTCAACTGGGGCATATATAGCATCTTCACCATACATGAACTCAGGTGTATAGTGACCTTGGCGAAACATAGGCATAAGGCCTCTTTCTAGGATGGCTACTCTAGCATGGACACGTTGTAATTCAGTATAGGTTTTGCGGTAAAGCATATCAAGAGAGCGCACAAAGCTTGCAAGTTGGAGATTTGGGGTGTTTAATCCTGGACCTATTTCATTTAAACCTGGGTATGTGGTGTGATCTTCCCCTTGGGCTAAAGATGGGACATAACAGTAAAATTCATCCCACTCAAAAAACTCACATCGAACTCGGGTAATGGCAACATAAGCACAGTTTTGCATAGCAGAGTTGTTGTCCCAACCATATCCAGTATACTGACGGTCTTCCTCTGATATGGTTCTACCCCGAATGCTTACCGGGGCCATCACTGCTGTTTGGGAACTTCCAATGATTTTTGTAAGGATGTGGTATTCTGGTGGATAGGTAAATTGGGCATACTGTAGCATGAGCCAAAGCATGTGTTGAGTGGAGTCCACAGTGTAACCACGACTGTAGTAGAACGGTGTAAACCTAGCAGGCATCTACAGGAATATATGGAAAATAATGGTTAGGGAAAAATCTGGATTTTTAACAATTGCAAGTCGAAAGTTAATTTGCAATGATTAATATCCTACTCTCTATTTAACCCATATACAACTATATATGTTTTTGCTATTGTTCATGTCAAAAATTAAGGATTACTAATTTCTGTTATATGTTTTAAGTGTTGAGTTGCTGCAATGTGCAAATCTTGCAACCAACCAAAGAGGGGTACAAAATATGTACATAGAGCCATCTCAACTCAAATCCTTGGTTTTGCTTATAGTTATATTTGAATTTATGAAGGCATGAAAAGTTTCAAAATCCTGACTAATAGGTTCAGATTTATGATGATACACTATCCCCCTTAAAATTTTAAAAAGAATTTGGGATGGTACTGAACAAAAATCTTAGTGGAAAACTAAAATTTTCCTCATGTTTAGCTCTGTCATACACACTTCTGAGATGGAAACAGTAGGCATCAACTAGGTTAGATGAGTGATAAAATGGGAAAAATTTTATATTCAAGTTCCTAGAAAAGTCTTCTTAATCCTGGGAAGGGAATGTAATTTTTGGTCAAGTGATTTGCCTTATGGAAAATCGAGAAGATAGGTCATCAGTGCTGGAACAGATTGTTCAATGCATTTGTCGAATTTTTATATCAAAATCCAAAGGTGCAAAAATTTGGACAAAAATCAGGAAGATGCATGTTTGAGTTGTAAAGTTACCCAAAAGAAACCATAATTTTACCACTTTTAGTTTGGGCTATACAAATTCGAAAATCAGACTACCTACAGATTTCAGGACATGACCATGCAGTGCCAAATGAATTTTTAAACCATGATGCAAGGGTTCAAAAATTCTACCAAAATTCGTGGAGCCTACTGGGTATGTCTAGCAGCTACTTGTCAAAGATGAACATTGTATCCCTTATGGTTTGGACTACACAAAATCATGAATACAGCCGCCTATAGATTTCAGCACACAGTTATGCACACTACTTGAATTATTACCCTATGATGCAAATGTTCAAAAATCACACAATAATTCATGAGGCCTACTGGGTTAGCCTAAAAGTTGCATGTAAAAATTTTCAGGCTCATCATCTATAATTTGTCCTAGACAAAATTTACAAACAGACTGACTCAAAATTTCAGAACATGTGCAACCAAGATGAAACAAATTTTTGGACATGTTTAGGTTTGATAAATCTCTCATTTTACTATGACATGGAACTTAACATAATGCAGTGGTTACATGAATTTTGGGAGGTCATTCTAAACAAGCAATCTAGTGGTCAAAGCACAACAAGTTTCCAATCTACCCCAAACTACCCATTCTAGGTCATATCGATAACATTTGAAATGTCGGGAGAGAAGAGTTCAAATACCCACCAAATTCATTTTAGGTACAGAAATAACATGAGAGAGAGTTGATCCTTCCATATCTATCATGTTTTAAGTTTTAGCAAACCATTTCCAAAATATACAAGCTATAGGCCGTTTCCAACCCGATATTTTGCAAATCTCGAACTAATCAATAGGAGGAGTTTGCAAATGGATTTGAAAAGTTTTCAAAACACTTTGGTACTGGTTTGTAATGATTAATGAGTATTTTCAAACACATTTTTATAGGAATACAATTTTTCAAAAGGTGTCGGTCCTATGGAATAAGAATAGGAGTTTAAAATCAAAATATAGACTTAGGGAAAAGTAATTCCTTAGAGATGGATGAGATATAAGATTGTAGTAAGTTTTCTGAAATAACTTGTAGCTGAGAACATGGTTCTCAAAATAATTTTAAGAAGCCAATCTAAACGACCATTTTAAGAAGGATCTAACAGTCGGACAATTGCTTTGATACCACCGCTGTGGGGACACCCCGGATTAAATATTATGTAGTTACTTGAGATGATAGAGCGAATTATTTAGTTGGATGGGGTCTAGTAATAATTAAGGAAAACGGTAACCATCCAACCTCATCGATGTTCTATCAAGTTAAATAACATACATAATACAAAACCTGAAGCGCCGAGTAGAGAGCATAGGGGATATTGCTGGGACTTTAGCATGCCAGTCAACTTCAGCCTGAGACATGCCCGTTAAACCATACGAAGATGGCGACCAGATGTGTTACACATCTCAGGAGACTTGACAAAATTTGCTAAAGCTCTACGACATCCGAAATGCTCAACACCCATACCGGGGTAAAACTAGATCCCAGGATAAGCTCTAGTTTCACACTTTCATCTAAGCAATGAAGATCAGAATAATAGGGAGTAAACACAAGTAAAACTTACTCTACATTTTTATTTAGGTACATAGGCCTACCGGCCAGATAATTACTGATCCGCGGAAGCATGGCTACTCGAAACCACAAGCAGCTGACCGGGGAGGTATCCCGTTTAGATCCAGTCCTAGAAGAACAACCGATCTCCCGAATCACTCAAATTAGACTAAGCATACAACCTGCAAAATGGATATTCCAGTATAACAAGAGTCAGCAAATTAAACGAGTTAATGTACCGACAAGCACAAGACAATCCAAACCTACTACATGTATGGCATATAATCAAGGAAAAGCTATTTGTAGCTCATTTTGCCATAAAGCAAGTTTAGTTTACAATCATTTGCAAAGGAGTTGAGAATTCAATTAATAAAATATTAGCGTAGTTGAATCGTAATATTTACCATATTAACATCATAAACATACTCCCGTTGCCCATACCGGCAACTGGACATCATCTTATCATAATAATATATCATAACCATACTCTTGTTGCCCATACCGGCAACAAGTCACAATCTCATCATAATAATATACTTGACTGCCCACCCGGCATCAAGTCTCACATTTATCATCAATATAACATAATCATCATAACTTAACCCAAATTACCATTTCCAAATCCATAGTTCACAAAACATCATTTGAAAACATAAATCCAAGTCTATACTCATGACACTTCACCAAGTCGCTCATATCCGTGAGCACGGCTAATCGATTAGTTTTATACTCTGCAGAGTTTGTACGGCTTTACCCACATGATATGAACCCTCTAGTTTGTTTCGTGTTTGCAAAGCACTACCACACTCTTCATGGTGAATGTGGTCTAGAGGTCATAACGTAGCCTTTACATTACTTAACGCCTACCCTTGCATCAACGATGGCAAGTGTGAATCCATCCTGGGCATGACCCAGAACCGTTAGGTGGCGGGCCCACGCCTTAAACCTAACGCCGTGGTAGCGAACACATCCGTTCTCCCACGAGGCACTGTACCATTGAATTGGACAGACTTAGACGCCTAAACTACCCCCATTAATCAGTGGGGTAAATAGGTAGTTCCTATGAATCATCGCTCAGACTAATTCATTCTACTTCGGCCTACCAAAATGCAAGGCTAGACTTTAAGTAACTTAATTAGCTAAGGCCACCCCATAAATAGCACATGTGGTTGTACGGTATGCTTAAGTTGGTGACACGAAGTTCAGTCCTTAATTAACTCAGGCGAACACTCCCCCTATCGGTGTACAACTACCACCGTATGCACACCACTTGTCGCCCAAGTCCAAAATCATTTTACTCATACTTTGGTTCGCAAATACTTAACATTTTCATTTTTAGTCCAGCATTAACCAAAGAGTCAAAATCCCATTCATCAAGTCATAAGATTTGTCATTTGCATAGTTCTAGGCATGGCTAAGCAAATGGCATACATAAAAGCATATATAGACCCCATTGAGCATTTCTAGAGTACGCAAATCCATCCTATGGTTACAAATAGAAGGGTAACAATATATCAAGGTAGATTATGCAGCAATAATGTCATAGCTACCCTTTACTAAATTTCAAGTATCGATTTTAATCAAATACATATGCAGTTTTACAAACAACACATTTCATCTCCCAAAACGTGGGTTTCAATGTGATCAAAGGAGAGGGGAGGAATAACTTGCCTTGATCTTGAACAAAGTGAATATCACCTAAGTCACTCCTTCACCGTCAATGCAATTTATCTAAACAAAGGACACGATATGCACATAAATACCAAATTATGCAAAAGATACAAAATGCTCTAAAATGCATGATTTGTGTCCAATGGATAGGTTCTGACCTAAGATGAATTTAGGTAAAAGAATTCACTTTTTATCTCTTGACATTTGTGAGTTAAGAATTTTCCAAGTTTGCATTGACATATAGTATGATTTACTTGAGTATTGTTGTGAAACATTTTTAATATATGATTTTGATCAAATTAACTTTACTGAGGTGAAGAGGATAGTTTTCTAGGATTAATACAATTGGTTTCATAATTTTTAGAGCTAGTATGAATTTCCTATAATTTTTTAGAAATTAAATTGTACGTGTAGTGGTTATTTCCCTATATAAATTATTGGTGCTGTTGCTGTTACAGAAAGTGTGAAATTTGATATTATTAAATTAAATTTCATACTTTGCTGATTCTACAAAAATTTGGTTCACTCCATTTAGAGTTCAAATGATTTTTCTACAAATTTTACAAGTTTCATGTTATCTATTTATTATTTGAAATTTTAGAAATAAATATCATACTGTAAGCATAGGATTTTATTCTACAACAAGAAAGTTCACAATTTTATTAATCTACGGAAGTTGGTTTCACTCCAAAATGAGCTATATTTGATTTTATATGGATTATACAAGTTTGACTTAATTTTCAGTTGAAAAGATATTGCTCTAGCCATTTTACTTTTATATTTTCACATTATAAATTCTTAGGGTCCACAGGTCAGTCTCTGACTATATACAGGAAGGCCCCTAGGGTTTTGGGGAATCAACCCGCAGTCCATAACATGTGCTAATACAATTTGATTAAGAATCCCCGAGGTTTATAGATACTACTACTAATAAGTCCTTGGTCCCATATGTCAGTCTAGGGAATTTTATACTTAGAAAGCTTCCCGCCGGCGGCAAGGGCGAGCGGTGGCTGATCTCGGCGAGCGACCAAACGGGAAAACGAAGAGGGGTTCAAGGCGAAACCGTCGGTGGTTTTCCCGCAAACAATGGTGGCCGGAATCGATGGCGACGACGGTAGAAGCGGCGGTGGCTCTCAGGTTAACGACGCATATTG
Organism: Oryza officinalis; assembly: GCA_008326285.1. Classification (NCBI taxonomy): domain Eukaryota; kingdom Viridiplantae; phylum Streptophyta; class Magnoliopsida; order Poales; family Poaceae; genus Oryza; species Oryza officinalis. Next base: position 13,473,304 of record BDMV01000002.1, on the reverse strand, counting down.
AGTCTCGGTTCGATTTAGTGCGATTGGATGCATGCATGTGCGTCTATGGGGCTCTTGGAGACTCACCGAGGGGCACACGAGGTTCAGCGAAGCTTGAACGATGATGGCGACTTGAGAAACTCCCGGGCGGTGGTGAAGATCTTTAGCTTCACGGTGACAGCTTGTTCCTCTTTGCGATCTGCCAAGCGTGCATGTCTACCAGATCAAAGAAGTTCGAGGGATTCTCCACACATGAGGAATTAGTTTGGAGCTCACCGGAGAAGGAGAATTCGGGGATGGGGTCCGGCGGTCGGAGTTGGGGAAGAAGAGGCCGATCTCTGGTTTCACAGTGTCCTAGCTCGATTCCTTCGGTCGGCGGGCTCCTCGGGTCGAGAGGTAGACGATGGCGTGGCGGTGTGACCTGGCTTGGTCGGGAATGGCCGGACGACGATGATGCCAAGATGGCGGCGCTCTGGCGCTCCCGTGGGCGCGATGGCGTTCCGGCGAAACCACTGCATGAAACGGCGCGGGATTAGGGGGATGGACTCGGCATAGCGAGGAGATTAGGGAACGCGGGAAAGAAAAGAGTGACCGTGGCTTGGTCGCGATGGTGACGGTCATCGTTCCCATGGCCGGCGATGGAGATGAAGGGAATCAGGGGCTTCGGTGCTCTCCCTCTCGGCTTGCTCAGCTCAGGAGTGAAATGGGAGCTAGGCGACGCAGCTGGGTAAGGATATAGCGAGCTCGGCGGCCGCCACGGCGATGGACACGCGTCGAGCACGCCGGCCTCGCTTCCTTTCTCGCTCTCTGTCTTTTTCTCTGTCGGCTTGGGCGGTGGGAGTTGGTACACAGGGGTGAGGGCTAGCTCGTGTGACAGTCAAGTGGGTCCAGGGCGGTGTAAACAGAGGTAGAGTGAGAGAGATGGGTAGGAAATTTGGTGAACGCACTGCTAGAGTAGTTTTAGGATTTTTCCCTATTTCTTTCTTTCTCCCTTATTTGTAATTCCATAACTCAATTTTTGTGCATGATAAATTAATGTGGATTTTTCTGGAGGTAGAAAAAATTACCTAGATTCCATTTTCTTTGGTTTCACACAAAAACTCTCTATGTTTTATTCTCAGGAAAATAGATAAATTCTGTCCAGACGAAATTGATTTGAATTTTTAGGAGGCCAAAACCTATAAAATAAAATCTGGAAAAATTATATTAATTCATGATAAATAGTTTAGTATTTGAATAAATTATATTGCCTATACATTCTGATGTGATAAAATACACATATGAGATGTGTATCCGATTTGTCGATTAGGGTTTAGAAATAATATATAGTTTGACTGCCTTGACTAAATTATTTCAGGTTTCAATTGCACATATTAAGTTATACCAAAATTTCAGTGAGATATATATATATTGAATAGTATCTACATGAATTTCCCCATGTTTTTATATTGCACCATTTATATTTAGGTAGTCAATGAGTTCACCTATCTTTGAATGTTTCTATTATAAACATACCCTTAAATGATTGGAAAATTATATTCTTAATTTAAAATTAACCAGAGGTGATGTGTGTAGAGTTTAATTCCTATTCACCATACTTAAACTCAGAAGACACTTGGGCATAAGTGCACTTAAGATGATGACTAGGGTAGTGTTTGTATTATATATATATAGGTGAATTAACATGTATGTATACTTGTGTTCATGAGGCCTAGTATGTAATGCATCCAAGATCCAAAAACAATTAAAAGGACTCAAATTACACACCACATCCTGTGTTAATGCAAATGTAAAAATATTTTACATGTCGAATTATTTTGAAAAGGAAGAAGTTCTAAGTCATTTGTAACTCTGCATTTAATCACTAGCTAATTTAACTTCACCTAGGTTTTGAATTTGAAAATTTTTGGTCATCAACTCAAAAATACATTTTTACTATTTAGGTGAAATAAAAATTCAAAATTTAAATTTTTGGTATGTTACATCTTCGAAAGGCCCGGAACATACTTTGATCTCCATAACGTAATCCAGAAGCCCGACGAGTCCTTAAAAGATTACATCCGGCATTTCTCAGAGAAGCGAAACAAGATTCCAAATATCATCGACGACATCATCATAGCAGCTTTCCAGAAGGGTGTCCGCAATGAGCTACTTATTGGCAAGTTTGGGCATAAACCTCCATGGACGGCAAGGAAGATGTTCGAGATAGCCAATTCTTATGCCAGGTTGGACGATGCCGTCAAAGCATCACGACAAGACAAGCAGTCAGAAGTAGCTGGCAACCCAAGAAGGACTATAGCAACGGCAACGGCAGTGGCAACGGTGGTCAAAAAGATCGTAAGCGTAAGCCCGAGGATCACATCTTCGGAGGACCACTCGCCTACGAATCCAAGAAGAAGCAGAAGCTGACGGATAGAGAAATCAATGCATTTCAGCCTGAAGACCCTCAATATCTACGATGGTGGTTGCTATCATGTTCGACCGCTCGGATCACCCTGACCTAGTGGTTCACCCGAGGCGATATCCCCTGGTACTAGACCTAGTCGTTCGCAATGTCAAGTTGAAATGAGTTCTCATCGACGGCAGCAGCGCTCTCATCATCCTCTTGACCAAGACACTGGACAAGATGCAGATTCTAAGGTCCGAGTTGAAACCAAGTTCGGCTCCTTTTCATGGAGTTATTCCAGGATTGTTGTCCACACCACTCGGGTAGATCACTCTTCCAGTCACCTTCGGCACTCGGGAGATGTGGGGACACCCTGGGTTAAATATTATGTGGTTACCTGAGACGATAGAGCGAATTATTTAGTTGGATGGGGTCTAGTAATAATCAAGGAAAACGGTAACCATCCAACCTCATCACTGTTCTATCAAGTCATATAACATACATAATATAAAACCTGAAGCGCCGAGTAGAGAGCATAGGGGATATTGCTGGGACTTTAGCATGCCAGTCAACTTCAGGCTGAGACATGCCCGTCAAACCACATAAAGATGGCGACCAAATGTGTTACACATCTCAGGAGACTTGACAAAATTTGCTAAAGCTCTATGACATCCCAAATGCTCAATACTCATACTGGTGTAGAACTAGATCCCAGGATAAGCTCTAGTTCCACACTTTCATTTAAGCGGTGAAGATGAGAATAATAGGGAGTAAGCACAAATAAAATTTACTCTACATCTTTATTTAAATACATAGGCCTATCGGCCAGATAATTACTGATCCGCGGAAGCTTGGCTACCCAAAACCACAAGCAGCCGACTGGGGAGGTACCCATTTAGATCCAGTCCTAGAAGAAACAACGATCTCCCGAATCACTCAAATTAGACTAAGCATACAACCTATAAAATGGATATTCCAGTATAACAAGAGTCAGTACATTAAACGAATTAATGTACCGACAAGCGCAGGACAATCCTAACATACTGCATGCATGGCACATAATCAAGGAAAAGCTATTTGTAGCTCATTTTAGCATAAAGCAAGTTTTAGTTCACAATCATTTGTAAAAGAGTTGATGATTCAATTAACAAACTATTAATGTAGTTGAATCCTAATATTCACCATAATAACATCATAAACATTCTCTCGTTGCCCATACCGGCAACTAGTCGTCATCTCATCATAAAAATATACTTGATCGCCCACCCGGCATCAAGTTTCACATTCATCATCAGCATAACATGATTATCATAACTTAACCCAAGTTATCATTTCCAAATCCATAGTTCACAAAGCATTATTTGAAAATATAAAACAAAATCTATACTCATGACACTTCACCAAGTCGCTCATGACCGTGAGCACGGCTAATCGATTAGTTTTAGAGAACTCTGCAGAGTTTGTACAGCTTTACCCACATGATATGAACCCTCTAGTTTGTTTCGTGTTTGCAAAGCACTACCACACTCTTCATGGTGAATGTGGTCTAGAGGTCATAACATAGCCTTTACATTACTTAACGCCTAACCTTGCATCAGCGACGACAAGTGTGAATCCATCCTAGGCATGACCCAGAACCGTTAGGTGGCGGGCCCACGCCTTAAACCTAACGCCGTGGCAGTGAACACATCCGTTCCCCCACGAGGCACTGTACCATTGAATTAGATAGACATAGACGCCTAAACTACCCCCAATAATAAGCGGGGTAAATAGGTAGTTCCTATGAATCATCGCTCAGACTAATTCATTCTACTTCGGCCTACCAATATGCAAGGCTAGACTTTAAGTAACTTAATTAGCTAAGGCCACCCCATAAATAACACATGTGTATGTACGCTATACTTAAGTTGGTGACACGAAGTTCAGTCCTTAATTAACTCAGGCGAACACTCCCCCTATCTGTGTGCAACTACCACCATATACACACCACTTGCCACCCAAGTCCAAAATCATTTTACTCACACTTTAGTTCGCAAATACTTAACATTTTCATTTTCAATCCAGCATTAACCAAATATTCAAAATCCCATTCATAAATCCATAAAAGTGGTTATTTTGCTTAACTCTAAGCATGGCTAAGCATATAGTAGTGTAATAAGCATGACTAACCCCAAATGAGCACAAGTAAAGTACTCTATCCATTGCTAAGGTTACAAACCAAGGGAATCACAATTATTCAAGGTGGTACATGCAGCAATAAGGACATATCTACCATTTACCAAGTTTCAAATATCATTTTTACTCAAATACATATGCCGTTTTGCAAACAACATTTTTCTTCTCCCAAATCATGGGTTTCAATGTGATCAAAGGAGAGGGGAGGAATAACTTGCCTTGATCTTGAACAATGTGAATACCACCTAAGTGACTCCTTTACCGTTGATGCAATTTATCTATACAAATGACACGATATGCAGATAAATACCAAATTATGCGAAAAATAACAAAATGCTCTAAAATGCATGATTTGTGTACAGTGGGTAGGTTCTGACCTATGATGAACTTAGGTGAAAGAATTCCTATTTTATCTCTTTTCATTTGTGAGTTATGAATTTTTCCAAGTTTGCATTTGTCATATAGCATTATTCACTTATGTACTGTTGTGACACAATTTTTAGTATATTATTTTGATCAAGTTAACCTTACTGGGATGAAGGGGATTATTTTCTAGGATTAATACAATTGGTTTCGTAATTTTTGGAGCTAGTATGAATTTTTTATAAATTTTAGAAACTAAATTATACATGTGGTGGTTATTTCACTATATAAATTATTAGTGCTGTTTCTGTTACAGAAAGTGTCATATTTTATATTACTAAATCAAAGTTCATAATTTTGTCATTCTACAGAAATTTGGTTCATCTCATTTGGAGTAACAGTGAATTTTCTGTGAATTTCCAAAGTTGAAATAGGTATTATGCCCATTATTTCATATACAAAATCTTAGTGATATTTGGTATACTGTAAGCATCACATTTTATTGCATAGTATTAAAGTTCACCATTTTACAGAACTACTGAAATTGGATTTACCTGAAAATGAGCAATATTTGATTTTATATGAATTTTCACAAGTTTGAGGTAATTTTCAATTGAAAAGATATTGCTCCAGCTATTTTCATTTATATTTCCAGATTATAAATACTTAGGGTCCACAGGTCAGTCTCTGGCAATATGCAGAAAGGCCCCTAGGGTTCCAGAAATTAACCCACAGTCCATAGGCACGTGTTAAAACAATTACCATTAAGAGTCCCCGAGGTTTTCAGATATTGTTAATCAGTCCTTGGTCCCACATGTAAGTCTAGGGAATCTTATACTTAGAACCTTGCGAGTTTTAAATCTTTCCTAAGCCGGATCCTTAGGCGCTAATCAAATGGGGCCCGCATGTCAATGGCTCGGCAGCTAGGAGAAGAAAGGCAGCAGCGCTCCGGTGAAGTTCTCACCGGCGGCAAGGGTGAACGGTGGCCGATCTCGGCGAGCGACCAAAAGAGAAAATGAAGAGGGGTTCAAGGCGAAACCATCGGTGGTGGATTTGCTAGCTATGGTGGCCAGAATCAATGGCGACAGCAGTGCGAGCGGCAGTGGCTCTCGGGTTGACGACGCATGTTGAGCTTCGGCTCGATTCCGTGCGAATGGGTGCATGCATGTGTATCTACTAGGGTCTTGGAGACTTATCGAGGGGCGTGCGATGGTCGGCGAAGCTTGTACAATGATGACGACTTGGGAAAAGCTTCGGCGACGGTAGTAGATGGCGGCTCCACGGTGTTAGCTCGCTCTGGTCGGTAAATAGCTAAAAGAGGACACCCGTGAGGTCTCTGTGGTCTCTAGGATGACTCATGAGCAAGGAATCGAAGTGGGGCTCACCGGAGAAGGAGGATTTGGAGATGGAGTCCGATGGCCGGAGTTGGGGAAGAGGAGGTCGATCTCCGGTTTCACGGCTTCGTGGATCGATTCCTTAGGTCGGTGGCCTCCTAGGATCGAGATGAAGACAACGGCGTGACACCTTGCCTTGGGGTCGTCGGGTTCGGCTGGACGACGCTGATGTTGAAACGGCGGCGCTCTGGAGCTCCCGTGGGCGCGGCAGTGTTCTGGCGTGGTAGCTGCACAACATGAAGCGAGATTAGAGGAAACAGGAGCGCCGCCTTGTGTAGGTGATAGAACACATGAAGAGGGGAGATGACCGTGGCTCGATGACGGTGGCGACGGTCGTCATCCCCACGGCCGGTGATGGAGATGGAGGAGAAATAGAGGCACCGAAGCTCTCCCTCTCGGCTTGATCTTCACAGGGGCAAAATGGAAGAGGCGGCGATGCAGCTGGGAGAGGATATAGGCAGCTCGGCGGCGGACACGTCTCGGCCACGCGTCGAACACGCCGGCGTTGTCCTTTCCATTCCCTCTGTCTCTCTCTCGGTCTCTTGAGCGGTGGGACGTTTTAAACCGAGTTGGAGCTAGTCAATGAGACAGACAGATGGGTCCAGAGCGTGGTAGGCTATGCAAGGAGGGGAGGCATGGGTAGGTTTGTACGTGAGTACTGTATAAGTGATTTCCAGGATTTTCACTGTTTCTTTCTTTCCCTCTAGTTTGTAATTCCTTAATTTAAGTTTTGTGCATGATAAATTAATGTGGATTTTTTTGGACGTAGATAAAAATACCTGGATTCCATTTTCTTTGGTTTCACACAAAAATTACCTATATTTTATTCCCAGGAAAATAAATAAATTCGGTCTAGCCGAAATTGGTTTGAATTTTTAGGAGGTCAAATCCTATAAAATAAAATCTAGAAAAATTATATTAATTCATGATAATTAGAGTAGTATTTGAATAAATTATATTCCCTACACATTCTCATGTGATAAAATACATATATGAGATGTGTATCTGTTGTGCCGATTAGGGTTTAGAAATAGTTTATAGTTTGACCAGTTTGAACAAATTATTTGAGGTATCAAATGTATATATTCAATTATACCAAAATTCCAGTGAGGTATATATATTGAATAGTATCTACATGAATTTCCCCATGATTTTATATTTCACCATTTATTTTTAAATATCCGATGAGCTTATCTATATTTAGGCCCCGTTCGTTTCCTCTAAAAACGAAGGATAAAGTTTAGGATATTTGTGGCACGCTTTTCAAACTGCTAAACGGTACGTTTCGTGCAAAAACTTTTTATATGAAAGTTGCTCTAAAATATAAAATAAATCCATTTTTCAAGTTTGTAATAATTAAAACTCAATTAATCACATGTTAATGTCATCTCGTTTTACGTAACAAACTTAATCTTCATCTTTATCTTCATCTTCAGGACATTCAAACACCACCTTAAGTGCTCCTATTATAGATATATACTTAAGTAATTGTAGAATTATATTTTGATTTGTAATTAACCATAGATGATGTTGTTGGACTTTACTTTCAATTAACCATGCTTAAACTCACAAGATACTTGAGCATAGGTGTGTATATATGTATTTGAGTTAGGCTAAATGCACTTAAGGTGATGACTAGTGTAGTGTTTTTATCATGAATATAAGAACCAACATGTATGCGTACTTGTGTTCATGAGACCTAGTATATAATGCATCCAAGATCCAAAAACATTTAAAAGACTCAAATCACACACTACATCTTGTGTTTATGCAAGCATGCACACATTTTGCATGTCAAGTTAAATTAGGAAAGAAAAGTTTCAAATTGTTCGCAACTTTGCATATGGGCACCAGCTAATTTAACCTTACCTAGGTTTTAAATTTGAAAAATTTTGGTCATCAACTCAAAAACACATTTTTACTATTTAGGTAAAATAAAAATTCGAAATTCAAATTTTTGGTATGTTACAGGAGAACATCCAGATGCAGCGCAAAGTATGGAAAGAAACATAATATCTAGACAATCAAGCCTTCAACTGATTTTCAGGGTGGTGGATACCTTAGCTAATCTACATCGACAAAACAATTTAGCCAATACCGGCAAAACCCTAGAAAAGATTTGGTCGATACAAGTAAACTGAATGATCGACTTAAATTAACTAAGATATATGATAAATAGGTAGGGCCGGCAGAACGTAGGACTTACCCCTTCGCCGAAGATCAAAAGTCGATGCAGCCCCGCGTCATGTGCCAAGTTCCGCTAGTTGATAAGTAAAAAAAACCTTGGGAAGGGTGGCGATGCGTCGAGAGTAGTTGTATTGATCCAGAGATATCTTACATAGAACTCGGGTGTACATATTTATACCTATGAGTAGATACTAGTCCTTATTGGACAAGACACAATCTTTCCTAAAGATAAAGTTGTCGATGGTGTAGACTACGACTACGGTATTTGAAGAGTATAGGGTCGTTTGTACAAGAATCTACACGAAACGAGTTCAAGCACACACAAAGACAACGATTATACTGGTTCGAGCCCCTTGGAAGGTAATAGCTCTACTCCAGTTTATATGGGATTATGATGGAAGTCACAGAGATTACAATGGAGAACGACAAAAGAATCGAGTACCACCAAGATCCATGTCGAGAACAACCCGACGAGATCCAGGCGACGATTTGTCTTCAAGTCCTCTGAATTTCCTCTGCTATGATGGTGGCTCAAGTTCTGATTCTTTGATCCCGTATCCCCTAAGGGGCTTTGTATTTATACCTCAAACTGCCTTGATCCCCAAGCAAAACTTAGAGAATATTCTTAACTTACGAGATAACGGAGATTGCAAGCCTAATTCCATAATGATTAAGTGACCTTCCCATATACCAAGGGTACATTATATCTGTATACTCCATAACCCCAAGGATAGGAGGTATGTCTTATCCATAACCCTGACAGTAGCCTCCGACATCAAATCAAATGAACTCACATTGTTCTCGTACTAAAATTCTCGAATATACGTTATCGTGCTTACCGAACCATCCTCGAGTCATCGAGATGGTACGAAGCCTTAGACAACACTGCCCAAAAGCAACCATCCTCCATGAATTTGAATTGAAGTCTAGTAAACCACCATAAACAAAATTGAAAAATTCGCGGCGACCGTTTCTCTTTCTTCCATGAAATATGAACCATCACCCATGATCTAGAAATTTCCATTCTGAGATTCTTTTCACCTTCTTTTCCCCAAGCAATTCCTCACTTCCTTATGCCCTTTTAACTTTCAATCGGTCTCAAACCCAAACCCTTCTTCATCATCATCATTTGCATCCTCTGCTAATCCCATGGATTTGGGCGAATCCCACGTCATTGCCGAAGGTCTGAAGGCACTTCAACCCGAAGGAACACTCCTGGAGAACAAATCCCTGCGTCGATCTGAAGGAGGTACAAATCCTAACCCGGCGCTTGGCCAAATAGTTTGCGTAGGAGATTTCGTACGATGTGGGTTTTTGCCTCCTCCTTCCGAATTTATTCTTCTTCTTCTGAATTTCTATGGAATTCACCTCCTCCATCTGAACCCCAATTCCATCGCCTTCCTCGGCATCTTTTCCCATCTCTGCGAAGCATACATTGGGGTCTTGCCCTTCTTAAATCTCTTTAGGCATTTCTATGAACTCCGGTAGATGGAATCCCGTAGGGTATCCAGTTGTTGTGGCTTCCGTCTTTGAGATGGGTTGAAGGCAGAATGCATTCCCTTCAACTGCCCTTCCTCTCAACGAGAATACCAGTCAAATACTTCCATGTCAAATACCAGTCCACTTGTCTTACCGTCCCAGATGAGAAACCAACACGTTCCCCCTTATGGACCTCCAAACCCTCCTTAACCCTAGCTCTCCAAACTTTCATAGTCAAAATCCACGAGCTCCAAGAAAAAGGGTTATTGGGGTATGAAGTTGCGGAAGACTTCATACGTCATCGAATCCAGCCCCTGCAAGCCCGGGCTCACCCCGTGTACGAGTTCACATGGGTCGATGACGTAACGCAGGTATCATTCCGGGGTATACATTCTCGTAACCTTCCTGACTTTACATCATCCGAGAATGATTTTTTTGACTTTATCATTTCCATCTCTTTGCAGAGCTTGACGATCTAACCGTGGAGGCCCGGATTAGTCATCTAATCACGGATGCTCCCGCAGGCCCGGATCAAACCGTCGTCGCAATATGCGACCTCCCGTCTTCCGATCGAGACGCCGCCATAACCGTAAGTAATATCGACCACTACTCTTATCTTCGACCTTTGTTGTTCGAAAGAGTAGTAATCTAGATTTTATAGGCTTTACCTCTTACGGATAGCATCGGTCCACTTGTCGATCACCAGGTGTCCTCCTCTTTAAAAGAGAAGGCGATCTCGGAGCAGGCTGCCGCCGAGAACACCCCCAGCGGGAGCGGGACAAAGTCCGCCAAGAGGAAATCGGCAGCTCTGCCCAGGCCCTCTGGAGCAGGCAACCAAGCGCCCACCAGTGGCTCAACAGTAATGTTCTTCCCTGTAGTCCATAACTATCTTGAGGAAGAATCCCTAGTCCTGACTTACATATTATGCATGTCAAGAACAGTTTCGCCGCTAGATCGGTTTGTAAGACCCCAACTTGTGAGCTTAATCATTCTTCTGCAATTTTGGTTGTATTCTATCTTGTTCTTGTTTGTCTTCTTCGATTGGCAAACAGGGATTAGCCTTCTCGGCGAGGTCACCCGCGTTTCGACACGGGTGATAACCAGAGGAGACGTGGTGCTGCGATTGCGGGGCTCAAGAGCGTGCTCGTTCAAGAAGCCGGATCGATTTGTGTCGTGACTCCGCCCAAATCGTTGTTTATTAGAACCTTTCGGAAGATCGGGAACCCTAGTGCACATCAATGCAGGCCACCTCCGGCGTCAAGTCCACCTCGCAAGGGAACAAGATGCTCCTGAAGCGAACAAAGCTCAAATAAGCGACCGTTCTCGTCAGCCTCTGTACTTCAACGTCCTCGCAACATCCTTTAACTCATCTCCTTTGGTTGTAGCCCTTCTCCCGCGACATCGGCACAGAGCATCGGACGTGGGGGAACCGTTCCGGGCCCTCCCCCTATCACAGTATCCGCACCTGCTCCTCCTCCTCCTCTGCCCGTCACCCCGTCCACAGCTGCCCAACTCAACGCTGCCAAGAAGCTTGCAGAAGCAAGCCGACTACTCCAATCGAGCATGCGGGATGTCTTCACCGAAATCGACCAGCTCCGAACAATGGCTGCGAAGTCAGGCAAGCGTACCTCCGAGCTGGAGAAGTAGTTAGCCAAGTCGTAATGGGACCTGACGAAGTTCAGAGACCTAGTTGCCGGCCACGAACGAGAACAGCAAGGGTGGGAAAAACGGTTGGAGGAGGCACAGGAGAACCTAGCTTCCCTCCGGCAACGACTCCAACAAAACAACGGGCGGCTTGATACTGTGGCCCGTAGCTTAGGGGTACATGAGAAGGGCCCGGAATTCCCTGACAAGACAACCGTCCTGGGTTCTTTGGGCACCCTTGTCAGTCGGCTGGAAGGCACGTCGACAAGGCATGTCGAGCAGGTCGCCGAAGAGATGCGCACCAGTCTTCGGACCGGCGCATGTCACGTTCTGACGTGCCTCAGGCTTACGCACCCCGAGCTGAACCTGGAGGAGGCACTGGAGAAGGATGGAGCCGACAGCACTTGCGACGACGTGATGTTGGACCTTGTTGATTTGGGGGACACCGTCATTCCCCTTTTTGGACAGTAAATGACATTCTCTTGTAACTTATTTAAGGACAGCTTGATCAGACCTGTCGCATTTTGAACACGATGTCTTTTTTACCGCCTTTAATTTTGTCATGGCTATGCTGATCCCTTAGATGTATTGAGGACGAGGTCATCCCGCAAGGAGAATGTCTTTACGAGAACGAGATCATGCCTCCTTCACCTCACGCTTCCTCATTACCTGGCAACGACAATGGAGAAGTGGTAGTCGTTAATGTGGACGACGCATTGGTCCCAGAGGAATCCCAACTTCACTCCCTCATCAAGCGAAACCAAGGTACGAGAACCAGACCCTTCCAGTCCTTTCCTCCCATGTATATGGGGGACGCTATCCGAGGTCGTATGTCTCGTGTAGGTCTCGAGTACGACTTAGAGGAGTGAGAACGCCATGTTCAATACTGGAAGGCAAAATTTGAGAAGGTGGATCTTGAGAGGATGTCGGACGTCGTCCATAGGGAGCAGGCTGTGGAAGCCCTTCAAGGTAGGGAAGTATGGATCGGGGCCTATCTCGAAGGCTGTTGCCAAGTACTCCAGCGCCTCTGCGAAGAGCTGCGAGTTACTCGTCCTCCTCCCGAGAAGTCCATCAATGACCATCTGTCTTGGATGCGGAGCACGTGCAACCATCTTATGAGAATCAGGAAGCGGATCGATAACAGCCTGAAACAGGAGTGTCGTCGTGCTAGCCGATACGCCGGTGGTCATATTCTCGCTTGTATTCGGAATAGGCGTCTGGAAATAAGCCTGAGTTTCCTTTGAGATGGGTTTTCACGTTCTCCGATGAGGGTGGATGAGATCGACCGCTTGGCGCAGACTCTCGCTCCACTTGCCGAAGACGTTTTCTCCACCATGAGCTGGCAATGGCCTTCATGCTAGATATTTTGTACCTAGGGAACACTTAATGCACATGTTATCCTTTTATACTTGTATCAGGAATTAAGAATTGAAATCTATGTCTTATGGATTTGTAAATAGGTAGTGTGCGAGTACTTCTCGTTCGGGCTGCCCTCAGGCTTTTGAGTATGATACTCTCCCTAGCCCCTAGCTACGTCCGAAGAGAAGTCGTTCTCTGTGGAGATAGCTTAAATCTTATACCAGACCAAGTTGAAGCTTGCGAATACCTAGCGCCCAGTCGTGAAGGTGGGAAAACCAATTCCCGATTACACGGCTTAGTTAATACGCTGCCAGTGAGCTCTCTAACATGACCAATTGTGACATGGTCATTTGGCTCTGCAGTGTCTGACATGACCTTATCTACTCTAGGCGTCCCCAGTCGAGGTTCATAAGACCTCGGAGGTATGTCAGACTAGCGTAACAGGACAATAGGATCGACTTCGACACAAGGCAATATGAGGAATGGGGATCACTAGGTAAAACACTTTATGAAAAAATTGGACTGACTTTGCTACATCAATGTTCCACATAAAATTTACGTAATTGATCGATGTTCTAGGAGTTTGCCAATTCACGGCCCTCGTCGTCTACAATCTTGAACGCATCTGGCCTTAGCACTTCGACCACCATGTACGGTCCCTCCCATTTAGGTGAGAACTTGTTTCGCCCTGCTTGATTCTGAACTCGTCGGAGGACGTAATCGCTAATGGTGAGTGTACGGGCATGAACGTGTTTTTCGTGATAGTGACGTAAAGACTGTTGGTACATGGTTGCTCAAACGGCAACACGTTCTCGATGCTCTTCTAAGAGATTGACATCGTCTACTCGCTGCTCCTCCTGGTTCTTGTCTGAATATTGTTCAACTCGTGTAGACCGATGTCGCAACTCGGATGGGAACATGGCTTTGGAACCATACACAAGGAAGAAGGGAGTTTCTTTGGTGGAGGTTGTCAGGGTAGTACAGACGGCCCACAGAACGGAAGGGAGTTCATCAACCCATCGTATGTCGTAGGCCAAAAGCCTATCGTACACACGTGTTTTGATCCCCTGGAGCCCGATGTCATTAGCCCTCTCGACTTGCCCGTTACTCTGAGGATGGGAGACTGATGCGAAGCTGATTTTGACTCCTAGTTTGATGCAGTAGTCCTAAAAGGTGCCACTGGTGAACTGGGAGCCGTTGTCTGCCAAAATCTGATGTGGTAGTCCGTATCTGCAAAATATCCCTCTCATAAACTTGATGGCATGTTCTGCCCTGATCTCTCTTGTTGGCTCGGCCTCAATCCACTTGGTGAACTTGTCGATAGCCACGAGCAAGAACTTGTAGCCGCCCTATCCTCGAGGGAACGGTCTGAGTATGTCAAGCCCCCAGCACGAGAACGGCCAGGTGAGAGGGATAGTTTGGAGTGCCAAGGCCAGCGTCTTGGTGTGTTTGCTATGTAATTGACAAGCTTCGCACCGGTTTACCAAGTCGCAAGAGTCTTGAAGGGTCGTTGGCTAGAAAAATCCTTGTTGGAAGGCCTTTCCGACCAGAGTTCGCCCACCAGCGTGTGATCCACATATCCCTTCATGGATTTCGAGTAACAGATCTTTGCCGTTCTCGGGAGAGACGCACTTGAGCAGGACTCCGTTCGGCGCTTTTTGTACAAGTCGTTGTCGATCATACAATAAGCTTTTGCCTGGCAGGAGAGTTTTCTACCTCAGTGTCTTCATCCAGGAGTTTGTTGTCATCTAAGAAGTTGATGAGCGGAGTACGCCAGTCCTCTGTGGTCTCGATGTCAGCGACGATATGAGTGACCTTTTCGGTAGCCACCGAGTTGTTCGTTGTGTCGGCTACGGTACCTTCGTCGTTGGCGATCTTAACTGAGGGTTTCGTCAGGACGTCCAGAAAGGTTCCTGGCTCTACTGGTTATCTTTTGGACGCGCGTCGAGCTAGGTTGTCAGCATCGATATTGTCCTTACGATACACGTGTCGTACTTCGAGGCCGTCAAACTTTCGCTCGAGCTTCCTGACTTCCGTGAGGTACTTGGTTAACACTGGATTTGTGCATCTATAGTCTTTGTGCACTTGGTTAGCAACTAACTCTGAGTCCCCTTTCACAATTAGTCACTTTATACCGAGTGTTGCTGCTGCTCTTAACCCGACGAGTAGTCCTTCGTACTCTATGGTGTTGTTTGTAGCTCTGAAGTTGAGATGTATTGCATGTCTGAACTGATCCTCTGCTGGGGATGTCAGAATGAATCCTACCCTAGCCCCCTAGCTATTGAAGGCACCATCAAAGGCCATGGTTGATGACTCGTCGTTTGTCTGACCGCTTGAGGTGTTCTCGGGAATAGTCCAATCAGCAACAAAATCTACGAGAACCTTGGACTTGATGGCTATACGCGGGATGAAGTTGACATTGAATTTAGCAATGCGTCCGACGACGTCCTTGTTCCTCATGACCTAGCCGAGAGGGAAGGAAGAGACAACCGTGATTTTATGGGCCTGAAAATAGTGGCGCAGTTTTCGTGATGTCATAACTACGGCATACAGCAACTTCTGGATTTGAGGATATCGAGTTTTGGCATCGTGGAGGGCCTCGCTAACATAGTACACTGGATATTGTACTTTGTCCCTCTCAACGATGATCACAATGCTAACAGAATAGGGTGTGGTGACAATATAAAGAATTAGTTCTTCCATTAGTCGTGGGGCAACGAGTACAGGGGTGTTGGACAAGTACCGTTTGAGTACGATAGATGCATTCTCGGCATCCTGTATCCACTCGAGTCTATCCTATTTTTTGAGTAAGGCGAAGAAAGGTTGTCCTCGTTCTCACATCCTGGCCACGAACCGGCTTACCCATGCCATACATCTTGTGAGCTTCTGGACGTCCTTGAGCCTTGTCGGTGACTTCACGTTCTCGATGGCTTTGATCTTGTCGGGATTTGCTTCAATTCCTCGTTCGGAAATGAGAAACCCTAGCAGTTTCCCCGACGATATTCCAAACGTGCACTTCTCTGGGTTCAGTTTGAGCCGATGTCGCTAGAGGTTATTGAATGTTTCTCTCAGGTCATTGATTATGTTGTCTTTTGTCCTTGTCTTGACCATGACATCGTCAACGTATGCTTCCACGTTTTTGCCGATCTGGTCGTTGAAAGCCCCTTGAATTTTTCTTTGGTGTGTGTTGCTGGCATTGATTAACCTAAAGGGCATTTTGGTGTAGCAGAAGACACCAAAGAGCATGATGAACATGGTCTTCTCCTCGTCCTCTTTGGCCATACTGATCTGATGGTAGCCGGAGTAAGCGTTAAGAAAACTTAACAACTCGCAGCCGGCGGTGGAGTCTACTAGTTGGTCAATACGAGGAAGAGGGAAGTGGTCCTTGGGGCATGCCTTGTTGAGATCGGTGAAGTCTACACACATCCTCCACTTGTCGTTGGCCTTGCGCACCATCACCGGATTGCCTAGCCACTCTGGGTGGAGAACTTCTCTGATGAAGCCTGCTTTGAGAAGTTTATCCAACTCTTCTCAAATAGCCTCTTTTCGATCTTGTGCGAACTACCGCAGTTTCTGCTTGAATGGCTTGGCATCGGGGCACACCATCAATTTGTGCTCGATCACTTCCCTAGGGACTCCGGGCATGTCGGACGGTTGCCAAGAAAACACATCGGCATTCTTGCGAAGGAAGGTGATGAGCTTGAGTTCCTATTTGTTGTCGAGCGTTGCCCCGAATTTGACTGTTTTGTCAGGGTTGCTACTGGTCAACGGGATGATCTTGACTGCGCTGTCGGGCTTGGCTTCCTTGTTGGGTTTGCTCACTTTTCGAGGGGGCTCCGTAGTGGTGGGTGGCGTGGGAGTATGCTCAACCATGTCGAGGCTCCTCTTGTTGCATTGCACCGCTACATTCGCGTTTCCATTGATTGTGATTGTCCCTTTGGTCCTAGCATTTTTAGAATTTGATACTCGTAGTGAGACGCCGCCATGAACTTCGCGAGTGCCGTCCTTCCAGAAGTTGTTAGCTTGGCCAAACGTTACAGCTAGCGTGATCTTTCCCAGCGGCTTGGACGATGACTCCGGAGTAATCCCACGGAAGGGCTGGTCGGAAGCAACGAGCTCGCTTCTTGGGATGCCCATTGCGTCAAGTGTGTTGGCGAAGAGAAGGTTGATGGAGTTGCCGTCATCAATGAGGACCCGTGCTACTTTGATGTTCCGGATGGTAGGCTCAACTACTATCGGATATCGGCTTGGCACGATCGATGTTGTCAGATGATCATGCTCGGAGAACTCGATCTTCTGGTCTGACCGCCTCATCTTGGCCACAACTCTTATCGATGTAGACTAGACCTCGCATTCTACCTTCTTATACTCCCTTTTAGAGGTGTACGTTGTAGAACCACTGAAGATATGGGCTACGTGCCGTTTGATGTCTGGGAACACGAGTTCGTTGTCGGACGAGAGATCATCAGTGCTCTTCTCGACCACACAAACTCGCTTTCCTTTTTCGAGTGCAATCTGCTTCGCCAACGCCTTCTGGAAAACCAGGCATTCCTCCAGAGTATGCATATTGGTCTTGTGGATTGGACACCATTGCCGTACAGGTTCACCATCTTTAGGGGCTGGGCGCTTTGGGTGTGGGTTCGCTTGCTCTACAACAAGGACCTCTGTCTCCACCTTGTGCTTTCCTTCTTTCTTGCGGTTCTGCTTCTTTTTCTTGGGAGATGTCGGTGCCTCCTTATTGTTTGGCTGCTTCTCCTCCATCACCTTGTTCTTCCCATCCTTCGTCCTGAGGGCGTCATCCGCGTGACCGCATCTATCGATGATCTCGAACAACTTCATGGCCAAAGTGTATATAGTCCCTTAAGGATTCTCCCGGGTTTTGTCTAAGGGCATGTAGATCGTCCCTGACCGTGTGTCGCTTGTATGTTCCTTGAAAATTCATGATGAACTGCTGCCATAGATCTTCCTAGGAAGAGATTGAACGAGGTGGGTGGTGCGTTGTCGTCTACGCCGGCCGCATAGAGGACAGTTGAGTAGACGTGCAAAATTTCCTCCGGATCGATGCTGCCGTCGTATTTCTCTACTTCTGCGGGACATAATTTGCTCGGCCATCGTACCTCACACAAGGCAGGTACGAAAGCACGACATCCGCCTCCTGGAACAAAGGGTGGACGATGTCCTCATGGCCTGCGAGAACCACCTCCCGTAGATGATGATGACGATGAAGGATCACCGTGATCCGGGGTGCGACACCTTGACCTGTAGCCTTGTTCTTGGTCCCTCCTGGAATTTGGGGATCGCGAGTTCTGTCGTTGTCGGTTATCATGATGTTGTCGCCGATCTCGATCATATTCGTCCTGCTGACTCTGACAATCCCGATGATCTTGATCGTTGTTACGTTTTCCTCGGTGGTCGTTGTCGTGCTGCCTTTCGTTTCCTCGTTGTAGCGCCCAAGGTCGGCGATGGTCGACTTCGTTTTGATCTTAACGTTCTCGCCTTCGCCCGTTCAAGTGGTTGCGGAGATCACGGTCATCTTGACAGGGAGGGGGCTGATTGTCCTGCCTTCTCGGTGAAATGTTCCGGGGATTACGACCTGGATCCTGGCTTGGATGTGGGTTGTGGGCGTCCTCCACGGCGTCATCCTCTGGTACCCGATCTCCCCCTCAAGAGCGCAAGTCTCGAGATGGACCTTGAGGGTGGGATCCGGCAGCGGCCAAGAAAGCGGAGTTGAGGTTTGCTACCGTCGACTGTAACCTCTTGACCCATACATCTGCTTCTAGGAAGGTAACCGGGTCAAACAGAGTTTGTTTCAACAACGAGTTGACTATGGTGAAGCGTTCGGCAGGGGTTCAAACCGGCCCCTCATGTGAGCGCGATGTATCGGGAGCAGGTGGTTCTTCCCCTGAACGCACCTCACCCTCTTCAAGACGGTGTAGACTGCGACTACAGTATTTGAAGAGTATAGGGTCATTGGTACAAGGATCTACACGAAATGAGTTCAAGCACACATAAAGACAAAGATTATACTGGTTTGAGCCCCTTGGAAGGTAATAGCTCTTCTCCAGTTTATATGAGATTATGATGGAAGTCAAAGAGATTAAAATGGAGAATGACGAAAGTATCGAGTACCAACAAGATCCATGTCGAGAACAACCCGACGAGATTCGGGCAATGATTTGTCTTTAAGTCCTCCGAACTTCCTCTGCTATGATGGTGGCTCAAGTTCTGATTCTCTGATCTCGTATCCCCTAAGGGGCTTTGTATTTATACCTCAAACTGCCTTGATCCCCAAGCAAAACTCAGAGAATATTCTTAACTTGCGAGATCACGGAGATTGTATTGTCCCCGAATAGGACTCTAACACCTTCTATTCAGGGTACAATTCCTCTACTTGCAAGCCTAATTCCATAACGATTAAGTAACCTTCCCATATACCAAGGGTACATTGTATTTGTATACTGCATGACCCCAAGGATAGGAGGTATGCCTTATCCATAACCCTGACAAAAGTAAAAGATACAAGTCCTATTCGGACTCTAAA
Source organism: Oryza officinalis (assembly GCA_008326285.1). Lineage (NCBI taxonomy): Eukaryota > Viridiplantae > Streptophyta > Magnoliopsida > Poales > Poaceae > Oryza > Oryza officinalis. Next base: position 13,453,797 of record BDMV01000002.1, on the reverse strand, counting down.
CTATCTTTCCTAAAAGTAAAAGAAAACTAATTAACTCTGCCTAATTAATAGATAACTTGCCATGCTTCATCCTCCTCGAACTCGGTCTCTTCTGTATAAGCTTTTTTTAATTGATTAATTTCCTTAACCGAATCCATCAAGAATCCAACTGCTGGCAACTTGATATGTCCATCAGCTCATCTTAGGACTCTGAAGCCGATACAATTCCTAAGCCGATGATGACTTTGGGCTTACCAAATTTTGGCATTAACACTTCCGCAAAGAAAATATTCGCTTTGAAGTTAAAGACTTTGAAACAGCCTACCATGCCATCTTAGGAAGGCCAGTTCTCGCGAAGTTCATGGCAGTACCACATTACACCTATCTGATGATGAAGATGTCAGGTCCACGAGGGGTTATCTCCCTTCGTAGCGACGTCAAGCAAGCCTTCACCTGCGACAAAGAAAGGCTTCCCTTAGCACAGTTTCCTTGGCGATAGCTTCTTCCTTGCCTTCTTTAAGCTCCTGCTGGATATTTTCTAGGGACTTTAAGTGTGGCACCAACTTTTCCAAGGTTTCTGACTTGGCCTGTAATCGGCGATATATTCTCTGCGTACAAGGAACGAGTCAGCTGATTTCATATCAAGTGGCAATTGAAGAACAAGGGATTATACTTACATTCAGCAGTCGGGATGATTCTGTCAGTCGGGCTACCAGCATATCACATTCTTTGGCTTCTATTTGCTTATTTAGTAGATCCCATGAGCCTGGCCATCATCATCGCGCCATTGGATTTTAACTGGCGGTAGCGAATCTTCTACCGATTTGAGTCGGAGGATTTCTTCGTCTTCTTCGATTATTGGTTCTAAAGGAGGCAAGATTGCAAGAAATCAAGACAAGTATTAAAGTCAGAGATTTAAGTGATTGAGGAACTTACCTGTGATTATGTCAAGACGTCTGCGTGAAGGACCTTGCTTGTTTTTGTCTGCATCAGCGATTTCTCTCTCATCAGCCATGAGCAAGATTTGTGGTGAAATGAAAGCGGGTTTTGGAGTCAAGATTTTTGGAAAGAATGGAGTTGGAGATGTGTGCCGCAAGATTTTGATGGAGGTTGAAGTGGCTGGATGCGAGGATCTGGCGGATTCAAAGCCCTAGCTTTTGGTGGTGGTGGCTGTGAACAGGAGCATGAAAGGGGAAATTGTTGAGAAGATGAAGCGGCAAGGAAGACGACAGACACTTCGGCGGTTGTTTATTTAGGGTAACGGTAAACATTTTTCGTTTGCGTCGAGGCCCACGAAGTGTTTGCAGCCCATATTTTAGGTGTGGCTTGTCATGTGTCTCTAGGGACTTAAGCAAATTTTCCTTGGCAATATGCACGTGTTTTATTGCCCAATATCTTCAAAATCCTTTCATACAGCAGTTGCACAACTTTTTAAGAGTTGGTACGATGCAATTTGGATGGTGACAGACAGTGAAGTTTTTTATAACTGTTATGTTAACTTTTTTATAGGTTCTAAACACTATTTGGTTTTTTATAAAGCAATTAATTTTATATTATATCAATGCTATCTTTCCACATTTGTGTGATTTTCTGATCAAGACCAATATTATGGCTTAGGCTGATTATATTTTGGTCGTTTTTTCAGGCTGTTGGTAAATCTATTTATGGGTTTTATTAACTCGGATTTTATACCACAAATGCCATATACTTCTGAGAATGGTGAAATTGTGTGTCTTATATGGACTCGGACATATTGGCTTTGGCAATGTGTGCACAATATGATACCAATACTCATATTTACTATGCAATAAGCTTTATTATTATGGTTATTTGCTATGTGATTCTTTCCAAAATGCTTTTGGCTTTTTCTAAACATATTATTTATATAAAACCACTCGGATGGTTGAATTTATAAGTTCTTGACTATATGCTTAGTTTATTCAACTAAACACATAGTCAAGGGCTCCACCTAATTAGGTGCATCTAGTTGATGCACCTAGGTATATTTTTTATTGCAATTTTTCAGCCCTTCACATCCTTTCTATTGGATTGATAGCACTCGGGAGACTATGGCAGACATGATTGAAGCACTCAGCTATGGAGTAATTTGGTTCGAGGAGGAGTTATCTTGTCAACTTCGAAGGCCTCAAGGGCTACTGTGCAGATTATGGGTAACATATACCCATACGATTGGCCTATCCGATTGGTTGTAGGGGATAGGTTTTATATGATGATTATGTAACGGTTTAGGACTTAAGTATTATGTTTCCTTGTGTATTAAGAAATGGCTTATAGTCCTAAGTCGGTACTACTGTAGATAATTATTAGGAGACCAATACCGTATGTGGTTAAGTCTCTATCTTGTAAACCTGTCTTCCAAAACTATATAAGGAGGGCAGGACATTCCCTGAGGAGCATAGATTTCTTCAACATACACAACTCGATTGTCAGATCAATACAAATTCGGCGGATATAATCCCCGAAACAGGAGTAGGGTACTACTTCTTTATAAAAGGCCTGAACCTGTCTAAACCTTTGTCCCTTAACTCATCGTGTTTGGTACTTGTGCGCTACCCCCTTTTCTCATTGACGAAATTAGGTTTCAACAATGACTGTGTAAAGTAAAAGCTGGCCGATAGATGAAAGAGATGTTTCTTCCATTCACTCCATAATCGGTCAAATAACTAACTGCGTAGAAGATGAATATTTACATGTTCAAGAGAGCCCAAGATAGGATTTTCAAGATTCAATACCATGTCCATTAAAAGGGCCGATGTAACAGTGCCTCTGGTTTGGATTTTTATTGTGAAATATAGACCGATTGGAAGTTGACCCAGACCCAACTATCTTGTTGCCGATACAGGATGATAGAATTCATAGGAAACTTGAACATTTCGGCCTTGGGATATTCTAGTTGGAAGTATGCATGGTGATATGGCCAAAACAAAGTTGTCTCTAGACCGGGGATCTTGTTCATCATTAAGGTCATTTAATCTTAGATCGGCTGGAAGCTCATAGTCAGTAAAGCTATTATTGGGAAACCAAACTCTGGCATTCTTGGGGAATCCATCATAGAAATTGTAAAACCAGATTTGGAATGCTTCAGCCGATGGTCCTGATCCTGGATAAGCCGATGCTGCGTCTCCAAAAGACATGCATCGGCGGGTTCTTGCCTCTTCATCATCAGAATGGTCAGAAGGGAAGCTTGACGAATAGAGGGGAGTTCTTTCAGCAACGTTGATGGTATATAAATTTAACTAGAGTTGCAATAGCCACCAGGGCCTCCATAGCCGACAAGTTTGTCTGTTAAGATTTTGGCCGCTACTTGACCCATCGTTTCGTATGTGGCTCCAAGAAAATATTTTCCCAGAGGGATGGATCCCTTTTCCACTATAGCTTGGGCCAGATGCTACATGTTGGCTGTCTGCCAGGCATGCCGAATTTACACCGTCCAATGTCATTTGTGATCACCACAAGATTTTGGATGAGTGGGATCCATACACGCATAAATAGCCATTCAAACCTCAATATGTCTATGATCACAACATAACACCATTCGATATAAACTCTGCAATGCCAAATAATGAGCAAAGGAGATATTGCTGGGACTCAGCGTGCTAGTCAACTTCAGCTTGAGACATGCCCATCAAACCACACGAAGGCGGCGACCAAATGTGTTACACATCCCAGGAGATTTGACTCAAATCGCTAGAGCTCTATAACATCTCAATTGCTCAAAATTCATACTCATGCTTAGCTAGCCCTACGAAGTTGCTAGTTTTGCACTTTCATCTAAGCAATGATATACAAAAATAAAGACATTAACTTGGAATAAAATTCAGATTACAACTACTTTAAGTATACCTAGGCTGACTGGCCAAAACAATTCAAGATTTGCGGAAGCTTGTTTACCCAACCCACAAGCAAGCCGACTAAGGGTAGTCCCCTAATAGAATCATCCTGAAGAAAACAACGAAACCCGCAACACTCGTTTACCTGCAGCACAACTAAAGTAGTACAAGGCAATTTAATCCTAAATACATGCAAGCTCTAGATATCACGGAATGGCTTTTTGTGGTCTCATAATTGCATAAAGCTAAATTTGTTTCACAAACATTTTGCAACGGAATTTTAAATGAGCATTTGCAAGACTTAACATAATCATCATAGTATGGCATCACATTAGTAACATAGTAGCATCATAATCATCATCATAATACCATTCTTGTGCCTTCCATGGTAGCAAGCACCATATCTCAATATCAGCCCACAGCGAGCAAAATCATCATCATAATCATCAAACTCAACACATTTCATCGTTCCCATAGCCCATTTTCATAAACACATTTATAAATCACAAGACTATACCCATGACAATTCACTATGTCGCTCATGACCGTGATCAGGGCTAATCGAATAGTTTTAGACTCTGTAGAGTTTGTACCGCTGTTGACGCAAAAAATATGACGAAAGCGTGTTAATGCGAAAACACGACGGCCTGAGAGATTTGCTTAACTCTAGTGCAGGTCCAAATATTAGAAAATGGGTTCAGGGCGTGCCAGTTGGTTTGATCCTGCAACCAACAAGATATACAAATAAAACGAGTTAGAAGTACGATAGCCGATCGGCCGATAAGCCGATGACGTACCGAATGGACCTAGCCGATACTATCTGGCCGAATCGGTTGTAACGTGTAGGATAAATAATACAAAGTAAACCCTAAATATGCTCCATGTAACATCCTAAATATCGAAGGCGTAAAATTCAAAATCTAAAATTCGGAGATTGCAAAAACTTTTGAATTATTGCATCGTGTCGTAGTTATTTAATAAAATAAAATTATAAAAATAAAAGTTGGGCAAAACTAAAATTTAATAAAATTTACATTTGGTTAAAATTGCATACATTTGAATACAAGTGAAAAAAATAAATAATAAAAAATAATAAAAATAAAAATAGATAGAGAAATTGCGAAATGTCACTGTTCATCACTTCCTAGGTGCTCGACCGTGTTCCCTGCGCGCGCCAAGTCCCGCATCGTCCCTCTGTCGCGCCGCACGCGTCGCCATCGCCCGTCCCCTCGCCTCGCGCCCCACGCCGGCCACTCTGCCACACCGAGCGTGTCGCCGTCGCCCCTCTGCCGCGCCGCGCGCGTCGCTGTCGCCGTTCCCCCTCCCCCCGTCCTCGCGCCCCGCGCCACCACGCGCCGGTCGCATCGCCGCTGCCGCGCCTCTGCTGTCGCTACCACCCGTCGCCGTCGCCCCGACGCGTCGCCGCGCCGTGTCGCCACCTCGCAGCGCGCGCCGCTCACCTCGTCCGCCGTGCCGACCGTCGTCGCCGTCTTCCCCGCGCCCGCCTATAAAAGCCCCCCTCCTCTCTTCCTCCCCACACCTTTCCCCAATTCCTCCTCTCCTCCTCTCCCAACGCCACCGCCGAGCGCCGCCGCTGCGCCTCAACCCGCCACCGCATCACCGCCCTTTGTCGCCGCCGCCGTCGATGAGTCCCCCTCCCCTCCCTTCACCAACCGCCAAGCCGAGGAAGTAGTGAGAGAGAGAGAGAAAAGAGAAAGGGAAAAGAAAAGAAGAAAAAGAAAAAGACAAGAAAAGAAAGTTGGAAAAAAAATAGAGGAAAATATTTCGGGATAATCTTTGGCTTGTAGGCCTGCTCTATTTAGGAAAAATTTAGAATAAAAATCTATTTTAAATTTCTGGAATAAAATTGTTAGGAGACAATTATAGGATAAATATTAATTATAATATTAGGAATTTAATTATCATATGGATTTACTAGAATTTAAGATTTAAATTATTAAATATAGTATTAGGTTTTGGGGTGAATTATTTAGGATTTAACTAACTTTAACTCTAGGTCTTGTCGGTCCGGTAAAATGAGGATTAAATTAGAGATTAACAATTATTCCTGGTGTAATAATTTTGAATTGTCGACTACCATATATTAAACTGAAATAAATTAACTTGAATTGTTGCCACCTCATAATTAATTCAATGAGTTTAAACGCGAAGCTTCAAATTAATGTCACTCGCTCATTTTAACCTGGATTTTAGCGAAACTTGAACCTAAATTCATCTAAAATCGTAGTCTAGTTTTAGGAACTGCTTTTTGCGATTTATTTGGCATTTTGGTGATTTTATTTGAAATCGAATTCAATCGGATCTTTCGCACGTATTTATAGAGTCCGAGGGAGCCGTTGAGTGTGCCGAAGATCCAGGTCAGCGACGTTGTGAGCAAGGCAAGTCATCACTACCCTTGAGCATGTTGAACCCCTTTTGCGAACTTATGTTGTTTTTAAATCAAATATGCATGCTAGATACATGAGAACTCTCCTACTTGTTATATGCCATGCCATGATATTGAATACTTGTATATTTCTTGAACCCTATAGTATCGTGGGTCCTTAGTCAATCTTTGACAATGCTTAGCCAATGCTAAATTAGATTCATGCACATTCATATTTATCAAATGCTATATGCTTGGGCAACTACCTTGGGAAAGGTGGTAGATATGCAGCATGTGGAGACATGAGCGCCACATTGCCATGACATTGATGAAATGGTTTATGGATGAAAACTAAACACCAAACAAATGTTTTAGACTGGGGCGGCTGGATGACTTGGGTGGAATCCAGTTAAGGCTAGTGCCGTCCCTGGTCAATTAAGGACCGATCCATGAGATAAACATGAAACGAGCTAGTACAACCGTACTTCTCGATGGGAATAGACCTAGCGGATTAAATAACCGAACGGAGGCGGTACCCCTGCATAGTGGTTCACTTAGGTGTGTGAATAGGCGGGAAGCCTACAGGTGGGTAACCATCGGCGGGTAACCGAACTAAAACTGGACTTAATTACAACCTAAAGAATGAGTGAGTTTTCCCCTCTCGGAAGCACCAAAACTCCTCCCACTCCTAGAAACCGTGTACGGCTAGAGTGCAGGAGGGCTCAAGTTCATGGAGCGGGTACTACCAAAGTGAGGTTATTGAAAGGCTTTTCCGTGACGCGTCTCATTCGTTGGGACTTCGGCTTATGTGTTGGGCAAGTCACAAGGTACGGGTAAAGTGTACATCCACTACATTGTGAGTAAAGCAATCTATTCGAATAGCCGCGCTCGCGGATATGGAGCACCAGGACAAGTTTTTCGCTTGGCTAGACTCTAAATTTTAAAATGATGGGATGGGTATGCATAATGATTTTTTTGTGCTGGTGGTTTAACTTCTCGGGAAGCGAGAAGGGGTAGACCCTAGAAAACCATGACGATCCAGTGGCGGGAAGCTATCCTTGGGATCACAACGGATGGTGGACAGAACCGTCGCTGATTAAATGAACTATGAAAATAAAACTTGACCGGTCTTAGGTCTTAGGCTTGTGAAAAGAATTACAAAACTAGCTTTACGCAAAAGAACCACAGCTGTTCCTTGTTTATCTCCTATCATATGCATCGTTGCTGTGGTGGCTTGCTGAGTACGGTTGGTACTCACCCTTGCTATATGCAAAACATTCAGATGTGGGCGATGATGTCCCCGAAGACTCGTACGAGTACCACCAGGAGGGTATGGAAGACGATGACGCTCAGTAGGTCTTAGACTCGGTCGCTGCCTGTGGCAATGGCGTGCCGCTGCCTTAACTCCGCTGCCTTATCTATATTCTACTTTTGCTTGTATTCCGGACCATTTGGTCCTATGTTCTAGATAATGCCTTCGGGCGCTATATTGTAATATTTTCACGTAAGACGATTGGTGTTTGTACACTTGATGATTCAGCAATGTAATCATGGGTAGCAGACTACTCGATCCAGGGAAATGGTACTATGAACACGAATGATTCCTGTTACAAAAATGGGGGTCTACACTCCACCGGCTGTAAATACATAATCTACAGATAAAGATTAGATCTTGGCTGATGAAATCATACTTAGGTTAAAAACGGATACCATATCGGCTAGTACTCCGATATAGCCTTATACAAGAATATCAATCTAAGTAAATATATCGAGACAAGCTTCATATATTTAAATAAGGTGATATCCTTATATAAGCGACAGATATAACATGAAAAGCATGATTAAAGTAACTTAAACACGACTAAACAGCTATATGAGATAAGATCAGCTAAAACCCCGATGCTACCCCTATTACAAACAAGAGACAGGTTAGGGATCATGATTCTAATTAGGACTAGGACTGATGCAGCACAAAGTGTAAAAAGATGTATGATATCTAGACAATCAAGTCCTTAAACGCTTTTCAGGATGGTAGATACCTTATGCCAATCTAGGCTAATGAGCACCGATTCATCAGACTTTGAATATAATCTGGAACCAATTCATCAGACTTCTGCCTGATTGATGTCAAGTCCGACAGCTTCATCTCTTGAACCCCATTGAAAAAGTATCTGGGAAACTGTTTTTCTAGATCGGCCCATCCTCTGACAGAATTATAAGGTAATGAAGAAAACCATGTGAAGGCCGATCTAGATAATGACAATGGGAACAACCTAACCCTCAAAGCTTCTACAACCGATGCTTCTCCACATTGTGCTAAAAACCGGCTAATATGCTCATATGTAGAAACATTGTCTTGTCCTGAGAATTTTGAGAAGTCTGGAATCTTGTATCCGCTCGGTAATGGCACCTTGTCAAAGTACTCTGGATATGGATACCGATACATGTTCTCGCTATCCTTGCGCTTCAAACCAAATTGTTCTCTAACTACTTCTGAAATCATGCCAGCCCATTGTTGTTGTTGCCCACCAAACTGTGGAATTTGCTCATAGTTGTTGAACTGAGGCTGATACTGATACTGTGGAATTGGTTCTGGCCGATATTGTTGAGGTGATATCAGCTAAGGCTGAAAACTTGAAGTTTGGCCCAAGAAAGGTTGATGATGTTGATATTGATAATTTTGAGGCACCTCATGTATATATTGTGGTCCAGATGATGTCAATGGCAAAATCGGTTGTTGAACAGGGATTTAACTTCCTTGACTTCCCATCGGCTGCTGAATAGGGTTTTGAAATATTCCAACCAATGTCGTTGGTACAATCCTTGGAGCCTGATTTTGTTGATCTCGCTGAGATGTTTGCCCCTAGGCACGACTTGTTGTTGCATCCCTAAAGAACCTGGGATCTCAGCCTTGATGGTCCTATATGGAGGAAACACATTATTTGGAAAATATACTGGTCCTTTAGCCTTTTCTTCAGTTATTGTCCCATCCATCACCTTCTTGACCACATTAGTCAACGTGTTCACCAACACATTGGATTGGTTGATCAAAGCCTAATGTACTGCATAATCCAGCCTATCTTGTAATGAAATTTTATCATCCATATCTGGCTCTTCTTCTTTGGCTTTGACATCTTCGATTTTAGTCTCATTTTGTTGTGCACTGGTTTCTGCCTCGGGCTTTGGAAAGATTACTTTTCCTTTTTGAACAACCTTGCCTTGCCGAGACACAGTGAAGGAATCCAGATACATCTTGTGAAAAGCTTGTGTAAGTTGTTCCATCTCAGCCTTGTGCTCATCGGACAGTTGTTCAATCGTCACTGGGATAATGTTTTCTTCCGTGATTTTTGGCATGATGGATATCTTGACAATTGTGTCCCACTGGGCGTGCCAAAAGCGTGTTCACGCAAAAAATATGCCGAAAGTGTGTTAATGCGAAAACACAGCGGCCTAAGAGATTTGTTTAAATCTAGTGCATGTCCAAATCTTAGAAAACGGGTTCAGTGTGTACCAGTTGGTTTGATCCTGCAACCAACAAGATATTCAAATAAAACAAGTTAGACGTACGATAGCCGATCGGCCGATAAGCCGACGACGTAACGTATGGACCTAGCCGATGCTAGCTAACCGAATCGGCTGTAAGGTGTAGGATAAATAATACAAAGTAAACCCTAAATATGCTCTATCAGCTGTAAATACATAATCTACAGATAAAGATTAGATCTTAGCCGATGAAATCATACTTAGGTTAAAAACTGATACCATATCGGCTAGTACTCCGATATAGCCTTATACAAGAATATCAATGTCGGTAAATATATCGAGGCAAGCTTGATATATTTAACTAAGGTGATATCCTTATATAAGGGGCAGATATAACATGAAAAGCATGATTAAAGTAACTTAAACACGACTAAACAGCTATATCAGATCAGAGCGACTGAAACCCCGATGCGACCCCTATTACAAACAAGAGACAGGCTAGGGATCATGATTCTAATTAGGACTAGGGCTGATGCAGCACAAAGTATAAAAAGATGCATGATATCTAGACAATCAAGTCCTTAAATGCTTTTAAGGGTGGTACATACCTTATGCCAATCTAGTCTAATGAGCTCATTTAGCAATACCGACAAAACATTAGAAAAGGCCTGGTCGATACGGCTAAATCAGTCATCGACTTAGATTGGCTAAGTTATGTGGTAACTTAACAAGCCATACCTCCAGCTAACAAACCCGAAGCACGAACTCGTCGAAAAGTAAAGAGAAAATTGTGGCGATGCGCCGAAAGTGTTGATTGAACTGTTGTTTAATCACTTTGCATTCATTCGTGTGATGCGATCCAATATTATGCCACTTGCAATATTTCCTTTTCCTTAATTCTTCAGCCGATGGAATCACATGACCTACTGGAAGTTGAATTTGTTTCTCCTAAAGAAGCAGATCAAATATCCTATCGGCTTTGTTGATATGAAAATCATATCTTTCTTCTTTTCCATTATTCTTGACACATTGACAAACAATTGTCTTCTTGTTTCTTGACCACTCTGCCAAACCAATTTCTATGTCTTCATCTTCTGATTCTGACTCATAGTTGTATATATTGTTGTCATTGTTAGCTTTGCTGGTAAATCTCTTTGCTTCCTGGAACCTCTGTTCATGAGCCGATACCTTCTAAACTAAATGAGCCAAGCTCTCAAAATCTTGTGCAGAAAATCTCTCTCTTATCGGCCGAAGCATCCCTTGAAAAGCTAAATCGGCAAGCTGTGAATCGGTCAAGTTCAAACTATAACATCTGTTCCTCATATCTCTAAGCCTTTGAATATAATCTGGAACCGATTTATCAGACTTCTGCTTGATTGATGTCAAGTCCAACAGCTTCATCTGTTTACCCACATGATGTGAATTGCTTTAGTTTGTCCGATACCCATCGATACTACCACACTCTATATGTTGAATGTGGTCTAGAGATCACAACATGGCCTTTACATTACCTAATGCCTAACCTTGCATGAGCACGATAAGTGTGAATCCACCCTAGGCATATGTCCTAGAGCCGTTAGGTGGAGGGCCCACACCTTAAACTAACGCGGTGGCGGCGAACACAACCGTTCCCTCATGAGACACATTATCGTTGTATTGGACGAACTTAGACGCCCATGCTGTGAGGTGGAGCATCTGTCCCCTCACAGAGCACACACATAACTAGTAATATTCGCTAGTATTAAATTCAACACACAAACATGGGTAGTTCCTAAAGATAGCTCCACAAACCATGACCGCTACCTCTACTACAACGGCCTCCCGAATGCAAGGTTAGACATTAAATAACTTAATTAGCTAAGGCCACCCCATAAATAGCACATGTGGATGTATGGTAAACAATAGTGAGTGACACAAAGTTTGGTCCTTAATCGACTCAGGCGAACACTCCCCCTATCGATGCACAACTAACACCATATGTGCACCACTTGCCGCCCAAGTCTAAAAACATGTTTAACTCCATTTTAGTTCACAAATAATCATAGTTCTCATTTCTGTCCAGAAGTAAAATAATGGCCAAAATCTCATTTATCAAGTGATCAGAATATTATTTAGCAAATTTCTAAGCATGGCTAAGCATATGGCACATATAAAGCATAATTAGACCCATTAGAATACAACCAATGTCCTCCAATCATTCCTATGGTTACAAACAACAATGAGTGAAATTTATCAAGGAGGTTCATGCAACAAGTGGGTTATAAGTACCATCTTCTCAACAAAATACAATTTGTACCAAATAGCGCATGCAAAGTTATAAACAAAACATTTGCCCATAAAACATAGGATTCAATGTGTTCAAATGAAAGGGGCACTTGCCTTGGTTAGAATTCCCAACATAATCATCAATAAAACCAAACTCCTCACTGATATCGAATTTGTCCACTATAAGAAATAACGGTAACGAATAAACATCAAAATATGCAAATATCTAAGATGCTCTACAAATGAATGAATTTACTACTGTGGATAGGTGCTATGTGGATATGATTTGTGGTGAAGGAATTTCTATTTTATCACTTTGCATTGGTGAGTTATTAATTCTTAAAGCTTAATACCAGCAATAGATTAATTAAGCTCTATTAGGCTTTAAGTGCATTTTAGCTCCTAAGTTTTGTGAAGTTTTAGGTTACTGCAGTGATTGTTAGGTTCTCAGCAGTTTAACAAAATTGGTCTCACCATTTTTAAAGTTAGTATGAATTTATTATGTATTTTACAAGCTATATGACACATTGTAGTATTTATTTGCTATACAAAATTTTATAAGTGCTCTCATTGCAGTATGTGCCATATTTTAATTTACTGCAGTTAAGATCATGAGATTATGAATCTAACAAATCCAGAATCACTTCATTTGGAGTTAAAATGAATTTTATACAAATTTTATAACTGGGAGCATGTTATATGTTAATATGAAATGTTAGGGATATTTCTTGTACTGTAAGTGTATTTTTTTTATTTTACAAAATTAAATATAATAATTGTGTGAATCTACAGAAATTGAGTTCATCTAAAAAGGAGCTAAAATGGATTTACTATAGATTTTACAAGTCAACATACTTTTCAGCTCAATAGAAAACTTTTTAATTATTCCTTTTTATTTAACAGATTTCAAACTGGTTATTTTTCATGAAACACCCTAGGATTTATGGAAACCAACCCACAGTCTTATGGCTGTTCTATGTGTCAGGGAGTTTTACGGATAGGTCCCTAGAGTTCATCTAATTTTCAGAGGAAGTCCCTGTGCTCTTCCCAAAGTAGGGCAGCATAGCCGACGGCCATGTTTAGCCTTGCCGGCGGCGAACGGTGGCTCGGGTGTTGTCGGGGTAAAAATAAAAAGTGTGTCCCACAAAGATTCGGACCCTGGGGAGGTGGATATGCTGTAAATGGTCAACTATAGATGAACAGTGGAGAGGGCTTTCGGATGGCTTTGCATGTCGCGGTGGAGCTCGGTTTTGGCTAAAGGAGTGCATGCATGCGATCTTAGAGGGATCTAGGGTGCTCACCGGTCATCAGCACGGTCTTGGCGAGGCTTGTATGGCAGCGGCGGCTCGCGGGCCGGCATGGAGGCGATGGAGAGCTTTGTGTACTCTGGATCATACGGGTAACCAACTGCGATCGCCATGCTGCCCAACTCTGCCACAAAACCATCCATACCCTAACCCACGGTGCGTAGGGGAGGCCTGAAATCTATAGAAGACAAAGGGTAGGAATCAATGCATGCTAAACTCCAAATTAAATAAAGCAAATAAAGAATAAAATAAAACTAAACAAGAGCGAATTTTTATGCACAAAATATTTTGCATGAGTCCAACGAAAATACTATTAACACTGCCAAGCAATAAATTAATGCGAAAAGTAAGATATATATATATATATATATATATATATATATATATATATATATATATATAATCTGCATAAATAAGATTACAACCCATAACCTTACTTACAACCTAATGCACACTCTCTAGTAAATTTCTGACTAACCATAAAATAAAATTCCAATAACTCCAAAATTTTCCAATACCCTAGACCGACTCTGATCTAAAAAAAATCTCATTTGAAAAAATCGATAAAATCTTTTCACAAGAACTACGGAAACAAATCCTGATTTTTTCCCAAAACAAACCCGAGTGCAGAAAGCATATGCAGATGAGAAGATTTTAGAGGGCTCTTAAGGGTTTCCATTTGGCTTGTCTTACGGTCAAAGTCGGCTCTGAAACCAACTTGTCACACCCAGAAATTCTCGAAACAGAATTCCAAGCTGAATGTGCATTAAAACCCTTGTCTAGGACCATCCAGGGCACACAAACGACAATGTCGATACACAGATCCATGTCTTAGAAACATAATAAAAGTTTCACAAAAATGCAGCGGAAAAACGAACGAGCTAAACAACAAAACTTGACTTCTGCAGCACAGTGATTCCAAACCACAGGCATCCTCAACAGTAGCACTAAGCCTACTCCTCCAAGAAGTCATCCTCTAAACAATAATCCAACTTTGGGGTGGGGAAAAAATAGAGCAACACTGAGTACTACCCACTGTACTTAGCAAGCCATACCACAAGAGAGGGTATGAATGCAGTTATATCCAAGGAAGGCTAAGGTTCTTTTGCATAAATAAGGCATTTAAAACAGTAGTTGAAAGTAGTAAAACTGTATAATATAATTAAGCAATATTAAACAACACTGTCCAACGCTACACCATGTTGTGACAGGCCCAACCAACCACCTGTACTACACAAATTCCAACTTAAAGTCAAATTATTACAATGAGACTAATCACGGCGAATCTGGTTGATCGCCCATAACCGCGGGCACGGCTATTCGAATAGTTTTATTCTGATCAGAGGTGTACAACTATACCAATAAGACACAATTCCACGACACGTTACTGTGTGCTGACATACCACCATGGTATACTGAAAAGGAAATGTGACAGGACCTTTCGCATAACCCTCCCTAACTAATCGCACCACAGTTCAGGTTTCACCCCTACCCATACAACCAAGGTAGGCAGCCACCCCTTGTGCCTAGGTGAATCCGGAAGCCGCATAAACCATCGCAGGGCCCATCCAAACTCCATCACTTCCACCCTTGCCTGGGTACGTCAGAAAGGGAAAAGCTACACTACAAGCCCAGCCGTTGCCCACGCTGGCTTGTGGTAAGTACGCTAATTCTTCCAGGGTTTCCCTCGAACAGGTCCTTAACTGCCATGAGCACGTCTATCAAAACCATGCGCCCACAGCCCACCGTTAGTCATAATTTTAGTTATATTATATCATAATGGCACAGGTCCAATAATATCATTAATGAACCAAGGTAGAGAAATTATATGTGAGATTCCCTCATAGTGATCTAGTTGGTCTAAGCATGGCTAAGCATTTCCTAAACCAAAGTCTATTTAAATTAGTACCCAAGCTATCAATGGTGTGAGGTAGACAAGCTAGGGCTGAGTATTGGTAACCATCCCACATGATATTATAAAATAAATGCAATATTATATAGAAAGCGAGATGTTTTGCGAAATAGGTACAATATGATCAATGAACATGTATGACTTGCCTTGCTGTTGTGCTGGAAGGACCTCTGCAACGACTTCGAAGTAAAGCGGAGCTTCGGAAACACCGAAATATAAACGATAAACAAAGCACACAGGCAAAACAGGCTATAAGTCTACTGAAATAGGAAACAAAACCATTTTTAATGGATTCTAGGCATTTTTATGAATTTACTGAGACCTGAATGGACTTAAACGGAGCTCGGATGAATTAGATATGAATTTTAGAATATTCTCTGTGTTTTTACTATAAACAGAAAACACCTTAATGATTTATTGCGCAATTAAATCCAAGGGCTGACGTCATCAAGGGGGTGTCGGCGCCGACAAGCGGGCCCCACCTGTCAGCGACCCAAGGCGTGCGGAGCACGGTGGACCTGGTCCACGAAGGGGCGGGTGCGGGCATATCGGACGGCCTGGAGAGGCCGTTGACCGGGCACGGGTGCGGCCAAGCCGACCCGACCGGCAATGCCGCGCGGCGGCGGAAGGGGTGACCGCCGGCGATTGACGACCACCGGCGATGCAAACGACGGTGGCGCACGGCGTGGATCATGGCAGAGAATGAATGGAGGACGGCGGCGCACGGCCGGAAGAAGAAGAGGAAAAAGAGAAAGAAGAGGAGAGAGGAAATCCTCACCGGAAGTGGTGGGAGAGGAGGAAGACGACGGCGGCGATGGCGCACGACGGCATGATTCACATCACGATTTTGGGAGAAATTGCATGAGCTTCTCGGAACCAAACTATTCTTTAGCACTGCTTTTCATCCTCAAACCGGAGGTCAAACTGAACGCACAAATCAGATTCTCGAAGATATGCTCCGAGCTTGTGCATTAGTGCATAACACCAATTGGGAAAAATGTCTACCTTTCGCTGAGTTCTCCTATAACAACAACTATCAAACTAGCCTTCAGATGTCACCCTTTGAGGCATTATATGGGAGAAAATGCAAGACACCTCTCTATTGGTCCGAGGTAGGAGAAAGACAATTTTATGGACCCTCTGTTATTAATGAAGCCGAAAAGAATGTTACCCTTATTCGTGATCGACTTAAGGAAGCTCAATCTCGTCAAAATAGCTATTCAGATCACCGTCGTCGTGAGCTAAGTTTCGAGGTGGGTGATTATGTGTATCTCAAAGTATCTCCATTGCGGGGTACTCGTCGTTTTCAAATTTGAGGCAAATTGGCACCTCGTTATATCGGTCCTTATCAAATCCTGGCAAGATGAGGAAAGGTAGCCTATCATTTGGAATTACCAGAACAACTTTCCGGCATTCATGATGTATTCCATGTCTCACAACTCAGGAAATGTTTACGAATCCCCACAGAGCTTACACCAGTAGAACACATAAACCTTCAACCTGATCTTTCATATCAAGAATATTCGATATGAGTCCTGGATGAAAGTGAACGTCATACTCGCAATCGTTGCATCAAAATGCTCAAGGTTCAATGGAGTAACCATATAGCTGATGAGGCTACCTGGGAAAGAGAAGATCAACTTAGAGATGAATTTCCTAGTTTCCTTTAGATTATTAAATCTCGGGGACAAGATTTCTTTGTAAGGGGGTGAGACCTATAACATACCACCCAATCCATTTAGGAGAATGTGTAATATTAGTGGTTAATAAAATAAAAATCCCCTCTTTTGTGCTTGATATAAATTCTTTTCCATAAGTTCTTGCTTTCTTTATGCATATGCATCAGGGATTAGCTAGGGAATGAATTTAATGATTAAACAAACAAAAATAATAATTTAAAGTATTATATATGAAGAAAGAGTTTAAAATAGCTCCACTTTGATGTATGGAGTAATATAGGATTTTTGCTACGTTATATCAACTTATTTAAATTGTCACACAATTTGCATATCTAGACTATATGTTGGAAAATTCAGATTCTTTGGAGCATACTTTGGCACACCATGAAAATTTGATTAAAAATATTTAGGGTTGGGAAAGTGGTTCAGAACCTAGAGTAAATAATACTTTACCATTTTTCCATTGAACCCTACACCCAAAAACCATTGGAAATTAATTAAATTGAATGGCAAAGTGGGAATCAAACTGCAGTTTTGGACTTAGTGAGATTTCCAGCTCCTTCACTCCTCCATGTGATCCTCACTGCCAGGTGGGCCCAGACCTTGGTGGGACCCACATGTCAGCCGCACTAGCCTGCCCACGTCACCAGGCACCGCTTCCACCGCGCCCACGCAAGCACCACACGTCGACAGCGCCGAGCGCCGCTCAATCCCTAATTCAGTTGTGACCGCCATATAAATTTTAGCCGGCCAACGCACAGCCTCTCCTTCTTGCCATGGTTCCATTTTTGCGGAGAAAATGAGGGCGACCATCTCGGGAGTCAGAGGAACGGAGGTGTCTTCTCCGGCACCGGCGAGGTTGTCACCGTGTTTCTACTTCATCGGGTACGTTCTAGGCCAATTTAAACCACGTTCCGAGCTCCCCGTTTGATGTCGTTTCTAACCCCTCAAAGTACCGCTGCTTTGGTGTAGCCGATCTCCGGGAATGCGCACCGCGTCAACTCGAGCCAACGGCGAACTCTGAACGCCGCCGTGACGGACATCATCGTCGCCCGGCCTGAAGACTCCAAATCCGGCCGAGCTACTTCGCCAGCACATTCATCTCTTCTCAACGACCGTGAACCCGAGAGGAATTGGATCGGGAAGCCCTGAATAGGAAAACCCCCTTCCATCTTCCCCAACTCCGGCCGCCGCTAGTCCACAGCTCCACCGCCTTCTCTGGTGAGTCTCGGGGCGATTGGTCGTGCCTTGAGCTACCTTATGCCATCACTAACCGATGCATGCCCTCCTCCTAGACCGCGGAAGCAGGGAGTGCTCTGTCGACGACGACCGCCAAGCAGCGCCGCCATCGGAACTACCCTAGGTGCCTGGGAGCTTGCCGAGCTTTGTCTACGCGTTGGTAAGTTTCTTAGATGCCCTTAGCCTCATGTGCATGCTTGCGCGCGTGCAGATCAAGCTGCTAGCTAGACATGCCATGCAAGCCGAAGCGGGCCGCCGCTCCTCCTGCCACTGTGAACGCTATAAGCCGCCATAGCTCGCGAGGTGGACCTCGATGGCTTCGTCTGGAACCCTCTACCACTTACCCAATGGGCGCATCGTCTGGAACCTAGCCATTCGCCACCAAAACCGCCGTAAACCTCGCCGCCGCGCTGCTGCTCTGCCGTAGCTGCTTTGCAAGGTTATAACCGCGAGCTAACAAAAACCCTAGGGACATTTTAGCAAGTTAGACAGCCACCTACATGTGGGGACAGGACCTCAATGTAAATAGGCAAAAACCTGAGCACTATTTTGATTAAAAGCCTTTGCCACGTGCTTTAGGACCGCGGGATCCATTTGCTGGGAACCTAGGGGCTTTAGCGCAAAGATGAAGTCACTGACTGGTGGGCCAAGCTCTTTTGAATTTTGCAAAAACTGGAGTAAATGGTTAAAAGGTTTTTCTGTTTAACTGAAAATGGACTTTAACTTTGAAAATTCATAATAACTTCATTATAACTCCAAAAATTGCAAACTAAATTTTTTTGGATTCATATTTTTATGCCCTACCATCTGTAGATGCTAAACTTAACAGAACTTTAAGGAAATATGTCTTAAATATTTAAAATTCACCTATAGGCTTTAATTAGTTAGTTCCAACTTTAAAAATTCATAACTCTCATATGGAACTTGACAAAATAGAAATTCTTGCACCAAAAATCCATTCAACTGAGTACCTTTACACCATAGGGGCTGCATTTATTTTAAAGCATATTAATTTTCCTGTTGCATATTTGTAACCCGGATTTTACGTGTATATATATATATAGACGATGATCAAGCGCTCGTTGAAGAGGTGCATTATTTAGCCGAGCAGGGTGTGGAACAAGAACAAGGCAAGCCACCTTCCCTTGCCCTTTGACCATATTGATCCTATATTCGAAGGTTTAAAATGTTGTTTGCAAAGATGCATGATTAATTTCTAATTTTAAAAGATGAGTAATTTCAATTGTGTAGCTATGCCCAAAACTTACATGATATCCATTTGTAAAACACCTCTTAATCTTTAACACCTTAGGATACTATATATATACTGATTCTTTTCGATATATCGATTGTACATCTAGTAATGATATGCTAGCTTAGCAATGCTTAGATTAAATGAGTAACATCATTATGGGCATCCTTTATTTCGAAAACTTGTTGAATTTAAATAATTACTCCCCGGAAAAAAACTGTATAGTTATTTGTGAACTAAATGAAAAGACTATTTAAGTCTTGGGCAACAAGTGATACACATATGGTATTTAGTTGTGTATCGATAGGGGGAGTGTATGCTTGAGATAATTAAGGACTTCACTTAATGTCAGTCACTTGTGTTTATAGTACGACCACATGTGCTATTATGGGATAGCCATAGCTCACTAAGTTGTCCATGGTTTGGTCTTGCATTTTGGTAGGCCGGTGTAGTATGAATTAGTCTTAGCGATAATTCATAGGAACTACCTATTTACCTGTATGGTAGTTTAGGCGTCTAAGTCTGTCCAATACAACTATACAGTGCCTCATGGTAGGAAGGGATGTCTTCGCTACCATGGTGTTAGGCTTAGGCGTGGGCCCGCCTCCTAACGGTTCTAGGTCATATGCCTAGGACTGAATCACACCTATCGTGCTGATGCAAGACTAAATCATGAGTAATGTAACGGCTATGTTGTGAGTAGTAAATCGGATACTTCGGTATCCCGTGGCATGTTTTACATGATTACTATTTCACATCATGTGTGTACAGCGTACGGACTCTGCAGGGTTTAAACTAACCGGTTAGCCGCGCTCTCGGTTATGAGCGACATAAGGATATGAGTTGAGTATAGACTAGTGATTTAAATTCTTGCACTTATTATCTTTAAATTCAGGTTTTATGAAAAGATGATGAAAAATGATTTGCAGTGATTTACATACTTGATACTTTGGATAGTACCAAGTGGTATATAATGTAAGTTATGATTACTTTGATATGATGTCATAATGATATATCTAGTTTTGCTGAAATTTATTGATTTTTGAACTATTTAGGAAATGTCTTATGGAAATAAATCTTGCTTTATGCTGAAATTGAACCAACTTAGACCTTTCCTTTGATTATGCCATGCATGTATGTTAGGATTGGTGATGCCAGTACATTATTCGTAATGTACTAACTCTGGATATTATTGTTGTATTTTGTTTCGAATTTTCTCTTAGCTTCAGATGTAGATGAAGCCCTTAATGGTGACGAATATCTTGTTGAGGATGGTTCCGAGTTTCAGGACGGTTCTAACTAGGGTCTACCCTAGTCAGTTGCAAAAGGTCTTGGGTAGAATAATGCTTCCGCTGAACCACTAACTATTGGGCCAGTTGGCCATATGTATAGTTATTATGATGACTATGTAATATGTAAGCTTTTGGACTACCTTGTTTGGATACCAAATGCTAGATGAAAGTGTGTTGGTGGGTCCTATGTTTCTAGGACTTTCCGGGACACGAGTAAGAATTTTGATCATTGGAGATGTTGTAGAGCTCATGCAACTTTGTCAAGTCTCCTGGTTGTGTAACACATCTGGTCGCCACCTTCGAGTGGTTTGACAGGCACATCCCAGGCTGAAGTTGACTGGCACGTGTGAGTCCCAGCAATGTCTCCTATGTTCAGTATTCGGTACCTCGGAATTTATATTGATAATGTTAGTTGTGATTTCTTTCACATTGAAGTTGAATGGCTAATATGCGTGTATAGATCCCATTCGCCGAGACTATGTGATAATCACAAATGCCATTGGAGAATATAAGTTTCGGCGTGCTCGACAGAACTTCAGGGTGTGACAGTTGCCATTGAGCTCGAAGGAGGAAAAACGCCGAGGATTCGATGAGGTTGTTGCCAAAGAAGCTCACGTCATCGATGAGGTCGCCGGAGGTGAGAGAGAAGCAGTTAGCCCACATCTTTAATGGTCAAGTTATGGAAACCCTAGGTTTTTGTGGATCTAAGAGATAATTCCGAGCATATTGATCTATACTCCGGAATTGGGGGGCATGTGTTAACGGCAAAATTTGGTAAAGATGCGCTAAGAGGGAGCTAGATCCGAAGCGGATTCGAAGGGATACGATTCTTTCCCAAAACAGAACAGCGCATCGGTTGGAAGCCGTATCGACCGATACACAATCGGAGTCGGTGAGCCGATATGGCCAATGTGAGTCCATGTCAGACTTAGGAAGGAACTAGAAGATATTGCCAAACAAGGATTGAGTCCAGAAGAGGCAATTGTATATATTAATTAGAAATAAAAGTTAGTTGTTTCGTTTTAGGATTTCGTGGAAATAGTCCACCTAGGGTCTTGTTTGTTTATTTTGTAATTAGACGAGTTTTGTGTCGTGTCTGATATGGACAAGGTTTGTATGTTCGGGTATAAATATATGCCTAGGATCTTGTAAGAAATTAACAACAGTTCAATACACTCTCGGCGCGTCGCCACAACTTTACTTTTACTTTTCGACGAGTTCTTGTTTTGAGTTGGGCTGCATCGGTTTCGATCTCCAATAAGAGGTATGGCTTGTCACAGCAGTTTGTATCGGCGGATTAGCGCATCGTCTTAGATGTTCTAATCTATCTTATACAATCCCTGGTTATCATATATCTTAGTCAATCTAACTCGATAGCTCGATTTACTTGTATCGGCCAAGCCTTTTACAAGGTTTTGTCAATATCGGCTAAATCGTCCCATCGGTTTAAATTGGCTAAGGTATCTACTACCCTGAAAATCAGTCAATAGCTTGATTGTTTAGACTTTATACTTCTTTTCATACAAAGTGTTGCATCAATTGGGTTTGACCTACTATGTCGTGTTCAGAATCATAAAAGCTAACCTCTTTCTTGATTGCCAATAAGGGTAGAATCGGGGTTTCAGCCGATCTTACCTGGTATAAATGTTTCGCATTGATTAATCTGCTTTACATGTTATATCTGCCATCTTATATAAATATATCAATCCTTTAAATATGTTAAGCTTGTTTCAAATCTCACCTTGCCATCGGTTAGGTCTGATCCATCGAGGTTGAAATTTATTTAACATATTTGACCAAGATTGATATTCTTGTATAAGGCTGTATCAGAGTTATAGCCAATAGGTTATCTTAAGCAATCTAAAACATCTTATCAGCTATGAAATAGATCCATGTAATCATTGATTTATCTGATCTTGGTCATAAGTGATTAATACTGTCTCGATTGGGTCCGATCTATAATTGCTTACATTTAAGAGAAAGATTAAATGAGTGATTACATGATGTTTATATCTACAGCCAATCATGATTGTTTTCCATTTAATCTACATTATCTATTCATTAGCTCGTTATTTAGGTTTTATAATCATATTGCAATTGACTTTAAAAGACATCAATCTTATGCTGCATCGATTGGATTCGACCTATAGGATTGGTCCTATTAACGAAAAGTTATTTATGATTATACTTAATCCAAATATAGTTTATGAATAGCATCTTTTACCTTACAGCCAATTCAGTTTGTGCATCGGCTAGGTTTCTACGATACGTCATCGGCCCACCAGCCGATCGGCTATTGTTTACTAACATTGTTTTATTGTATATCTTCTTGGTTGCAGGATCAAACCAACTGGCACGCCCTGAACCTGAAAGCAAGATTTGGATCTACACTAGAGCTAAGCAGAACTCCTAGGCCGCCGTGTTTTCTCATCAACGAGATGTCTATGCTTTCAATTAACCTTCTTGTTTTGATATCAATTGCTTTGATGAAAATGTATAGTTAGTCCCATATTGTGGACTAGTATTAACAACAAAATTTGGTAAGATATGACAACAATCAAGATTGGATCCGAAGCGGATTTGCAAGAATAAGGCGGTTTCCAAGAGCAAACAGCGCATCGACTGGAGCGTATTGGCCGATATGGAATCAAACTCGAGCAGCCGACACAGGTAACCTGAATCGGACTCGGTTGAGCCAATACGAGTAGTCTAGCTTCATATTGGTTTCGGACAAGGGCTTAAAGATATTGCTAGCTAGGAATTCAGTCCAGATAAGGCAATTATATCTATTAATTAGGAATAAGAGTTAGTTTCCTTTTTGTAATATTATGGTAAGAATCCACCTAGAACTAGTTTGTTTAGGCAAGTTATAAATAGCGTCCGGCAAGGACAAGGTTTGTATGTACGGATATAAATATAAGCCCGAGGTATTGTAAAAAAAACAACAATTCAATAAACACCTTCGGTGCATCGCCACCTTTTTCTTATTACTTTTCGACGAGTTCTTGCTTCAAGTTGGGCGTCGACTTCGATCTTCAACTGGAGGAATGGCTTGTTAAATTACCGCATAACTTAGCTAATCTAAATCGATGACTTGATTTAGCCATATCGGCAGGCCTTGTTTAAGGTTTTGTCGGTATCGGCCAAATTAGCTTATTGGCCTAGATTAGCATAAGGTATCCACCACCCTGAAAAACATTCAAAGACTTGATTTTCTAGATATCATGCATCTTTTTACATTTTGTGCTGCATCGGCCCTAGTCATAATTAGAACCATGATCTCTAGCATGTCTCTTGTTTGTAATAAGGGTAGCATTGGGTTTCAGTCGATCTTATCAGATATAACTGCTTAGCTTTGCTTAAATTGCTTTAATAATGCTTTTCGTGTTATATCTACCCCATATACAAGGATGTCACTTTAGTTAAATATATCAAGCTTGTCCCGATATATTTACCTAGATTGATATTCTTGTATAAGGCTGTATCGGAGTATTAGCCGATACGGTACCTATTTTTAACCTAATTATGGTTTCATCGGCTATGATCTAATCTTTGCCTGTAGATTACATGTTTGGTCATATTTAAAGCCAATGGAGTATAATTAGGGTTTGCTTAATATCATTTTTCTTATACCTCACAGCCAATTTGGTCAAATCGCATCGGCTAGGCACATACGGTACGTCATCGGCCTATCGGCCGATTAGCTATCGTACATCTAATAGGGTTTTCTTTGTATATCTTCTTGGTTGTAGGATCAAACCAACTGGCATGCCCTGAACCCGTTTTTCTAAGATTTGGACCTGCACTGGAGTGAAACAAATCTCCCAGGCTACCGTGTTTTCGCATCAACACGCTTTTGGCACGTCCAGTGGGACATGACTTTCAAGATAACCATCATGCCGGAGATAATTGAAGACAACGTCATCCCAGTGATGGTTGAACAACTATCCGATGAGCAAAAGGCAGTGATGGACCAGGTTATGCAAGCTTTTCACAAGATGTATTTGGATTTTTTTCACTATGTCTCGGGAAGGCAAAGTTATTCAAAAAGGAAAAGTTATCTTCCCAAAGCCCGAGGCAGAATCTAGTACACAACGAGATGAAGTTAAAATAGAAGAGATCAAGGCTAAAGAAGAAGAACTAGCTATGGATGAGAAGGTTTCATTACAAGACAGACTGGATTATGCAATGCATCAAGCCTTGATCAATCAATCTAATGTGTTGGTGAACACATTAACCAATGTGGTCAGAAAGGTGATGGATGGGACTATGGCAGAGGAAAAGGCAAAAGGACCAGTATATTTCCCAAACAATGTGTTTCCTCCATATAGGACCATCAAGACTGAGATCCCAGGTTATTCAGGGAAGCAAGGCGGCAAACATCTCAGCAACTTTTGCAAAATCAGGCTCCAAGGGTTGTACCACCAACATCAGCTGGGATGTTTCGGAATTTGCAACCGATGGGAGATCAAGAAAATCATATTCTTGTTCAACAGCCGATTTTGCCACAAACATCAACTGGACCACAATATGTGCCTGAGGTGCCACAAAATTTTCAATATCAACCTCATCAAATTAACTTGGGTCAAAGTTCAAACTTTCAGCATCAACCGATATCGCCTCAACAGTATCAGCCAGAACCAGTTCCACAGTAGCAATATCAGCCTCAATACAATAATTATGAACAATTGCCACAGTTTGGAGGGCAACAACAACAATGGGCTGGCATGATTGCAGAGGTGGTCAGGGAGCAGTTTGGATTGAATCCCAAGGAGAGTGAGAATATGTATCGATATCCATATCTAGAATATTTTGACAAGGTACCATTGCCAAGCCGATACAAGATCCCAGATTTCTCAAAGTTCTCAGGATAGGATAATGTTTCTACATATGAACACATCAGCCGATTCTTAGCACAGTGTGGAGAAGCATCGGCTGTGGAGGCTTTGAGGGTCAGGTTGTTCCCATTGTCATTACCAGGATCGGCCTTCACTTGGTTTTCTTCACTACCTTACAACTCTGTTAGAGGATGGGCCGATCCGAAGAAACAATTTCACAGATACTTTTTCAATGGGGTTCAAGAGATGAAGCTATCAGATTTGACATCAATTAGGCAAAAGTCTGATGAATCGGTTCCAGATTATATTCAGAGATTCAGAGATATGAGAAACAGGTGTTATAGCCTTAACTTGACCGATTCACAGCTTGCTGACTTGGCTTTCCAAGGGTTACTTGGGCCGACAAGGGAGAGATTTTCTGCACAAGACTTTAAAGTTTAGGTCATCTAGTTTAGAAGGTATCGGCTCATGAACAAAGATTTCAGGAGACAAAAAGTTTTGCCAGGAAAGCTAATAATATCAACAACTTATATAATTATTAGTCAGAATCAGAAGATGAAGACCCAAAGATTGGTTTGGCAAAGTGGTTAAGAAATAAGAAGATAGTTGTTTGCCAATGGGTCAAACACAATGGAAAAGAAGAAATATATGATTTTGACATCAATAAAGCTAATAGGATATTTGATTTGCTGCTTCAAGAAAAACAGATTCAACTTCCAGTAGGACATGTTATCTCATCGGTTGAAGAGTTGAGGAAAAGAAAGTATTGCAAATGGCATAACACCGGATCACATCATACAAATGAATGCAAAGTGTTTAGGCAGCAGATCCAATAGGCTATAGAACAAGGCAGAATCAAGTTTGATGATGGAAAGAAGCCGATGAAGATTGAAGGCCATTCTTTTCCTGTTAACATGGTCCATACCAATGAAGCCGATAAAACGAATTATCGGACTTATCGGCAATACAAGTTTACTTCTACTAGGTTGATCAGCAAGTACCAAAAAAAGACAAGACAGGCAAATTCAAATGTATTCTCAAGATAATGAAGCTTGTTTTGATCCTCATTGGAGATGTGAGTACTTTAGGTTTTGCTGGAATGAGGGGATGAGATTGCCATCAATTGAAGATTGTCCAGGCTGCAGTGATGCAGATGCAATATACCAAGGTAGTTCTCATCAACGAAGAAGTCCAAGAATTGAGAATCGGCCGATGCAGAAGAGGTTGTCAGTACACCAACGTTTAGGGCCGATTCATCAAGATTATTTCAGTGAAGGTGAAGATTAAGAGAAGCAAGTTCAAAACCCTCAATGGTGTCCATTTGAAATATTTACCAAGAATCAAAAAGGGAGGGTACAACGGCTACGAAACAGGGAGCAGATGCAAGAAGTTGATGAGGAAATTGATCATCAGCTGCAACTAACCAAGAAAAAATGGCATGTCAAATCCAAGCTTGTGTCAGCCGATAAAGCATCTGTTAATGGAAAAGCTATAGCTTCAACTTCGGCCAATATGGTGTTTTTGTTACCAGCAGAGTACAGCATACATGCAGCCAATGAGGAAATTGAGGAATCATTGGCAAAGTTGACAATATCACCAGAACAAGCTATTTTTGAAAAACCTGAGGATGATGAACATCGGCATCTAAGACCTTTGTACATTAAGGGTTTTATTAATGGGAAGCCGATGTCCAAAATGTAAGTTGATAGAGGAGCAGCTGTCAATCTGATGCCTTATAAAACATTCAGAAAGCTTGGAAAACTCCAGATACCAACATGGTGTTAGAAGATTTTGGAGGAAATTCATCTGAGACAAACGGAGTTTTGAATGTTGAGTTGACAGTTGGCAGGAAGACGATTCCAACCACATTTTTTGTCATTGATGGAAAGGGATCATATAGCTTGTTGTTGGGAAGAGATTGGATACATGCTAACTGTTGTATACCTTCAACAATGCATCAAAGCTTAATTCAGTGGCAAGGAGACCAGGTAGAGTTCCTTGTAGGATCGAAACAGAGTGATCAAACCTACCAGAGGGGGGGTGAATGGTAGGGAAGACCAAAAACCAAAACTTTAAGCAAATTACAACTTACCTCTGGAATCCAACAAAACCAATCTAGAAAAACGAAATCAAACTCAAGAACGAGATCGAACTGTTGCTGTCGAAGTATCGCCGGTCAGACCGCTGTATAGTCGCCGGTCAGACCGCCCCTCCTGGCCGGTCAGACCGCCGCCTTGCAGCCGATTAAACCGCCGTCGTACTCTCGCCGGTCAGACCGCACGAACACCTTCGGTCAGACCGTCGGGACCCAAAAAACATCGGTAGATGACAAACTTGAAGATATAGATTGTAACTCTTGACTTTATTGCATCTAAAAGTGTTTACAAAGTGCAACAACAGCACTCCTCACCAAAATCTCAACCATACTCGAAACCCTAGCTATTCTCTCAACTTGTGAACCTCAAAATCGATATCTAGGAGGCACACCCTCCCTCTCTATTTATACATGGAGTAGGTTGTACAAAGCCCACGAATCTTTCACGAATTAGGACTCCCAACCATGTGGGAAACCCTATGTTGCAAGCTTCAAACTCATCTCTTTCCTTATCTCCATCCATCTTCCCAAATTCGGACTCCCTTCCAAATTCAACTCCTCTTTCCATACGTATACGATTCCTCTCGTATACCATGTGAATTCTCTATCTACCACGTGCATTATCCTCTAGCCTTTTAGTATCCCGCATGATCTCTTGATCCCTGGACGTCCACTTCTCCCAAGTCGACACCGATCCATCACCGGCAACACTATCCCGAGGCCTTAAGCAATACCTGCACACATACGATAAAGAAACCATATTCTGAGCACAAGTTCGTCCAAATTTGACTCACATTAGTATAACAACAGTAACCATACGCATAGAAACCATCTAGAAGTCAAATCCACAAAGAAACAATCCGTAACCAAAAAGATAAACCAAAACCAAAAACGAACAGGTAACCTGCCAGTCAGACCGCGGGCTGGTCGGTCTGACCGCACGCATACCTCCGGTCTGACCGGCCATGCCTGGTCGGTCTGACCACCAGGTCAAATCCGCACATCTCTTCACAAAATCAATCATATAAAATCACATGAAATACCATTACAATAAACCAATATTAGACACATAAAATGTCGCAAGCCACCAATGTTTCATCACATAAAATAATAATCAAACACATTTGATTCTACAATCGTGCAAGCCGATATGTCAGTTAATGTTACTATTGCCGATTTATCTATTTGGGAGATGGAAGAAGTTGATTGCTTGTCAGGTAAAGTTTGAGAAGGCGATTTCTTAAAAGTGTCCGATTATGATATTCAGCCGATCGATGATGGAGGACCCCAACTTTTACTTTAAAGGCATGGAAGATAGCCCCAATGCATATGTAGAGGATTATGTAGATGATTTTGAAGGCAAATTGGGGCAAGGGTTTATGTCGGCCGATGAGTTAGAAGAGATAGATATTGGTGATGGTGATAGACCAAGTCCAACATTTGTAAGTGCTAAATTATCAAATGAGTTCACAAAGGAATTGATTAAGTTGTTAAAAGAGTATAAAGATTGTTTTGCTTGGTAGTATCATGAGATGCCAAGACTTAGCCGATCTATTGTAGAACATCAGCTCCCTATTAAACCAGGATATCGGCCATACAAACAACCTCAAAGACGATTCAAGCCTGAGATGTATGATGCTATCAAGGCAGAAATTATAAGACTTTATGATGCCAATTTTATAGGGCCTTGTCGATATGCTGAGTGGGTTTCAAATATAGTACCAGTGATCAAGAAGAATGGAAAGCTTAGGGTTTGCATTGATTTCAGAGATTTGAACAAAGCTACACCCAAGGATAAGTACCCAATGCCGATTGCTAATTTATTGGTTGATGCAGCATTTGGGCATAAGATCATTAGTTTTACGGATGGCAATGCAGGATATAATCAAATCTGTATGGCTAAAGCAAATATTCATAAGACTGATTTTAGGTGCCCTGGTGCAATCGGCTTGTATGAGTGGGTTGTAATGACTTTTGGTTTGAAAAGTGCTGGTGCTACATATCAAAGGGCGATGAATTATATATTTCACGATCTTATTGGTGTATTGGTTGAAATCTATATTGATGATGTGGTTGTGAAATCGAAAGAGATTGATGGACATATAGCCGATTTGAGAAGAGTGTTGGAGAGAACAAGGAAATATGGTTTAAAGATGAATCCTAATAAATATGCTTTTGGTGTATCGGCTGGACAGTTTCTTGGTTTTCTACTTCATGAAAGGGGGATTGAGATAACATAGAGAAGTATAAATGCTATCAAACATATTGAACCTCCACAAAATAAAACCAAGTTGCAATCCTTGATCAGCAAAGTTAATTTTGTAAGAAGATTTATTTCTAAGTTATCAGGAAGAATTGAGCCCGTTACTCCATTGTTCAGATTGAAAGTCGATCAAGAGTTTGTTTTGGGAGAAAAACAACATAAGGCATTGCATAATATTAAGGAATATTTAAGTTCGCCTCCAGTGTTGATGCCACCTCAAAAGGGGATTCATTCAAGCTTTACCTATCAGCCGATGAGAGGTCTATTGGCTCAGTTCTGGTTCAAGAAGTTGAAGGAAAAGAAAGATCAATATTTTACCTTAGCAGAAGGCTTTTGGATGCAGAGACAAGGTATACTCCTGTTGAGAAGTTGTGCTTATGTTTATACTTTTCATGTACAATGTTGAGGCATTATTTACTTTCAAACGAGTGCATAATAGTTTGTAAAGCCAATGTAGTCAAGTATGTGCTATCGGCTCCAGTTCTAAAAGGTAGAGTTGGGAAGTGGATTTTTGCCTTAACAGAGTTTGATATTAGATATGAATCGGCTAAGGCAGTAAAGGGACAAGCAATTGCCGATTTTATCGTTCAACACCGAGGTGAGTCAATTGATTATGTTGAGATGATACCTTGGACGTTATTCTTTGATGGATCTGTTTGCACACATGGTTGTGGCATCGGCTTAGTAATTATATCGCCTAGGGGGGTAAGTTTTGAATTTGCCTTTACTATTAAACCCTATTATACAAACAATCAAGCTGAGTATCAAGCAGTGCTCAAAGGTTTGCAGCTATTGAAGGAGGTTGAAGCCGACGCAATTGAGATTATTGGGGATTTATTGTTGGTGATCAATCAGTTATTAGGGAAGTATGAATGCAACAATGAAGTCTTAAGAGTTTATAATGAAAAATGCCAAGAATTGATGAAGAATTTCAAGGTTATCACTATGAAGCATATTCCTAGAGAACAAAATGTTGAAGCTAGTGATTTAGCTCAGGGTGCATCAGGTTATAAGCCGATGTTGGAAGATGTCGATACTGAGATTGGAGAAGTTGATGCCAATGATTGGAGGTATAATATTATTAATTATTTAAATAATCCTTCTCAATCAGCGTCAAGGAAATTAAAGCTTTGAAATATGTTTTACTTGATGATAACTTGTATTATCGGACGATTGATGGAGCTTTGCTTAAATGTTTAAATCTGGAAGAAGCCAAGGTTGTTATGTGTGAAGTACATGAAGGAATTTGTGGTACACATCAATCGGCCCATAAAATTAGATGGTTACTTCAGAGAGTTGGATATTTTTGGCCGACAATGCTGGAGGATTGCTTTAAATATTATAAGGGTTGTCAAGATTGTTAGAAGTTTGGAGCAGTTCAAATAGCAACAGCATCGGCTATGAACCCAATTATCAAGCCTTGGCCATTCAGAGATGGGGAATTGATATGATCGGCCAGATTAATCCACCATCAAGCAAGGGACATAAGTATATTTTGGTGGCAACAGATTATTTTACAAAGTGGGTTGAAGCATTTCCTTTGAAAAAGGTTTATTCTAAAGATGCTATTGAATTTATTAAGGAACATATAATTTATCGGTTTGGGATTCCATAAACTATAACAACAGATCAGAGATCTATATTTGTAGCCGATGAGTTTATTCGGTTTGCTGAGAGTATGGGTATCAAGTTATTGAATTCTTCTCCTTATTATGCACAAGCTAATGGGCAAGCTGAAGCTTCTAACAAGAGTTTGATCAAGTTGATTAAGAGGAAGATTGCAGAACAATCTAAAAGGTGGCATATTACTTTGGCCAATTCATTATGGGCTTATCGGATGGCATGTCATGAAGCTATACAAGTGCCACCTTATCAGCTTGTATATGGGCATGAAGCTATTTTGCCTTGGGAGACTAACATCGGCTCAAGAAGGATTTCTTTGCAAAATGACTTATCGACCGATGATTATCATAGCTTGATGATTGATGACTTGAAAGATTTGGCACAAGTCCGATTGCGTGCTCTAGAAAAAATCAAAAGAGACAAGGAAAGGGTTTCAAGACATTATAATAAAAAGGTTGTGCCAAAGACTTTTGAGAAAGAAGAACTTGTTTGGAAGCTGATTTTGTCGATAGAGACCAGAGATAATAAATTTGAAAAGTGGTCACCTAATTGGTAAGGGTCTTATTAGATTCATCGTTTTGTACCTAAAAATGCATACATGCTCGAAGGACTTGATGGAGAAGTTTTGGGAAAGCTTTAAATGGAAAATATTTGAAAAGGTATTACCCAAGTGTTTGGATCAATTCATAATCGATTGTTTAGTCGATATATGATAACATCATCTCAAGATGGCCAATATGTATTACCGCCCTTAGACCAAAAATATGACAAAACATAGCAAGTACAAGTGTGGAAGCCAAAATCAGCTAAGAAGCCGATGAATATATTACAAAAAAATGTTTCAAAGTGTTTCAAGACAAATGTATCAAAAGCCAAAAACTATTACATCAACCCAAGAAAGCTTGGATCAACGATATTGCTCGCAGGCGAATTTGGTTGACTTCTTCGATAACTTTAACGTCACCGGCGTCTGTCCCTGGGATCGGCTTCAAGGCTTTGTTTTGGGCTGCTAAGTGTTTGGCCGATGCCTTCAATTTTGCTCGTTGGGCTTCGATGGCTTTTGGGAGATCAGCTAGTTTCTGCTTTTCTTGAGTGATCTCTTTGCGAGTTTGTTCCAGTTTAGCCATGAGATCGGCTACTTGCTATTCAAGCTCGATGATGCGTTTTTGAATTGCCTCTGGACCAGTGGTTAGCTCATCAAGCTTAATCCTATTCTCGTTTACTTGCTGTCGGCTATCGGCTGTTTTGCAGAAGGAGCTTGATCACTTGGAGCTGGCCAATGTGGGGAAGCCGATGGAGCTCTTGGCTGAAAAAGAGACAAGTATTAGTTGTTTTCATATCAGCCGATTGGGGGATTTTGAAGGTTACCGATGCCACTGGAGAAGCTTGAGGGCTTGGAGACAAGGGGAGCATCGGGAAGTGTTTGTCCTTGGCCATAGCCGATACAGTCTTGGGCTACAAAAAGCAAGTGTTAGCAAAATTTTGAGAAATGTTAAGACTGAAGATGAATTATATTTTACCTTCACTTTACGAATTGTCCTGCGTTGGCAAGGTTGAGGTGAAGCTTGGGTGTCAGACTTAGCTGGTGATCTTGTGGGAGTGGCCACATCGGCTAGTTTTGGATCGGCTGTAGTTTGGTCTTCAATATCGCTTATATCGGCTGCAGCCTTATCAACTTCTTCCTCCATGATTGCTTCATCTAAGAATGCTTCCACATCAGAGTCGAGTGGGGGATGCTATCGGCAAGCTTCTTGGGGGATGCAACTTTGGGCTTTTTTGTCAACTTTTTGATGATTGGTGGTGTGCGCTTCCCACTAGCCTTGGGTCTCGGCTCCTTGACTTGACCTTCTAGCAAAGATGCCACTGTAGGAGCAGCGTGAGCTGATGACTGAGGGAGCCAACTCCCCTTATGGCATTAAGGCCAGTGCATACATAATCGGCTGGCCACATATGCTTTGGGCTGGGGAAAGATTGCTTGGCATCTGCAAAGATAAAGTTAGATTATTTTTGAAGGCAAAGTTTGAGGATAATTGAAAATGAAAAAAAAGATTGATTTACCTGAGGGCTGAGGGATGGAATCATTGTGGTCAAGTAGAAGCTGGTCGATAGATGAAATAAATGTTTCTTCCATTCACTCCACTTATCAAACAGTTGACTTCGCAGGAGATGGATGTTTATATGATTCAAAGATCCAACTACAGGGCCTTCAATGCTCAAAATTTTGTCCATTTGCAGAGCCGATGTTACAACGCCCCATGTCTGTACTTTCCTTGCAAAGTACAAGCTGACAGGGAGCTGGCCCAATCCAAGTTGTCTTGCAGCCGATGTTAGGTGATAGAATTCATAAGACACTTGTACATTGCGACCCTGAGACACTCCTGTTGGGAGGATACATGGGGAGATGGCCGATACGAAATTTTCCCTTGAGCTGGGATCGGCTGCATCATTTAGGTCATTCAGCCTCAAATCGGCTGGGAGCTCATAATCTGTAAAACTATCATAAGGGAACCATACTCTAGCGCTCTTGGCAAATCCATTATAGAATTGGTTGAACCACTCTTGAAAGGCCTCAGCCGATGGTCCTGATCCTAGATAAGTTGATGCTGCCTCTCCAAAGGACATGCATTGGCGGGTGTCAGATTCTTCATCGTCTGAATGGTCCGATAGGAAGCTTGATGAGTGTAAAGGAGTCCTTTCAGCAACATTGATTGTATATAGATTTAACCATAGCTGTAGAAACCACCAAGGACCTCCATAACCAACAGGGTTCCCTAAGAGAAGCTTGGTTGTTGATTGGCTCAATGTTTGATACACAGCTCCAAGTAAAAACTTGCCCAAGGGGATGGATTTCTTTGCCACAAGCACTTGGGCAAGGTGTTGCATGTTTGCTGTCGGACCACAGGTTGATCCACAGAAGATAAACCTTTCTAGCCAAAGGTTGAGAAAGGCTATGTGTTCCCTGTCTGTTACTGGACTTGTGCTGATGTGCTTAGCAATATAGCCTGACCAGCCTCCCACATTTTTGGTTGACAACTTATGCTCGCATTTGATCTTCAAAGAGAAGAGATTAGCCGATGAAGTAATGTCTAGGCCAGTGAGCATCTTGACATCCAACAAGGTAGGGGTCATCGGCCCTTGGCCAAACAAGAAGGCATTTAGTGTATCGGACCAGAAATAGGCAGCCGATGACAGCATGAGTTCATCCTTCTTCATTCAGCTAAAGACAGGGCTAGTCACTGGGCTATGCCTACATCACCCATTAGACAAAGGAAATAATGGGTTGGTTCTTTCAAGACTGGGATTGCAATTTGGTCTATTAGGTGCTACCATTGTAGAAAAGTAAGGATAAATTAAGAAATCACTGAGAAAGGGGATCTAAGAGCAAAATTCAACCTAGAACATGGGCGATGAGCAAAAGAAGAGGATGAAGTTAAAAAGGTTTGAGGAGCGTACCAGAGGGACATCAGTGATGGTGGCCATGGAGCTTGGCGAAGGAGAAGTGCCGAGGGATTGATGGAGGTTGCCGCCGAGGAACTTGCGTCGCCGATGAAGTCGCCGGAGAAGACGAGGAAGGCTTGCGTGGTTTTGGGCGTTAGTTAGCTTGGAGGAAGAGTAACAGCATGAAGTCTGAGGCCGAAACTGTTGGTATTTATTGCACAAGGCTACTAACAGTCATGATACAGAAACCCTAGTTTTTTGTGGATCTAAGAGATAATTTCGCAGCATATCAATTTATACTCCGGAATTGGGGGCATGTGTTAATAGCAAAATTTGGTAAGTATGACAGCAATCAAGATTGGATCCGAAGCGGATTTGAAGGGATAAGGCAGTTTCCAAGAGCAAACAGCACATCGGCTGGAGCGTATTGGCCGATATGGAATCGGACTCGGGCAACCGATACGGGTAACCTGAATCGGATTCGGTTGAGCCGATACAGGTAGTCTAGCTTCATATTGGTTTCGGATAAGTGCTTAAAGATATTGTCGGCTAGGAATTGAGTCCAGATAAGGCAATTGTATCTATTAATTAGGAATAAGAGTTAATTTCCTTTTTATAATATTGTGGTAAGAGTCCACCTAGGACTTGTTTGTTTAGGCAAGTTGTAAATAGTGTCCGGCAAGGACAAGGTTTGTATGTACGTATATAAATATAAGCCCGAGGTATTGTAAAAAAACAACAACAGTTCAATAAACACCTTTGGTGCATCGCCACCTTTTTCTTATTACTTTTCGACTAGTTCTTGCTTCAAGTTGGGTGTTGACTTCAATCTTCAACTGGAGGTATGGCTTGTTAAATTACCACATAACTTAGCTAATCTAAATCGATGACTCTATTTAGCCGTATCGGCCAGGCCTTGTTTAAGGTTTTGTCGGTATCAGCCAAATCAGTTTATTTGCCTAAATTAGCATAAGGTATCCACCACCCTAAAAAACATTCAAAGACTTGATTTTCCAAAAATCACGCATCTTTTTACACTTTGTGCTGCATCAGCCCTAGTCATAATTAGAACCATGATCTCTAGCATGTCACTTGTTTGTAATAGGGGTAGCATCGGGACTTCAGCCGATCTTATCTAATATAACTGATTTGCTTTACTTAAATTGCTTTAATCATGTTTTTCGTGTTATATCTGTCTCTTATACAAGGATGTTACTTTAGTTAAATATATCAAGCTTGTCTCGATATATTTACCTAGATTGATATTCTTGTATAAAGCTGTATCGGAGTATTAGCCGATACGGTACCTATTTTTAACCTAATTATGGTTTCATCGGCTATTATCTAATCTTTGCCCATAGATTACATGTTTGTTCATATTAACAGCCGATGGAGTATAATTAGGGTTTGCTTAATATCATCTTTCTTACACCACATAGCTGATTCGGTCAAATCGCATCGGCTAGGTCCATACGGTACGTCATCGCCCTATCGGCCGATCAGCTATCGCACATCTAATATTGTTTTCTTTGTATATCTTGTTGGTTTCAGTATCAAACCAACTGGCATGCCCTGAACCCGTTTTTCTAAGATTTGGACCTGCATTGGAGTGAAGCAAATCTCCTAGGCCGTCGTGTTTTCGCATCAACAACTAGCTAGACATGAGTAAGGTAGTGACCAATTGAGATGTCGTAGAGCTCAGGAAAAATTTTGTCAAGTCTCCTGGGATGTGTAACACATCTGGTCGTCACTTTCGTGTGGT
The DNA here is from genome assembly GCA_008326285.1 of Oryza officinalis. Lineage (NCBI taxonomy): Eukaryota > Viridiplantae > Streptophyta > Magnoliopsida > Poales > Poaceae > Oryza > Oryza officinalis. The sequence continues at coordinate 13,417,133 of BDMV01000002.1, read as the reverse complement.
TTGACGGACATATCTCAGGCTGAAGTTAACTGACATGTTTGAGTCCCAGCAGTGTATCATTTGCTCACTACTCGGGCTTAGGTTTTTATATTATGCTTGCTACTTGACTTGACACGTTCACCTCAAATAGCAAGTATAATATGAAGTTCGGGTGACCCCTACACGCATAGACCATCGCAGGGCTCATCCAAAGACCATCATGCTCACCCTTGTCTGGGTACGTCGGAAAAGAAAAGGCTACACTACGAGTCCAGCCGTTGCCCACGCTGGCTTGTGGTACGCACGATAATTCTTCTAGGGTTTTCTACGAATCGGTCCTTAAATACCATGGGCATGTCTATCAAAACCATGTACCCACAGCCCGCCATTAAGTCAAATTTTAGTTACATTAAAACCACGGTGGTATATGTCCATGATTCCATCATTAATCAACGGAAGTCGCATTGAATTCCGAGTTATCAAGGCAGAAGACAAACAAACTATAGCTGAGTTCTATCAGTACCATCCCACATGACATTATAAAATAAAGCATAATTTAGTAGAAAGCGGCACATTTGCAAAAATAGGTTGATCAATGTGAATGTATGACTTGCCTTGCTCTGGTGCTGCGAGAACCTCTACAACAACTTCAAAATAAATGGGAGCATCGAAACTACCGGGCTCTATGTGACAAAAAAACACACAAGCAAAACATAATATAACTCTACTGAAACAGAAAACAAAACCATTTTTAATGAATTCTAGTCATTTTTATGAATTTAGTACAATTTGAATGGACATAAACAAACCTCGGATGAATTAGTTATGAATTTTAGAAGTTTAACTTTGTTTCTGCTGTAAACAGAAAAGCCATAATGAATTATTGCGCATTAAAGCCCGAGGGCTGACGTCACCGGGGGAGGTCAGCGCCAGCGAGCGGGCCCCACTAGTCAGTGGCACAAGGAGGACGGCGCACGGTGGACCGAGTCCATCGGGCCGGGGACGGGTGTGCCACATGGCGCACACGTGGTGCTGACGTAGCGGCCACGCGGGTAGCCGAACGGACGGCCCTGATTTGTCGCGTGGCAGTTTGGGCGGTGGGGTGGCGGCGACGAGCGGCCAACCATCCCGAATGGGAGGCGGTGGTGGGCACGACCCGAAGGTCACCGGCAGCGACCATCTAGCACGGTGGAGGGTGCAGCGACCGGCGGCGACCATCTAGCACGGTGGAGGGTGCAGCGACCGGCGGCAGGGAGAAGGGGAGTGGATGGGCGGCTCACTGGGGGCTCGCGACGACGGGAGACGGCGCGAGGACGACGGCGGCGAGCGCGAAGGCGGCAATGGCTCGGGAGGACGTTGATGGCGGCGTCCGATGACGGAAAAGGTGGCTGAGACGGCGGATAGGCTCTGGCTACGCCTAAGACAGAGAACGAGAGGGATTAGAGGGGAAAACAAGGCGCAAGGCGAACGGCATTGCCGGCCAGAGAGAGAGGGACATGGCGGGCTCACCGGTGTGCAAGGAGAACGGGGTTCCGGCGTGTTGATGCAAAACACGGTGGCCTGAAAATTTTGCTTAACTTCAGTAAAGGTCCAAAAGCTTCGGGTTCAAGGCATACCAATTGGTTTAACCTGCAACCAACAAGATAAATAATGGTAAACGTTAGAAGACGATAACCGATCGGCCGCAAGGCCAATCTTGTATCGTATCAGTGATGCACGAATGAATCAGCTATAGTTTGTAAAAAGATGTTGTTCAAAGACTAAATTTAAATTGAATACAATTTATAAACAACTTTTCTTTAATAAAACTAACTATAGGCAGAGATGAATCAGGATACTGGGCCCTGGTAGGGAAATAAAGGCATAAGACAAAAGACAAAGGGAGCGATGGAAAAATACTTACCACATTTAATTTGCTTGACTCGGTAGGAAGAAAGAAAGGGAGTGCACACATGCCTGTCATCTGTCACTCCACTCATGGCTGTGAGATAGAAATGGGAAAAACGACAGTCGGTTCGGACTTCACTGGTATGGGTGAGAGCGAAAAAGAAGAGAATTCCAGGTCCGAACAAAATATTAAAATTGGGGGGAAAATATTCACTGAGCGGTTAAAGTCTGAAAATGATATAAATAAAATCTTCGAATGATGTGGCCGGGGATTTTTGAAATCAAAAAATAAAACTAACTTTCAAACTTTGAAGAATTTGAACGAGAAGAAAGGACGACGCTTAAATAAATTTTAAATTAAAAATTTTTAATAAAACGCGGGCGTTACAAAAGAGGAGAGATTGTGTGTTCTTTTTACAGAAAGGGGTTGCGTGTTGGGGCAGGCAACAAGTGAGAAAAGGATAGATTAGGCTGTGTCGACATGCGGACGAGGCCAGGCCGCCATGAGAGGCCATGGCATCGGGCAAAGGACGGTGCTGGTGGCGGCAGGCAGCGGCGTCGGCTGGGTAGAGGGAGAGGCGGGGGGGGGGGGGGGGGGGGGGGGGGGGGGGTGGGGGGGGCNGGGGTGAGGGGAGGGTTTGGGGATCGGGGGTAAAGGTAGGATATTTTACAAAAACACCTCTATACTTTTCAGGTTTTCAGTGATACCTGTAGAAGCAGAATTTTTGCTTCTTCGGTGTATTTTGCCTGAAAGACAAGGGGTGTCAATGTTACAGATAAGACATACCTCCTATATATGGGTTCGTATTATACAGAAATACCACATACCTATGCATACCTCCTATACATGGGTTCGTATTATACAGAAATACCACATACCTAATGTTGTACGGAAAGGTATAGTTGGATATGGCGATAAAGTGAGTCCGAAAGGAAATTGTCTTTGCAGGGATAGAAGGTGACAAAGTCTGACCCGAAAAAGACAAGGTTTCCTTGGCTCGTATCTTATCTGGGTTCTTCGAGTTCTACTTGAAAAAGAAGGGTTCCCCGTGAAAGGAAAGGCATCAAATCATAAGCTATAGCCAGAGCCATATTGAGAAATAATCCGGAGAAAGTGTAAGCCCTAGTCACCGATAACATCTTGCCGAGCCGTACTCAACGGATCCTATTCGGCGGGTTAAATTAGCTAACTTGCTCCCCCTTTGTAATCTATATGGTATTTTCCTAAGATATACATATAAATTAAAATAGGTTATTACTCATTTTGAGGGTCCAAACCAGTATAAATTCTTGTCCCTTGTCTCTATGCTATGATATCGTGTATATTTTGGGTCCAACATTCCCCGTTGTCAGGTATAGCCCGTATACTCTTCATGTTTACAACGCTATCTCTTGAAGCGAAATTTTTGTTTTTTTGTGTTGTATTTCTCTTAAAGACAAGGGTTTTTCGGATAGAACACAATGGGGCATCAGACGATTAAAGGATCTACGTGATGTTTCATGTAAACACGAGGGTTTTTTTTTTTTTGCAAAATAGGCACCTTGTGCCAATTTTGCCTCTTGAGCCAAAAACAACTTAAGAAACGGAGAAAAACGCATTCCCAGGAGGTATTAAGTAGCTGGGGATTTCCGTCGATGTTGGCTAGCTTGCTCAGCTCGATCGTCCCTGGTAGCTCCGACAACTTTGGCAAGGTCGTCCCACACCATACCGTCGCCAACAGCCGGCCGGGGGAAAAACTCGCATATATGCATGGTCATGCTGACATCAACCTGACATGTTGCTTGTTGTCGTTATCATTCGCGCGAGTCGTTGCATACATTTATGGTACGGTCGTAGTAATCACAACCCGCGCGCTGTTGTAAAAGAATTAATGACAAAATAATATGTATGAGTTATAAAATTTACTTAGTTGAGAAAATATTCAAAGGTTATAAATCAATGATAGGTATGTATAGTGTGGCTTTTTAGAAGAGAGGCAATTTTCACTCTTTATTAATCATCAAAACAGTAAAATAATTGTAGTGATGTGGCTTTATGAGAAAAAAGAATTAACATTAACTATATTTAGTGGGATAAAATTTATAGGTATACTAGATGATACTCCGTGCTTTGTAGCGGAATGAATGGATGAATATATTTAAATATTATAGAAATAATGAATGTTCAAATATTATGAAGATGATGTGTCATACTTGCATGTGATTTAATATGCTTTAGAATAGTAATTTAATTGCTAGTGGATGATGATGTGGTATACTTGCATTTTAGCCTTAGCTTCTAATAATTGTAATAATTGTTAGTGGATGTCAATTATATGGAATATGCAGAGAAGGACGCTAAGCTTGCACCAAAATTTGGAAATCAAATCATCTTGTAGTAAATTAACCATCGTTTTTCTTAAACATCTTCCACCATACTTACTACTACTAGCTAATATATGCAAATCTTTTAAATAATACTCACCGCTTTTTAAAATATAGCTACCTTTATATTAAAATTTTGTTCCTAATATAACTACTCCCTCTGTTATAATATGTAGCATTCTAGGATGGGATAAGACCCATTCTAGGACTACAAATCTGAACATACTCAATATATAGCAACCTAAAATGTCCAGATTCATAGTCATAGGTCTCATCCCATCCTAGATTACTACATATTGGAACGGAGGTAGTACATAGGATGTATTTTTTACCATTATATCCTATGCCTATCTGTAGTAGGCTTCATTATCCCACCAGAGTTCATCAAACCGTTTTGGGTAGGATTACCACCATCCCACGGTTTGACGGTTATCGCGGTAACCACGTCGTTATCGCGAAAACTATGCGGTTACCGTGAGGTATACCATGATTTCAAAAACTGAAAAGGTTACCGTACGTGATAACCGCGATAACCGTACGATAACCACACGGTTTTGTAAACCTTGCATCTCACCAACCGTTGAGAACCAAACCCCACTCATACTGTTTTTAATTCCCTTCACCCCACCATCAATTAATGAAGATATTTTAGACTTTTCGCCTAATTTTTAAATCCTACCAAACATTTCTAGATAGCATTATTTTGAAACGATGAGAGTATATGCAATAGTCTTAAACAACAAACTTCTATACTTCTAACAATATTCACAAATTCAATGTTTCTTACATGCCTAAGGACGAAACAAATCTTTCCATAGGAATTAAATGGTGAACTATTGGTTAACTAATAAAAAAATATAGAAGGGATCAAAACCATGCAAGACTCGGAAGTATATAAAGGAGTGAGCAAAATTTAGAGACATAAAAAAGATTGGCTGAAATTTTAGGAGTATACTAGAAATTTTTTGTGACATATCTACAAATTATATGAATTAGTTTGGGGAAAATTCATGGACCATACATGATTTTTAATTTATACTCCCTCGGTCCCCCCAAAATAAATGCATTTTGGGACGGAGGGAGTAGTGATTTAATATTCCACCATCCAATGAATAACATTTAATTTATAATATTTGGATGTTACAATTTTTAAAATGTTCTGCTATTTATTTCTCATTTATTAGTCACATAGACTTATATTGCTTATACTAAAATTGCACAATTCAAAAATTGCAACTTTAGTATTATTATACAATCCCTCCTAATACAGAGTAGTTCAAGAGAGATTGCACAATTTTAGAAAAATGAAGACACAATATGTAAGGGTGAAGATGTAGGGGTGAGACTTTTCTTTTCATCCTTTGTATAGCAGAGGGTAAGTTTTTCACCCAACTTTCCCAACTCACATCTCTCTTTTTTCGCGCGCACGCTTTTCAAACTGCTAAACGGTGTGTTTTTTTGTAAAAAGTTTTTATACGAAAGTTGCTTTAAAAAATCATATTAATCTATTTTTCAAAAAAAAATTAGTAAATACTTAATTAATCATGTGTTAATAAGTCGCTCCGTTTTTCGTGCGCAAGGAATTTCTTCCCAACACATAGCCGAACAAAGCTTGGCTTTGTTCTTCCCCCTCATTTCCCAACTCACCGCTCTTTCTTTCCGCGCGCACGTTTTTCAAACTACTAGACGGTGTGTTTTTTTGCAAAAAGTTTGTATACAAAAGTTGCTTTAAAAAATCAAATTAATCCATTTTTGAAAAAAATTAGCTAATACTTAATTAATTAGGCGCTAATGGACCGTTCCGTTTTCCGTGCGTAGCGTGTGTTGGGAACACTACAAAACGAACAGAGCCAAGTGTATAATGTGAGCAGCTCCTCTTTTTATATAACCATATTAGATATATGGAAGATTAGGTGATGCGTCTAATAAATGTATTTGAGTCAGGTCTCTATGGTTCAAGCCCAAAGGTTTCTCAACAAGTATATCCCTTTTGCATTTTATTTTCCTTTCTCGCCCTACACTACTAAAAAAACCCTCGTATGGACCGGCTTATAGGTGTTGGTTTTTTTTAAAACCGACACCTATTGACCTTTTTCCACCTCCCGCGAGATAAAAAATAAAGAACCGGCACCTTTAAACTTCTATAGGTGTCGGTTTTTTAAAAAAACCGGCACTAATACTATTAGTACCGGTTTTTAAAAAGAACCGACATCTATAATATATTATAGGTACCGGTTTTATTAAAAACCGACACCTATAATATATTATAGGTATCGGTTTTATTAAAAAAACCGGCACCTAAGAATGGAGCCGAGCCGGCAAGAGGAGCCGAGCCGGCAGGGCCCACCACGAGAAGATAAGGGCGCCACCACCTCATCCAGTCTCCAGATCGATCCGTCGGTCCCTCTCTCTCTCGCTTTCTCCGTCTCTCTCTCGCTTTCTCGATCCCTCTCTCTCCAGCGTCGGTGGTCGTTGGGAGGGAAGGCGGCGGCGACGCCCTCCCCTCCGCCAGATCCGGCGGGAGGGGAAGCGACGGCGGCCCGGCGGTCTCTCTCTCGTGCTCTCCATCAGTCCCGCGTCGGCGGCCCGGTGGGAGGGGAGGTGACGGTGGCCCAGCGGCGTCGGCCCGGCGGCTCTGGCGACACTCTCCCCTCCGCCAGATCTGGGGGAGGGGAGGCGGCGAGGCCGAGGGATGACTAGGGTTCCGGCGGCCGCGCGGGGTAGCTTCGGCGACATCAAAGGTCAGTCCCCCCCTCGTCCTCCCTACTCCTCTCCCCTCTCCCTCGCTGATCTCGTCGTCGGGATGGCAGCGACGGCCTCTCCTCCGCCCTTCCCTCCCCCTCCCCCTCGCCTTCTCCTCCGTCCTCCCCTCCCCCTCCCCTCCGCCGCGGCCTCCCCTCCCCGGCCAATGGCGACCTCGGCGTGGAGGGACCCAGCGGCCGGTGGCGACCTTGGCGCGGAGGGACCCAACGGCCGGCGGCGACCTCGGCGCGGAGAGGGGCCCGGCGGCCGGCGACGAACTCGCGCGGAGAGGAACCCCGGCGGATTGAGTTAGTGCATCTAATTGTTGTTCACTGTGATTATTGTGTAGTTCTTTTCATCTGTGATTGTTGTTCATCTATTGTTGTTGATGATGATCTGTGATGGATTTGATTTGTGATGGATTTGATCTGTGATGGATTTGTGAGGGATTGGATGCATCGGCTCGGCTTGGAGCCGGAGCCGGCTTCTTTTTTTTTTTAATCCGGGAGAGCAAAAGGTGCCGGTTCTATGACCGGCACCAATGACCTAGTGTCATTAGTGCCGACCAATTGGTGCCGGCTGAGAAACCGGCATCTATTGCCGGTTCCTAACCGACACCTATAGTTGTTTGTGTACTAGTGCTACTACAAAACCGGCCATCACTACCAGTTCAAAAAGTCATCATTGCTGGTTTTTGATCAAAGCCAGGCAGTGGTAGTGTTAGTCTGAGATCACCAGGCAGTGAAACTAGTTTTGGTGGAAAATAATAAATTGTCATATTTGGATTTTGGAGGAATTAATGCTGCCTCAATAGCAAAAACAAAATACACATGATTCAACAGTAACTAGTGGCGCCGTTGGGATATGATCTTGATTCACGACTTTGGTTTGTGACACAGGTATATTCAGGTTATTCCACCATTACTTTTAATTACTCATCTCCATATCCTATAAAATCTCTGATTTGTTGTTTAACTTTGTAGGTGTTTTGTTCATACTCTTTCTAGGTCCGCCTTCCCAAGTCACTGATTTTTATTTTTACGGGGGCACAAGTCACGGAATAATTAATCTGGAGTTAATCAGTGTCTCTTGGATTTGAAATTTAGAATTGAACTGTTAACGCATATATAACTTGTACCATGCATGTATGAGCCAAATAACGTGGAATATAAGCAGCCAATTTCTCCTTGATTACTACTCCTTCCCCTTTTGAATGACGTTTCAGACAGCTATAGGAAAATTAAGGAATGCATGAAATTACCCTTTTGCCCTTCCTTCCTTCCCCAATATCTTCTCTCCTGCTGCTGCGTTACTTCCCCGTCGCGCCCCACACCCAAGGAGGCAGCGGTGGCGGTGATGAAGATGGACGAGCTGGTCGGAGGGGGAAGCAGAGGATTAGGAGGAGGCGACGACGGCGGCAGAAGCGTTGGCCGCGGCATCCTTGATTGTGTTCCCCTTCCACCATAGGGACGTGCTCCTTGACATGGACGCCTAAGCAGTGATGTTCTCCTAGAGTCGCTGATCCTGATCAACATGCTCCCACTGCCGACGCTCCCGTCGTTCCATCCAACCCAGCCCGTTCAACGACGCACCGTCGTCGTTGGCACCGGCGCCGCTGCGGGCCAGAATGTCGATTTCTTGGCACCTCTAGGTGCTGCGTCCGCTGGCAGGATGATTATGGAGATTATGCATAACATATACCGACATGTAACAGCTTAGGATTTAGGTATTACGTTTTATTGTGTATTAAAAAAGGCATATAGTCCTGAGTTGATAATATTGATAATATTGTAGAAAAGATCTGGGAGACTTATACCGTATTCAGTTGGGTCTTTATCTTATAATCCTGTCCTCTTGAAATATATAAGGAGGACGGGACGCCCCTTGAGGGCATAACCACTTCAATAATCATAACCCGATTGTCAGATCAATACAACACTCGACAAAAACCATACCCGAAACAGGAGTAGGGTATTACTTCTTTCTGAGAAAGTCTGAATATGTCTAAACTTTTGTCTTATAACTTATTCACTTTAGATCTTGTGCACTATCTCTTTTTCTTATTGCCGAAATCAAGTTTCGACAATGATGTGCAGCGAGGAGGACAAGATCGAGCAAATCGTGGATCCCGCATCGATCAGTTGAAATTCAGTCACACAATTACTCCTTTATGATTTCTGTAATCTTTGTGATTTCTGTAATTTCAATTCAGTCACAATCTTTGTTGAGTAATTTCTACGGTTGAATGCGGATTTTAGCAGCATCAGTGCGATATGCAAGTTCACACAGGTTTCTGTTAAATGCTGGTTTTAGCAGCAGATGGAGTACACTGGTTTGAATGAATTGTTCAACAACAATTCACACAGGTTTTCGTGAAAAAAAAATTGAATTACACAGGTTCCAAACGAAAAAAAAGAACTCTTGTCCCTAAGAAACCACAGGTTCCAAAGATGGGAGTACGCCTTCTGCAAAGATCTTCAGAAACCACCTATACGTCCATTCATTATCCATCTGCATCTTCAAATTGATCATGCCATTGTTCTGACACAAGCAAGCACATTCAGTCTGACAGAAGCATAAGTTTCTAGTGCCATCAAGTTCAAGTGACCGGAGCATCAATCGAGCTCCTAGTGCAGTGGAGTTCCTCTGCTGTTGCTGCTTCAAAACTTCAGCGCCAAGACTTGGACTTCTTGTCACCTTTGTACATTCCCAAATTAATTCCCAACCCAGATCGATCATCAAGAAACACTAAAAATAGCAATCACTGAAGCATGCAAGCAACTATCAGCAACCTGGCTTCTTGTCATCGTCGTCGAGCGAAAGAACCAGGATCCATCCAGGCAGCTGGACCCGCAACCTCTATCGCTCCCATTTAGCCCTACTTTCCCAACTCACGTCTCTCTTTTTTCATACGCATGTTTTTCAAACTGCTAAACGATATGTTTTTTTTAAAAAATTTTATATGAAAGTTGTTTTAAAAAATCATATTAATCTATTTTTCAAAAAAAAATTAGTAAATACTTAATTAATTATGTACTAATGAGTCGCTTCGATTTTCGTGCGAAAAGAATATCTTCCCAAAAAAAAAAACACCCAAACCATCTTCTTGTTTGCCTTCGCCTCCTCACCGACAGAAGCGGGAGCCCTTGCCACGCCAACAAGTGGGGCCGCGCCACAGGGTCTTGGTCGACACCGAGGCGGCCATGGAGGGCGTCGGCAAGGCCGCAGACTTCGTTGACGAGCGTGGAGACGCACGGTGTGACAGCCATGGAGAAGGCGGTGGCGACAAAGGAGTTAGCTAGAAGGTGGCGGGGGTGGAGGAGACGGGAGGCCGATGTCTGCGATGGCGGCGATGGGTTCCGGATTTCTAGGGTCGCAATGTGGGGGCAAAACATTAAAACATTAAAACATTAAAACACATTTCGGAATGTATACGGGCGTCATATAAAAAGAAGAGTACAAAGTGGAGTATAACGGGCTAGATTGTGCAGTGTAACGCGTTACGCGTGCATTGGGTCGAGCTTATGTAAGGCCTAGTCTATACCCGGTACGATATGTTGAATGAGAAATAAAGTGGCGGCTTGTTCTCCCTATCCTCTGCTTTCCCTAGCTCTGTTTTTCTCATTTTATCTTGCGTTCCTTTCATCTTCCTCAAGTTCTAGCTGCAAGCTGAGTTCTTAACAAATTCGCACCATAGCTTCATTTCGATTCCGCTCAATATCTTGATCCAAGCCATAAAATTTCCGGAACAAGGGTTGGTGATCGATTGCTCTGCAATTGAATCCCACATAACCTATTGGTCGGCAACCTTCTTATAAGGTGTCCGCTAAAACACATGGACTCGTCACTAACCTTCCCGATCTCAGAAAAACATGCACCTCATAACAGTTTGCACAACTAATTAACAGCAACATGCCACTAGTCACCTGCACAGAGAAGAAATAAACAAGATGATTGCTTATTAAGCATAATCTAAGGAGACATAAAAGGGTACACTCTGTCGAGGTAGAATCCCTAAGCCCTAACAAACAATTCACAGTATAATCTATTTCAGTTATTATATGTGTCACAGCAATTATTTGTTTCCAGATGTTCATGAACTTCAAACAAAAAAACAAATCTCACAACATACCTTTTTGCTCATGCATTCTTTATCACCTTCGTGAGCATTTTGAATGCAGCAATACTGTACCTTATAGATTGATTATCTGTCAGTTGATGAATTCATCCCAAGAAACCAATATTATGATCAGGAAACGAAGAGTCATTGCTCATTGAATTACTCCAATAATTACGGTGCTGTCCACCATCGAGCAGAGGCTTGTCATCTGCTGCTGCATTGGATAGAAACTGGGCCGCTAATACAGATCTCCTGAAGTTCACCTCTCCTTTCGTATGTTGGATCCCATCCATAAGTGCTTTTTTCTTCACAGCCTGTCTCACAATTCAACAAAGATTAGGTGTTGTGAAACGGAAAAACATCTGAATTCCAGCTTGATCAACCAGAGAGCACTTGATGCACAATATTTTCATTTATCACAAAAGATTTGATACTTAAGCAACTCACAATATTTTCTAGTTACCTTTGAGTGAGGTTAATAGTGTGTTAGTTGACTACGGTGCTTAAGCAACATGAGAAGCAGCTCGACCAGTAAGCTGCATGGCAGAAACATAGCAACCAAGAGGTGATTACTTGCATGTTTCTGTCATTCAAATATCAACATTGTAACTATAACTGACTTTATAAAAAGGTGTAGTCCCATTTTTGTCACTTGAACGTTGCTCGTAGTCTATTTTTCGCCCTAAACTAAGAAACTGGCAGTTTTTCACTCCAAACTTACGAAATTGGACAGATAAGACAACAAATAATATATCACAGCTGACAACATGATGGTTTCTCACTAACATGAACTTAAACTCAGTAAGATTAATTCATTTTTGTCGACCTAGTCAAGTGATATTTAAGTCAGCAAAATATGCATAATTAGAGTCTGCCCTAGGGAAAATCACCACCATTTCAAACACAACAATTATAAAACAGGTTCAGGGTGTTATTTGTTTGGTTCCAAAGTTGAGGGTCACAAAAAAGGTGTTTGGACTTTTCCCATATAATATAAAAAAATACATAGCCAAAGTGCTCAAGATTTTCAACAAAAAAAAAGGTTGTGTTTGTGAATTAAATCAAAATATCCTCAGGGTCATATAGCAGCTTCAGGAAATAATAAAATCTATTGGTTGCCACCATGAACCAATAACTAACACAGAAGTATTTCATCTTTGTCATTTTGTGCTGTTAATCCAGAAAATACACAAGGTGAAATAGCATGCAGGTATTTACGAAACAAATGCACAAGTTCCACTGACCATCTGCTAATCAATTAACAAAAATATATCAACAAGTGCACACACAGTTATTCTGTATACGAGGCTTTGCTGTGCTTGCAACAAAAACTATAGAGGCTTGTTGCATCTCTATTATTTTTTATTATATTATATAAGTGGCATTTTATACATATACTTTATGCACATTTCGGTAAATAGCGTTAATCAGTTGCAACGAATGCATAAAGCATAACTCACGTAATATCCAATACTAAGTTGAATGAAATGTAATAATACTTCCATACTGTTAATCACAAGCACAAAAAGTTCAAACAAAGACATAACAATCTTATTACTATTTCAGTCTTGGCTTCCTAAATCAACTCCAGAACTCAGATGTTAGAATGCACATCAACGTCAGACAGGAATACTCTAAAACTGTTGTTTTTGGAAAGCTGAGCTTCCTCCAGAGCCCTAAGAAGCTAGTTGTTGTGAGCTACTTTCTCTGTCTCATAATACAAGGCATTTTGGGTTTGAATAGATTCATGCATGGATCCATGTATGTCTTTCATATATGTGTCCAAATTCATATGGATGTTACTGAATCTAGACAAGGGACGAAGAGGCCAAAACGTCTTATAATATAGAACGGAGGAAGTAGTACATAATTAATGCTATAACAGGGCCAATTGTAGGGGGTAGGGTAATAGAGTTGGGTGAGGGAGAAAATTTCAAGGGGATTACTTGTCAAACGGTAGTACAGGTAATGAAAAGTGGCCACGGAAATCAACAAATCAATTCAGATAGCACTCTTCTTGCTCAGATCAGGGAATGGAAATCTGAAACAACCTAATAAAATTATACTAATAAAGCACCAGGATACACTAAGAATTCAGAATTCAGATAGCTGCATCCAAACTAGTTAACAGCTATTAACTCAACTAAGAAAGCTTCTTAAAGCACAGAACCAAGAAAAAACTGTCATAATCCATATTTATAACACATCCTACATGGATCTAAAGGCGCAAACTATCTGTATAGTCAGGTTGTATGCAGCAAAAACTAAGAAATGCTACCAAACCCCCCCCCCCCCCCCCCCAAATCTTTCTCACATTCTGACCTCACCATATCTACAACAAACTAAAGACAACCAAACACATCATAATACCCAACAACAGCCACAACAGCGCACTAGGACATGCATCAACAAATACATTAAACTAAATCCCATGGATGAGATATGAACACACATAGGCACACCCAAATGTAACCCTAAAAGGAAACATATCCTATGCAAACAAGCCTTCTCGTGTACACACCAACTAACAAACTTCACCAAAAATTCTAGAAAAAATTGTACATGTACTTTTAGCAGTATTATATCTATGTGTAAAATCCCATCTTCAAATTCATTACATATAGGGAGCACCAAAAAAGACAATTCTGACCGATTTATACCCTTAAAACTTGCAGAAATTTTAGCTTTTTTGTTACGGCTAGTATATAATGAATTTAAGGTTAAGACTTTACACAAGTGTAATATTATTGGAAGTACATGTACAATAATTTAGCTTTTTTGGTGAAATTTGTTAGTTGATGTACACGGTATGTACACGGAAAGCTTGGGTGCACAGGATACATTCCCACCCAAAAAACGAGCCAATCTAACTGACAGCAAACACTCTCACACTGAACAATTAATCTGCATCCACCAAAACCAAAAAATCAATGCCTCACAGAGGAGGGGTGAGCGACTACAGGCACTTGAAACAGAACAATCACCATCAGTGCTGCACCAGAGGGCTCGATGACCAATGAAATGGCGATCGAACGCGATATGCCGGTAGAGACTAAATTCAATTGTTTCATTGGTTGAAGAGGACAGCAGCTCCACGGAAATGATGAGGAAAAACTAAAACAAGAAAAAGGACGAAATGTATTTGAGCACCAGGAGATGATGAGATCTGCTTCTACACGTTGCAAACATACAAGGAACTACCTAATAAACATATTTAAAGCAAGAACCCTTATACAGGCCTGTCCTATAACATCTGTATCAACTAATAACCGCTCCAGATTCACTTCACCACTTTATTAGACAGCCATCCAACCAAACAATTCAAGCACGGTTAGGTTGGCACCATTTTTTAGGGCAATGACTGCCAACTCTTCCATGGCATACCAGTAACTAATGGCGTACAATTCAACACAGCCTCATGCAACATGCATCCCAGTCACTAGGGGGAGAATACACAAGGCTCTCCAGTTGTAAGCAACTTCGCCCGTAACTATCACTATCAGCACAAGACGTGACAGCCAACCAGAGGCTAAATTATAAGCAGTTGAAGGTAAACAGCTTAGAGCAGTTGTACTGACATTCGTGTATTTGCATTTATGTGAGAGCAACTCAAACAAAACAATAATAACAGAGTATTTTTCACATGAAAACTCTATAACTCAAACATTCTTTTATCACCTACTTTCATCAGTGTACAAAGCCACATGAAAACTCTATAAGTCTAGTCTATCTACATAATAATCCACATATGGAACCACAACAATGAACGTTTTCTATGCCAACATCCTCTAGATGTATGGCCTGCCCTTTCACACAAAATATTGATTGATAACATAACCAAGTTAATTTCATCAAGGACATATTTGACAGTAGTCAATACTCAATAATTGTGAAAAATATAAGGAGGAAAACAAAACTAGTGATGGATTTCACCTTGGCAGGTGTGCAATGTTGTCCCCAAGGAAGAGATGCTGACAACAGGCAAATCTTCAGAGGCAAACATCATCGAATTGTTTGTTGGAGCAGCCTCATTGGCACACTTCTCTAGCGTTGATGCAGCAAAAGCTGACCAATGAACAAGCACTCGAAAGCACAATCATTTCCATGTGAGTGTGACAGGTCAACAGCTAGCATTAGAGCTATAGTAATTCAAAACATGAACGTTCAGGTTTTAGGTGGTGCACTACGGATATTTGGAAGCTCTTTTAATAGTGTACTTTTGTCATTGATGAACATAGAAAATGCTAAATAAAACAGAAAGATAACTTGGAAGGCCCAAATCCACTCTATTTGAACTACTCATAACTAAACATATTCCAGAGTCAGAATGCGCAGGTAACCACTACTAACTTAACATAACTGACCTTCAATTCAAGAAACAGCTACTTCAACTTCCCCGAGGCCTTCAGTCCCTCTCATATCAAGTTTAGTGTGGGCATGCCTGAGTGGGAATAAGCTCCAAAATTTAGATCTGCAAGCTATTAGGTTTAGCCATGGCGGAAAAAGATGTTGACAGGAATATTAATTAATACTTAATAGGAACACACGTCAATAGTTTCCATGCAGATAAAGTGTAAACAAAGGATATTAGACCATCTGAACAATAGTTCACCATCATAGGCTTCTCAAAAGTATTGGTAGCTAATTTAGCCTTAGCAGAGAGTTCTCTGCAAAAATACTCACAGTAAGCCCAATTTTGGTGTGAAATGCACTAGATTGGAATACTTCACAAAGTTGTGTTGCAGAAGCAAATATAGGCAATAGTGATACCAGAAGGCAGAGAACCAGAGTTTAGATCTAACTGAGAATAAAAATATCAGAAAGGAGCATAGTGAAAAATGTGGGACAGCTGAACGATCCATCCATAGCATAAAGTTCAGGGTATGTCAAAACCTGCCCAAATTTGCTACCACGAGAGTACCTTATAATCTGTTTATAATGGTTTGCAGCTTCTCTGCTAGATATAGTAAATTGCTACATATATCAACTAAGGAAATAAAAAATGACACAATTAGAGCTCTCTTTCTGTGTGAAGATTGGCACTCTACTGATAGAAAAAACCAACATCTTGCTTGGCTCACAAAATAGCAAATCTGCTCCCACTCTTCAACTTGAAGCTTTCTGTTCACCTCTTTCGTGACTTCTTGATATTCAGCTTCTTTGGATCAAATTTAGCTACAAACATAGAAACAAATGAGCATTTTAAATAAGCATTTAGAACGAATAGTGCAGAAAAAGAGATGCCCACCTCCATGAAAACAAGCGAAGGTTTCAATGTTAACCTCATTTATACTGATGGAATAAGTCTAGTGCTGATTGATCTTAGTCTTTGTGTGCTTTTGGGATGCTCTAGGACAGCATCTCCTTTTTGCTAGCATCTTCTTTTTGCTTTTTAGACTAGCATCTAAGACTAGCATCTTAGACTAGCACCTATGACTAGCATCTATGACTAGCATCTTAGACTAGCATCTAGCATCTTTGATTAGCATATGCTTGGCTGCCCACTAGCCTATATATATGTAACACCAACCCCTTGGTTGGTATGGCTTTGAGTTTGTAAATGGAAGAAAACCAGAAAATTGCCCCAGCTCGTGTGCCATCCTCTTCTCAATGAGAGTAACCATTGATATACTAACATCTGGTATCAGAGCCACACTTTCCTGTAGACTAAACATCTCCTGTTCCA
Organism: Oryza officinalis; assembly: GCA_008326285.1. Taxonomy (NCBI): domain Eukaryota; kingdom Viridiplantae; phylum Streptophyta; class Magnoliopsida; order Poales; family Poaceae; genus Oryza; species Oryza officinalis. The sequence goes on along the minus strand of BDMV01000002.1, from coordinate 13,400,355 downwards.
CCCCTTCCCAAGCTCGGTTGAGCTCTCAGCCAGCTGCAGCAGCAACACCGGCTGCTCCTCTTTCCCCTTCTCTTTCCCCCTCTCCACGCAGCAGCCTCCCGGAGGCGCGCCATGTCCGACGCTCGGTCTCGGCGTTCGGTCGCCTCGAGCACTCGGCGTCAGCAGGACGCCGAGCTCGCCGCAGCAGAAGAGCGCAGGCGAGCAACGGCTCAGACCGCTGCAGCAGCAGCGAGGGCGGCCAGACTGGCGGCAGCGGAGTTGGCAGCAGCCAGGGCGGAGGCGGAAGCAGAAGCGGCGGAAGATGCGGCACGTGCGGCGGAGGTAGAGGTTGAGACCTTGCGCAGCAGCATCAACGGCTCCATCGCCGGCGACATCACCGCCGACAGAGAGCCTGAGGAGCTGGCAAGAAGAAGGGCGCGGGAGCGGGCAGAGCGGTGGGCAGAAGCCCACCCCCACGGCGGCGGCGGTGACCCAAGGCACCGCGCGCCCGCCGACGGCGACCAGGCCGGGCGCAGGCGCGAAGGTAGCCCCCCTGGGAGGCGCGGTCGCGGCAGCCCAGATGGGCGTGCGCGCGCCGGTTTTTCCCCTGACGGACGCGACGAGCGCGACCTCAGGCGCGGCCCTCACGTCGACCCAGCGCTGGAGGAGATCCAGCGGCTGCGGGAGAGGGCCGCCCGGCTCGAGGCGGAGCTGGAGTTCAACCGCCGGCGCGGCGGTTGGGACGACGGAGAGCGCGACCCTCACAGGCGGCGCCGCTCTCCCACCCCAGGCCGACACCACGGGGTCCAGGCTATCGTCAGGGAAGTCGGCTCCGGCGGTGGGTGGCCTACCCTCACCAAGACCAACTACATCGAGTGGGCCGCGGTGATGAGGGTACGGCTCCAGGTGCGGCACATGTGGGAGGCAGTCCGGTACGGCGACGTCGACTACGACGAGGATCGACGGGCGCTGGATGCCCTCATAGCTGCAGTCCCGCCCGAGATGCAGTTCTCGCTTTCCCAGAAGCGGACTGCCAAGGAGGCTTGGGACGCCATCGCTGCGGCACGCATCGGCAGCGACCGCGCTCGCAAGTCCACACTGCAGGCACTCCGCAAGGAGTGGGAGAACCTGGCCTTCAAGCCAGGTGAGGATGTTGATGACTTTGCCCTTCGTCTCAACACTCTTTTGCAGAAGATGGTGCAGTACGGCGACGACACCTACGACGAGGAGAGAGCGGTCGAGAAGCTCTTCCGCTGCGTCCCAGAGAAGTACAGGCAGATCGCTCGTTCGATCGAGTCTCTGCTGGACCTCTCCACGATGTCGATCGAGGAGGCGTTAGGCCGCCTCAAGGTCGTCGACGGTGATGAGCCACAACCTCTCTCGGGGCCTATCACCATTGGCGGGAAGCTCCATCTCACTCGGGAGCAGTGGGAGGCCTCTCAGGGTGACAGGAGGAAGGGGGAGTCTTCTTCCTCGACAGGCGGCCGCAAGCCACGCAAGGCGCGCGGAGGTGTCCAGCTGCGGTGGGCGCGAAGACGCGCCGAGGGTGGCGCTCGCAGAGGCGCCCAGGGCGGCGCCGTCGGCAACCACAAGCCGGCACGAGACGACACCTGCCGCAACTGTGGCAAGCTTGGCCATTGGGCCAAAGACTGTCGACATCCACGTCGCGGCCAGGCCCATGTTGCACAGGTGGAGGAGGAAGAGCCGGCTCTGCTCCTAGCACACGCAAGCATCGAGCTATCTCCAGCGGCACCGGCCGCAACAGCTTTCCTCCACCTCGACGAGCCGAAGGTACACGCCTTCCTCGGCAACAGCTCCAGCGACGACAAGGCTGATGGGTGGTACCTCGACACCGGTGCCACCCATCACATGACTGGTCGGCGGGAGTTCTTCACCGAGCTTGACTCCAGCGTCCGAGGCTCCGTCAAGTTTGGGGATGCCTCCGGCGTGGAGATCAAGGGCGTCGGCTCCGTCACCTTCTCCGCCAAGTCCGGTGAGCACAGGCTGCTTACCGGAGTCTACTACATCCCCGCGTTGAAGAACTCTATCATCAGCGTGGGACAGCTGGATGAAAACGGCTCTCGCGTGCTGGTCGAGCACGGAGTCATGAGAATCTGGGATCGCCGTCGCCGCCTCCTTGCCAAGGTAACCAGAGGCACTAATCGACTCTACATCCTCGGCACGCAGGTGGCACAACCAGTTTGCCTCGCCGCTCGTCGGGACGACGAGGCGTGGCAGTGGCACGAGCGCTTTGGGCACCTCCACTTCGAGGCCCTGAAGCGGCTCAGTGCCAAGGAGATGGTGCGAGGCCTGCCATGCCTTGACCACGTGGAGCAGCTCTGCGACGTTTGCGTCCTAACAAAGCAGAGGCGGCTCCCCTTTCCTCAGCAGACGAGCTTTCGAGCCAAGGAGCGGCTCGAGCTCGTGCACGGGGACTTGTGTGGCCCAGTGACACCGGCCACACCAGGAGGACGACGTTACTTCCTGCTGCTCGTCGACGACCTCTCCCGCTACATGTGGGTGATGGTCCTCGGCAGCAAGGGAGAGGCTGCGGACGCCATCAGGCGCGCGCAGGCTGCTGCGGAGGCGGAGTGTGGCCGCAAGTTGCGCGTGCTGCGCACCGACAACGGCGGGGAATTCACGGCGGCTGAATTCGCGTCGTACTGCGCTGATGAGGGCATTCAGCGCCACTACACTGCGCCGTACAGCCCGCAGCAGAACGGCGTCGTCGAGCGGCGCAACCAGACGGTTGTGGGGATGGCTCGGGCCCTCCTCAAGCAGAGGGGGATGCCGGCCACCTTCTGGGGAGAGGCGGTGGTGACGGCCGTCTACATCCTCAACCGCTCGCCTACCAAGGCCCTCGATGGCAGGACACCGTACGAGGCTTGGCATGGGCGCAAGCCGGTGGTCTCCCACCTACGGGTCTTCGGCTGCCTTGCGTTCGCCAAGGAGCTTGGCCACATCGGCAAGCTCGACGACAGGAGCACCCCAGGGGTGTTCATCGGCTACGCGGAGGGCTCGAAGGCCTACCGCATCCTCGACCCAGAGACACAGCGTGTGCGCACGGCGCGCGACGTAGTGTTCGACGAAGGGCGAGGGTGGGTATGGGACAAGGCGGTGGACGATGGCTCGACCTCGACGTACGACGACTTCACTGTCGAGTACGTCTACTTCGAGGGAGCTGGGGGAGTAGGCAGCTCTTCTTCACCGAGCGTGTCTACCCCAGTCCCCGAGCTTCCACCGACTCCGGCAGCGACACACTCTCGAGCTACGACTTCGGCTGCGACGAGCCCTTCGCCGACACCACAACAGCCGGCGGTCCCACGCGCTCCAGCACCAACAGCTACTCCTCCGGGCACGCCTACTCCGACACCAGCTCGTGTTGAGCGCAGCCCGGTGGAGTTCGCTACTCCGCTCTCCCACGACGGGGAGCGCATCGACGCGTACCACGACGGCGAGCAGCTACGGTACCGTACGATGGAGGACCTTCTCGGCGATCAGCCGGTGCCGGGACTGGTGCCTCGCGACCTGGAGGCGCAGTTGCACCTTGCGTGCGACGACGGTGAGCCTCGGTCTTTCGCAGAGGCCGAGAAACACGCGGCATGGCGTGCCGCGATGCAGTCAGAGATGGACGCGGTTCAGGAGAACCGCACCTGGGAGCTTGCTGACCTCCCTCGTGATCACCGCGCGATCACCCTTAAGTGGGTGTTCAAGCTGAAGAGGGATGAAGCCGGAGCCATTGTCAAGCACAAGGCTCGCTTGGTGGCGCGCGGCTTCGTGCAGCAGGAAGGGATCGACTACGACGATGCCTTCGCTCCCGTGGCACGGATGGAGTCCGTGCGACTCCTTCTTGCGCTGGCCGCTCAGGAAGGCTGGGGCGTCCATCACATGGACGTCAAGTCGGCGTTTCTGAACGGCGACTTGAAGGAGGAGGTTTACGTGCACCAGCCGCCGGGATTTGTGATCACCGGCAAGGAGGACAAGGTGCTCCGCCTGCACAAGGCCCTCTACGGCTTGCGGCAGGCACCAAGGGCGTGGAACGCCAAGTTGGACTCCACGCTCAAGGGGATGGGCTTCGAGCAAAGCCCGCACGAGGCGGCCATCTACCGGCGGGGCAATGGAGGAAATGCCCTGCTGGTGGGTGTCTACGTCGACGACTTGGTGATCACCGGCACCAAGGATGCGGAGGTGGCGGCGTTCAAGGAAGAGATGAAGGCCACCTTCCAGATGAGTGACCTGGGGCCTCTCTCCTTCTACCTGGGGATCGAGGTGCACCAGGATGACTCCGGGATCACGCTTCGACAGACCGCCTACGCCAAGCGCGTCGTTGAGCTGGCTGGGCTCACCGATTGCAACCCAGCCCTCACTCCGATGGAGGAGAGACTGAAGCTGAGCCGTGACAGCACGGCGGAGGAGGTGGATGCTACACAGTACCGGCGTCTTGTGGGGAGCCTTCGCTACCTCACCCACACACGGCCGGACCTGGCCTTCTCCGTCGGCTACGTCAGTCGGTTCATGCAGCGACCGACGACGGAGCACCAGCAGGCCGTGAAGAGGATCATCCGCTACGTTGCGGGGACTCTCGACCACGGTCTCTACTACCCGAGGTGTCCTGGCAAGGCACACTTCGTCGGGTACAGCGACAGCGACCACGCCGGCGACATCGACACCAGCAAGAGCACGAGCGGGATTCTCTTCTTCCTCGGCGAGTGCCTCGTTAGCTGGCAGTCGATCAAGCAGCAGGTGGTGGCCCTGTCCAGCTGCGAGGCCGAGTACATGGCGGCCTCCGCCGCTTCGACCCAGGCGCTCTGGCTTGCTCGACTGCTCAGTGACCTCCTCGGCAGAGACACTGGAGCGGTGGAGCTCAGGGTGGACAGCAAGTCCGCTCTGGCCCTGGCGAAGAACCCCGTTTTCCACGAACGGAGCAAGCACATTCGGGTGAGGTACCACTTCATCCGAAGCTGCTTGGAGGAAGGGAGCATCAAGGCGAGCTACATCAACACCAAGGACCAGCTTGCGGACTTGCTCACCAAGCCCCTTGGGAGGATCAAGTTCCTTGAGCTTTGCTCCAGGACCGGGATGGTTCAACTGTCCCACAAGACGACGCACAAGACTTAGGGGGAGAATGATGGAATAAGTCTAGTGCTGATTGATCTTAGTCTTTGTGTGCTTTTGGGATGCTCTAGGACAGCATCTCCTTTTTGCTAGCATCTCCTTTTTGCTTTTTAGACTAGCATCTAAGACTAGCATCTTAGACTAGCATCTATGACTAGCATCTATGACTAGCATCTTAGACTAGCATCTAGCATCTTTGATTAGCATATGCTTGGCTGCCCACTAGCCTATATATATGTAACACCAACCCCTTGGTTGGTATGGCTTTGAGTTTGTAAATGGAAGAAAACCAGAAAATTGCCCCAGCTCGTGTGCCATCCTCTTCTCAATGAGAGTAACCATTGATATACTAACATATACCACGTTGTTTCAGCTTCTGAACCTCATGTGACAGAGAGATAATAATAGAACAAGCATCAGCATCTGTGTAGCAATCCTCAGGAACATCACTGCCAGAAACCACAACTAACTTCCTTCTCTTTCCTGGAGGAGAATTTTCTATACAATAGAAGTTGTGGACTGTGCAACAATCCATAGTTTGGTGATCAGTTGCAAATCTGCCATACAGATCATCGATAAAATTCTTGGCAGACTCATTCTTCATTTCCAGTGAGCTAATAATCACCGAAAAAACAGGAAGACGGAGGTTTTCCAGTAACTCTTTTATAGCCTTAAACTTTGCACCTTCTTCATTACCCACATTGAGGTAGAAGGTGCATTCTGCCCTAGACAGAAAATCTTTCAATATCGGCTTTGAGAACTCTGCCAGTACATCCTCTGCAAAACAAAAAACAGCATGCAATACAAAATTAATTATTTCAATAAAGTTTCCAACAAGAAGCAAAGGAGAAAAGAAGAAAACAAAAGGAAAACATAAAGAAAAGAATAGACAAGACATACGAGATTTATCTAGAATACGATTGAAATCTTTTGTGTTTGAAGATCTGAACACAGCCGATCCAAGAAAATGATCAGAAAAATCAGCCAATGATTTCCTCACAGATTCTTTAGCCGCAATTTTCGCAGCTTCATCATTCATGTCTTGGACTGTACGCAGACTAGCTATAAAATCTGTAACAACCCTCCCTACTCTGTCAGAGACAAAGAGAAGCTCTCTAGGAACCCAGCAAGGAGCGAGAATCCCAAACTCAGCTCTCAAAGCCCTCAGCAACTGAAGTAGCCCACGGTTAGGGTCATCTGGCCTTATAGAATAGGACCCAGTCAGAACCTCATAGAGGAGTTTGTTGTCAGTCCAGACTGATCCTCTTTTCAGTTTCAACTTAGCACAATGTGTAAAGGAGAACATACATCCCGTATGCCTCTGCGACGAAGATATTAGGGCAAGGAACTTCAGCACTGCCTTCAACATTCTCACTGAGCTAGACCCTATTTCTGACAAGGTAGCAAGTATATTGGAGGATTTCACATTAGAAAATTGGAGATTCAGAGTCCTTTGTGCAGAAGTTGGAAGACCGTGCTTTCGAGGTCAACAAAATGCTGGAAATACCGTCTCTTAAAGAGGAGTACGAAAGGGAAGTTAGGCCGCTCCTAGCAAGCAGGCTGTTGCTGATTAATAGGCCTTTGGGTGGTGGATGGCTAGCCTATGTCAATGCTTGACACATTCTGTTCTGAAGTGCTCACCCCTTTACCTTACTTCACTTGACGTCATGATAGAGAAACGGAGGCTTGGGGAGAATTTTCTATACAATAGAAGTTGTGGACTGTGCAACAATCCATAGTTTGGTGATCAGTTGCAAATCTGCCATACAGATCATCGATAAAATTCTTGGCAGACTCATTCTTCATTTCCAGTGAGCTAATAATCACCGAAAAAACAGGAAGACGGAGGTTTTCCAGTAACTCTTTTATAGCCTTAAACTTTGCACCTTCTTCATTACCCACATTGAGGTAGAAGGTGCATTCTGCCCTAGACAGAAAATCTTTCAATATCGGCTTTGAGAACTCTGCCAGTACATCCTCTGCAAAACAAAAACAGCATGCAATACAAAATTAATTATTTCAATAAAGTTTCCAACAAGAAGCAAAGGAGAAAAGAAGAAAACAAAAGGAAAACATAAAGAAAAGAATAGACAAGACATACGAGATTTATCTAGAATACGATTGAAATCTTTTGTGTTTGAAGATCTGAACACAGCCGATCCAAGAAAATGATCAGAAAAATCAGCCAATGATTTCCTCACAGATTCTTTAGCCGCAATTTTCGCAGCTTCATCATTCATGTCTTGGACTGTACGCAGACTAGCTATAAAATCTGTAACAACCCTCCCTACTCTGTCAGAGACAAAGAGAAGCTCTCTAGGAACCCAGCAAGGAGCGAGAATCCCAAACTCAGCTCTCAAAGCCCTCAGCAACTGAAGTAGCCCACGGTTAGGGTCATCTGGCCTTATAGAATAGGACCCAGTCAGAACCTCATAGAGGAGTTTGTTGTCAGTCCAGACTGATCCTCTTTTCAGTTTCAACTTAGCACAATGTGTAAGGAGAACATACATCCCGTATGCCTCTGCGACGAAGATATTAGGGCAAGGAATATCTCCATAAAATGCACACCAGGAGAGCTTAGCATCATTCATTAAATCAGCAGAGATAGTTGCTCTGTGTGTAAACTCATTATAGCCGGCATCACTTCCACCTCTAAAAAAGGATCCATCCTCGCATGGACCTTTGACACCATGGTGGAAATGATACTTCTCAGTAGTGCCGAAAGTACACAGCCAGTCATCATCTGCAACAGCTATCCTTTTTTCCAGTATGTGACCCAGAAAGCTTTCCCACTCTTTCTCCCCAAGCCTCCGTTTCTCTATCATGACGTCAAGTGAAGTAAGGTAAAGGGGTGAGCACTTCAGAACAGAATGTGTCAAGGCATTGACATAGGCTAGCCATCCACCACCCAAAGGCCTATTAATCAGCAACAGCCTGCTTGCTAGGAGCGGCCTAACTTCCCTTTCGTACTCCTCTTTAAGAGACGGTATTTCCAGCATTTTGTTGACCTCGAAAGCACGGTCTTCCAACTTCTGCACAAAGGACTCTGAATCTCCAATTTCTAATGTGAAATCCTCCAATATACTTGCTACCTTGTCAGAAATAGGGTCTAGCTCAGTGAGAATGTTGAAGGCAGTGCTGAAGTTCCTCGGAGATACCCCAGAACTCATACAATGCTGTGTGCAGAAAGCACCCCCCACAACATTGACCAGATATTTGACCTAAGAAAAAGGGATCATTTTATTAAGGTAAGTCAGAGAGTAACACAAGATTTTAGTGGTTAACAAAGAAGGCAGTAGCATTGGGAAATCCCTAAAAGAAGTACCTTTCGAATTCCTTCAGGCACCATTAGCATGCATGCAGCTTCCGGCCTCAGATTTCGCGTGTCATCTTGACTGAAGAACAATTGTCCATTAGCAAACATCATCATGCTGTTAGTTGGCATAAACAAGATCTCGTTTCTATACTATGTGCTGGAAAAGCTACAGTGGGACAAACTTCAACAAAAGCAGAGTTAAACAGTAAACGCCTAAACGGGCAGATTGAACTGACCTCGGCTGAAAAAGGTGCATATCAGCTGTATCTCCACAGCAGACAGCAATCATATTTCGGTCCTCCAGACCTGCAAACATAGGCAAAAACAGTTCATTTCACCACCGCAAAGCCACTTAATAATCAACCAAAGAACAAAGACAAGGTTTTGAACGAACCAGAACCACCAAACCGGTGAAAAAGTTAAATAAACCTGAACACCACAAGAAAAGAGGAGATTTTACCAGTAGTCGGACAGTAGTCTGAGCCAAGGAGCCCGGCATGCTTGGCGCCGCCGGTGGCCACCACCCGGCGGGGCGGCAAATGACGGCGCCCAAATCCAGCAAGCCTCAACATTGTGCCGGCGGCCAGCAACTGGCAGAGCACTAGATTCCGGCGCCCAAAACAGTACCCCCAACCTCCGCTCCCTTCTCCCCCAAGCCCCCTCCCCCCCCCCCCTCTCGCCGCCTCTCTCACCTTGCGGCCGGGCACCCCGCACCCAGTGGGAGTGGGAGTCGGACAAGGGGAAACCTAGAACTAGAATGGACAAGGACACTACTAGTACTACACGGGAAGGGGAAACCTAGCAGCTGTAAATCTGCTGGGCCTCGCATGCAGAGTGGTGTAAATTTAATGGGCCTTCGTGTTGGAAGGAGCTATGGGCCGACTAGACACAGAATTTACACAGTTCGTCAAAAAGATAAAATACTCCTGATTTTTGGAACGGCAAAATTTCTGGTCTGAAGAATAGACAGCGTTGTAAAAATAACGGTAACTGGAGAACGAATGCACACAACGCAAAATAATACCCATCCCCTGTACGTCATGTAACCGGGGCCTCCATATTCGACTAGAGATAGGAGGTGAATCGGATTCATATATTATATAATAGAATAGGACTCGGTCATAATATTGTCTTGTATTCTATGGCATGACCTAGAGTCCCGGTTGAGTACTACAATGTAATAGCTTAGGAAACTGATGCTATATATGGATAGGTTTTTCTCCCTGCAACCCTGCCCTCCAACCTATATAAGGTGGGCAGGGAGCCCTTTAGGGGAGGATTACAAGAGGATCACAATATGATCACAGAGATATTCACAACTCGATCAGATCACAATATGATCACAGAGATATTCACAACTCGATCATCAGATCAATACAATCCCCAAACAGGAGTAGGGTATTACCTCTCATTGAGAGGGTCTGAACCTGTCTAAATCCTTGTCTTCCGCATCCATTCACTTTTAGGTCTCGTACACTACCCCTTTTATTATTGCCGAATTCCAGTTTCGATAAGTTGCTCTGAAAATTATTGCTCCCTCCGTTTTGTATTAGTTTCCTAGTTTAACTTCTTTAGTTTTGATCAAGTTTATAAAAAAAATTCGTAATATCTTCACCATCATATTAGTTTCATTAAATTAAATGTAACATTGAATATATTTTGATAACTTAAGTTTGTTTTGTGTTGAAAATATTGCTATATTTTTTTCTATAAATTTGGCTAGAAAAAAAATCAAAGCGACTTATAATATAAAACGAAGAGAGTAATAGTAATACATAGATGCATGACACGCCATGTAATCAGCTAGTATTACTACTCGCTCCGGTCCTATAATACTTGTCTTTTTGAGAAGAACACGGTCTTAAAGCAATTTTGATCATTATTTTCTATTATTATATATGTACAAATATCAACAAATATATGTTTTATCAAAGTATATTTAAAGATTAATCTATACATATAGTTTCAGCTTCTAAAGTAAATACTCTATAATTTCTTAATTGTCAAAGTTTTAAAACTTTGACCTTAGCCTGGTCCAAACTGACAGGTATTATAGAACCAGAACTTATCAAGCATCAAAGCGGGTTAATGGCACTGTTAGAATGAGGCAATCATATAAAATTAAAATGAATTATGTATTACAACACAGCAAGTGGAAACTACTATAGTTATGCTACTAACTACAATTATATAATACTTCCTTTGTTTCACAATGTAAGACACTTTGATTTTTTTTAAAATCAAATTTCTTTAAAACTTGACCAAGTTTATAGAGAAAAAAGTAGCAATATTTACAACACAAAATTAGTTTCATTAAATACAACATCGAAACTAGTCTATTTTGTTCTATGTGGAAAAGGTTACTATTTTTCTCTATAAAACTTGGCAGAGTTAAAGAAATTTGGCTTTGAAAAAGTCAAAACATCTTACATTGTGAAACAGAGTATATTAATATGAATTTGGTCCATCAAACCAATACAACCTCCATCCCAAAAATCCCCAAAAGTTTTTTTTAACGGAGCAGTACACAAAAGCAAAATAAAGTAAGAAAAGAAAGATTAGTAGTACAGTACTATAAATAAACGCAAATAAAATAACACTAACAAAAGAACCTACGACGCAAGATGAAAATATAGCACCATCAACTAGTCACTACAGAAAGCAAGTGCAAAGATTTAACCAACAAAAGTTGGGATTACTGCTACCAACAAAAGATTTAACCAACACTACTAGTTGTAGTACCAACCAGACCTTCCACCGTACTTTTTTGCAGGGGAGAAGAATTCTTGCTTTTTTAGAAGCAGATAGTTCTTTTTAACCGGCAAGAGAAATGTTAATTATATTTTAATAAGTAAGAGTAAAAACTCTAGACGGATTACAAGGAAAAGAAAAAAAAACATCCCCTCAACAAGCTATGAGCATCACCAAGCACCTCAAAAGTAACAACCCGTGGCCGATTAGACAACCACACTACAGCACAGTAAGCAACACAACGCGAGCAAGTGATGCAAAACATCTAAACAATGACAGACCCCAACATAAGGTATCATTGCCGAGCTTGTTTCCAAAGTGACATAGCAGCTCCGACTACACAAAACATAGGTCATTGTCACCGAGTTTGCCATGCTAATGACGCAAAACAGGTAGTCCTCCCCTCTGGGAAATTTTAACTTGGGGATTCATTTACTCCACAAACCACACCACATCGCGTGGCAGGATGGTTTCAGAGAGATTAATCCAAGGAAAAAGTACTAGCTGTTTGTTTTATGACTTTATCTAATATAAGGCTGAATTGTTGTTTCAACCTACAAAGAAACGCACACCGTGTGGTACTAGTATCAGATGTTGTAGCACAACAGAAGTATAATATTTATATATCTTTTCTTCCAAACTTTGGTTATATATATCTGGCCAACAAACTCGGGTAGGCTGCATTAAACGGAAACATCATCGTGCGGTCTAGTAGTCTAGTGCTAGTTACTGTGTATGTAACCTAAACCCGGGAAAAGATAGCTTGCGACAAAAATCAAAGAATGCAAACGACAGCTATACAGTAAATGTAAAATTAATACAACCAAAAAGACTGATTGTTTTCAAGCTAGCTACTACGTGTGCTGGTGTATAATAATACGGAATGAATACATCGAATTAAAGCAAATAAATTGGGGCAAGAAGGAGAGATACGGCAATATATACCATGCATAAAAATCTTGTATGTATAGTAGCTAGGGCGGCATGTAGACTAGTGCACCGCACCTGGATCTGGAAATAAGGGGACAGTTGCTAACGTACGGGCGCATCATGCGACGCACCAAAATTAACATTGAAACGTACTAGTAATAACAGAAACCTGTAAATAAGCAACATGAGAGAATTCATCAACGAAATCGATATAGAGATATAAAAAGAGAAAGAAATTAAGAAGAAAATGTTTAACCAAAAATAAAAGAAGGGAGAAGTAGCTAGTTGTCATATACTATACAAATCGTAGGCCTTCGTCCGTACTCAGCTGCAGGGAGTCATCTTTTTTTTTCCCACAAACAGATACTAGCTAGTAGAGTAGATATCATCACCTCTTCCTCTGGTGAATCTTTTGACCTATTTTCATCACCCCGTCCGTCGCGTGTGCGCGCTACAGGGCAGGGGATTCATCCTTTCCTTCCCTCCCGCAGCATAAACGCTCCCCTCCCCTGCAGCAAAAGAAGACAGACAAGACTCTCTCCCTCTCAGTCTTCTCTGAGATGATGCGCGTTGGGGAATGCACAGGTGACGGCTAGGGTTGTACTAGAACCAACGACCCTCCCCCCCAAAAAAATAGAAGATCTGTGCATGTGAAATGTCAACCGTACCCCTACCTATATTGCGAAATTGCTTTTGTAGACACACCACCGTAACCCTGGTTATCGATCCCTAATTAAGTTACTGGATGCACATGGAATCATGGCTGACACTGTTAACGCCAAAATTAGAAAAAAATCCTTCTTAATTAGTGTCAAAAAAGTTGAAGTATAAAACCTTGAAATATGCTTTGCTTGATGATAATTTATACTATCGGACGATTGATGGGGTTTTGCATAAGTGTTTAAATCTGAAAGAAACCAAAGTTGTTACGTGTGAAATGCATGAAGGAATTTGCGGTACACATCAATCGGCCCATAAGATGATATGGTTGTTTCGAAAAGTTGGATATTTTTGGTCAACAATACTAAAGAATTACTTTAAATATTACAAGGGATGTCAAGATTGTCAGAAGTTTATAGGAGTTTAGAGAGCACTAGCATCGGCTATAAACCCAATTATCAAGCCTTGGTCGTTCAAAAGTTGGAAAATTGATATGATCGGCTAAATTAATCCGCCATCAAGTAAAGGACATAAATATATATTGGTGACAACAGATTATTTTACAAAGTAGGTTGAAACAATTCCTTTGAAGAAAGTTGATTCCAAAGATGCTATTGAATATATTAAGGAGCACATAATTTATCGATTTGGGATTCCGCAGACAATAACAACAAATCAAGGATCTATCTTTGTAGCCGATGAGTTTGTTCAGTTTGCTGATAGTATGTGCATCAAATTGTTGAATTCTTCTCCTTATTATGCACAAGCTAATGGGCAGGCTGAGGCTTCTAACAAAAGTTTGATCAAATTAATTAAGAGGAAGATTGCAGAACAACCTAAAAGGTGGCATATTACTTTGGCCGATTCACTATGGACATATCGGATGGCATGTCATGGACCTACACAAAGTGCCACCTTATCAACTTGTATATAGACATGAAGCTATTTTGCCTTGGGAGAATAACATCGGCTCAAGAAGGATTTCTTTACAAAATGAGTTATCGGCCGATGATTATCATAGTTCGATGATTGATAATTTATAAAATTTGGCACAAGTCTGATTGCATGTTTTGAAAAAAATCAAAAGAGATAGGGAAAGAGTTTCAAGACATTGCAACAAAAAGGTTGTGCCAAAAACTTTTGAAGAAGGAGAACTTGTTTGGAAGTTGATTCTGCCGACAGGGACAAGGGATAACAAGTTTGAAAAGTGGTCACCTAGTTGGGAAGGACCCTCTTGGATTCATCGTTGTGTGCCCAAAAATGCATATATGCTTGAAGGGCTTGGTGGAGAAGTTTTTGGGAAAGCATTGAATGGAAAATATTTAAAGAAATATTACCCAAGTGTTTGGATTAACTCATAATCGGTTGTTTAGCCGATGTATGATGACATCGCATTAAGATAGCCGATATGTATTATCGCCCTAGGATCAAAATTTAATAGAATACACAAGTATAAAGGCAGAAATAAAATCGGCTCTGAAGCCGATGGTTATATTACATAAAAAGGGTTTCAAGTGTTTCAAGACAAATGTATTGAAGACCTAAAGCTATTACATCAACCCAGAAAGTTCTGGATTGCTGATATCGCGCGAAGGCGAATTTGCTCAACTTCATCAATGATGTGTGCATCATCAGCTCAGATCCAGGGATCGGCTTCAAGGTTTTGTTGAGTCCTGCCAGGTGTTTGGCCGATACTTTCAACTTAGTCATTTGTTCTTCAATGGCTTTAGGGAAATCGACTAACTTCTGCTTGGCTTTGATGATTTTGGTACGGGTCTCTCTCAACTTCATCAAGAGGTCAATTTCTTATTGCCGTAGTTCATCAAGCTCCTTTTGGGTTGCCTCAGGGCCAGCAGTCAGTTCATCCAGCTTTGATTTATCTTTATTAACTTGTTGTCGACTGGATTGGATGGTTGATTCAATACTTTGGCGCTCAAGATGATCAGATATTCTTTGCTTGGCCCTCTAAAGCTTGAACTGATGTTGCTCGAGGAACATTGCTAGAGACATGGCATCTGCAAGTTCTTTAAAGAGTTGATCTTGTATTTCTTGAAAGTGTTTCCTAATAGGCCTACAGTTTGCAACCAAAGCATCTAAGGAGGATCCAATCCGATCAGGTATGTCTAGAAGTCTTCTCTCAAATCATCAGAAATGGGAGATCTGGCCTTGCTAGTTGTTTCTTCATCGTCCTCGTCCAAAAATTGCCTTATGTCAAAGGAGAACATATCAGCTAGATTCTGCAAAATGAGATTGATGATTAGAGGTGAACAGGGTTGAGCCGATGGAAAATGTGTGTTGATAAGTTTACCTAGGCTATCGGCGCAACGACAGTTGTTTGTTGTTCTTCCCCATGGTGGCTACCAGTAGCAGAAGGCCATAGGTTCGACCCCTACCTAGTGTGCCAAACCTGTGTCGACGAAAAATCCGCGCTCGGCTGATGGTGCCAAATCTGTGTTGGTGCGAACCAAGTCGACGAACACACGAAGGCCTGGGAAATCTGCTTAGCTCCAGTGTAGGTCCTAAAATTGATGAGATGCGAGCGTGCCAGTCAGTTTGATCCTGCAACTGACAAGATATATAAACTGAAGACTACAGAGACCCGATCGGCTGACAGGCCGATGGAGTAATTCCAGCCGATGCCACGATACCATCCGATGTTGATAGGGTTTTGAATAATCGGCTATATATCCAATGTAGATTCTGATAATGATATAAAGACAATCGGTTGATAATAATGTAATAAAATAATAATATAATCCAATAGAAACCAATCGGCCCATAATGACATGATAGAATAACTATTGATTCGAAGGTTAAAGCATAAATCGGCTGGAGGTCCGATGTCGATAAATCCAAATGATTAAATAATCAATGAAACATTTGTTGTTATCGGCTAAATTTAACTTCTATGTAATCCTTGTGGGCCGATGCAACATCCAAATAACTCATCGGCTGAAACCCCGATGAAACCCTTATTGACAATAAAAGAGCAAGCTAGATATTATGGTTCTAAGCATGACTAGGCTTGATGCAGCACAAAGTATGAAAAGAAACATAATCCAGATAACTCATCGGCTGAAACCCCGATGAAACCCTTATTGACAATAAAAGAGCAGGCTAGAGATTATGGTTCTAGGCATGACTAGGCCTGATGCAGTGCAAAGTATGAAAATAAACATAATATCTAGACAATCAAGCCTTCGAATGATTTTCAGGGTGGTAGATATCTTAGCTAATCTAGATTGACAAAACAATTTAGCCGATACCGGCAAAACCCTAGAAAAGAGGTCGAAGCGATACAGTCTTGAACAACACCAATGTAGCCGATACAATTGCTAGAGCCGGTGGAACGTAGGACTTAACCCTTCGCTAAAGATCGAAAGCCGATGCAGCCCTACGTCAGGTGCCAAGTTTCGCCGGTTGATAAGTAAAAACCTCGGGAAAGAGGGTGGCGATGCGCCGAAAGTTGTATATTGATCGAGAGACAGATTACAAAGACCCTGGTGTACATATTTATACCCATGGGTAGATACTAGTCCTTATTGGACAAGATACAAATTTTTCTAAAGATAAAGTAAAAGATACAAGTCCTATTCGGACTATAAACAATCTTTCCTAAAAGTAAAAGAAAACTAACTGACTCTGCCTAATTAATAGATAACTTGCCATGCTATATCCTCCTCGAACTCGGTCTCTTCTGGATAAGCTTCCTTTAATTGATTAATTTCCTTAACCGAATCCATCAAGAATCCAACTGCTGGTGACTGATAATTCTCATTGGCCGATTTCAGGACTTTGAAGCCGATACCGACTCTAGGCCGATGATAACTTTAGGGCTTACCAAATTTTGGCGTTAACATATGCCCTCCAATTTTGTAGTATGAGAACTCATGCTTCAAAATTATCTTCTTTCTGGTTTTGATAACTCCAAAATTGATTCTCCTCTGCTTCTTGCCATCGACTTTCATGAGCCGATACTATCTTCATTAGATGAGCCAGATTGTCAAACTCATGGCAAAAGAATTTACCTTTGATAGGTGCTGACAATCCTTCGAATGCAAGATTTGCTAGCTGCTCATCACTTAGGCTCAAACTATAGCATCGGCTGCGGACATTACGAAATCTTTGAATATATTCCATAGTCGATTCTCCCTCTTGCTGCTCAACGATATTAAATCTGAAAGCTTCATCTCATCGATTCCAGCAAAGAAATACTCATGGAATTGCTTTTCAAGATCGACGCATCCTCTGATAGAATTTAATGGTAATAATGAAAACCATGTGAAAGCCGATCCAGTCAGAGACAATGGAAAAAAATCTAACTTTTTCATAGCCTCTTCAGCCGATGCCTGCCCACATTGTGCTAAAAATTGACTTATATGTTCCATTGTAGATATATCATCTTGCCACGAAAACTTGGAGAAATCTGGAACCTTGTGTCGGTGCGGCAATGGAACCCTATCAAACCATTCAGGATGTCCTTAGGTCTAAGTCCAAACTGCTTCTCTACTAACTTTGCAATTCTATCGGCCCAATCATTATTATATTGATACTCTTCACCATGCCTATATTGATGAAGTTCCTTTGGCCGATATTGATGTGATTCATCATGTCGATGCTGATGAGCTTGCCTCCCAAGCCAATATTGTTGTTGTTCTTCAATCTGCCCTCGAGTTGAATTCTTTGAGTAATTAATTCATTAACTGATTTCTTGATCAAATCTTGTAATATATTCATCAAAAGTACAAATTGATTAGACAAGGCACGATGAACTGCTTCATCAACTGTATCCTAAAGTGTCTCAACCATCGGCTTGGGAAATTGAGTCTTCTGAATTGGTCCTTGTTGCGTCATGACGAAAACTTGAAGACAACGCTTTTGAAAGTCAAATTACGGATTGCTCCATCTGTTGTCTCTGCTCTTCTGTCAAATCCTCCATTGTGATCAAGATCTTGCCATCGACTTCTTCTTCAGACATGTTGGTATAAAACTCGTGTCCCACTGGGCATGCCAAATCTGTGTTGACGAAAAATCCGTGCTCGACCGATGGTGCCAGATCTGTGTTGGCACGCCTGCATCCCATCAATTTTAGGACCTGCACTAGAGCTAAGCAGATCTCCCAAGCCTTCATGTGTTTCGACATGGTTCGCACCAACACAGATCTGTCACCATCGGCCGAGCACGGATTTTTCGTCAATAGACACCCACTGCATTTGCATATGTATTTATGTGTACTAGACAATTAGCGCGCATCGGTGAGCTAATTATAGCTATCACAAATAGCAGCTAACTTAGAGGACAGAGGATGTATATGCATCGTTGAATATAAACGACAATGATAATTGGAACTTCCTTCGTATAGAATCTGTAGATATTTATATCATTGTGGTTGTAAAGAAGATAATATATGAAGGCTCTCACAACAACAAGATATAACCATGGAGCATATGCTCAATTTTGATACCAAGGTAGCAATAAGAGAAACAACGATAAGTCTTAACATGGTTCAATGCTACTGGCTGAGAACATACTATGTAGCTTTGCCCAAGCCAACTGTTCAGGGTTCATTGTCATGCTAACACAGATGCAATAGTAATAGACCCTGAGCATGTGGCGGGATGATAACTAGCATAATCATAATAAGCTTAGTCATACATAGAGGTAGTTGTCCAGAAGGCATGATACTACATTTCCAGGAGACACTAATTAATAAAATAGATGTTTAAAGTCTGTAGCAAAAGGTCTAAACATATGTCACTATGCCCATGTTCCTTGTACATTGTCCCATGCTTATGAAGACGCTACAAGTTGATGCCCAAAATACTTCAGCTAGATGAATATATCATCAAGCGTCACCTGACAAGCTGCAACAGCAAGAAATGTTTTAGTAAACATAACATATACACTATACACTATACAGTATGTAAACATAGTTGTGGTAGTTTGGTGAAAAAATACCTGACAATGACCTCTTTGTCATCAGCACCATCATCATTGAACAGCTTCTTAACCGTTGGTGAAACCTGGGAAGGACGGCCTCTATCGAAACATCATACATAGTTTTAGCAAGTAAGTCAGAAAAGCAATGGGAATAGCTTTTGAAGAGGACTAAACAATGTACCTTTTCTTGGTGGCGCTGTTTGGGATAGGTGCAGCCAGTGGCAGTATAATATCGTCAGAAATAACAACAGCCTTTTGTTTCTGCAAGAAAAGTGTTAGCTTTTAACTGTGATCTGTAAACACTGTTGTGAAAATAAATTAGAAAACATGGAGATCAATACCATCTCTGTAACCTCAGCGGCCATTGGTTGAGACATGGGGGGAGATAGTACATCAGCAACACTTGCTTGCTCTGTGGTAGCAGAAGAATACATGCTTGTTAGTGTCTGAGCTGTTGTGCTATAACTAGCTTTTTTCCCATGGCAATAGCGCGCCTGGTTACTAGAGAACCTTTTGTAGTTGATGGTGGCGAGCCAATGGAAACTTCACTTGTTCTTGGTGGTGACATGATGGAATTGCTTGGTCAGGTGACATCATAGCTGAAGAACCATGGGAATCTGCTGGTCCTGGGGACATTAGCATAAAAGGTTCCCCGGCAACACTCATAGAGATCACACTATTGACCTGGAATGAAATTTCCCCAGTCCTAAGTGTATTCTCTATGAAGCTCACATTCCACACAAATGATCTTTCAAGCAGAGCTGTTAGTGCATCAGGGATAAAATTGCTCTCAGTAGGGGTCTGCTCGACAAGCAGTTCAACCGGCCTTTGCATAATCCGCTGAGCTATCCTCCCAAAGAGGATAAACACAGCATCAGTAGTACTGTCCCCTGCTATGACTGATAACTTGTACCTGCAGGTTATGTTCATGCTTAGGGAAATTTCAGTAGACTGAAAAGCAGTTATAGTGGTAAAACAAATAGTAAGGATTTATCACCTTGGTACTGCCATTGCAATATTGTAACAGCCAGTGCATTTGTAGGTGTAACCAAATGGTTTTACAACCTTGAGACACCTTTCACATGAATTGTACCACCAAGAGCTATCGTTGCAGATTTTCCGAATAGTCACACTTGCTTGAAATCGAGTCCTCTGGAACAAACAGAATAACCAAAATGTTGAGAATAGGAGAAACTGGTAAGATGTAACGAATGTTCTTTAGGCCTGCCTAATAAGCACTTACCCTGTTTCTGTGAGGATTCATGTCCAATTGCTCTCTCATAGTTTTATCATTCACAATTTCCTCAGTAAAGCCTGTGGCCGGTGCCTCGAGCCATTTGATTGATTGGAAGTTTGCTCCAATTCTGAAAAAAATGCTACTATCAGAGAACATTTAGAAGAGCTTTGGACCTACAGATGGTAAAAGTATATTTAGTACTAACTTATTCTTTAATTCAGCCATCTCAGGTACATCAATGTTAATGTACCATTTGCATGCAGAGCCTCCAGATAGAGCCAACCCTATATTCTTAAAACAGTTAGTTAGAATGTTCGACATAAACAGAGATAATAGAGATATAACTGTAGCTTCATTTCTTATCAATACCAGGGTAGTTCTTCACAAGGGTCCCAACAAATAGAACAATCTGAGGCTCACTTTGTCCAGCCTTGTGTATATTGTCAGCATCAAATGCTAGTGCTTGTTCAGCCCACAGGGATACATTCAAGGTAGAATTGCTACTTGTGTAAAAGGTAAGAGGAAAAAATGTGGCACACATGTTAAGAGGCTAAACTTATTATGTTGGAGTGGATATTAGCTATGTTTGATGTTTGTTTCGTTAGTCGTTAGTAGTAAACATAAGCATACATGAATTAACAATTGAGATATACAGATAATATTACATTGCATCACATATCTGAATTGTTCTTTTCAAGTTGTTAGTCTCCCTTGACTTAGGACGCAACATTGTGGGTGTACATATTTTAGTAATGACACCCATGACATCTATACTACCATGTAACATATTAATACAATATGAGTAGACTGGTCTACAAAGTTAATAAAAAGATAATTTTAACAGGACTTACCAACAATGGACTCATTATTGTCCACAAAGCCAGATACTTCATTCAAAGGCGTCAGGGAGTAAACAATAGTAGGGAAATCGATAGGCACATCAAGGCACTGCTCAACAGATGTCAACTTGTGAAGGTGATCATTAGTGGATTGGCAACTGGCCTATAGTTTTTGTTGGATGTTTTCACACGATATGAATCCAAGCAGTAGACATTTCCTTCTATCAGGAGAGGCTTGAACACATCCAGAAGTGGAGGATATATCTGTGCATGAATGCTAGTGTCCTACACAGTACAAAGCATAGAAATAAGTAAGCCTGCATAATTATATTCATGACAACAGATCTGCTAGGCTGTTACCAAACCTTACCTTCTCATCAACAAGTACAAGGTAAATGTGATAAATTTTGCTAGCATCCTTGGCGTCAGAGAATTCCCAGAGCCTAGATACCCGGACAAGAAGACGAGAGGTGTCATCCCCTTCAAAAAGCTTAGCAATAAAAGTGTCTGCCATAGTAACCTGCACCACCATACATGCGTTAGAATTGTAATGCAAAGACTTAGAAGGCAAGCTACGAATAGAATGCTAGAAACACAAAAACACAAAAACAACGTATAGAACATTAACATAACCAAGAAATACTTACCATTACAACAGCAAAAGAAAATTAGAATGGCAAAAGGTAGCACCAAATTAAGATTCTCTCAAAATAGCCAGTAGTGTCCTCCACAAAATCTACTCCAAAAAGGCGTAATGTGTGCGCATGTATAGTTATTTAGATATCAGTGTAGCGGCAGATGAGCCTGAAATTTTGTTAGTGTGAACTGGTAAGAGATCAAGTACAAGAATCAAGGGAACTTGTACAGGCCCAAAAAAAAGTGAAGTGCATTACCGCTGGTAACGTAGCGTCAAGAATTTCATGGTAAACTACATTTTTGGTTTCTGATCCGCATGAGCCATCATCATTTTCAATCAATATCCGTAAGCCTGATCGAGAGGTTGCCCTTGAGAAAGCAACATATAATTGGCCATGTATAAAAACAGGTTTTTTCAGGTACACACCAACTCTTTGTAATATCTAACCCTGACTTTTTGGATAGTCATTGAGTAGCAAACTCGAATAGGAAACTGTCGCCTTTGCAACATAAATGGCCACTTCAATTTTGTAGTGCTAAGAGAAATTTTAGGGATGCACACAGTTTCACCAATGTTAGAGCTAGTTAATATGACACATTGCAATATACGCTGCCCAAGCCCAACCACTAATAACCTTGTTCCATTACATAGACCTATTGACTGATTAAGATTCCGAAGAAGCATTATTGTGACACCTTCCTTAAGCAGAAGTTTATGTGTGGGGAAATTATTCGCGTCGATTGAGTTCAGGAGTTCTGTGGGATATAATAGGTCAAAATCTGGGATTTGTTTAGAACATTTTGATATTGTATCACAGCTAAGGTATTCTTTTCCATCCCCTGGAATTAAACTCACAACATAGTTGTTAATTTCATCAACAACTGAATTGCTAGGACACACAATTGCGCGTGAAGCTAGATATTCAGGATCTTTGTAACATGCCAAGAAATCAAGGTACACCTCTCTAACCCCAACAACTATTTCCATCTGTCATGATGAGTAAATCATCAAGTATTGTTATCCATGAGGGCTGGCTTTCGCCATCTTTTTTTGTTGCAGGTAAAGTGCCATCACCAACAGCTAAGACCCATTCGCTAAAGTCAGTAAGCTCTTCTCCTTGCATACTTGGAAATGATGGGTTAAACAATCGCATGTTTACGTTTAGCCTAAGCATAACAACATGTTTCCAGAGCTTTGAGTTTGTAATTGATGCATCAACAATTGCAGACCGTGAACCCTTAGGCACAACCGATAAAATTTGTCTAAAGTCGCCACCTAGTACAACAGTTTTACTGCCAAAAGGAACAATAGCATTTGATGGGGATGTTTCAGATAGGATATCACATAGCGTGTGATCTAGTGCTTCAAAGAAACATCTATGCGTCATTGGAGCTTCATCCCAGATAATAAGCGAACTATTTTCAAGTAACTGAGCAAGCATCGTTCCTCTTTTTACATTGCAAAGGCTTGTCTCATTAATATCTATGGGTATTTTGAATTGCGAATGAGCAGTCCTTCCTTTACGCAAAAGTAGGGAAGCAACACCGGAGGAGGCCACAACAAGAACAATTTTATTTGCAGATCTTATTGTCGCAATTATAGCATTCCACATAAATGTTTTCCAGTACCACCATGACCACACACAAAGAAAAACCCAGGTTGATTAGCTACAACACGCCCTACAATTGTGTCAAAGATGATTTTTTGGTCAGTGTTAAGTTGTGCAATCAAAGACTCTGCATGCATAGACATCATTAAGGGTTCAGTTGCAAGCTCTTCTTCAATAAGTCAATTACCAAAGGCAACTTGTGGAGAGAAGGTTGGCTGGGGTAGGTTGTAGTCTTTTATGTTGCCACCACTTTTTCCAAAGACATTAGTAAGCTCATGTAACAACAAAGTAAGCAAGTGTTCATGTGAAATAATGCAGTGTGGATTATCAAGAGCCTTTTTGAGTCTATGGTGTATGTCGTCTATCATGTACAACCAATATTTATCAAACAAAGCACGCACATCACCAATAGAGCAGTAAAGCACAACAATAACAAATAATTGCCTAAGCTAATATGAAGATGCATTCTGGATTGCCTCATCAAAAAGAAGGTGCCATTCGTTGTCTCCATCAAGAATGCCTCGTGCCTCACAAGCTTCTCTATATGTTTCATGTATAACACCATTGTATGTACGTATATCAGGATAGCACTGAGCACCCTTGACAATCATCAACAACATTTGTAAGTAGTACAGTTCACCGGCTGTTAAATGGACATAATACATCCTATCAATCTTAGGAGCCGGTGTTCTCGGGCGCCAAGATCTAGACGACGAATCCCATGACCATTCCTTTGGAAAATCACAATATGTTAAGCTACGTGCTTTCTCGTATTTCGCATTTGCTTCAAACCACTCAGTCAACATTGTACGTTTTGTAGCAGGACTATTAAGCAATGCTCTTAGGTCTGATCCTTTCTCATATCGAACATAATTCAAACCAGGCAAATGGACAACTAACCTTTGCACGTGTGGAACTCTATAATGTATGTCAAACTCATATATCGGTGTAGTGCCTCACAAGTGGAAAGAAACCTAGCATCCATGTACTCTAGAATCTCATCTGGAGGGGCCGGGTCATGGTTAGGTGACATATTTCCTGTTCGAGCGGTGGTTTCTAAATAAATCTTTGATCGATCATTGCCTTTCATCACATATTTGAAAAGATATTTAATCATGTTAGATTTATTACACCACTCAATATTTATATGTGCCTGATATGTTTTAAGCAAACCAATGTTATATGGAACGACCGATCTGTTGTCCAAATTGTCGAAACCTGATTTCGGCAATAAGAAACTGGGGGTAGCGATCAAGTGCCAAACACGATGGGTTAGTAGACAAAGGGATTTAGACAGGTTCAGGCCTTCTATAAAGAAGTAATACCCTACTCCTGTTTCGGGGATTAGTTCCGCCGAGTGATTTATTGATCTCTTGATCAGACTATGTATGAAGAAAACCTAGCTAATTGCTATTATTTCTATATCCCTCAAGGGACGTCCTATCCTCCTTATATAGGTTTAGAGGGTAGACTCACAAGTCGGAGACCTAACAACATACTATACAGGACTCCACAGTATTCCCGACTCAGGACTATAAGCCGTTCCTTATTACACAAGGTAACGTAATACTTAAGTCCTAAGTCGATTACATAATCATGACTCATAGCCTATCCCCTATAGTCAGTCGGATAAGCTGGCCGTGTGGGTATATGGTACCCATAATCTCCACAGTAGCCCCTGAGACCTTCACAGTCGATGAGATAACATAGCCTCAAACCAGAATAACACATAGCCGAATACCATTATAGCCGAGTGCCTCCATCGCCGAGTGCTTCCATCATCTCTGCCTAAATCTCCCGAGTGCTTTATCATCCAATAAGAAGGCTGTGAAGGGCTGAAAAAAGTTCAAAAATAATCAAGAATATATACCTAGGTGCATCGACTAGATGCACCTAATTAGGTGTAGCCCCCGACTATGTGTTTAGTTAAGCAAACTAAGCATATAGTCAAGAACTATAATAATCATACTCATCCGAGTAATATAAATAAATGCTTAGCCAAAGCCCAAAGCAATCATAAAAATCATATAACACATAACCTCGTAATCAAGGCGTAGTGTATAATGACCCCGAGTACTGGCAAGCTCATGCCATCCGAGTTGTTCTGCCCGAGTCCTTTCAAAGCACTCAACTCCTCCATCCTTAGGAATATGTTGTATAGACAATAGAAAATCCGAGTTAATAAACCCATAATAGATTTACCAATCGTCTAAAAAATATGACCAAAATATTAAAGAGCCTAGGCCATAATATTGGTCTTAATCAGAAAAGCTCACCAAGGTGGCAAGATAGCATTGATATAACATAAAATCAATTGCTTTTTGTAAACCAAACAGCTCCAGCAACTCATAAAAAAGTTACCAAAATAATCATAAAAGACTTCACTGTTGGTCACCTTCCAAA
This sequence comes from Oryza officinalis, assembly GCA_008326285.1. Taxonomy (NCBI): domain Eukaryota; kingdom Viridiplantae; phylum Streptophyta; class Magnoliopsida; order Poales; family Poaceae; genus Oryza; species Oryza officinalis. Next base: position 13,374,939 of record BDMV01000002.1, on the reverse strand, counting down.
TTACATCGCACCAACTCCTAAAAAGTTGAATAACCGCTATATGGAAGGATTTGAAAGGCATTGGGCAAAAGAACACGCGTATATTGCCAAGGCAAATTTGCTTAAGTCCCTAAAAGACACGTGCCAAGCCACACCAAAATTACGAGCCGTAAGCTTCTCATGGGCCTCAGCCCAAACACGAGAAAACCTATCGATACCCTAAAACCACTGAAGCACTGTTGTCTTCCCCGCCGCTTCATCTTCTGAAAATTTCCCCTTTCACCTAGAACACGAGCTCATCCAAATCCATCCATCCAAAAACTCAAAGCTCCATCAAGATCCACCGCGCACAACCAGCTCCCAACATCTCCTCCGAGAATCCCCACTCCCAACACCAGATTCGCTTCCTCTCAAACCGCATTCATGGCAGAAGAGAGAGAAATTCCCTTCGACCAATGGGCAACCTCGGATGTGAAGGAATCCACTCTAAGAGAAATGGTGAAGGACGGAGTTCTTCTTGCCAAGGAAATCATCGGCTGTCGCCCAGCATACGGTGAATAGTTCCCAACTTCGAACACTGGTGAGATCGTAGTTTTCACCCACTTTTTCTATTGTGGATTTGGTCTTCCCACTTCCGAATTCTTTCGTGGTATCCTCGATTACTACGGTCTCAAAATTTATCATCTGAATCCAAACTCCATACTGCACATTGCCATTTTCATTCATGTGTGCGAAGCCTTCTTAGGAATATATCCCCATTTCAATCTCTTCCGCTGCATGTTTTCTCTTAAGGCACACCCAACCAAAGATAACCCTTGCGTTGTTGGTGGTGCCGGATTTCAACTCCACGGTACTCTTCGCAAAGACTACTTTCCTCTTCCCCTGAAATCTTCTAACAAGGGCTGGCATGCGAACTAGTTCTATATCTCAAACCCAACCCCCAGTTTGCCCGACTTCATTGGTCTCCCACTAATCCAACGAGCCAACTGGAATGCTTTGCCAGAAGACCAAGATTGGATAGAAGCTAACAATCTTTTGGCAAAAATTCTTGAGATGAAGAATAAGGGCCTCCAGGGAGAACAGATCACTCGGCACTTTATCAAGTGTCGACTGGCTCCTATCAAAGAAAGGTCTAAGCCAGCGTTTGAATACGAAGGCCAGAGTGACCCCAATCGGGAAGACCGAGAATCCCTGAACTTCCCTGAACTTCCAGGTCTTGTGTGCTCGCATGTACAAGATATTCTCTACTGGAATTGCAGTGGATTACAACAATAAACTGCCGGTTGTTCCCTTCCATCTTCATCGACCACCTTCTCCGGTAAGCAGACTCTGCATCTTGAACCATTTTTCAATTTATTCATGTTCTTCAATATATCTTAAGAATATTGCTTGCAGGCAAATGCTCTGATTATCTCTCGGCCATACAAAGTGTATCATGAAGATATACTGGCCCAGCCGACTGCCAAGAAACCGACTGGCGGCCCAAAGATCAAACCTCAAGCTAAAAGCAAAAGAGCTGCTACTGCCGTTGAAGAAACTAGCAAACGTGCTAGCAAACAGAGGAAACTGGTCGTGGATGACTCAGATGAAGAAGCTGAAGAAATCCAGACCCCAAAAGCCAACATAAGCTCTCCCAGGCCATCCACAAGATCTGCCCCAAAGATCAGAAAATCTAACAGGTATCCTTCTCACAACCAAATTCATCTGGTTGTTAAAAACTTGCTTGATTCCATCTTAATCATCTTTCTCTTTCTCTGCAGAAAACCCCAAGATATAGATCCCACCGGGCAGACAGAAAAAACAATCCCATCCACAACGCCGGAGAAATCTGAAGAACAAGGGTCTCAAACCCTCTCCCGGATGAAACCATCCCCGAGCAAGAGCCCCTGACTGCTAGCCAAGACATCCGGACTAGAAACTAGTCGGATTCTACTAATCAAGCATCTGCTCAGAGACCCCCGACTGAAAACCAGCCGGACAGGGAGAAAGAAATCCCAGGCAATCAAGAAATTCCAGTTGAAAATCCAGTATCAAAGACTAAAACCAACAAGGATCAATCAGCCAAGGACACTGGCACTCAAGAAAACCATCCCGAAGCCACAACAGGTAACCTTCAATAATCATCAAATTCTTGCCTCAAACATATCTTCCAATTTTCATCTTTATTCATCATCCTTAGAGAAAACAACCGAAGAAGAAGAAATTACACGATTGAAATCCACAGAGGACTCAGTGCCTCCAATCAAAATCGAGTGGCGGGATGCCGAAGGCAAAAAGCAAGGCATCGTATTAAACAAGCAGAAAGAAGCCGAAGAACGCGATTTGCTTGTCGCCAACCTCATTGAAGCCACTCGGCTGATGAACGTATGAATAAATTTCTCATATCTCAATTGCATAGTCTTTTATAGCCAACTGATTCAGTCTTCATAATGCAGAGAATTTACCGTCGCTCACTGGCTAAGTCAGATACTTTAGAAAAACTGGTGCCGTATGTCAATTCCTTGGGAAACATCCAGCAGGATCTCAAGGAAGCCAAAGAAGAAGCCGCAACTAGAGAAGTCGTCCTTCGGGAAGAAATCAACAAGCTTCGAGATATGAACCTGGAACTTCGTGGTTCAATCGGAGGTAGTAAAAACCAACTCGTCTGTTCTTGTTTAATCCATTCAACTTCAATAACTCCAAATCTTCATGTTGTAGCCAACATATCCGAAATCGACTCCCTCAAGGCACAACTAAAGAAGGCAGAAACTGACAACGCCAAGCTTGAGTCCGACAAAGATAAAGCTCTAGAAGAAATTGAAGGTAACCCCTGAAACTTATACTCCTTGATCCAACTGATCTTGGTTATTTATATAATTTGAATCATATCAAACTTATAGCTAATAAGATTAAATCCCATGCTCAATTTGAAGTCTTTGCCAAAAAAGTCCGAAGAGCCGAAAGAGTCAGGGACGATATTGCCAATGCAGCGACACCAATATTATCAGCAATCTATGAAAACGGCCTTGGAACAAGTGCTATGGATGTTGTAGAAATCTTTGATAAACTCAGGACAGCTCCAAAAAAGTACATGGAGAATATTACCGACGCTGCCATCATGAGTGCAAGTCAAGCCCTAGCAATGACAAAGTCACTCTATCCCCGAGTTGACATAAACTCTATAGGGGATGGCTTTGCAGATGGCACTTCTGATGAACAAGCCTTGGAGCTAATCAATGAAGCACAAGAATCGGCCAAAAAGATTGCTGCCGATGTAGCTGAAAACTTCCAAGGATAATTTTGTCGATGTAGATAACTCTTGTAATCTAACTTGTAAATACTCAATTTATTTATGTTTTATGCCCTAATATGAGTCTTCGCATTTAATTTCTTAAAATTTTCGTCCAACTGTCACCAAGCCTAAACTTGATTAGGTCATTAAAAAATTTTCAGTCCTTATTTACTTAACTAAAACCAGAACACTAAACAATGATAAACCAAGTATGAACAAGTCATTATTGATAAAAAAACATCATACTTTATTGATATGTATAGCCCCCGACTGACAACTCAAGAAGGCAACTTACTTGAAGTCGGCAGTCGAGAAGAACATGATACAATAAGTTTAAGTATAATATCGACGAAGGTGCTCAATATTCCATGAATTCGTCACCATAGTCCCATCTTCACGCTTCAAATGATACGCTCCTGGCCGAGTGACTTCGGCAATTATATAGGGTCCTTCCCATAACGGAGATAACTTATGTCTATCCTTCGTCGTCTGAATCTTTCATAGAACCATATCTCCAACAATAAAAGCTCGTGATCGAACGTTTCGATTATGATAACGCTGAAGTCCTTGAAGATACCTTGCCGACTGAACCAATGCAACTTCACGAGTCTCTTCCAGTCAGGTCAAATCATCAACTCGGTCTTGATTGTAACGTTCATCATTGAAACTGTGAACTTGAAGAGATTCGAACTCCATCTCACTCGGCAACATGGCTTCAGCCCCATAAACTAAGAAGAAAGGAGATTGGCCGGTAACCCGACTAGGCGTAGTCCGCAATGACCATAATACCGAAGGCAATTCTTGAACCCATCTTCCAGCATAAGGGCTTAGCCTATCAAACACTCGGGCCTTGATACCTTGAAGAACCATACCATTGGCATGTTCAACCTGTCGATTGCTTCTTGGGTGTGCCACTGACGTGTAGCAAATCTTGATTCCAAAATCTTCACATAATTCTTTGAAGACGCCACCGGTGAACTGAGTTCCATTATCAGTTATAATCCTGTTAGGAACACCAAACCGATGCACAATATTTAAAATAAAATCTCGTGCCTTATCAACGGTTATTGTAGCAACCGGTCTAGCCTCAATCCACTTGGAGAACTTGTCAATCGCGACGAACAAATGTGTAAATCCTCCTGGAGCCTTTTTGAAAGGACCAACCATATCCAAGCCTCATACCGCAAACGGCCATGACAACGGGATTATTTGTAATTCTTGGGCCGGAAAATGACTCTACCGAGCGAAGAACTGACAACCTTCACATGTGCGGACCACTTTGTCTGCGTCGGAGACCGCCATGAGCCAGAAAAAACCTTGCCTGTAAGCCTTGCCCACTAAAGTACGTGCTGCAGCATGACTGTCGCAAATTCCCGAGTGAATATCCTGCAATAATTATCGTCCCTCCTCAGGCGTGACGCATCTTAACAAAACTCCAGATGGGCTTCTTCTGTACAACTCCGAGTCAACCTTGACATAACTCTGATTGCAACGTCGGACTTGCTCCGCATCATCCCGGTCTTCGGGCAGCTCCTGCTGAGTCAGAAAATTGATAAACGGTGTCCTCTAGTCGGCGTCGAGCATGGCGACCTGGTTTGTAACTTCTTCATTGGTAACTTATTTTTTTAGTAACAGTCGGTTCATAGAGGTGTTCTACAAAAACATCAGTCAGGGCTGCTTCTCGCTTGGAACCAAACTATGCCAATTGATCTGCCGCCTCATTGTTGTGCCTTAAAACATGAGATAACTCCAAGCCATCAAACTTGTCCTCTAAATTGCGAACTTCTTGATGATAAGCTGCCATGTTGTCGTTTAAACAAGACCAGTCCTTCATTACTTGATTTACCACCAACTGGGAATCTCCTCGTACAACCATCCGACGTATGCCGAGAGACACAGCGAGCCGTAGCCCATGAAGTAAAGCTTCGTACTCAGCCACGTTGTGTGAAGCAGGAAAATGTATATGAAGAACATACCGTAGCCTATCCCCAGTCGGGGAAATCAAGACAACTCCTGCTCCTAAGCCGGTGACTCGTTTAGACCCATCAAAATGCATGGTCCAATATTGTCCTGGGTACATCTTCTTGACGCTCGGTCCACTCGGCCACAAAGTCAGCCAAGATTTGAGATTTTATAGACGTTCTAGCTTTGAAAGTAATATCCAGTGGCATCAATTCTAAAGCCCACTTCGCAATGCGCCCAGTAACCTCCCGATTATGGATGACATCACCGAGTGGAAAAGACGTGACCACAGTAACCGAGTGATTTTGAAAATAATGGGCTAACTTCCTGACGGTAATTAAGACTCCATATAATAATTTTTATACCTGGGGGTAGCGTGTTTTGGATCCGTACAGCACCTCGCTAACGAAGTAGATCGGCCTTTGAACTTTTTGAGCTCGTCCTTTCTCCTCGCGTTGGACGACCAAAACCGTGTTGACCACCTGAAAGGTTGCGGAAACGTAGAGCAACAAAGGTTCTTGAGGGTAAGGTGACGCCAACACGGGTAGCGTTGTGAGGAAGTCCTTGAAGTCTTCAAAAGCTTTCTGGGCCTCTGGGGTCCATTGGAATTCGTCTGTCTTCTTGAGTAACTTGAAAAAGGGCATGCCTCGTTCATCGAGTCTAGAAACAAAGCGGCTTAGCGCTGCCATACAACCAGTAAGCTTCTGGACATCCTTCTGGGTACTCGGGGGCTTCATATTTCGGATAGCGTTGATTTTCTCTGGATTGGCTTCAATGCCACGATGAGACACCATAAAGCCGAGCAACTTGCCTGACGACACACCAAAAGTGTACTTCTCCGGGTTCAACTTCATCTTGAAGGCACGAATATTTGAGAAAGTCTCTTCTAAGTCGGCGATCAAATCATGTTTCTGCTTAGTCTTGATGATGACATCGTCGATGTAGGCTTCCACATTCTGTGGAGATTATGGGTACCACATATCCACATGGCTAGCTTATCCGATTGGATGTAGGGGATAGGTTATGTGTTATGATTATGTAACCGACTAGGACTTGAGTGTTACATTGCCTTTTGTAATAAGGTATGGCTCATAGTCTCAGTCGGGATTATTGAGGAGTTTGATATCGTATGAGATTAGGACTCCGACTTGTGAGCTTACCCTCTAAACCTATATAAGGAGGGTAGGACGACCCAGGAGAGATATGCCAGATAGAAATCTACAGATTGGAAATCATAGCAAGAGCTAGGTTTTCAATATACATCCCGATCAAGAGATCAATAAACCACTCGGCGGAATCAATCCACCGAAACAGGAGTAGGGTATTACTTCCTTAGGGAGGGCCTGAACCTGTCTAAATCTTCTTTGTCTACTAAACCATCGCATTAGGCACTTGATCGCTACCCCCAGTTTCTTATTGCCAAAATCAGGTTTTGACAGTTGGCGCGCCAGGTAGGGGCCAGCGTCAAGACTTCTTCTTCATCTCGCCGACTGGTGCGATGGGATCTTCAACAGGCATCGACGACTTCGTCTTCCCTCCCGGGCAGGCGTTCTGCTTCGGTAGCCTCAACTTCTTCACCGACAAACTCGACAAGCTCTCTCTCCTTGACTCAGATGCGAACCAGTCGGGAGAGGGAAACCACTCGGCGCCGTTCGGGTTACCGAACGACGCTGAGATCTATTCTAATCTCTTATCTACTAATCTAAGATCAATTACCACGGGAGAATTTCCTTCATCTTCGTCATGCAGCGGTTCGAGTAGCCGGGAGATCGCCGTCATCCTTCAATCACTCGGATCGTGTTCATCCACTGAGATCGCCGACTACCTCAGCTCCTCCGACTTCGACGACCTCTACGACATCTCCACAGACGAGCTTGCCGACTCCGACTTCGACAACGACCACGTCCGCAATTCTTCAACATCCTCATGGCCGAAGTGGAGGAGACCGACTCAGCCACGGCTCGCAGGGCGGCAGAAGAGGAACGAGCCAGATTCAAAGAGGAGCGCAAGCGTCGTGAGGAAGAGCGCAAGCGCATAGAAGACCAAAATAGGCACAAGGAGGAGGAGCTCAAACGAAGAGAAGACGCTGACAAGAGGAAACGAGATCTGAGGGCCGTTGGGCGCTTGGCTCACGAAGCCATACTCCAAACTCGGGTTGACAACACCAACATCTTTCTCACGCCTCAACAAAACGCAGTCGTCGCTCTCACCCTCATTGACACGGTTATCGATCGAGCACCCGCCGACATCACTCCAATCTTGGACAAAGTCAAGACCATCGTCGTGGCAGCAGCTACCGGCGCTCCAGCAGGTTCAGCCCAAAGAGCTACCGAGTCTATTGCCGAGACACTCGAGGGCAGCCGACTACCGCCGTTGCAATCCAAAGATTACCGGAGGCCAGAGCTTAGCAAGACGCCCGTTAGTTCCAATGCCCCTCGTCATCGACAAACTTGGAGACATCTAGATCAGTCGGCCGACTCTCACGAGAGAGTTCACGGCCGGCCACCTGTCCACGATCGGATTCGACATGGAAGTAATTCCAACTACCCGAGTGGCTCACGAAGACCCGCGCCGAGTGACCTGCGCGAGATCCTTGACCAGCGACACCGCGAGCGCAACCAAGCTCATCACGAAGACCGAAGGAGTTCACCTGGCAACTACGACGATGGAGTACCCGCGTTCACTCGCAACCTGCGTCGAGTGGATTGGCCGAGTGGATTCAAGCCCACAGGGATCGACAAATATGACGGTAAAACTGACCCCGAGTCATGGTTAACCGTCTACACCCTGGCCATCCGCCCAGCAGGAGGAGACAGCAAGGCTATGGCAAACTATTTGCCCGTCGCTCTCGTCGACTCAGCCAGAAACTGGCTCACAAGCTTACCACGAGGTTCGATTGATTCATGGGGCGAGCTTCGGGACCACTTCATCGCCAACTTCCAAGGCACTTTCGAGAGGCCTGGGACACACTTCGACCTTTACAACATTATCCAGAAGCCCGACGAGTCGCTGAAGAACTACATCCGGCGCTTCTCAAAGAAGAGAAACAAGATCCCCGACATCACCGACGATGTCATCAAAGCCGCGTTCCAGAAGGGAGTCCGCGACGAGCTGCTAATCGGCAAGTTTGGGCGTAAGCCCCCAAGAACGGTCAAGCAGATGTTTGAGACAGCAAACAACTACGCCAAGTCTGATGATGCAATCAAGGCTTCACGTCAGTCGGGGCACGACAAGCAATCTGGCAGCAACTGGCGCCCTAAGAAGGACAACGGCGGCGACAACGGCAATAACGGCCAAAGAGATCGCAAGCGTAAGCCCGAGGATCTGGTCGCTGCAGCCTCAAACTACCAGCAACAGCGTCCCCGAGTCACCGCCTATGACAAAATCATGAACGCCCAATGCACTCATCACCCCAATCACAAGCACGCAGCAAAGGATTGCTTCATTTACATGCAGTTTGCCGAGCAGTACGTGACTCAAACACACCAGAAGCCGTCCGAAGGAGCCGGCCCCTCAGGAACCAAGAAAGATGACCAAACCGGAGGCTCAGAACCTTTTCAAGACCACAGGACCGAGTTAAATCATATTTACGGAGGCCCGCTTGCCTACGAGTCGAAGAGGAAGCAGAAGCTGACTGACAGGGAGATCAACGCCATACAACCTGATGTCCCACGTTACTTACGATGGTCGGAGGTGGCTATCACGTTCAACCGCTCAGATCATCCTGACCGAGTGGTTCACCCGGGGCGGTATCCCCTGGTACTAGACCCGGTGGTTCGCAATGTCAAGATCAAGCGCGTACTCATCGACGGTGGCAGCGCCCTCAACATCCTCTTCGCCAAGACCCTGGACGAAATACAGATCCCGAGGTCAGAATTGAAGCCAAGTTTAGCGCCCTTTCATGGAGTAATCCCAGGGCTATCTTCTACACCACTCGGACAAATCACTCTTCCGGTTACCTTGGGCACTCGGGACAACTTCCGTACAGAAAACATCAGCTTCGAGGTAGCCGATTTTGAGGCGGCTTACCACGCAATCATTGGAAGACCTGCGCTCGCCAAGTTCATGGCAATCCCCCATTACACCTATCTCATGATGAAGATGCCCGGTCCCAATGGAGTCATCTCCTTGCGCAGCGACGTCAAGCAAGCCTTCACCTGTGACAAGGAAAGCTGCGACATGGCCCAAACTCGTGAGAGGTTGATTGGCCAACGTGAAGTCCGACTGGCCGCGTCGACATCAGGAGAGGCAGAGATTCCTTCAAAGAAGATTCCTAAGTCGGGAGACGGCGACGCCAAGACCAAAAAGATTCCCCTTGACCCTTTTGATCCTTCAAAAACTGCTGTAATAGGCGCCGAGTTAGACCCCAAATAGGAAAGCGCGCTCATCACCTTTCTTCAATCTAATAAAGATATATTTGCTTGGAAACCATCCGACATGCCTGGAATTCCTAGAGAGGTGATTGAGCACTCACTGAATGTTAAAGAGGACGCAAAACCTATCAAACAACGACTCCGCCGATTCGCCCAAGATCGAAGAGATGCTATCAAGGAGGAACTCGCCAAGCTCCTAGCTGCTGGATTCATCAGAGAAGTCTACCACCCCGACTGGTTAGCCAACCCGGTCCTGCTTCGTAAGAAGATAGGGCAGTGGCGTATGTGCGTAGACTACACCGACCTCAACAAGTCTTGCCCCAAGGATCCTTTTGGCCTGCCCCGTATTGATCAAGTCGTCGACTCAACAGCCGGCTGTGAACTTCTGAGTTTTTTGGATTGCTACTCGGGTTATCACCAAATCAGCCTGAAGGAGTCTGACTGCCTGAAGACATCGTTCATCACCCCGTTCGGAGCTTATTGCTACATCACAATGCCCTTTGGGCTCAAGAACGCCGGAGCGACTTATCAACGCATGATTCAAAGATGCCTTCAGACCCAACTCGGGAGGAATGTGGAAGCCTATGTTGACGACGTAGTTATCAAGACCAAGCAGAAACAGGACCTGATCGCTGACTTGGAAGAAACTTTTGCAAACATTCGAGCCTTCAGGATGAAGTTGAATCCGGACAAGTGTACTTTCGGCGTGCCGTAAGGCAAGTTACTCGGCTTCATGGTATCTCATCGTGGCATCGAAGCCAACCCTGAAAAGATCAACGCTATCTGGAACATGAAGCCGCCGGGTACACAAAAAGACGTCCAGAAGCTTACTGGTTGCATGGCAGCGTTGAGCCGCTTTGTTTCCAGACTTGGAGAGCGAGGTATGCCCTTTTTCAAGTTGCTCAAGAAGACGGACGGATTTCAATGGACTCCGGAGGCCCAACAAGCTTTCGAAGACTTCAAGGACTTCCTCACGACACCACCCGTGCTGGCGTCACCACACCCTCAAGAGCCCTTGTTGCTCTATGTCTCTGCAACTTTTCAGGTGGTCAGCACGGTTTTGGTTGTTGAACGCGAGGAGGAAGGACAAGCACAGAAAATCCAGAGGCCAATATACTTCGTTAGCGAGGTGCTGGCTGGATCCAAGACGCGCTATCCCCAGGTACAAAAGTTACTATATGGAGTTCTAATCACCGTCAGGAAATTAGCCCATTATTTTCAAAGTCACTCGGTTACCGTGGTCACATCTTTTCCGCTCGGCGACGTCATCCATAATTGGGAGGTTACTGGGCGCATCGCAAAGTGGGCCTTGGAATTGATGCCGCTGGATATTTCTTTTAAAGCCAGAACGTCTATAAAATCTCAAATCTTGGCTAACTTCGTGGCCGAGTGGACCGAGCGACAAGAAGATATACCAAGGGAGGAGCTGCAATACTGGACCATGCATTTTGACGGATCTAAACTAGTCACTGGCTTGGGAGCTGGAGTTGTCTTGATTTCCCCGACTGGGGAGAGGCTACGGTATGTTCTTCATATACATTTTCCTGCTTCACACAATGTGGCTGAATACGAGGCTCTACTTCACGGACTGCGACTTGCCGTTTCACTCGGCATACACCGACTGATTGTACGAGGAGATTCCCAGTTGGTGGTAAATCAAGTGATGAAGGATTGGTCTTGCCTAAACGACAACATGACAGCCTATCGACAAGAAGTACATAAGTTAGAAGACAAGTTCGATGGATTGGAGTTATCTCATGTTCTGAGACACAACAACGAAGCCGCTGATGAATTAGCTAGCTTCGGATCAAGACGGGTAGCAGCCCCAAGCGACGTTTTCGTCGAACATCTCTATGAGCCGACTGCCAAAGAGCCAACTATCAACGTGCAAGCAACAGATCAAGTCGCCACGCTTGACGACGACTGGAGAACAATATTCATTAAATTCTTAACTCGGCAGGAGTTACCCGACGACCGAGATGAAGCTGAACGCGTCAAACGTCGCAGTCAGGGTTATGTCATGGCTGATTCCGAGCTATATAAGAGAAGCCCTTCTGGAGTTTTACTACGATGTGTTACACCTGAGGAGGGGCGACAACTTTTACAGGATATTCACGCGGGAATCTGCGGCAGTCATGTCGCAGCTCGCACTTTGGTCGGTAAAGCTTACAGACAGGGTTTTTTCTGGCTTACAGCGGTCTCCGACGCAGATAAAGTGGTCCGTACGTGCGAAGGATGTCAGTTCTTTGCTCGACAGATTCATGTCCCAGTTCAGGAGTTACAAACAATCCCATTATCATGGCCGTTCGCGGTATGGGGCTTGGATATGGTAGGTCCCTTTAAGAAGGCTCCAGGAGGATTTACACACTTATTTGTCGCAATTGACAAATTTTCCAAGTGGATCGAGGCCAAGCCGGTTGCTACGATTACCACAGACAAAGCGCGAGACTTCATCTTAAATATTATGCATCGGTTTGGTGTGCCTAATAGGATTATAACCGATAATGGGACTCAATTCACCGGAGGCGTTTTCAAGGAATTTTGCGAAGATTTCGAAATCAAGATTTGCTATGCATCAGTTGCACATCCCAGAAGCAATGGACAAGTTGAACGCGCTAATGGCATGGTGCTCCAAGGAATTAAGGCCCGAGTGTTCGACCGACTGAGCCCTTACGCTGGAAAGTGGGTGCAAGAATTACCTTCAGTACTATGGTCGTTACGGACTACGCCCAGTCGGGCCACCGGCCAATCTCCTTTTTACTTAGTCTATGGGGCCGAAGCCATGCTGCTGAGTGAGATGGAGTTCGAGTCTCTACGAGTTCGAAGTTTTAATGACGAGCGCTATGATCAAGACCGAGTCGACGATTTGACCCGACTGGAAGAAGTTCGCGAGGCAGCATTGATTCAGTCGGCTCGGTATCTTCAAGGACTTCGACAATATCACAATCGAAACGTTTGGTCACGAGCTTTCATTGTTGGAGATATGGTTCTACGAAAAATTCAGACAACAAAGGATCGACACAAGTTATCTCCGCTATGGGAAGGACCCTATATAATTGCCGAAGTCACTCGGCCCGGCGCATATCGTTTGAAGCGAGAAGACGAAACCATAGTGGAGAACTCGTGGAACATTGAGCACCTTCGTCGATATTATTCATAAGTTCTTGTATCATGTCTCTCTCGACTGGTGACTTCAAGTAAGTTCCTTTTCTTGAGTCGTCAGTCGGGGGCTACATATATATATCTCGAAAGTATGACGTTTTGATCAACCACGACTTGTTCATATCTAGTTTATCATTGTTAATGCTTTAGTCTAAGTCGAGCAGAAAAGGACTGAAAATTTTTAACGGCTTAATCAAGTCTAGGCTTGACGATAGTCGGGCGAAATTTTTAAGAAATTAAGATGCGAAGACTTGGCTTAAAGCATGAACATAAATAAATTAAGTATTTACACGGTCAGGGTTATACAACTGTTTACATCAAGACTTGAAGCTATCAACCACGTCTGCTGCGATCTTTTTCGCCGGCTCCTGCGCTTCGTTGATTAGCTCCATGGCTTGTTCCTCTGAGGTGCCGTCCGCGAAGCCGTCAGCAACTGAGTTTATATCCACTCGGGGATACAGGGACTTCGTCATCGCAAGGGCTTGGGTGGTACTCATCACCGCAGCGTCGGTGATATTCTCAATATACTTCGCTGGTGCCGTCCGGAGCTTGTCGAAGATCTCGACTGTGTCCATGTCACTCGGGCCGACACAGTTTTCATATATGGCAGTCAATATCGGCGTAGCGGCGTTGGCGATGTCGTCTCTGACCTTCTCAGCTTTCCAGACTCTCTCGGCGAAGACTTCAAATTGAGCATGGGATTTAATCTTATTAGCTACAAGTTTCGGTATGACTCAGATTAAGCGACACAACAGGATTATCTAAAGTTAAGGAGAGTAAGCTTGGGGGGTTACCTTCAATTTCTTCGAGAGCCTTGTTTTTGTCGGATTCTAGTTTGGCGTTATCTGTTTCCGCCTTCTTCAGCTGAGCCTTCAAGGCCTCGATCTCAGACATATTATCTACAATACAGAAGATATGAAGCTATTATTGGTCGAGTGGAATACAGATAGAAGAGCTGATTTCTTTTCTTACCCCCGACTGAGCTGCGAAGTTCCCGATTCGTGCCCTGGAGTTTCATGATTTTTGTTCGGAACACAATCTCCTTGGCTGTGGCCTCCTCCTTCGTCTGCTTAAGGCTCTGTTGGATATTCTCTAAGGAGTTAATATGAGGCACCAGTTTCTCCAAGGCTTCCGACTTAGCCATGGATTGGCGATATATTCTCTGCATTACAAGTATTGAGTCAGCCGAATACAACAAATCTTACAAGCAAGGTATGGATAAGTTTTCACTTACATTCATCATTCGAGTGGTTTCTTGGAGGTTGACAACAAGAGCATTTCTTTCTTCGAGTTCCTTTTGCCTATTAAGCACGATGCCCTGTCTCTTGCCTTCTGCATCTTCCCACTCGATCTTTGTTGGAGGCACCGAGTCCTCAACTGGCTTTAGTCGGGGAACTTCTTTTTCGCCTGTTTGATTCAAGGGTGATTAAAAGACGGAAGGAAAAGCATGCCAGAATCAATATTCTAGAGAGGTTTTGGAGCTTACCAGGTTCAACAGGAGCTTGGTTTTCTTCGGCAGCGGCATCCCCGGACGATTGACCCTTGATGGTTTCTTCTATTCTTGGTGCCGGGTTTTCAACCAGGGTTTCTTCAATCGGCAACACCTGTGTTTCTATCTCTGGCTGTTTCTCGGCTGGGGGCTTCTCGGCGATTGCTTGGATGGTAGACTCCGGCCGGTCTCCAGTCGGCATAGCCTGGCTGGCGGTCGGGGGCTCTTGGGCCGGGGCAGGTTTTTCAGGAACGGGGTTCTGAGTTCCCTGTTCTGCCGATTGTTCTGTTTGCCCAGTAGGATCTATATACTGGGGTTTCCTGCAAGAGAAGATATTGTTCATGACTAAGTTTCAGAAGACTTTTTGAAGATTGAAGTGATTCGGTTGTTCGAGGTATACTTGCTAGATAGCCTGATCTTTGGAACAGATCTAGTGGCTAGCCTTGGAGAGCTTCTGGTAGCGGCAGGAACTGCGATTTTCTCGGCATCGTCGTCCGAGTCGTCTACGATCAATCTTCTCTGCTTGCCGGCACGCTTGCTGGTTTCTTCAATAACAGCAGCCCTTTTGCCCTGGGTCTGGGGCTTGATCTTCGGGCCTCCAGTTGGCTTCTTGATAGTCGGCTGGGCAGGCACATAGTCGTGATGGACCTTGAATGGCCGAGAGATAATTAAAGCGTTTGCCTGCAAACAAGAGTTTTCTAAGACACAGCTTTTAGCATAACTGAAGAATGGATCACACGAAGAGATTATTTACTGCTGGAGGTGGCCGGAAGAGGCAATAAGGAGGAACCGGCAGCTTGTGGCTGTAGTCAATAGCAATACCGGATGAAAAGATCTTGTACATCCGAGCGCATAGCACCTGGAAGTCAAGAGATGTCTTGTCTTCTCGGTTGGGGTCACTCTGACCTTCGTATTCATACGCCGGCTTGGTCCTTAGCTTAATCGGCGCCAGTCGGGATTTGATAAAATGCCGAGTAATTTGTTCTCCTTGCAAGCCCTTATTTTTCATCTCCAGGATTTTCGCGAGCAGGTTGTTGGCTGCGATCCAGTCGTCGCCTTCGGGCATGGAGTTCCAGTTTGCCCGCTGGATCAGTGGAAGGCCGATGAAATCGGGTAGGCTAGGGGCTGAGTTTGAGATGTAAAACCAGTTCGCATGCCAGCCTTTGTTGGAGGATTTCAGAGGGAGAGGAAAATAATCTCGGCGGAGGGTTCCGCGGAGTTGGAATCCAGCCCCGCCGACAACACAAGGATTGTCTTTATTCAGGTGGGCTTTGATGGAGAACATTCGGCAGAGAAAATTAAAATGAGGATGAATCCCCAGAAAAGCTTCGCACACATGGATGAATATTGCAATGTGTAGGATGGAGTTGGGATTTAAGTGGTAGATTTGAAGATCATAATATTCCAGGAGGCCCCGGAAGAAATCGGAGGTGGGAAAACCAAATCCGCAATAGAAGAAATGCGTAAAGACGACGATCTCACCAGTGTTGGGAGTCGGGAATTCTTCCCCGCACGCCGGCCGCCAATCGATGATTCCCTTCGCCGGGAGGACTCCGTCTTTCACCATTTCCTTTAGCGTGGATTCCTTCACATCGGAAGTCGCCCATTGGTCGAAGGGGATTTCTCTCTCTTCCGCCATGGATGCTGATTGTGGAGGATTGGATTTGATGGTGGGATTGGAGGTTTTTCGGAGGGAATGTTAGGATTGAGGTGCTCGTGGTGGATTTTTGAAGGATCCGAAGTCTTTGGATGGGTGGATTTGGAGGAGCTTGAGCCCTAATTTTCTCGGATGCGCCGGTGAACAGGAGCGCGAAAAGGGAAAATTTGGGCAGATGAAGCGGCGGGGAAGACGATGATGGTTTTTAGGGTATCAGTAGGTTTTCTCATTTTGGGCCGAGGCCCATGAGAGGCTTACAGCCCATAAATTTTGGTAAGGCTTTGCATGTGTCTTTTGGGACTTAAGCAAATTTGCTCTGGCAATATGCGCGTGTAATTTGCTTGATACCTTCAAAATCCTTTCATATAGCGGTCATACAACTTTTTGGAGTTGATGCGATGCACTTTGGAAGGTGACAAACAGTAAAGTTTTTTGTGACTATTTTAGTAGCTTTTTCATAAGTTGCTAAAGCTGTTTGGTTTATTAAAGGTAATTGACTTTATATTATGTCAATATTATCTTATCACTTTGGTGAATATTTTTCACTAAGACCAACATCATGGCTTAGGCTGGTTGTTTTTGGGTCACATTTTCATGAGTCTGATTGACTCGACTTATTAATTACTGAGGGTGGCAGAGTTGATTGCTTTGAGATGACTCGGGCAGAATGACTCGGATGGCGTGAGCTTGCCAGGACTCGAGATCATTATACACTAAGCCTTGGTTATGTGTTATATGATTTTTTATAATTGTTTTGGCTTTGGCTAGATATTTATTTTACTCGGGAGAGTCTGATCATTATAGTTCTTGACTATATGCTTAGTTTGTTTAACTAAACACATAGTCGGGGGCTACACCTAATTAGGTGCATCTAGTCGATGCACCTAAGTTTAAATTTTTGAATTTTTTGCTATATTTCAGCCCTTCACAGCCTTGGCATTGGGAAGTTAAGCACTCGGGAGACCTGGGCAAAGATGATAAAAGCACTCGGCAATGGAAGCACTCAGCTTTGGAGGAAATTGGCTATGTGTTAGTTTGTTCGAGGTAATATTATCTTGTCGACTGTGAAGGTCTCAGGGGCTACTGTGGAGATTATGGGTACCACATATCCACATGGCTAGCTTATCCGATTGGATGTAGGGGATAGGTTATGTGTTATGATTATGTAACCGACTAGGACTTGAGTGTTACATTGCCTTTTGTAATAAGGTATGGCTCATAGTCTCAGTCGGGATTATTGAGGAGTTTGATATCGTATGAGATTAGGACTCCGACTTGTGAGCTTACCCTCTAAACCTATATAAGGAGGGTAGGACGACCCAGGAGAGATATGCCAGATAGAAATCTACAGATTGGAAATCATAGCAAGAGCTAGGTTTTCAATATACATCCCGATCAAGAGATCAATAAACCACTCGGCGGAATCAATCCACCGAAACAGGAGTAGGGTATTACTTCCTTAGGGAGGGCCTGAACCTGTCTAAATCTTCTTTGTCTACTAACCCATCGCATTAGGCACTTGATCGCTACCCCAGTTTCTTATTGCCGAAATCAGGTTTCGACACATTCCTCCCGAGTTGGGTTTGAAGGCATCTCTGGATCATACGCTGATAAGTAGCTCCGGCGTTCTTGAGGCCAAAAGGCATTGTGATATAACAATAAGCTCCGAACGGGGTAATGAATGATGTCTTCAGGCAGTCGGACTCCTTCAAGCTGATTTGATGATATCCCGAGTAACAATCCAAGAAGCTCAGAAGCTCGCAGCCGGCTGTTGAGTCGACGACTTGATCAATACGGGGCAAACCAAAGGGATCCTTGGGACAAGACTTGTTGAGGTCGGTGTAATGTACACACATGCGCCATTGCCCTGTCTTCTTACGAACTAGGACTGGGTTGGCCAACCAGTCGGGGTGGTAGACCTCTTTGATGAATCCAGCCACCAAGAGCTTGGCGAGTTTCTCCTTGATAGCATCCCTTCGATCTTGGGCAAAACGGCGGAGTCGTTGTTTTATAGGCTTCGCATCCTCTTTAACATTTAATGAGTGCTCAATCACCCTTTTAGGAATACCAGGCATATCAGATGGTTTCCAAGCAAATATATCTTTATTATTTTGTAGAAAGGTGATGAGCGCACTTTCCTATTTGGGATCTAACTCGGCGCCTATTACAGCAATTTTGGAGGGATCAGAGGGATCAAGGGGAATCTTCTTTGTCTTGGCATCGCCTTCTCCCGACTTGGCTATCTTCTTTGCTGGGATCTCGCCTTTTCCTGATGTTGATGCAGCCAGTCAGACCTCCTGTTGGCCGAGTAATCTCTCATGAGTTTGGGCCATGTCGCAACTTTCCTTGTCGCAGGTGAAGGCTTGCTTGACATCGCTGCGCAAGGAGATGACTCCATTGGGACCGGGCATCTTCATCATGAGGTAGGTGTAGTGCGGGACCGCCATAAACTTGGCAAGCGCAGGTCTTCCAATAATTGCATGATAAGCTGCTTCGAAGTCGGCAACTTCAAAGCTGACGTTCTCTGTCCGGAAATTTTTCCGAGTGCCGAAGGTGACCGGAAGGGTGATTTGCCCGAGTGGCGTAGATGACATGTCACAACCCTAATTTTAGTACAAGGTATTTAGGATTACTTATCTCTATTTGTAGGTTACATATTTAATCATTTGCATTAGCTTATACATTCAAATGAATTTTTGGAAACAAAGCGAAAACCTAGTCGGCAAATTGAACCAACATCTATTAGTGCATTAAGTTGAACAGTATGGTATAGGTTTTATAATTTATTCAAATACTAGATTATTTATCAGGATTTAATATATTTTTTATAGAATTTTTACATTTAGTTTTGACATTTTTAAAATTCAATTTAGATCTCAGCATACCCCTTTTCATCTTTTTGCCAGAATTAAAATATTTCAAATTTTTGAATGAAACTTTGAAAAATGGAAACTAGGTAAATCAAGGTACCTCCACACCAGACCACATAATTTTGATATTCTTCTAACTAGTTCAAACTATTTAACCAAGAAGGAGAGAATGAAAATTCCTGGAAATTCCTGAAAATTACCTAAAACAAATGTTAACTCTGTTCCTCACCCATCTCCCTCTCAAATGCATAGACCACCACGACCTGGGCCCACATGTCATTGTCCTTGGGCTAGCTCCACCCTTGGTGCACACCAAATTCGCGTGGGACCCACAGGAGACATTCAAAAGAGATGGCTGACACGTAGCTCATGCCGTGGCACCGTTTCTCTCTTCTTCCTTCGACTTCAACGCTCCCAGTTGCTCTCTCTCGACTCACACTTCATCCCAGCGCCAAGAAACCACAGGGGGAGAGCTCCTCCTCGCCCTCCTCGCCCTCATCTTCTTGCCGGCCTCCGGGAAGACGCCTTCACCGCCGCCCAACGGGTCATCGTCGTCGCCATCTTTCTTGTGTTCCCGACTCACCCCAGCACGCCGTAGCCTCTGCTTTGATTTCATGCCGTTTCTTGCAGCCGATCTCCGGGAACGCCGACCTCGCCACGGGTGCTCTGGAGCGCGGCCAGACCATCGTCAACATGCAGCCGCGGGATCGCGTCGCCGTTCCTGTCGCCTCGAGGTGAATCCGGCTGAGCTTCTGTGCCAACAACTTTGCCTCATCATCCTCTTCGAAACGCCCCAAGAATCCCACGGATTGGTGCAGTGAGGAGGGAGATCGACCACCGTCTTCTCCAAGCCCAACCTAGCGACTCCGTCGTCGTTTCCCGTTCAATCGGTGAGCCATTTGTCGATTGCTTGCAGTGGTAGTGACCTTAGGTGGTGTTCTACATTCTGCACATGATGTTCTTGACATGCATGCAATAAATCGAGCCGTCCACGCTGCCGCATCCTTACAGGCATGGTGTCCCGAGCGCTGCTGCTTGCAGCCGCCGTCTGCGCTGGTTCGGCCACCATTGGTTGGGTAGAATAGAGGAATGGAATCGCAAAGACTTGCTCTACATTTTCTCTTTTGACCTCGTCCCCATTCGAGCAGCTGTTTGCCACCGGCGAGCTTGAGATCGAGCTCAGCCATGGCTGCTTCTGTGTCTGCTGCGTTTGGAGAAGAAGACTGGACTTGGTTGCAAGTTTTGGAAAATCCCAGGGATCGATTTGCAAAAGTGCAGTCCAAAGGAAATTTGGAAAAAAAAACTGAAAAATAGGCTAACTTCAAAAATGCATAACTAATTCATTTGAGCTCATTTTTGAGTGAACCAAATTTCTATGTATTCATAAACTTGCAATCTTTATGTTTGTAAAATAAAATTAATTAATGGTTAATCCCAAAATTATGCAACCACTGCTGTTGATCTTAGGAGTATGTAATATTTTATCTGGAAGAGAAGAATTTAACAAAACTACCTCCTAAAACAAGTCTAAACAATTAAGTAATACTCTTTTTGTTGAATTTGTAAAATTCATAACTAAATCATTTTAACTCCAATTGCAGTGAACAAAGCTTTGTTAGAACCAGTGAGTTATCCCCTTTAAATTAAAAATGATAACACTTGTGAAATTTAACTAGAAAATGTCAGCATTTCACATGACCTATGGTAGTTCATATATAATTACAGAAATGCCATTTTCAGAGTATATGGCTTGTTATTTTTATAGCTCTCAAACCATAAATGTAAATGAGATGATTCTTACTTCTAAAATCATTTTATCATACTCTCTACCTACTGTAATTAGGCCATGATTTATAGAGCATGTTGCATATGCATGTTTATTTGAATCTTATTTGCATTATTCCCTCTTATCGGTAGATTCAGACGTTCCGGAGTACGTGGAGCAAGAACCTGAGATCGAATGTGATTTCTCACAGCAGCAAGGCAAGCATCTAAGCATATAGAATCCCTATTTTTACAACAATGATTTGATTGCAAAACAATATATATGCATGTGTTAATTTACTCCAAAATTATCGGTATTGGTTAGAGTTGTTTATAACCTAATTGCTACATATCCTTCCTTGTTTCATTGTTATCATTTATCCTTGTAACCTCTGGATGGAAGTACATGGGAATGTTTTATTGTTTTACCGATGCTTAGCCATGTTTAGGTCTAGTAGTGTTAAAAATCGATGGATGGAGCCATCGATTAAAATTATTCACCACCTGCGATTTGTGGGCATAAAATCTGATTATTTCACTAAATGATTCATATGAAAAACATGCTTTAACTTGGACGAGTGATAGGGCAATGACGGGATTGTGGTTTTCCCTGATGCAAGTAGCCTCGTGTGGGTTGTTAAGGACTGAACATGTTGATATCTATTCAAGCACCTTACGTACTTTCACACACCGGGCATGGGACGGCTTGACTTAGTACTATGTTGCACTGTGATCATCTACGCTTCGCTGGTCATTCGTGAGGGTGGTTTTCTCTTTGGAGTGCCCTGGGTGTGCTTGGTTTTGGCAGGGGGTTTCTCCCGCGATGGTGAGCCCGCCTTAGCCACATCACACACACGTGGCTAAGTCGTCGGGGGCCTAGGCGTGGTTTAGGTGATTGGGGTGTGACTAGGAAAGGACATGTTATGAGCTTGTATCACTTGTAGGTCACACCTGTGTGCGTGTGTAGCATTTGATCCTTGTTCATTTCGTGTGGGTAAAGATGTACCCCTCTGATTAGAGTAAAACTATTCGAATAGCCGTGTCCACAGTTACAGGACGATCGCTTGATGTGTTAGTCAGTCTATGTTAGCATCAAACTTGGGTTAAATGACTTGGTTTAGTCTTGGATGTGGGGATAGTTATGTTTGTAATCCATAGTTGGGCAATAATAGCCCATGGATGGCGATGAGAGCACCGGTTGTGCTCATCTATGATTCAATTTTAGATTTACATGTCGGCTGTCCAAAAATTTCAGATTATGCTATCTTAGAAATGCTATGTTTTCAACTTACTACTTGCTCAATTAAATTGGCTTTATGCAAAACTTAAACCATTATACCATCTTTTTAAGATAGAAGCTTGCATACTCCTCTCTTCTATGTGTATATGTATTAATGTGTAAGACTTGCAAGTACAATCTTGTACTTAACCCGATGCCTGCAAATTTTCAGACGAGGATGTCGATGTGCTTGATTGTTCTTACTGCCCTACCGAGGGCGGTGAGGGTAGTGAGTAGCCTTTTCAGCTTGGCTCTTGCCCCGGTTGGTTGCCCTTTGGGTTGATTGGCACATCACGGGTCTTACTTTTGCTTATGTGAAATTATAAAACTTCCGCTACTATATTTTGTGTTATATGATGGGCTGTTGAACCCCATTATGAAATATGTACCTTGCTGTCCTTTTATCCATATTTATGCATTTGTGATGTTTATCAATTGCTTGCGATGAAAGTGCAAGGCTAGTCGCTTTTCCTGGGGACTAGCTAAGCATGAGTATGAATTTTGAGCAATTGAGATGTTGTAGAGCTTTAGCAATTTGAGTCAAGTCTCCTGAGATGTGTAACACATTTGGTCGCCGCCTTCGTGTGGTTTGACGGGCATGTCTCAGGCTGAAGTTGACTGGCATGCTGAGTCCGAACAATATATCCTTTGCTCATTATTCAGCATTATGGATTTTATATCGAATGGTGTCAATTTGTGATCATGGGCACATTGAGAGATGAGTGGCTATTTATGCGTGTATGGATCCCATTCATCCAAAATTATGTGGTGGTCACAAATTGCACTGAACGGTATAATTTTCGGGTGCCCACTTGACAGCCCTGGGATAACTCCGTGAAAAGGGGCTGAACTCGGCTTCAATTCGGATCTCGGGATTTGCATCTCGTCCAAAGTTTTGGCGAAGAGGATGTTGAGGGCGCTACCACCATCGATGAGGACACGCTTGAGCTTGACGTTGCGAACCACCGGGTCTAGTACCAAGGGATACCGCCTCGGGTGAACCACTCGGTCAGGATGATCCGAGCGGTTGAACGTGATAGCCACCTTCGACCATCGTAAGTAACGTGGGACTTCAGGCTGTACTGCGTTGATTTCCCTGTCGGTCAGCTTTTGCTTCCTCTTCGACTCATACGCTAGCGGCCCTCCAAAAATGTGGTTTAACTCGGCCCTGTGATCTTGGAAAGGCTCTGAGCCACCAGCTGGGTCGTCCTTCTTGGTTCCTGAGATGCCGGCTCCATCTGACGGCTTCTGGTGAAGTTGGGTTGCATATTGCTCGGCAAACTGTTTGTAGATGAAACAATCTTTGGCCGCGTGCTTGTGATTTGGGTGATGAGTGCATTGGGCGTTCATGATCCTATCGTAGGCGGTGACTCGGGGATGCTGTTGTTGGTAGTTAGACGTTGCGGCGACTAGATCCTCGGGCTTACGCTTGCAATCTTTTCGGCCGTTGTTGCCGTTGCCGTTACCATTGTCCTTCTTGGGGCGCCAGCTACTCCCGGATTGCTTGTCATGCTTGTCCTGCCGTGAGGCTTTGATTGCATCGTCCGATTTGGCATAGGAGTTGGCTGTCTCGAACATCTTCTTGACTGTCTTTGGAGGCTTGCGCCCGAATTTTCCGATCAGCAACTCATTGCGAACACCCTTCTAGAACGCGGCTATGATGACGTCGTCGGTGATGTGGGGGATCTTGTTTCGCTTCTCCGAAAAACGCCGAATGTAGTCTTTCAATGACTCGTCGATCTTCTGGATTACGTTGTAGAGATCGAAGTGGGTCCCGGGCCTTTCAAAAGTGCCCTGGAAATTGGCGATGAAGTGGTCCCGCAGCTCGCTCCATGAATCAATCGAACCTCTTGGTAAGCTTGTGAGCCAATTCCTGGCTGAGTCGACGAGAGCAACGGGCAAGTAGTTTGCCATGACCTTGCTGTCTCCTCCTGCTGCGCGGATGGCGAGGGTGTAGACGGTTAACCATGACTCAGGGTCGGTTTTGCCGTCATACTTGTCAATCCCAGTGGGTTTGAACCCACTCAGCCAATCCACTCGACGCAGGTCGCGAGTGAACGTGGGTACTCCATCGTCATAGTTGTCGGGTGAACTCCTTCGGTCTTCATGATAGGCCTTGTTGCGCTCGCGATGACGCCGGTCAAGTACCTCCCTCAAGTCACTCTGTGTGGGCCTTCGAGAGCCACTCTGGTAGTTGGAGTTATTGCCATAACGGATTTGATCATGGACGGGTGGCCGGCCGTGACCTCTCTCATGAGAGTCGACCGATTGAACTTGATGCTTCCACATTGCGTAATGACGAGGGTCTTTGGTCTTGGCGGGTGTCTTGCTGAGCTCATGCCTCCGGTAGTCTTTAGATCGCATCGGTGGTAGGCGGCTGCCCTCGGGTGTCTCGGCGGTGGACTCGGTAACTCTCCGAGCAAAGCCTGTGGGAGCGCCGGTGGCTGTGGCTACGACGATAGTCTTGACTTTGTCTAGAATTGGAGTTACGGTGGGGGGTGCTACTTCGATGACGGTGTCGATGAGGGTGAGAGCAGCAACCGCGTTCTGTTGAGGCGTGAGGAAGATGTTGGCGTTGTCGACTCGGGTCTGGAGTATGGCCTCACGAGCGGAGCGTCCAGTGGCCCTCAGATCTCGTTTTCTCTTGTCGGCTTCTTCTTTTCGCTTGAGCTCCTCCTCTTTGCGCTTGGTTTCCTCCTTTATACGCTTGCGTTCTTCCTCTTTACGCTTGCGCTCCTCTTCGAACTTGGCTCGTTCCTCTTCTGCAATCCTGCGGGCCACGGCTGAGTCGGTCCCCGCTACTTCGGCCATGAGGACGTTGAAGAACATCGGAGTGTAGTCGTTGTCGAAGTCGGAGTCGTTGAGTTCCTCCGTGGAGATGTCGTAGAGGTCGTCGAAGTCAGAAGAACTAAGGTAATCAGCGATCTCAGTAGATGAGCACGATCCGAGTGGTTGAATCATGACGGCGATCTCCCTGGGACTCGAACCGCAACATGACGATGATGAAGAAGATTCTCCCGAGTGGATTGATTCCAACTCGGAAGATAAGAGATTGAAGTAGATCTCAGCGTCGTTTGGTAACCCGAACGGCGCCGAGTGGTTTTCCCCTCCCGACTGGTTCGCATCCGAGTCAACGAGAGAAATGAAGTCGAGGCTGCCGAAGCAAAACGCCTGCCCAGGGGGGAAGGCGAAGTCGTCGATGCCTGATGAAGATCCCATCGCGCTAGTCGGCAAGATGAAGAAGAAAACTTGACGCAGCCCCTACCTAGCGCGCAACTGTCGAAACCTGATTTCGGCAATAAGAAACTGGGGGTAGCGATCAAGTGCCAAACACGATGGGTTAGTAGACAAAGGGATTTAGACAGGTTCAAGCCTTCTATAAAGAAGTAATACCCTACTCCTGTTTCGGGGATTAGTTCCGCCGAGTGATTTATTGATCTCTTGATCAGACTATGTATAAAGAAAACCTAGCTAATTGCTATTGTTTCTATATCCCTCAAGGGACGTCCTATCCTCCTTATATAGGTTTAGAGGGTAGGCTCACAAGTCGGAGGCCTAACAACATACTATACAGGACTCCACAGTATTCCCGACTCAGGACTATAAGCCGTTCCTTATTACACAAGGTAACGTAATACTTAAGTCCTAAGCCGATTACATAATCATGACTCATAGCCTATCCCCTATAGTCAGTCGGATAAGCTAGCCGTGTGGGTATATGGTACCATAATCTCCACACAAATGCACACCATTTTTCATGACATATCGCCCATCATTTCTTCGCCTATAGACCGTGATACTGCACTCATCAACAAATGTTTCAGCCTGAAAATCTTTAGGGCAATGTTTTGAACATTTGCCATCTTTCATGCAAGGGCATTTTTTGTTATCATTACCACAGGGACCATGCATCATGAACTCACTTACGAACTCATAACCTAACTCATCAGTTTCAAAGTCTGGTATCTCAGCTGAGATAAACCCATCTATAATAGGTGTTGACACTAGAGCACTGCTGGCAGCAAGCCATGCCAAGCAGTGTACGTGTGGTAAACCACGTTTCTAGAACTCAACAGTGTAGAGAACTAATACATTTGAAAAAAAAAACCAATCAGAACCATGCCATCGTAGCCTACCACACACAGCAAACTACACAAAAAACACAGTAGACAGTTTCTTACCTGCAAGCACAGGCCCAAATGTTCTACCTTCCCTGATGTCAGTAATAAAATCATGAACTTTCATATTGAAGACCCTAACAATCATGTCAGCTCTATCAGATGGTTGTTGGCCATCTTCAAATCGTATTGATTCAGCTATTTCTTGCCACTTTGAATTGCATGTAAACAAGACAAATAAGTTAGGTGATCCATAAACACGACATATCGCCATTGCATCCTGGTAGTTCATGACCATATACCTCCTACCACCAGTAAAGCTAGCAGGAAGGATAACTCATTTGCCTACAGAATCACTGCTTGTTATACCTCGGTCAATAGCATCAACTATATCTGGCACACATTCAGATCTTATATCAGCCTGATGGTCAGCTATAAATTTCAATCTACTGCTCTTAATACTCGAGTACGCATCAACAACAGCTTGATCACTAAGACGACCATAGCAAGTAAATGGGTTGGGTTCATTCAGCCTATAGTGGATCATATCTCGAAAGAACTCAAGCATAGTAACATACTTTCTACCAATTCCATCATAATCATTGTACTCAATACCAAGGTGAAATCCTCACTCTCCATATGGGAAAAACAATGGGTATTGTAAAGCCATATACCATGGGTGCAAAGAGGACACATGTCGTAAGCTAGCATCTTTATCTTGGACAAGTATATCGTAACTATAATCAGCTGCCGAGTAATCGCCCACTATAATCGCCGCTAGTTCGCCGCTAGTTGGTAAATTGTATTGCACATCAGATTTTGCATTGCAGCCCATAAGCCGTAGCATCAAACTTTGGTTCCCATGTTCGTTCAGACGTTCTCTAGCATAACGAAAATTCTGCACAAGTGTGTTATGCGAATCTAGCATAGTGCATAAAGCATCGACTATAGCAGGATCAGCCTGGTCACAATTATTGCCATCATTCTCAAAAATGTTTATTCAGTTTTGTGTCTCATTTTCTGGATCATATATATAAAGCTGTGCAAATTGAGGCCTTTTCCGACTGACTATAGGGGATAGGTTATGTGTTGTGATTATGTAACCGACTAGGACTTGAGTATTACGTTGCCTTTTGTAATAAGGTACGGCTTATAGTCTTAGTCGGGAATATTGTGGAGTCTGATATGGTATATTGATTAGGTTTCCAACTTATGAGCCTGCCCTCTATACCTATATAAAGAGGGTAGGACGTCCCAAGAGGGATAGGTTGGAGACAATAGCAATAGCTAGGTTTTCTTCATACATCCCGATCAAGAGATCAATAAACCACTCGGCGAAACTCAACCACCGAAACAGGAGTAGGGTATTACTTCCTTAAGGAAGGCCCGAACCTGTCTAAATCTTTCTTGTTCACTAACCCATCGTATTAGGCGCTTGATTGCTACCCCCAGTTTCTTATTGCCGAAATTAGGTTTCGACAGTTGGCGCGCCAGGTAGGGGCCAGCGTCAAGTTTTCCTCTTCATCTCGCCGACTGGTGCGATGGGATCTTCAACAGGCATCGACGACTTCATCTTCCCTCCCGGGCAGGCGTTCCGCTTCGGCAGCCTTGACTTCATCACCGATGAATTCGGCAAGATCTCTCTCCTCGACTCGGATGCGAACCAGTCGGGGGAGGGAAAGCACTCGGCGCAGTTCGGGTTACCAAACGACGCTGGGATCTATTCTAATCTCTTATCTTCTAATCTAAGATCAATCTCCACGCGAGAATCTTCTTCATCTTCGTCATGCAGCGGTTCGAGTAGCCGGGAGATCGCCGTCATCATTCAATCACTCGGATCGTGTTCGTCCACCGAGATCGCCAACTACCTCAGCTCTTCCGACTTCGACGACCTCTACGACATCTCCACAGATGAGCTTGCTGACTCCGACTTCGACAACGACTACGTCCCACAATTCTTCAACATCCTCATGGCCGAGGTGGAAGAGACCGACTCAGCCGTGGCCCGCAGGGTAGCAGAAGAGGAATGAGCCAAATTCGAAGAGGAGCGCAAGCGTAGAGAGGAAGAACACAAGCGCATAGAAGATGAAAACAGGCACAAGGAGGAGGAGCTCAAGCGAAAAGAGGAAGCTGACAAGAGGAGACGAGATCTAAGGACCGCCGGGCGTTCCGCTCGCGAGGCCATACTTCAAACCCGAGTCGACAATACCAACATCTTCCTCACGCCTCAACAAAACGCAGTCGCTGCTCTCACCCTCATCGACACGGTCATCGAGCGAGCACCTGCCGACGTAACCCCAATTCTGGACAAAGTCAAGACTATCGTCGCGGCAGCGGCTACCGGCGCTCCCGCAGGTTCTGCCCGAAGAGCTACCGAGTCCATTGCCGAGACACCCGAGGGCAGCCGGCTACCACCGATGCGATCTAAAGATTACCAGAGGCCCGAGCTCAGCAAGACACCCATCAGATCCAACGCCCCTCATCATCGTACAACTTGGAGACGTCAGGACCAATCGGCCGACTCTCACGAGAGAGTTCACGGCCGGCCACCCGTCCATGATCGGATCCAAATCCGTTACGGAAGTAATTCCAACTACCCAAGCGGCTCACGAAGACCCGCGCCGAGTGACTTGAGGGAGGTACTTGACCGGCGTCACCGCGAGCGCAACAAAGACTACCATGAAGACCGGAGGAGTTCACCTGACAACTACGATGATGGAGTACCTACGTTTACTCGGAACCTGCGTCGAGTGGATTGGCCGAGTGGATTCAAGCCCACAGGGATTGATAAGTACGACGGCAAAACCGACCCTGAGTCATGGTTGACCGTCTACACCCTCGCCATCCGCACAGCAGGAGGAGATAGCAAGGCCATGGCAAACTACCTGCCCGTCGCTCTCGCCGACTCAGCCAGAAACTGGCTCACAAGTTTACCAAGAGGTTCAATTGATTCATGGAGCGAGCTTCGGGACCACTTCATCGCCAACTTCCAGGGCACTTTTGAAAGGCCCGGGACACATTTCGATCTCTACAACATTATCCAGAAGCCCGACGAGTCGCTGAAGGACTACATACGACGCTTCTCGGAAAAACGAAACAAGATTCCTGACATCACCGACGACGTCATCATAGCCGCGTTCCAGAAGGGAGTCCGCGACGAGTTGCTGATCGGCAAATTCGAGCGTAAGCCTCCAAAGACGGTCAAGCAGATGTTCGAGGAAGCCAATTCCTACACCAAATCAGATGCTGCGATCAAGGCTTCACGACAGGAGAGGCACGACAAGCAATTCGGGAGCAATTGGCGCCCCAAGAAAGACAACGGCGGCGGTAACGGTAGCGGCAACAACGGTCAAAAAGATCGCAAGCGTAAGCCCGAGGATCTGGTCACCGCTGCCTCAAACTACCAGCAACAGCGTCCCCGAGTCACTGCCTATGACAGGATCATGAACGCCCAATGCACTCATCACCCCAATCACAAGCATGCGGCAAAAGATTGCTTCATTTACAAGCAGTTCGCTGAGCAGTACGCAACTCAAACTCACCAGAAGCCGTCAGACGGAGCCGGCCCCTCAAGAACCAAGAAAGACGACCAAGCCGGAGGTTCAGAACCTTTTGAAGATCATAGGACTGAGTTAAACCACATTTATGGAGGCCGCTAGCATATGAGTCGAAGAGGAAGCAGAAGCTGACTGACAGGGAAATCAACGCCGTACAACCCGACGTCCCACGTTACTTGCGATGGTCGGAGGTGGCTATCACGTTCAACCGCTTGGATCACCCTGACCGAGTGGTTCATCCGGGGCGGTATCCTCTGGTACTAGACCCAGTGGTTCCTAACGTCAAGCTCAAGCGTGTACTCATCGACGGTGGCAGCGCCCTCAACATTCTCTTTGCCAAGACTTTGGACGAGATGCAAATCCCGAGATCAAAGTAGAAGCCGAGTTTAGCACCCTTTCACGGAGTCATCCCAGGGTTATCGTCTACGCCACTCGGGCAAATCACCCTCCCTGTTACCTTCGGCACTCGGGACAACTTCCGGACAAAATTATCAGCTTTGAGGTCACCGATTTTGAGGCGGCTTACCAAGTTTATGGCAATTCCGCACTACACCTATCTCATGATGAAGATGCCCGGTCCCAACGGAGTCATCTCCTTGCGCAGCGACGTCAAGCATGCCTTTACCTGCGACAAAGAAAGCTGCGACATGGCCCAAACTCGTGAGAGACTGCTCGGCCAACGGGAGGTCCGACTGGCTGCATCAACATCAGGAGAAGCCGAGATCCCCACAAAGAAGATAGCCAAGTCGGGAGACGGCGACGCCAAGACCAAAAAGATTTCCCTTGATCCCTCTGATCCTTCAAAAACTGCTGTAGTAGGCGCTGAGTTAGATCCCAAATAGGAAAGCGCGCTCATCACCTTTCTCCAATCTAATAAAGATATATTTGCTTGGAAACCGTCTGATATGCCTGGTATTCCTAGAGAGGTGATTGAGCACTCATTAAATGTTAAAGAGGATGCGAAACCTATCAAACAACGACTCTGGCGATTTGCCCAAGATCGAAGGGATGCTATCAAGGAGGAACTCGCCAAGCTCTTGGCAGCTGGATTTATCAAAGAAGTCTACCATCCCGACTGGTTAGCCAACCCGGTCCTGGTTCATAAGAAGACAGGGCAGTGGCGCATGTGTGTAGACTACACCGACCTCAACAAGTCTTGCCCCAAGGATCCTTTTGGTCTGCCCCATATCGATCAAGTCATCGACTCAACGGCCGGCTGCAAGCTTCTGAGCTTCTTGGATTGTTATTCGGGCTATCACCAAATCAGCCTGAAGGAGTCCGACTGCCTGAAGACATCATTCATCACCCCGTTCGGAGCTTATTGTTACATCATAATGCCTTTTGGCCTTAAGAACGCCGAGGCAACTTATCAGCGCATGATTCAAAGATGCCTTCAGACCCAACTCGGGAGGAACGTAGAAGCTTATGTTGACGATGTTGTTATCAAAACCAAGCAGAAGCAAGACCTAATCGCCGACTTGGAGGAAACCTTCGCAAACATTCGAGCCTTCAGGATGAAGTTGAACCCGGAGAAGTGTACCTTCGGCATGCCGTCAGGCAAGTTACTCGGCTTTATGGTATCTCACCGAGGCATCGAAGCCAATTCAGAAAAAATCAATGCTATCCGGAATATGAAGCCCCCGAGTACACAAAAGGACGTCCAAAAGCTTACTGGTTGCATGGCAGCATTAAAGCCGTTTTGTTTCCAGACTCGGAGAACGAGACATGCCCTTTTTCAAGTTGCTCAAGAAGACAGACGGATTTCAATGGACTCCGGAGGCCCAGAAAGCTTTCGAAGACTTCAAGGACTTCCTTACAACATCATCCGTGCTAGCGTCACCCTACCCTCAAGAACCCTTGTTGCTCTACGTCTCCGCAACCTTTCAGGTGGTCAGCAGTGTTTTGGTCATCGAGCGCGAGGAGGAAGGACGAGCTCAAAAAGTACAGAGGCCAATTTAGTTCGTTAGCGAGGTTCTGGCCGGATCCAAGACACGTTACCCCCAAGTACAAAAATTACTATATGGAGTCTTAATTACCGTCAGGAAATTAGCCGATTATTTTCAAAGTCACTCGGTCACCGTTGTCACGTCTTTTCCACTTGGCGATGTCATCCATAATCGGGAAGTTACTGGACGCATCGCAAAGTGGGCCTTGGAGTTGATGCCACTGGATATTACTTTCAAAGCCAGAACGTCTATAAAGTCTCAAATCCTGGCTGATTTCGTGGCCGAGTGGACAGAGCGCCAAGAAGATGTACCTAGGGAGGAGCTGCAATACTGGACCATGCATTTTGATGGGTCCAAACGAGTCACCGGTTTGGGAGCTGGAGTTGTCTTGATTTCCCTGACTGGGGAGGGGCTACGGTATGTTCTTCATATACATTTTCCTGCTTCACATAATGTGGCTGAATACGAAGCTCTACTTCACGGACTACGACTCGTTGTTTCTCTCGGCATACGTCGGATGATAGTACGAGGAGATTCCCAGTTGGTGGTCAATCAAGTAATGAAGGATTGGTCTTTCCTAGACGACAATATGGCAGCCGATCGTCACGAAGTGCGTAAGCTGGAAGACAAGTTCGATGGTTTGGAATTATCTCATGTTCTGAGACATAACAATGAAGTTGCCGATCAGTTGGCTAACTTCGGTTCCAAGCAGGAAGCAGCCCCGAGTGACGTTTTCGTACATCAATAGCAATAGCTAGGTTTTCTTCATACATCTCGATCAAGAGATCAATAAACCACTCGGCAGAACTAAACCACCGAAACAGGAGTAGGGTATTACTTACTTAGGAAAGGCCTGAACCTGTCTAAATCTTTCTTGTTCACTAACCCATCGTATTAGGCGCTTGATTGCTACCCCCAGTTTCTTATTGCCGAAATTAGGTTTCGACAAACGCCGTTAATTTTAAAAACATAAGGCACATTTCCAATGTTTATCGTTCCATCAACAGCTGCACCCATCGAGGTAAACGCAAACATAGATTTGCAAGATCATATCTGCCTAAGAAACCTCTTCGAACGTGCATCGCCATTACATTTGAACAATGTGTTAAGAGGTTCTGGAGGTTGACATAGTTTTGGCAGCTGTATTTTAGCACTTTTTGTGGAGATTATGGGTACCATGTACCCACACGGCTAGCTTATCTGACTGACTATATAAGATAGGTTATGTGTTGTGATTATGTATTCAGCTTAGGACTTAAGTATTACGTTACCTTGTGTAATAAGGGACGGCTTATAGTCCTGAGTCGGGAATATTATGGAGTCTAATATAATATGTTGTTAGGTCTCCGACTTGTGAGCCTACCCTCTAAACCTATATAAGGAGGGTAGGACGTTCCATGAGGGATAGATTGAGATATAGCAATTAGTTAGGTTTTTCTTCATACATCCCGATCAAGAGATCAATAAACCACTCGGCGGAACTAAACTACCGAAATAGGAGTAGGGTATTACTTCTTTAGGGAAGGTCTGAACCTGTCTAAATCTTCTTGTTTACTAACCCATCGTGTTAGGCGCTTGATTGCTACCCCCAGTTTCTTATTGCCGAAATTAGGTTTAGACAGTTGGCGCGCCAAGTAGGAGAAATGTTTACACCCAAATTTGGCACCTAAGGATAAAATTAGGAAATTATTGCCAAATTAAGGAAGTACCGGTTTCCTTCGCAGAGGCCGGTCAGACCGCCGTGTATAGGCCGGTCTGACCGGGCAATGGGGCCGGTCAGACCGACGGCATGTGGCTGGTCAGACCGGCAGAGTCCGAGTTGGACTCGATTTTCGTCGGGTCTCGGGATTATTGAGTTAGGAAATTATGTTCCGAGTTCTTTTGGGATTCTACCCCGAGATTGTCGTGGAGGAGGACTTGTAGAAGGCAAGACCATCCCTTTATAAGGGCCAAGGCCGGTTCAATTGAACAACCAACATCTACACACAAATTTTCAATTGAATCGTTCTTTTACTTCTACTTTTTGCATAGCTTTAGCCTTAGTTCGTCCATCTTTGTCGATTTGCGCCGTAAATCGTCCGCCGCCACTGCGAGAGTGCGACATCCCTTTGTAGGTTTGTCCCGTAAACCTTCCGTTTGCCCACGAGACGGGTAGTTATCCTCGTATCAATCTAAATCGGCCTAAAGGCTGATTTTGATCTCTAAATCAGCTTCGCTAGCCGGTTTAGCCGTTTTCTACAAAACCCATCTTGATTTGGCTTTTTGCTAGATTGAGGTGGTTGGCGACTCCATACACCGCAAGGCGTTTAGGTGTCAGTAGTGTTAGCGGCTTTTGATCAAAAAAGTTGCCAACACGAATTGGCGACTCCGCTGGGGACACTGCAACGACTACATCAACATCATGTCCAAGCACGGAGTTGATCCAGAGAACATCCTACCACTCTCCATGGATGATCTGGATGAAGATGAGCGTAAAGACATGGAGCGACGGGTGAAGGAATTCCAACAGGAGATGCTTTTGAGGAGCTACACCAAAACTCGCCAGGGAGTATCCCGCAAGCCTGGTCCTCCACCAAAGGTAAGTTTTGATGAGGTAAATAACGACGATCTTGCTCTTCCCGTTCAAAAGCTTGTTGCTAGTAGTGTAGATCAAACTGTTACTGCTGTTCTTAACAATAAGCTTGAGCCTACTATAATGTCGATTTTGGCCCGATTAGCACCCAATTCTCTTCCTAGCACTAGCCAAGCTCCTGTGCATCAGATTTATAGTAGGACCGATGGAGCAATACCGCAAAAAGATGAGAGCAAGATAAACCCTAGCCCTTCGGCCGGTCTGACCGTGCCTCTGGCCGGTCTGACCGGCTCGCCTTCCATCAATCAGATCGGCCCTCAGGCCGGTCTGTTGCCTCAGACTTACCCCGGTCTGACTGCGCCCCTGGCCGGTCTGACCGGTTCGCCTTCCATCGGTCAGACCGGCCCTCAGGCCGGTCTGTCGCCCCAGACCTACCCCGGTCTGACCGGCCCCCTAGCCGGTCCGACCGCCCCTCTGACCGTCGGTCAGACCGGCCCCCTGGCCGGTCAAACCGGCGCCATGGTCCCGGTGCAAGAAGTGGATCCTCTTACTAATAATTCTGTTTTGCACCATTATCAAATACCTCCTGTTACTAATGCTAATCCACATATACCTCCACCTGTGCCTAATGTCTATAATGTCCCTAACCATGCATATGGAGGTTATCCTCAAGACGTGCGACACGGCCAATATAATCATATTGTGCCTCCACAACCACATGTTCTTAGGCCACCACAACAAAGGCCTGAGAATATTGAAGAGCAAATTAGGAACATCATTAGAGAGTCGTTTGGACTTGAGCCAAGGAATCGTGCTAAGGTTTACCAAAAGCCGTATCCGGATTATTTGGATAACATCCCATACCCTCGTGGTTTTAGAGTCCCGGAATTCACTAAGTTTAGCGGAGATGATGGTAGAACCACTTGGGAACACATAGGCCAATTCCTTGCACAATGTGGTGAAGCTAGTAACATGGATGGTCTTAAGTTGCGTTTATTTTCTTTATCTTTGTCGGGCACTGCTTTTACATGGTTTACTTCTTTCCCGGCAAACTCTATTTATACTTGGGCTCAATTAGAAGAGAAATTTCATGATTACTTCTATACTGGTGAAACTGAGCTTAGGTTATCTGACTTGACATCGGTTAAGCAAAAGTTTAATGAAACTGTCACTGAATATGTTAAAAGGTTTAGAGATACTAGAAACCGATGTTTTAATTTGAATATAACTGAAAGAGATTTGGCTGATCTTGCTTATAATGGTTTACTTGCTACTTTAAAAGAGAAGTTAGATGGTCAACAATTTCTTGATGTTAGTCAACTCATGCAAAAGGCTCTGGCTCAAGAAAGCCGGGTCAAAGAGGTTAAGAGATTTGTTAGGTCCAATGACAAAAAGCCTAATATTAATATTGTTGATTGTTCTAGTGATGATTCGGATAATGATAATGATGATCATGATATTTATGTAGCCGAATGGTCATGGACTAGTAATAATAAACCTTTTGTTTGTTCTAGTTTAATGCTGACTCCTCGCAAAGATCGGCAAAGTGAAATTAAGTTTAGTTTTGATGTGGCCAAATGTGATAAAATCTTTGATTATTTATTGCAAGAAAAACAAATCAAGTTGCCTAAAGGCCATGTCATCCCATCTCAAGAGGAATTAAAACGTCGTGCATATTGCAAGTGGCATGATTCGCATTCTCATAATACTAATGATTGTAATGTGTTTCGACGACAGGTTCAATCGGCCATAGAGGAAGGACGATTGAAATTTACTGAAGGTTCAAGGATGAAGCTAGATCATAATCCCTTCCCAGTGAATACTATTGAGTTTGAGAACAAGAAAGTTTTGATTCGGCCAGAGCAAGCCGAATCAACAAAAGGGAAGGAGGTAGTAATAGGAGAGCCTCGGCCTAAGATGAT
Source organism: Oryza officinalis (assembly GCA_008326285.1). Lineage (NCBI taxonomy): Eukaryota > Viridiplantae > Streptophyta > Magnoliopsida > Poales > Poaceae > Oryza > Oryza officinalis. The sequence continues at coordinate 13,339,018 of BDMV01000002.1, read as the reverse complement.
TGTGCCAAAGAGCCCAGAGGTTGGAGTTTGGAAGGAAAACAAGAGTGAAGTTTCGAGCTCCAAAACACGAAAGAAGCCAAAGGTGACATTTGATATGCTTTTGAACAAATATGAAAAAAGGGCCGAGCGATATTCCAACAAAGGGAAAAGACCAAGATCTCCTCCTAGAGAGAGATTTGGTCCATCGTCAAGATCTTTGGAGCCACCTTTCCCATATAGTCCTCAAGTGATGCTATGGGGTCCTTGTCTAATGCCGCCGCCGGGTTATCTTTTTCCATATTTCATGCCATGGGGGCACCACCACCTATGTATGGGAGTATGCCGCCAATGCAATTCAATCAAGGGTGGGTTGAGCCGAGAAAGTCAGTGCATGAGCGGTTGTCTTCAAACAAAAGCCGTTTCCAATCAAGGAATCGGATTGGAGAGGAAGGAGGAGGAGAAAAGCGCATCAAGGTAGAGACAAGAGCTTCGGATGTCATTACTATCAAGGTGGGATCTCATGAGGTACCAATACCTACTGGAAATGAAGCCAAGGTGATCAAAGATAAGAAAACCGAAGATGGAGTCAAGACGGCGCAAGGAGGAAGTCCGACCGTGCAGCAGGGCCGGTCTGACCGGCGTCAGATGGCAGTCCAACCGGTGCACAGGGGCGGTCCGACCGGGCCTTACGGCCGGTCTGACCAAAGGCACTCGGCCGGTCTAACCGGCGCACGTAGCCGTTCTGACCGGTTCTATACAGAGAGTTTAGGGGCTTCGACTTCATCAGGTAAAATTAGTAAAGGACATTATATTGCTCCTGGAACAAAGCCGAATTCAAGGTGGATTCCTAAGAATTTGACGGCTTCACAAAAGAGGAGGTTGCAACGTCTTCGGGCTCAAGAATTGAGAGAGAAGAAAGCTGAAGAGTGGAGAGATAGAAGATTTAATAGATTGCGACCACCACCAAGTAAAGAGTGGAGACCCAAGTCACCAAAGGAAGTTGAGGAGCCGGTGATTGATCAAGAAGAGGATGAGGATGATATGAGTGAGTCACCAATTGTGAGCAATAATTCGCCACCAAGGGAAAATATGGACATTAATATGGTGTTTGCTTTGCCTATGGAATTTTGTGTCGTTGATGAGGCCGGAATTGCTCAACTTTCATTGGGACCTAGAGATGCGGTTTTCGAGAAGCCCGATGAGTCAAACCGTCACATGAGACCTCTTTATATCAAGGGACACATTGATGGGAAGCCGATTTCTAGGATGTTGGTGGATGGAGGTGCCGCTGTTAATTTGATGCCATACTCATTGTTCAAGAAGTTGGGGCGTGGAGATGAAGAATTGAAGAAAACCAATATGACTCTCAACGGCTTCAATGGTGAACCAACCGAGGCGAGGGGTATTTTTTCGGTAGAGCTTATCATGGGAAACAAGACGTTGCCAACCGCTTTCTTCATTGTCGATGTGCGAGGTAACTATAGTGTTATTTTGGGTCGTTGTTGGATTCATGCAAATTGTTGTATTCCTTCTACCTTGCACCAATGCTTGATTCAATGGGATGGTGATGAAGTTGAAATTGTCCAAGCGGATACATCGGCCGAGATTGCAATGGCCGATGCTTCGGTTGAGTGGCAACATGGGAACATTCAATGTTTATCGGGGTTAGATCTTTCTAGCTATGATTTCATTAGTGTTTCTAAGGATGGCTTTGTACCTATTTCTGTAAAGCCGGCTAATATAGCTCGGCTAAATAATGTAACTATGCATTATGAGTGAAGAAGCTAATTTGGAGTGGTTACAAAAGAGGGTACAAGAATATCGGTCTATAAAGAACGATATTGGTGAAACTATAGAAGACTTTGATGAAGTAGAAAAGTTAGGTCAAGGTTTTACATCGGCCGATCCATTAGAGGAAGTAGACATAGGTAATGGCACTATTCCAAGGCCGACTTTTGTAAAGAAAGATATGAAAGCCGATTATAAGGTTAAAGTAATCGAGCTACTTAGAGAGTATGTTGATTGCTTTGCATGGGAATATCATGAGATGCCGGGACTTAGCCGTGATCTTGTTGAGCATCGGCTTCCAATAAAATCAGGGTTTAGGCCATATAAACAACCGCCTCGTCGCTTCAACTCTAATATCTATGATCGTGTCAAGGAAGAGATAGACCGATTATTGAAGGCGGGATTTATTCGGCCATGTAGATATGCGGAGTGGGTGTCCAACATTGTTCCGGTTGAGAAGAAGGGTAGTGGTAAGATTAGAGTGTGCATTGACTTTAGAGATTTAAATAAAGCTACTCCTAAAGATGAGTATCCTATGCCTATAGCCGACATGTTAATTAATGATGCCTCGGGACATAGAGTTATTAGTTTCTTAGATGGCAATGCCTGCTACAATCAAATCTTTATGGCCGAAGAGGACATGTACAAAACGGCCTTTAGATGTCCGGGTTTTGTTGATTTGTTTGAGTGGGTTGTTATGACTTTTGGTTTGAAGAATGCCGGTGCAACATATCAAAGGGCTATGAATTTAATCTTTCATGATTTACTACGTATTGTCTTAGAAATTTACATTGATGATATTGTTGTCAAATCGGATGACATGGATGGTCACTTAGCCGATTTGAGGTTAGCTTTTGAGAGAATGCGCCGGTATGGTTTGAAGATGAATCCACTCAAGTGTGCTTTTGGTGTGTCGGCGGGGAAGTTTTTAGGATTCATGGTGCATGAGAGAGGTGTTGAAATTGATCCTAAGAAGATAGAAAAGATTAGAGAGTTTCAAGCGCCGGCATGTAAGAGGGATGTTCAAAAGTTGCTAGGTAAGGTAAATTATTTGAGGAGATTCATATCCAACCTAGCCGGTAAAATCGATGCTTTTGTTCCTATTCTTCGCTTGAAGAAAGAAGCCGATTTTACTTGGGGGGCAAAGCAACAAGAGGCGTTCGAGAGTATCAAAGAATATTTATCTTCTCCACCCGTAGTAAGAGCGCCTAGAGATGGAGTTCCGTTTCGGCTTTACATTGCCGCCGAAGATGATGTCATTGGTGCCGTGTTGACCCAAGAGGAGGATGGCAAGGAGTATATTATTACATATTTGAGTCGTCGCCTTTTGGATGCCGAAACGAGGTATGTGTTTATAGAAAAGCTTTGCCTATGTTTATATTATGCTTGTACCAAGTTGCGTCATTATTTATTATCTAGTACTTGCATAGTTACTTGTCAAACCGATGTTATTAAACATATGTTGTAAAGGCCAATTCTAAGTGGGAGAATTGGCAAATGGGCGTATGCTTTGGTTGAATATGATTTGGCTTATGAATCATTGAAGTCTATGAAAGGCCAAATCGTGGTAGATTTTATAGTAGATCATCATATAGACATTGCTTATGATAATGAGGTCTATTTGCTTAGTCTTGCATCTTGGAAGCTTTATTTTGATGGTTCTTCTTGCAAAGAGGGGCAAGGGATAGGTATAGTTTTATTTTTGCCCAATGGTTCTTGTTTTGAAACATCGGTTCGTTTAGAATATCCATGTACAAATAATCAAGCCGAATATGATGCTTTGTTATTCGGTTTACAAGTATTAGAGTCTATAGGTGCTACTCATGTAGAAGCATTTGGTGATTCGGAGTTAATAGTGCAACAAGTTGCCGGGGTTTATAAATGCTTTGATGGGTCACTAAATAGATATCTTGATCAATGCTTGGATATTATTGCCAATTTCGATGATTTTATCATTAGACATATTGCTAGAAGGGAGAATTCTAGAGCAAACAATTTGGCTCAACAAGCATCTGGCTATTATGTAAAAAAAGGTGTATTCTTGATATTAGAAAAGCCGGTGCTTGAGTTTAAAAGTTTGGGCGGAATTGGCAAAAGTTTGGACCAGTGGTGGTCTGACCGACGGGATATGGCCGGTCTGACCGGCGCATTGTGGCCGGTCTGACCGGAGGTCAGGAACGGTCTGACCGGCAGGGTACGGCCGGTTTGACTGACGAGCAGCAGGAAACTGGGAGGCACGGTACATCTCAAGATTCAAAGGCCGAGTTGATTGAAAATTCGGACGTATGTGCCCAAGATATAGAGGAAGATTGGAGAATCCCTTTAATAAGTTATTTGAAGGATCCTAGCCTTAGGGTTGATAGGAAAATTCGGCGGCAAGCTTTTAAGTACATTTTATTTGATGGAGAGTTGTATCGCCGAAATATAGATGGAGTACTTTTAAAGTGCTTAGATAATGATCAATCTAAAGTTGCAGTGGGAGAAGTTCATGAGGGGATTTGTGGAACTCATCAATCGGCCCATAAGATGAATTGGTTGCTTAGGAGAGCGGGTTTTTATTGGCCGAAAATGATTGATGATTGTTTCAAGTATTATAGAGGATGTGAGGCTTGTCAACGGTTCGGCAATGTTCAATTGGCGCCAGCTGCTGTGTTGAATCCTATCATAAAACCATGGCCGTTCCGAGGTTGGGCTTTAGATTTCATAGGTCAAATTCATCCTTCGTCATCCAAGGGACATCGGTTCGTGCTAGTTGCGACGGATTATTTTACCAAGTGGGCCGAAGCCGTACCGTTGAAGAATATGACTCACACGGAGGTAATTGACTTTATTTTAAAGCATATTGTTCATAGATTTGGAATTCCTCAAACTTTAACTACGAATCAAGGAGCTTCCTTTATGTCTAAGGAGGTAAGGAGTTTTGTTGAATCTTATGGAATTAAATTATTGAGTTCTTCTCCTTACTACGCTCAGGCTAGTGGTCAAGCCGAGTCGAGTAATAAGACTTTATTGAAGTTAGTCAAGAAAAAGATTGAGGAACATCCGAAAAGATGGCATGAGGTACTCTCAGAAGCTTTGTGGGCTCATAGGATATCTAAACATGGTGCTATCAAGGTTAGTCCTTTTGAGTTGGTCTATGGGCAAGAAGCCGTTTCACCAGTAGAGGTGAATCTTGGCTCTCTTAGATATATCAAGCAAGATGATTTATCGGTTGAGGAGTATAAGACATTGATGGGGGATAATCTTGATGACGTGACCGATAAACGTCTATATGCTTTAGGTGAGATAGAAAAGGAGAAAAAGAGAGTAGCCAAAGCCTATAATAAGAGAGTGGTAGCAAAATCGTTTCAAGTAGGAGACTTGGTTTGGAAGACGATTTTGCCTTTAGGTACTAGATCTAAAGAGTTCGGTAAGTGGTCGCCTAGTTGGGAAGGTCCTTATCGGATATGTGGAATCGTTCAAGGGAATGCGTATTTTCTTGAGACATTACAAGGAGAACGATTTCAGAGAGCACTTAATGGGAAGTACTTAAAGAAATATTTTCCAAGTATTTGGCAAAATGCTTGAAGAATAGTATGGCCAGTAATTGGATTATCGCCCTAAGATCACGTGCTTATGCTTTTAGATTCACAAAGTTCATCAAAAAGGCAGGGGGGCATGTGTTTACACCCAAATTTGGCACCTAAGGATAAAATTAGGAAATTATTGCCAAATTAAGGAAGTACCTGTTTCCTTCGCAGAGGCTGGTCAGACCGCCATGTATAGGCCGGTCTGACCGGGCAATGGGGCCGGTCAGACTGACGGCATGTGGCCGGTCAGACCGGCAGAGTCCGAGTTGGACTCGATTTTCGCTGGGTCTCGGGATTATTGAGTTAGGAAATTATGTTCCGAGTTCTTTTAGGATTCTACCCCGAGATTGTCGTGGAGGAGGACTTGTAGAAGGCAAGACCAACCCCTTTATAAGGGCCAAGGCCGGTTCAATTGAACAACCAACATCTACACACAAATTTTCAATTGAATCGTTCTTTTACTTCTACTTTTTGCATAGCTTTAGCCTTAGTTCGTCCATCTTTGTCGATTTGCGCCGTAAATCGTCCGCCGCCGCTGCGAGAGTGCGACATCCCTTTGTAGGTTTGTCCCGTAAACCTTCCGTTTGCCCACGAGACGGGTAGTTATCCTCGTATCAATCTAAATCGGCCTAAAGGCTGATTTTGATCTCTAAATCGGCTTCGCTAGCCGGTTTAGCCGTTTTCTACAAAACCCATCTTGATTTGGCTTTTTGCTAGATTGAGGTGGTTGGCGACTCCATACACCGCAAGACGTTTAGGTGTCAGTAGTGTTAGCGGCTTTTGACCAAAAAAGTTGCCAACAGGAAAGCGTCAAGTTTTCTTCTTCATCTCGCCGACTTGCGCGATGGGATCTTCAATAGGCATCAACGACTTCGTCTTCCCTCCCGGGCAAGCGTTTCGCTTCGGCAGTCTCGACTTCATCACCGACGATTTCGGCAAGATCTCTCTTCTCGACTTGGATGCGAACCAATCGGGAGAGGGAAACCACTCGGCGCCGTTCGGATTACCAAACGACGCCGAGATCTATTCTAATCTCTTATCTTCTAAGATGAAATTGATCTGCTCGGGAAATTCTTCGTCATCATCTTGCAGCGGTTCGAGTAGCAGGGAGATTGCCGTCATCATTCAACCACTTGGATCGTGTTCATCCACCGAGATCGCCGACTACCTCAGCTCTTCCGACTTCGACGACCTCTACAACATCTCCACGGAGGAGCTCAACGACTCTGACTTCGACAACGACTATGTCCCACAATTCTTCAACATCCTCATGGCCGAGGTAGAAGAGACCGACTCAGCCGTGGCCCGTAGGGTGGCAGAAGAGGAACGAGCCAAGTTTGAAGAGGAGCGCAAGCGTAGAGAGGAAGAACGCAAGCGTGTGGAGGACGAGAACAAGCGCAAGGAGGAGGAGCTCAAGCGAAAAAAAGATGCTGACAAAAGGAGACGAGATCTGAGGGCCGCTGGGCGCTCAGCTCGCGAGGCCATACTTCAGACCCGAGTTGACAACACCAACATCTTCCTCACGCCTCAGCAAAACGCGGTTGCTGCTCTCACCCTTATCGACACGGTCATCGATCGAGCACCCGCCGACATAACCCCAATTCTGGAGAAAGTCAAGACTATCGTCGCGGCAGCGGCTACCAGTGTTCCCACAGGCTCTGCCCGAAGAATAACCGAGTCCATTGCCGAGACACCCGAGGGCAGCCGGCTACCACCGATGCGATCTAAAGATTATCAGAGGCCCGAGCTCAGCAAGACACCCGTCAGGTCTAACGCCCCTCGTCATCATGCAACTTGGAGACATCAAGACCAATCGGCCAACTCTCATGAGAAAGTCCACGGCCGACCACCCGTCCACGATCGGATCCGTTATGGAAGTAATTCCAACTACCCAAGCGGTTCACGAAGACCCGCGCCGAGTGACTTGAGGGAAGTACTTGACCGGCGTCATCGCCAGCGCAACAAAGGCTACCATGAAGACTGGAGGAGGTCACCCGATAATTACGATGATGGAGTACCCGCATTTACTCGGAACCTGCATCGAGTGGATTGGCCGAGTGGATTCAAGCCCACAGGGATTGAGAAGTATGACGGCAAAACTGACCCCGAGTCATGGTTAACCGTTTACACCCTCACCATCCACGTAGCAGGAGGAGACAGCAAGGTTATGGCAAACTACCTGCCCGTCGCTCTCACCGACTCAGCCAGGAATTGGCTCACAAGCTTACCAAGAGGTTCGATTGATTCATGGAGCGAGCTTCGGGACCACTTCATCGCCAACTTCCAGGGCACTTTTGAAAGGCCCGGAACCCACTTTGATCTCTACAGCATTATCCAGAAGCCCGACGAGTCATTGAAGGACTACATCCGGCGCTTCTCGGAGAAACAAAACAAGATTCCCGACATCACCGACGACGTCATCATAGCCGTGTTCCAAAAGGGAGTCCACAACGAGTTGCTGATCGGCAAATTCGGGCGTAAGCCTCCAAAGACGGTTAAGCAGATGTTCGAGACAGCTAACTCTTATGCCAAATCAGATGATGCAGTCAAGGCTTCTCGCAGGAGAGGCACGACAAGCAATCCGGGAGTAATTGGCGCCCCAAGAAGGACAACGGCAATGGTAGTGGCAATGGCAACAATGGCCAGAAAGATCGCAAGCGTAAGCTCGAGGATCTGGTCGCCGCAGCATCCAACTACCAGCAACAACGTCCCCGAGTCACCGCCTACAACAGGATCATGAACGCCCAATGCACACATCACCCTAATCATAAGCATACGGCTAAAGACTGCTTCATCTACAAATAGTTCACCAAACAATATGCGACTCACCTTCGCCAGAAGTCGGCAGACGGCGCCGGCACCTCAGGGACGAACAAAGAAGACCAAGCTAGTGGCTCAGAGCCTTTTCAAGATCACCGGACCGAGTTAAACCATATTTATGGAGGACCGCTAGCTTACGAGTCGAAGAGGAAGCAGAAGCTGACTGACAGGGAAATCAACGCGGTACAGCCCGAAGTCCCACGTTACCTACGATGGTCGGAGGTGGCTATCACGTTCAACCGCTCAGATCACCCTGACCGAGTGGTTCACCCGGGGCGGTATCCCTTGGTACTAGACCCGGTGGTTCGCAACATCAAGCTCAAGCGTGTACTCATCGACGGAGGCAGCGCCCTCAACATCCTTTTCGCCAAGACTTTGGATGAGATGCAAATCCCGAGATCAGAATTAAAGCCGAGTTCGGCACCCTTTCATGGAGTCATCCCAGGGTTATCCTCTACGCCACTCGGGCAAATCACCCTTCCGGTTACCTTCGGCACTCGGGACAACTTTCGGACAGAGAACATTAGCTTTGAAGTTGCTGATTTTGAGGCAGCTTATCACGCGATCATTGGAAGACCTGCGCTTGCCAAGTTTATGGCGGTTCCGCACTGTACCTACCTCATGATGAAGATGCCTGGTCCCAATGGTGTTATCTCCTTGAGCAGCGATGTCAAGCAAGCCTTCACCTGCGACAAAGAAAGCTGCGACATGGCCCAAACTCGTGAGAGATTGCTTGGCCAACGCGAAGTCCGACTGACTGCGTCAACATCAGAAGAGGCTGAGATCCCAGCAAAGAAGATAACCAAGTCGGGAGAAGGCGACGCCAAGACAAAAAAGATTCCCCTTGATCCCTCTGATCCTTCAAAAACTGCTATAATAGGCGCTGAGTTAGATCCCAAATAGGAAAGCACGCTCATCACCTTTCTTCAATCTAATAAAGATATTTTTGCTTGGAAACCATCTGATATGCCTGGTATTCCTAGAGAGGTGATTGAGCACTCATTAAATGTTAAAGAGGATGCGAAACCTATCAAACAACGACTCCGCCGTTTTGCCCAAGATCGAAGGGATGCTATCAAGGAGGAACTCGCCAAGCTCTTAGCAGCTGGATTTAACAAAGAAGTCTACCACCCCGACTGGTTAGCCAATCCGGTCCTGGTTCGTAAGAAGACAGGGCAGTGGCGCATGTGTGTAGATTACACTGACCACAACAAGTCTTGCCCCAAGGATCCTTTCGGTCTGCCCCGTATTGATCAAGTCATCGACTCAACAGCCGGCTGCAAGCTTCTGAGCTTCTTGGATTGTTATTCGGGATACCACCAAATCAGCCTGAAGGAGTCCAACTGCCTGAAGACATCATTCATTACCCCGTTCGGAGCCTATTGTTACATTACAATGCCTTTCGGCCTCAAGAACGCGAGAGCCACTTATCAGCGCATGATTCAAAGATGCCTTCAGACCCAACTCGGGAGGAACGTGGAAGCTTATGTCAACGACGTTGTTATCAAGACCAAGCAGAAACAGGACCTTATCGCCGACTTGGAGGAAACCTTCGCAAATATTCGAGCCTTCAGGATGAAGTTGAACCCAGAGAAGTGTACTTTCGGCGTACCGTCAGGCAAGCTACTCGGCTTTGTGGTATCTCACCGAGGCATCGAAGCCAATCCAGAAAAGATCAATGCTATCCGGAATAGAAAGCCCCCGAGTACACAATTGAACGTCCAGAAGCTTACTGGTTGCTTGGCAGCGCTAAGCCGCTTTGTTTCTAGGCTTGGACAACGAGGTGTCGAAACCTAATTTTGGCAATAAGAAACTGGGGGTAGTAATCAAGCGCCTAATACGATGGGTTAGTGAACAAAGAAGATTTAGACAGGTTCAGGCCTTCCCTAAAGAAGTAATACCCTACTCCTGTTTCGGTGGATTGATTCCGCCGAGTGGTTTATTGATCTCTTGATCGGGATGTATGAAGGAAAACCTAGCTCTTGCTATTGTCTCCTATCTGAAAATCTCCTAAGAAGCATATCTCTCACGAGTCGTCCTACCCTCCTTATATAGGTTTAGAGGGTAGGCTCACAAGTCGGAGTCCTAATCTCATACGATATCAAACTCCTCAATAATCCCGACGGAGACTATGAGCCATACCTTATTACAAAAGGCAATGTAACACTCAAGTCCTAATCGGTTACATAAACACAACACATAACCTATCCCCTACATCCAGTCGGATAACCTAGCCGTGTCGATATGTGGTACCCATAATCTCCACAGTAGCCCCTGAGACCTTCACAGTCGACAAGATGATATTGCCTCAAACAAACAAACACACAGCCGAATCCCTCCAAAGCCGAGTGCTTTCATCATCTCTGCCCAGGTCTCCCGAGTGCTTAATTACCCAATAATAAGGCTGTGAAGGGCTGAAATACATCAAAAAATGATCAAAAAATTTAAACTTAGGTGTAGCCCCCGACTATGTGTTTAGTTAAAAAAACTAAGCATATAGTCAAGAACTATAATAATCATACTCTCCCGAGTTAAATAAATGTCTAGCCAAAGCCAAAACAATCATAAAAAATCATATAACACATAACCAAAGCTTAGTGTATAATGATCCCGAGTCCTGGCAAGCTCACGCCATCCGAGTCATTCTGCCCGAGTCATCCCAAAGCAATCAACTCTGCCATCCCCAGTAATTAATAAAGCCGAGTCATTCAGACTCATGAAAATTCGACCAAAAAACAACCAGCCTAAGCCATGATGTTGGTCTTAATGAAAAATATTCACCAAAGTGATAAGATATATTGACATAATATAAAGCCAATTACCTTTGATAAACCAAACAGCTTTAGGAACTTATGAAAAAGTTACTAAAATAGTCATAAAAAACTTCACTGTTTGCCACCTTCCAAAGTGCATCGCATCAACTCTCAAAAGTTGTATGACTGCTATATGAAAGGATTTTGAAGGTATTGGGCAAATTACACGCGCATATTGCCAGGACAAATTTGCTTAAGTCCCAAAAGACACGTGCAAAGCCTTACCAAAATAACGGGCTGTAAGTTCCTCGTAGGCCTCGACCCAAAACGAGAAAACCTACTGATACCCTAAAAACCACCGTTATCTTCTTCCCCGCCGCTTCATCTTTCCAAAATTTCCCCCATTAGCGCTCCTGTTCATCGGCGCACCCGAGGAAACCTAGGGCTCAAACTCCTCCAAATCCATCCATCCAAAGACTCCGGATCCTTCAAAAATCCACCGCGCGCATCTCATTTCCAACATCCCCTCCAAAAAATCTCCAATCCCACCATCACATCCACTCCTCCGCAATCGGCATCCATGGCGGAAGAGAGAGAAATCCAAATCCCCTTCAACCAATGGGCGACCTCCGATGTAAAAGAATCTATGCTGAAGGAGATGGTGAAGGACGGAGTCCTCCCGGCGAAGGAAATCATCGGTTGGCGGCCGGCGTGCGGGGAAGAATTCCCGACTCTCAACACGGGTGAGATTGTCATCTTTACTCATTTCTTTTACTGCGGATTCGGTCTTCCTACCTCCGACTTCTTTCGTGGTCTTCTTGAGTATTATGATCTCCAAGTCTACCACTTGAACCCCAACTCGATTCTGCACATCGCCATCTTCATCCATGTGTGCGAAGCGTTTTTGGGGATTCATCCTCATTTCGATCTATTCCGACGCATGTTCTCCATCAAAGCCCACCCGACTAAGGATAACCCCTGCGTCGTCGGTGGTGCCGGATTCCAACTCCGCGGAACCCTCCGCAGAGACTATTTCCCTCTTCCCGTGAAATCTTCAAACAAAGGATGGCACGCGAACTGGTTTTACATCTCAAACCAAGCCCCTAGCCTACCCAACTTTGTCGGCCTTCCACCGATCCAGCGGGCAAACTGGAACTCCATTCCCGAAGGCGACGACTGGATCACAGCAAACAACCTCCTGGCGAAAATCCTCGAGATGAAGAATCAGGGTTTGCAAGGAGAGCAAATCACTCGGCACTTCATCAAGTCCCGACTGGCGCCAATCAAGCTAAGATCCAAACCGGCGTTTGAGTATGAAGGTCAGAACGACCCCAATCGGGAGGACAAGACATCCCTGGAGTTCCAAGTGTTATGCTCCCGAATGTATAAGATCTTCTCCTCCGGAATCGCTATCGATTATAGTCACAAACTGCCGGTTGCTCCATTCAGCCTCTTTCGGCCACCTCCAGCAGTAAGACATCTCCTTGCGCAATCCATCCAGTGATTTTGCCAAAGTCTTGATTGTTTCTCAATAAATCTTTGTTTGCAGGCAAACGCCTTAATCGTCTCTCGGCCGTTCAAGGTCTACCACGACTACGTGCCTGCTCAACCGACTATCAAAAAGCCGACTGGAGGCCCGAAGATCAAGCCCCTGGTCAAGAGCAAGAGGGCCGCATCAGCTAATGAAGAGCCTAACAAACGCGCTGGCAAGCAGAGGAAATTAATCATGGACAACTCGGATGACGACGCTGAGGAAATCCCAATTCCTGCCGCCACCAGAAGCTCTCCTAGGCTAGCCACCAGATCTGTCCCAAAGATCAGGCTATCCAACAGGTATTCCTCGAACAACCGAATCACTTTAATCTTCAAAAGTCTTCTGAAACTTAGTCGTGAACAATTATCTTCTCTTGCAGGAAACCCCAGTATATAGATCCTACTGGGCAAACAGAGCAGTCGGCAGAACAAGGAACTCAAAACCTTGTTCCTGAAAAACCTGCCCCGGCCCAAGAGCCCCCGACTGCCAACCAGGCTGCGCCGACTGGAGATCAGTCGGAGTCAACAATCCAAGCAGTCGCCGAAGAACCCCCAGCTGAGAAACAGCCGGAAGCAGAAGCACAAGTGTTACCAATCGAAGAAGCTTCGGTTGAAGACCCGACGCCAAGAATAGAAGAAACCGTCAAAGGTCAGTCGTCTGGGGATGCTGCTATCGAAGAAAACCAATCCCCTGCCGATCCTGGTAAGTTCCAAAACCTTTCCAGAAATATTGAATCAAACATACTTTATCCTCTCTATCTTTATTATCTTCGAATTCAATCAGCTGAAGAAGAAATCACTCGGCTAAAGCCTGCCGAGGATCTAGTGACCCCGATCAAGATCGAATGGCAGGATGCGGAAGGCAAGAAGCAAGGCATCATACTCAATAAGCAGAAAGAACTTGAAGAAAGAGACGTTCTTGTCGCCAACTTGACAGAATCCACTCGGCTGTTGAATGTAAGTACAAGCCCGACTGAACTCTACTTGCGTACATTATAATATGTAACTAACCTGACCTCTGCAATGTAGAGAATATATCGTCGATCCGTGGCCAAGTCAAAAACCTTGGAGAAGTTGGTGCCTCACATCAACTCCTTGGAAAATATCCAGCAAAACCTCAAGCAAACAAAGGAGGAGGCCGCAGCTAAAGAAATCGTGCTCCAAGCTGAAATTGCTAAACTCCAGGACACGAACCGAGAACTGCAGAACTCAGTCGGAAGTAAGTAATTAACTCTTTTATTTGTACTTCAGTCAATCGACCCTATAACCTCACGTCCTTTGCTGTTCTGTAGATAACTTATCTGAGATCGAGGCCTTGAAGGCTCAGCTGAAGAAGGTAGAAACAGATAACGCCAAGCTGGAGTCTAACAAAAACAAGGCTCTCGAGGAGATAGAAGGTAACTCTTGAAACTTGTCTTCCTTAATCGTAGATGTTCCCAGTACCTTATATAATCTGAGTCATATCGAACTTGTAGCTAACAAGATTAAATCACGTGCTCAATTTGAAGTCTTCGCCGAGAAAGTCCGACGAGCTGAGAAAGTCCGGGACGACATCGCCAATGCCGCTACGCCAATACTGACTGCAATATATGAAAGCGGTGTCGGCCCGAGTGACATGGACTCAATCGAGATCTTCGACAAGCTCAGGACGGCTCCGGAGAAGTATATAAGCAATATCACCGACGCTGCAGTCATGAGTGCCGGCCAAGCCCTTGCAATGACCAAGTCCCTATATCCCCGAGTGGATATAAACTCCGTTGCTGATGGCTTCGCAGACGGTACTTCAATTGAAAAAGCAATGGAGCTAATCAATGAGGCGCAGGAGTCGGCGAAGAGAATCGGAGCAGATATAGCCGAGAACTATAAGTCATAATTGTACTAATCTGAACTCCATCTTATAGATATTGTTGTAATGTAACATGCGCATAGTTAATCTATTTATGTCTGATGCCCTAACTTGAGTCGTCGCATTTAATTTCTTAAAAACTTCGCCCGACTGTCGTCAAGCCAAAGCCCGACTAAATCGTTAAAAGTTTTCAGCCCTTATCTGCTGAACTCAAACCAGAACACTTAAACAATGATAAATTAAGTATGAACAAGTAATTTCTGATGAAAAGACCACACTTTATTGATATAGACATGTAGCCCCCGACTGATGACTTAAGAAGATAACTTACTTGAAGTTGGCAGTCGAGAAAAAGATGATACAAGAAACTTATGAGTAATATCGACGAAGGTGCTCAATATTCCACGAATTCTCCACCATGGTTCCGTCTTCTCGCTTCAAACGATACGCACCTGGCTGAGTGACTTCGGCAATTATATAGGGTCCTTCCCATAGTGGAGATAGTTTATGTCGATCCTTAGTCGTCTGAATTTTTCGTAAAACCATATCACCAATAATAAAAGCTCGTGACCGAACATTACGATTGTGATAGCGTCGAAGTCCTTGAAGATACCGAGCCGACTGAATCAACGCAGCTTCGCGAGCTTCCTCCAGTTGGGTCAAATCGTCAACTCGGTCTTGATCATAACGTTCGTCATTAAAACCACGAACTCGTAGAGACTCGAACTCCATCTCACTCGGCAGCATGGCTTCAGCCCCATAAACTAAGTAGAAAGGAGATTGGCCAGTGGCCCGACTGGGCGTTGTCCGCAATGACCATAGTATTGAGGATAGCTCTTGCACCCATTTTCCAGCATAAGGTCTCAGTCGGTCGAACACTCGGGCCTTGATACCTTGGAGCACCATGCCGTTAGCGCGTTCAACTTGTCCGTTGCTTCTAGGATGCGCAACTGAGGCATAGCAAATTTTAATCCCAAAATCTTCACAGAACTCCTTGAAAACGCCTTCGGTGAATTGAGTCCCGTTATCAGTTATAATCCTGTTTGGCACGCCAAAACGATGCATGATGTTTAAGATGAAATCGCGTGCTTTGTCTGCAGTTATTGTAGCAACCGGCTTGGCCTCGATCCACTTGGAAAACTTATCAATTGTAACGAATAAATGTGTAAATCCTCCTGGAGCCTTCTTGAAAGGACCTACCATATCCAAGCCCCATACAGCAAATGGCCATGATAATGGGATTGTCTGTAACTCCTGAGCCGGGATGTGAATCTGCCGAGCGAAGAACTAACATCCTTCACACGTGCGGACCACCTTGTCTGCGTCGGAGACTGCTGTAAGCCAGAAAAATCCTTGCCTGTAGGCTTTACCGACCAGGGTACGCGCTGCAGCATGACTGCCACAGATTCCCGAGTGAATGTCCTGTAGAAGTTGTCATCCCTCTTCAGGTGTAACACATCGCAGTAGAACTCCAGAGGGGCTTCTCTTGTATAACTCAGAATCAACCATGACATATCCTTGACTACGGCGTTTGACGCGTTCGGCTTCGTCTCGATCTGCAGGTTGCCGAGTCAGAAAGTTGATGAGCGTTGTCCTCCAGTCGGCGTCAATCGTGGCGACCTGATGTGTAGCTTCTTCGTTTTCAGTCGGCTTCTTAACGGTTGGTTCGTAGAGGTGTTCAACAAAGACATCAGTCGGGGCTGCTACCCGTCTGGAACCGAAGCTAGCTAACTCGTCAACAGCTTCATTGTTATGCCTTAGAACATGAGATAACTCCAAACCGTCAAATTTGTCTTCCAACTTGCGCACTTCTTAACGTAGGCTGCCATGTTGTCGTTTAGGCAGGACCAATCCTTCATCACTTGATTTACCACCAACTGGGAATCTCCTCGTACAATCATTCGCCGTATGCCAAGAGAGACGGTGAGTCGTAGTCCGTGAAGTAAAGCTTCATATTCAGCCACATTGTGTGAAGCGGGGAAATGTATATGGAGAACATACCGTAGCCTCTCCCCAGTCGGGGAAATTAGGACGACGCCCGCTCCCAAGCCAGTGACTCGTTTGGACCCATCAAAATGCATGGTCCAGTATTGCAGCTCCTCCCTAGGCACATCTTCTTGACGCTCGGTCCACTCGGCCACGAAATCAGCCAAGATTTGAGATTTTATAGATGTTCTGGCTTTGAAGGTAATATCCAAAGGCATCAACTCCAGGGCCCACTTTGCGATGCGTCCAGTAACCTCCCGGTTATGGATGACATCACCGAGTGGAAAGGACGTGACGACGATGACCGAGTGACTCTGAAAGTAATGGACTAATTTCCTGACGGTAATTAGAACTCCATATAACAACTTTTGTACCTGGGGGTAACGTGTCTTGGATCCGGCCAGCACCTCGCTGACAAAGTAAATCGGCCTTTGTACTTTTTGAGCTCGTCCTTCCTCCTCGCGTTCGACGACCAAGACCGTGCTGACCACCTGGAAAGTTGCGGAAACATAGAGCATTAAGGGTTCTTGAGGATAAGGTGATGCCAGCACGGGTGGTGTTGTAAGGAAGTCCTTGAAGTCTTCAAAAGCTTTCTGGGCCTCCGGAGTCCATTGAAACCCGTCCGTCTTCTTGAGCAACTTGAAGAAGGGCATGCCACTTTCTCCAAGCCTGGAAACAAAACGGCTTAGCGCTGCCATGCAATCAGTCAGCTTCTGGACGTCCTTTTGTGTACTCGGGGGCTTCATGTTTTGGATAGTGTTGATCTTCTCTGGGTTGGCTTCAATGCCTCGGTGAGATACCATAAAGCCGAATAACTTGCCTGACGGCACACCGAAGGTACACTTGTCCGGGTTCAATTTCATCCTGAAGGCTTGAATGTTCGCAAAGGTTTCTTCCAAGTCGGCAATAAGGTCCTGCTTCTGCTTGGTCTTGATAACAACATCGTCGACGTAAGCTTCCACGTTTCTTCCGAGTTGGGTCTGAAGGCATCTTTGAATCATGCGTTGATATGTAGCTGCCGCATTCTTGAGGCCAAAAGGCATTGTAACGTAACAATAAGCTCCGAACGGGGTGATGAATGATATCTTCAGGCAGTCGGACTCTTTCAGGCTAATTTCATGATATCCCGAGTAGCAGTCCAAGAAGCTCAGAAGTTCGCAGCCGGCTGTTGAGTCGACGACTTGATCAATACGTGGCAGACCAAAAGGATCCTTGGGGCAAGACTTGTTGAGGTCAGTGTAGTCTACACACATGCGCCACTGCCCTGTCTTCTTACGAACCAGGACCAGATTGGCTAACCAGTCGGGGTGGTAGACTTCTTTGATAAATCCAGCTGCCAGGAGCTTGGCGAGTTCCTCCTTGATGGCGTCTCTTCGATCCTGGGTAAATTGGCGGAGTCGTTGTTTGATAGGTTTCGCATCCTCGTTGACATTTAATGAGTGCTCAATCACCTCTCTAGGAATACCAGGCATATCAGACGGTTTCCAAGCAAAGATATCTTTATTAGATTGGAGAAAGGTGATGAGCGCGCTTTCCTATTTGGGATCTAACTCGGCGCCTATTACAGCAGTTTTCGAAGGATCTGAAGGATCAAGGGGGATCTTCTTGGTCTTGGCATCGCCATCTCCTGACTTGGCTATTTTCTTTGAAGGGATCTCAGCCTCCTCTGATGTTGATGCAGCCAGTCGGACTTCGCGTTGGCCGTGCAATCTCTCACGAGTTTGGGCCATGTCGCAGCTTTCCTTGTCGCAGGTGAAGGCTTGCTTGATGTCGCTGCGCAGGGAGATAACTCCATTGGGACCGGGCATCTTCATCATAAGGTAGGTGTAGTGTGGAACCGCCATAAACTTGGCGAGCGTAGGTCTTCCGATGATTGCATGATAAGCCGCCTCAAAATCGGCGACCTCAAAGCTGATGTTCTCGGTGCGGAAGTTGTCCCGAGTGCCGAAGGTAACCGGAAGAGTGATTTGGCCGAGTGGCGTAGATGATAACCCTGGGATGACTCCATGAAAGGGTGTTGAGCTCGGCTTCAACTCTGATCTCGGGATTTGCATCTCGTCCAAAGTCTTGGCAAAAAGAATGTTGAGGGCGCTGCCACCGTCGATGAGTACACGCTTGAGCTTGACGTTGCGAACCACCGGGTCTAGTACCAGGGGATACCGCCCCGAGTGAACCACTCGGTCAGGGTGATCCGAGCGGTTGAACGTGATAGCCACCTCCGACCATCGCAAGTAACGCGGAACGTCAGGTTGCACGGCGTTGATTTCTCTGTCAGTCAGCTTTTGCTTCCTCTTCGATTTGTATGCCAGTGGACCTCCGTAGATGTGGTTTAATTCGGCTCTATGATCTTGGAAAGGCTCGGATCCTCCAGCTTGATCGTCTCTCTTGGTTCCTGAGGGGCCGGCTCCGTCTGACGGCTTCTGAAGAGTTTGAGCTGTGTATTGCTCAGCGAACTGCTTGTAAATAAAGCAATCTTTTGCAGCATGCTTGTGATTGGGGTGATGAGTGCATTGGGCGTTCATGATCTTGTCATAGGCGGTGACTCGGGGACATTGTTGCTGATAGTTTGAAGCTGCGGCGACCAGATCCTCAGGCTTACGCTTGCGATCGTTTGGGCCATTGTTGCCGTTGCCGCCGCCGTTGTCCTTCTTGGGGTGCCAATTGCTCCCGGATTGCCTGTCGTGCCCCGACTGTCGTGAAGCCTTCATCGCATCATCTGATTTGGCGTAATTGTTGGCCGTCTCAAACATCTGCTTGACCGTTCTTGGGGGCTTACGCCCGAACTTGCCGATCAGCAGCTCGTCCCGGACTCCCTTCTGGAACGCGGCTATGATGACGTCGTCGGTGATGTCGGGGATCTTGTTCCTCTTCTCCGAGAAGCGCCGGATGTAGTCCTTCAGCGACTCGTCGGGCTTCTGGATAATGTTGTAGAGATTGAAGTGTGTCCCGGGTCTTTCCAAAGTACCCTAGAAGTTGGCGATGAAGTGGTCCCGAAGCTCTCCCCATGAATCATTTGAACCTCTTGGTAAACTTGTGAGCCAACTTCTGGCTGAGTCGGCGAGAGCGACGGGCAAGTAGTTGGCCATGGCCTTGCTATCTCCTCCTGTGCACGGATGGCGAGGGTGTAGACGGTCAACCATGATTCAAGGTCAGTTTTAGCGTCGTACTTATCAATCCCTGTGGGCTTGAAACCACTCGGCCAATCCACTCGACGCAGGTCCCGAGTGAACGCGGGTACTCCATCATCGTAGTTGTCGGGTGAACTTCTCCGGTCTTCATGGTGGGCTCTGTTGCGCTCGCGTTGAAGCCGGTCAAGTACCTCCCTCAAGTCACTCGGCGCGGGTCTTCGTGAACCGCTTGGGTAGTTGGAATTACTTCTGTAGCGGATCCGGTCATGGACAGGTGGCCGGCCGTGAGCTCTCTCGTGAGAGTCGGCCGACTGGTCTTGACGTTTCCAAGTTGTGCGATGACGAGGGGCGTTGGATCTGACTGGTGTCTTGCTAAGCTCAGGCCTTTGGTAATCCTTAGATCGCAACGGTGGTAGCCGGCTGCCCTCGGGTGTCTCGGCGATGGACTCGGTGCCCCTTCGGGCTGAACCTGCAGGAGCGCCGGTGGCCGCCGCCGCGACGATGGTTTTGACTTTGTCCAAAATTGGAGTTATGTCGGCAGGTGCTCGCTCAATGACCGTGTCGATGAGGGTGAGAGCAGCGACTGCATTTTGCTGAGGCGTGAGGAAGATGTTGGTGTTGTCGACTCAGGTCTGAAGTATGGCCTCACGAGCAGAGCGTCCGGCTGCCCTCAAATCTTGTCTCCTCTTGTCAGCATCTTCTTTTCGCTTGAGCTCCTCCTCCTTGTGCCTGTTTGCGTCTTCGATGCGCTTGCGTTCTTCCTCTCTGCGCTTGCGCTCCTCCTCGAACTTGGCTCATTCCTCTTCAGCTGCCCTGCGGGCCGTGGCTGAGTCGGTCTCTTTGATCTCGGCCATAAGGACGTTGAAGAAAGGTGGGACGTAGTCGTTGTCGAAGTCGGAGTCGGCAAGCTCGTCTATGGAGATGTCGTAGAGGTCGTCGAAGTCGGAAGAGCTAAGGTAGTCTTCGAGCTCGGTGGAGGAACACGATCCGAGTGGCTGAAGGATGACGGCAATCTCCCGGCTACCCGAACCGCTGCTTAATGAAGATGAAGAAGATTCTTGCGTGAAGGTCGATCTTAGATTAGAAAATAAGAGATTAGAATAGATCTCAGCGCTGTTTGGTAACCCAAACGGCGCCGAGAGGTTTCCCTCCCCCGACTGGTTCGCATCCGAGTCGGGGAGAGAGAGCTTGCCGAATTCGTCGGTGACGAAGTCGAGGCTGCCGAAACGGAACGCCTTCCCGGGAAGGAAGACGAAGTCGTCGATGCCTGTTGAAGATCCCATCGCACCAGTCGGCGAGATGAAGAAGAAAAAAACTTGACGCTGACCCCTACCTGGCACGCCAACTGTCGAAACCTAATTTCGGCAATAAGAAACTGGGGGTAGCAATCAAGCGCCTAATACGATGGGTTAGTGAACAAAGAAGATTTAGACAGGTTCAGGCCTTCCCTAAAGAAGTAATACCCTACTCCTGTTTCGGTGGATTGATTCCGCCGAGTGGTTTATTGATCTCTTGATCGGGATGTATGAAGGAAAACCTAGCTCTTGCTATTGTCTCCTATCTGAAAATCTCCTAAGAAGCATATCTCTCACGAGTCGTCCTACCCTCCTTATATAGGTTTAGAGGGTAGGCTCACAAGTCGGAGTCCTAATCTCATACGATATCAAACTCCTCAATAATCCCGACTGAGACTATGAGCCATACCTTATTACAAAAGGCAATGTAACACTCAAGTCCTAATCGGTTACATAAACACAACACATAACCTATCTCCTACATCCAGTCGGATAAGCTAGCCGTGTGGATATGTGGTACCCATAATCTCCACACGAGGCATGCCCTTTTTCAAGCAGCTCAAGAAGACGGACGGGTTTCAATGAACTCCGGAGGCCCAGAAAGCTTTTGAAGACTTCATGGACTTCCTTACAACACCACCCGTGTTAGCATCACCTTTACCTCAAGAACCCTTGCTGTTTTATGTTTCCGCAACTTTTCAGGTGGTCAGCACGGTTTTGGGCGTTGAACGCGAAGAGGAAGGACGAGCTCAAAAAGTCCAAAGGCCGATTTACTTCGTTAGCGAGGTACTGGCCGGATCCAAGACACGTTATCCCCAGGTACAAAAATTACTGTATGGAGTCTTAATTACCGTCAGGAAATTAGCCAATTATTTTCAAAGTCACTCGGTTACCGTGGTCACGTCTTTTCCATTCGGCGATGTCATCCATAATCGGGAGGTTACTGGGCGCATCGCAAAATGGGCCCTAGAGTTGATGCCACTGGATATTACTTTCAAAGCCAGAACGTCTATAAAATCTCAAATATTGGCTGACTTTGTGGCCGAGTGGACCGAGCGTCAAGAAGATGTACCTAGGATGGAGCTACAATACTGGACCATGCATTTGGATGGGTCCAAATGAGTCACTGGTTTAGGAGCAAGAGTTGTCTTGATTTCCCCAACTGGGGAGAAGCTATGGTATGTTCTTCATATATATTTTTCCGCTTCACATAATGTGGCTGAATACGAAGCTTTGCTTCATGGACTACGACTCGTTGTCTCTCTCGGCATACGTCGGATGATTGTACGAGGAGACTCCCAATTGGTGGTAAATCAAGTAATGAAGGATTGGTCTTGCCTAAACGACAATATGGCAGCCTATCGACAAGAAGTGCGTAAGCTGGAAGACAAGTTTGACGGTTTGGAGTTATCTCATGTTCTGAGGCATAACAACGAAGCTACCGATGAGTTGGCTAACTTCGGTTCCAGGCGGGAAGCAGCCCCGACTGATGTTTTCGATGAGCACCTTTACGAGCCGACTGTTAAGAAGTCAACCGCTAATGAAGAAGCTACAGATCAGGTCGCTACGCTCGACGCCGACTGGAGAATGCCGTTTATCAATTTTCTGACTCTGCAGGAATTACCCAAAGATAGAGATGAAGCTGAACGAATTCGACGTCGTAGTCAAAGTTATGTCATGGTTGATTCAGAATTATACAAGAGAAGCCCGTCTGGAGTTCTACTAAGGTGTGTGACGCTAGAGGAGGGACGACAACTGTTGCAGGATATTCACTCGGGAATCTGCCGCAGTCATGCTGCAGCACGCACTCTAGTCGGGAAGGCTTATAGGCAAGGTTTTTACTGGCTCACGGCAGTTTTCGACGCAGACAAGGTGGTCCGCACGTGCGAAGGTTGTCAGTTTTTCGCTCGTCAAATTCATGTCCCGGCCCAGGAGTTACAAACAATCCCGTTGTCATAGCCGTTCGCAGTATGGGGCTTGGATATGGTTGGTCCTTTCAAAAAGGCTCCAGGAGGATTTACACATTTATTCGTCACAATTGACAAGTTTTTCAAGTGGATTGAGGCTAAACCGGTTGCTACAATAACAGCCAACAAATCACGAGATTTCATTTTAAACATTATGCATCGGTTTGGTGTGCCCAACAGGATTATAACTGACAATGGGACTTAGTTCACCGAAGGCATTTTCAAAGAGTTCTGCAAAGGCTTTGGAATCAAGATTTGCTACGCGTCGATGGCACACCCTAGAAGCAATGGACAGGTCGAACGCGCCAACGGCATGGTACTCCAAGGCATTAAGGCCCAGGTGTTTGATAGGCTAAGCCCCTATGCTGGAAAATGGGTTCAAGAGTTGCCTTCGGTACTATGGTCATTATGGACTACACCCAGTCGGGCTACTGGCCAATCTCCTTTTTATTTAGTATATTGAGCCGAAGCCATGTTGCCGAGTGAGATGGAGTTCGAGTCCTTACGAGTTCGAAGTTTCAACGACGAGCGCTATGATCAAGACCGAGTTGATGATTTGACCCGACTGGAAGAAGCTCGCGAGGCTGCGTTGATTCAGTCGGCTCGGTACCTTCAAGGACTTCGACGTTATCATAATCGTAATGTTTGGTCACGAGCTTTTATCGTTGGTGATATGGTTCTATGAAAGATTCAGACGACGAAGGATCGACATAAGTTATCTCCATTATGGGAAGGACCCTATATAATTGCCTAAGTCACTCGGCCAGGAGCGTATCGTTTGAAGCGTGAAGATGGAACTATGGTGGAGAATTCGTGGAACATCGAACACCTTCGTCGATATTACACATAAGCTTATTGTATCATGTTCTTCTCGACTGCCGACTTCAAGTAAGTTGCCTTCTTGAGCTGTCAGTCAGGGGCTACACATCTATATCAATAAAGTATGATGTTTCTATCAAGAATAACTTGTTCATATTTAATTTATCATTGTTTAAGTGTTCTGGTTTGAGTTAAGCAGATAAGGACTGAAAATTTTTAACGGCTTAGTCGAGTTTAGGCTTGACGACAGTCGGGCGAAGTTTTTAAGAAGTTAAATGCGAAGACTCAGGTTAGGGCACAAAACATAAATAGATTGAATATTTACAAGTCAAGTTACAAGAGTATTTACAGCGTCAAGTTGTACAAGTTGTTTACATCAAGCAAAGTCAAGACTGGAAGCTTTCAGCTATATCGGCCCCAATCTTCTTCGCCGACTCTTGCGATTCGTTGATCAACTCCAAGGCTTGTTCATCCGAAGTGCCGTCTGCAAAACCATCAGCGATAGAGTTTATATCCACTCAGGGATACAGGGACTTGGTAATTGCTAAAGTCTGGCTTGCACTCATAACAGCAGCATCGGTGATATTGTCCATATATTTCTTTGGAGCCGTCCTGAGCTTGTCAAAGACTTCAACTGTATCCATGGCGCTTGTTCCAACACCACTTTCATAGATGGCCGGCAGTATTGGTGCAGCAGCATTGGCGATGTCGTCTTTGACCTTTTCAGCTCTTCGGACTCTTTCGGCGAAGACTTCAAATTGAGTATGGGATTTAATCTTATTAGCTACAAGTATTGATGTAACTCAGATTATACAAAATGCCAGGATCAGCTAAGATCGAGGAGAGTAAGTTTCGGGAGTTAGCTTCAATTTCCTCAAGAACCTTGTTTTTGTCGGACTCGAGCTTGGCGTTGTCGGTTTCGGCCTTCTTCAGCTGAGCCTTCAGGGACTCGATCTCAGATACACTTGCTGCAACAAAGAAGACATGGAGCTATTAGAGCCGAATAGATAAAATAAAGATAGATGAGTTGGGTTTTTACTTACTCCCGATTGAATTGCGGAGTTCCTGGTTCGTGTCTTGAAGCTTGATGATTTCCGCCTGAAGAACAACTTCCCTGGCTACGGCTTCTTCTTTGGTTTCCTTGAGATTTTGTTGGATGTTCTCCAAGGAGTTGATATGAGGTACCAACTTCTCCAAGGTTTCTGATTTGGCCAGGGATTCGCGATATATTCTATGCATCATGAAGATTGAGTTAGTTGAGCACAAGAATTCACGCAATCAAAGTGTAAACGAGCTTGCTCATACGTTCATCAGCCGAGTAGTTTCCTTGAGGTTGGCAACAAGTGCATCTCATTCTTCAAGTTTTTTTTGCTTATTTAGCACGATGCCTTGTTTCTTGCCTTTGGCATCTCGCCACTCGATCTTGATTGGAGGCACAGAATCCTCTGTGGATTTCAGTCGAGTGACTTCTTCTTCGGCTGTTGGATCTAAGGACAATGAATGAAAACAGAAGATAGAAAGTATGCTTGAGAGAATAATTTGGCAAGACGTTGAAGTTTACCTGATGTTGCCGTAGGCGGACTTCTTTCAGCAGCAGTGTCTCCAGGAGACTGATCCTTGTTGGTTTCTTCGATCCTTGGAGCTAGATCTTCGATTGAAGTCTCTTGGTTGGCCAGGGGTTGATCTTCTTTCTCCGGCTGGATTTCAGTCGGGGGTTCCTGGGCCGCTGCTTGATTGGCCGAGTCCGGCTGGTCTCCAGTCGGGATGTCCTGATTGGCAGTCGGGGGCTCTTGTGCAAGAATAGCTCCACCCGGGAGAGGGTTCTGGGACTCTTGTTCTACAGTTTTTTCTGCCTGCCCGGTAAGATCAATGTCTTGAGGTTTTCTGTAGAAGAAGATGAACATGATCAAATCAAGGAGATTTTCAGCAATCATATGGATTCAGTTGTTTGAAAAACACCTGTTGGACTTCCTGATTTTCGGAGCAGATCTTATAGATGGTTTGGGAGAACTAATATTGGCTGCAGGTGTCTTGACCTCGTCGACGTCGTCGTCCGAGTCATCTACGACTAATTTTCTCTGCTTGCTAGCACGTCTGCTAGGTTCTTCGACAGCAGCTGCAGCTCTTTTACTTTTCACCTGGGGTTTGATCTTCGGGCCCCCAGTCGGTTTCCTGACCATAGGCTTAGCTGGTGTGTCTTCATGATACACTTTGAACGGCCGAGAGATAATCAAAGCATTTTCCTGCAAACGATGTTCTTTAAGACATAACAGAGAGTATGGGTAAATTGAAAGATGGATTGAATCAGAAAGTTAGCTTACCGCAGGAGGTGGCCGAAGGAGGCTGAAAGGGGGAACCGGCAGTTTGTGGCTGTAATCTATGGCGATTCCGGATGAGAAGATCTTGTACATCCCGGCACACAAGACTTGGAAATCCAAGGAAGCTCTGTTTTCCCGATTGGGGTCACTCTGACCTTCGTACTCGAAAGCTGGCTTGGATCTTTCCCTGATAGGCGCCAATCGGGATTTGAAGAAATGCCGAGTGATTTGCTACTCTTGAAGACCCTTATTCTTCATCTCGAGGATTTTGGCCAGAAGGTTGTTTGCTTCAAGCCAATCTTGGCCTTCGGGCAGAGTGTTCCAGTTTGCCCGTTGAATCGGTGGAAGGCCGATGAAGTTGGGTAGGCTGGGGGCTAGGTTCGAAATGTAGAACCAATTTGCGTGCCAGCCTTTGTTGGATGATTTCAGAGGGAGAGAAAAATAATCTCTGCGGAGAGTTCCGCGGAGTTGAAATCCAGCACCACCGACAACACAAGGGTTGTCCTTGTTTGGGTGGGCTTTCAAAGAAAACATTTGGCGAAAAAGGTTGAAATGAGGATAGATCCCCAGGAAGGCTTCACAGACATGAATAAAGATGGCAATGTGCAAAATGGAGTTTGGGTTCAGATGATAGACTTGGAGATCGTAGTAATCCAAGATTCCACGGAAGAAATCGGAAGTGGGAAGACCAAATCCGCAGTAAAAGAAATGAGTGAAGACAACGATCTCACCGGTGTTTGGAGTTGGGAACTCTTCTCCACACGCCGGGCGCCAGCCGATGATCTCTTTAGCCGGGAGGACTCCGTCCTTCACCATTTCCTTGAGAGTTGATTCCTTCACGTCAGAGGTTGCCCATTGGTTGAAGGGGATTTCTCTCTCTTCTGCCATGGATAAAGGTTGCGAGAAAGTGGATTTGGTGATGGGAGTGGAGATTTTTGGAGGAGGTGATGAGAGCAGGATGCGCGCGGTGGATTTTGGTGGAATCTGGAATTTTTGGATGGATGGATTTGGATGAACTCGTGCCCTAGGTTTCTTCGGAAGCGTTGGTAAACAGGAGCGCGAGAGGGGAAATTTTGGAAGATGAAGCGGCGGGGAAGACGACGGCGCTTCTTTGGTTTTAGGGTATCGGTAGGTTTTCTCTTTATTGGGCCAAGGCCCATGAGAAGCTTACAGCCCGTGACATTGGTGAGGCTTTGCACGTGTCTTTTAGAGACTTAAGCAAATTTGCCTTGGCAATATGCGCGTGTAATTTGCTCAATACCATTAAAATCCTTCTATACAGCAGTCATATAACTTTTTAGGAGTTGATGCGATGCAATTTGGAAGGTGACAAACAGTAAAGTTTTTTATGACTATTTTAGTAACTTTTTTATAAGTTCCTAAAGCTGTTTGGTTTATAAAAGGTACTTGACTTTATATTATGTCAATGTTATCTTATCACTTTGGTGAATTTTTTAATTAAGACCAGTATCATGGCTTAGGCTGATTATTTCTTGGTCATATTATTATGAGTTTGATTGACTCGGATTTTTTATAATTTATCACTGAGGATGGTAGAGTTGTTTGCTTTGAGAGGACTCGGGCAACATGACTCGGATAGCATAAGCTTGTTATTACTTGGGGTCATTATACACTATGCCTTGATTGAAGGATTATGTGTTATATGATTCTTTATGATTGTTTTGGCTTTGACTAAGCATTTATTTATTTCACTCGGATGAATATAATTATTATAGTTCTTGACTATATGCTTAGTTTGTTTAACTAAACACATAGTCGGGGGCTACACCTAATTAGGTGCATCTAGTCGATGCACCTAAGTCTATATTTTTTATTATTTTTTGAAGCATTTTTCAGCCCTTCACAGCCTTGTTATTGGGTGATTAAGCACTCAGGAGACCTGGGCAGAGATGATGGAAGCACTCAGCAATGGAGGCACTCGGCTATGGGAGTATTCGGCTATGTGTTATTTTGTTTGAGGCTATGTTATCTTGTCGACTGTGAAGGTCTCAGGGGCTACTGTGGAGATTATGGGTACCATATACCCACACGGCTAGCTTATCCGACTGACTATAGGGAATAGGTTATGTGTTGTGATTATGTATTCGGCTTAGGACTTAAGTATTGCGTTACCTTGTGTAATAAGGGACGGCTTATAGTCCTAAGTCGGGAATATTATGGAGTCTAATATAATATGTTGTTAGGTCTCCGACTTGTGAGCCTACCCTCTAAACCTATATAAGGAGGGTAGGACGTTCCATGAGGGATAGATTGAGATATAGCAATTAGCTAGGTTTTTCTTCATACATCCCGATCAAGAGATCAATAAACCACTCGGCGGAACTAAACCACCCAAATAGGAGTAGGGTATTACTTCTTTAGGGAAGACCTAAACCTGTCTAAATCTTCTTGTTTACTAACCCATCATGTTAGGCGCTTGATTGCTACCCCCAGTTTCTTATTGCCAAAATTAGGTTTCGACACTTTTGCAGCACAAATTGTAAATTATCTTTCGTTTTGAAACAGCAGAAACACTTTTAACTCTCTCCTGAAACCAAAACACAGCACCACAGTCGGACACTCATGTGTTAGTGCACCATAGTATGACCTCCCCACATACGAGGCTACAAGATCATCAATTAATAAACTTCTAACATAAGACTACCAAACCAGATATGGCAATTATAGGCGATCTAAATATATACAAGCCCTTTAAAGTCTCAACATGATCCTTGTGAGATCGTGAAGAACTACCTCTATGAAGTTGTCTGCTAGCTGTAGTGGATCAGATATTAGATATCAGCAAGGCACCTACTGTCATAGAAATTAATATACCATTCATGACACCCCTACCCGAAAGCAAGGAAGAATTTCTTGATAGAAGCAAACGTCATCTCTGTCTATTGGAAACAACCAACGCAGGGCAAAAATCCATAAGAGAGCGAGCTCTCTTGGTCCCACCTGGCAAAGCAAGGGTGTTCTGCAGGCATATTTCTTGGGCCAAAGCACGTGCACTACGCCTCTCACGACTCGCACATGCTCTGGATACTCTATCACAAGGCCTCTTCGACATCAGTATAACATGCCTATATAATCACCATAGACCAGCAACATGAATGTCATTTTATTGTCGTTACAGAAGAAGACGAGAATACAACTTGACAACAGCAAGTAGGCAAGAGCAGTACAAACATAAGCAGAAACCAGACAGACACTTCTAACCACCTACATTAGAAAAGGACCCATTTTGTGGAGCTTATGGATACCATATACCTACACAGCTAGACTATCCGACTGATTATAAGGGATAGATTGTATATAATAAATATGTAACAACTTAGGATTTTGGTATTACGTTTTCTTGTGTATTAAGGAATGTCCTATAGTCCTGAGCTAATAATATTGTAGAGAAGTTTTAGGAGAGTTATACCATATCTGGTTGAGTCTCTATCTTGTAATCCTATCCTTTTGAGCTATATAAGGAGGACAGGAAGCCCCTTAGGGGCATAACCACTTCAATAATCATAACTCAATCGTCAGATCGATACAACACTCGGCGGATACAATCCCCGAAACAGGAGCAGGGTATTACTTCTTTCTGAGAAGGCCTGAACCTGTCTAAACCTTTGTCTCATCACCCATCCACTTTAGATCTTGTGCGCTACCCTCTTTTCTTATTGCCGAAATCAAGTTTCAACAGTTAGCGCGCCAGGTAGGGGTTGCGTCATGTTTTTATCCAACAAGTGTGATGGGACCTACTTCAGGCATCGACGACTTCGTCTTTCCCCCTGGGCAGGTGTACCGCTTCGGCAGTCTCAACTTCATCACCGAATAATTCGGCAAGATCTCTTTCCTCGACTCGGATTCGAACCAGTCGGGAGGGGACAACTACTCGGCTCTATTAAGGTTACCAAGTGCTGCCGAGACCTACTGCAATATCCTTTGTTCCGAGTCAGCTTCAAACCACTCGGAGGGATCTCCAACACAACCTTTCGCACACAACTTCTCCAGCAAAATGCAGGCGTACCCGCTGATCATCATGCAACTTCCTTCAATACTCGCCGCGACGTTCGGATCTAGATCTGTTCCCCCCTGGTCCCGATCTGAGTAGGCTTCGGAGGCGACCATGTCAAGCTCTAGGGAAGTCGGCGTCATGTTTCAACCTTTCGGATCCTGCTCATTTACCGAGATTGCCGACTACGTCAGCTCTTCCAAAGATTATGATGACATCATCACCGAGTCTATCGACAGTTCCGAGTTCGACGATGACTACACTCCACTCTTTTTCGATGTTTTCATGGCGGACGTTGGGGAAACCGACTTGGCAGTCGCCCGAAGGCTTGCGGAGGAGGAGCAAGCCAAGTTTGAAGAGGAACACAAACACAAAGAGGAGGAAGACAGAAGGAAACAAGATTTGGCTTCAGCCAGGCGTGCAGCCAGCGATGACATACTTCAGACCCATGTCGACAATACTAATGTTTTTCTCACGCCACAGCAAAACGCAGTCGTAGCGCTTACCCTGCTTGACACCATCATCGATGCGGTCCCAAACAACATGACTCTAATTGTAAACAAAGTGAAGACCATGGTTGCGGCTATCGTACCACAAGGCGCCGGAAGCAGTCGGCAAGTTGATGAATTCACCACGAAAACGCCTGCTGGCAGTCGCCTATCACCATTACACTGCAGAGACTACCGGAAACCTGAACGTAGCAAAACTCGTACCAGATCAAACGAGCACCGTCGACAAGAGGATAGAAGGCGCCAAGACCACTCGGCTGACTCCCATGATCAACATCGCGAAGGAACTTCAGGGTAAAAAAATACGACGGCGATGGCGGAGCAGGACCTTTCCAAGATCCTATAGCCGAGTTAAACCATATTTTTGGAGGACCACTCGCCTACGAATCCAAAAGAAAGTAGAAGCTGACCGACAGAGAAATCAACGCAATTCAGCCCGAAGTACCGCAATACCTACGATGGTCCAAGGTTGCTATCATGTTCGACCGCTCGGATCACCCTGACCGAGTGGTCCACCTGGGGCGGTACCCCCTAGTGCTAGACCCAGTGGTTCGCAATGTCAAGTTGAAACGTGTCCTCATCGATGGTGGTAGCCCGCTCAACATTCTTTTCGCCAAGACATTGGACGATATGCAAATCCCAAGATCTAAGTTAAAATCAAGTTTCGCCTCTTTTCATGGGGTTATTCCAGGATTGTCATCAACACCACTTGGCTAGATCATTCTTCCAGTCACCTTTGGCACTCGAGAGAATTTTCGCACAGAAAACGTCTGTTTTGAAGTTGTAGATTTTGAGGCAGCTTACGATGCCATTTTAGGACGCTTGGATCTCACCAAATTCATGGCAATGCCACATTATACCTATATGATGATGAAATGTCGGGTCCACGAGGAGTCATCTCCCTTTGCAGCAACGTGTTAATGACAAAATTTGGTACAGATATGTCAGCAATCAAGATTGGATCCGAGGCGGATTTGAAGGAATAAGGGAGTTTTCCAAAACAGACAGTGCATCGGCTGGAGCCGTATTGGCCGATATGGAATCGGACTCGAGCAGCCGATACGGGTGATCTAAATCAGACTCGGCTAAGCTGATATGGGTAGCCTGGGTTTGTATTGGTTTCAGAGAAGAGCTTGAAGATATTGCCGACTAGGAATTGAGTCCAGATAAGACAGTTGTATCTATTAATTAGGAATACGAGTTAGTTTCCTTGTTATAATATTGTGGTAAGAGTCCACCTAGAACTTGTTTGTTTAGGCAAGTTGTAAGTAGTGTCCGGCAAGGACAAGGTGTGTATGTACGGGTATAAATATAAGCCCGAGGTCTATGTAAAAAAATAACAACAGTTCAATCAACACTTTCGGCCCATCGCCACAATTTTCTCTTTACTTTTCGACGAGTTCGTGCTTCGAGTTTGTCAGCTGGAGGTATGGCTTGTTAAGTTACCACATAACTTAGCCAATCTAAGTCGATGGCTGATTTAGCAGTATCGGCCAAACCTTTTCTAAGGTTTTGTCGGTATCGGCTAAATCAGCTCGTTAGCTTAGATTGGCATAAGTTATCTACCATCCTGAAAAACATTCAAGGACTTGATTGGTCTAGATATCATGCATCTTTTTACACTTTGTGCTGCATCAGCCCTAGTCCTAATTAGAATTATGATCCCTGGCCTATCTCTTATTTGTAATAGGGGTAGCATCGGAGTTTCAGCCGATTTTATCTGATATAGTTGTCTAGTCATGTTTAAATTCCTTTAATCATGCTTTTCATATTGTATCTGCCCCTTATACAAGGATATTACTTTAGTTAAATATATCAAGCTTGCCTTAATATATTTATCTAGATTGATATTCTTGTATAAGACTATATCGGAGTATTAGCCAATATGGTATCAGCTTTTAACCTAACTGTGATTTCATCGGCTAAGATCTAATCTTTGTCAATAGATTATGTATTTACAGCCGATGGAGCATATTTAGGGTTTACTTTGAATGATTTATCTTACACCTCACAGCCGATTCGGTCAGATCGCATCGGCTAGGTCCATACGATACATCATCTGCATATCGGCCGATCGGCTATCGTATATCTAACTCAGTTTTATTGTATATCTTGTTGGTTATAGGATCAACCCAACTGACACACCCTGAACCCGTTTTCTAAGAGTTGGACCTGCACTGGAGTTAAGCAAATCTCCCAAGCCGCCGTGTTTTCGCATCAACACGTTTCTGGCACATTTTTGCGTCAACACGCTTTTGGCACACCCGGTGGGACACAATTGTCAAGACATCCATCATGCCGGAAATCACGGAAGAAAACATTATCCCAATAACGGTTGAACAATTGTCCGATGAGCAAAAGGCAGATATTGAACAACTTACACAAGCTTTTCACAAGATGTATCTGGATTCTTTCACTGTGTCTCGGCAAGGCAAGGTTATTCAAAAAGGAAAAGTAATCTTGCCAAAGCCCAAAGCAGAATCCAGTACACGACAAGATGAAGCCAAAACAGAAGAGATTTAAGCTAGATAAGAAGAACCAGCAGTGGATGAAAGGGTTTCACTACAAGACAGACTGGATTACGCAGTGCATCAGGCTTTGATCAACCAGTCCAATGTGTTGGTGAACACATTGACTAATGTGGTGAAAAAGGTGATGGATGGAACTATAGCTGAGGAGAAGGCAAAAGGACCAGTATACTTTCCAAACAATTTGTTTCCTCCATATAGGACCATCAAGATTGAGATCCCAGGTTCTTCAGGGATGCAACAACAATTTGTATCTGGGGGGCAAATATTTCAGCAAGATCAACAAAATTAGGCTCCAAGGATTGTACCATCAACATCGGCTGGGATCTTTCAAAACCCTATTCAGCAGCCGATAGGGAGTCAAGAAATCAAATCTCTATTCAACAGCCGATTTTACCATTAACATCATCTGGACCACAATATATACATGAGGTGTCTCAAAATTATCAATATGAACCTCATCAACCTTTCTTGGGCCAGACTTCAAGTTTTCAGCCTCAGCAGATATCACCTCAACAATATCGGCCAGAACCTATTCCACAGTACCAGTATCAACCTCAGTTCAACAACTATAAGCAAGTTCCACAATTTGGTAGGCAACAACAACAATGGGCAGGCATGATTGTAGATGTGGTTAGGGAACAATTTGGTTTTAAGCCCAAGGATAGTGAAAACATGTATCGGTATCCATATCCAGAGTACTTTGACAAGGTGCCATTACCAAGCCGGTACAAAATCTCAGCCAAAATCCGACTGGCTGCATCTACATCTGAAGAAGGAGAAATCCCAGCCAAAAAGTTGACCAAGTCAGGAAAAGGTGATGCCAAGACCAAGAAGATTCCACTTGATCCTACAGATCCATAGAAATCCGCTGTAATAGACGCCGAGTTAGATTGTAAATAGGAAAGCACGCTCATCACCTTTCTTCAAGCTAATAAAGATATATTTGCATGGAAACCGTCTGATATGCCTGGTATTCCTAGAGAGGTGATTGAGTACTCATTAAATGTTCAAGAAGATGCGAAACCTATCAAACAACGACTTTGCCGCTTTGCACAAGATCGGAGAGATGCTATCA
Source organism: Oryza officinalis (assembly GCA_008326285.1). NCBI lineage: Eukaryota > Viridiplantae > Streptophyta > Magnoliopsida > Poales > Poaceae > Oryza > Oryza officinalis. Next base: position 13,305,090 of record BDMV01000002.1, on the reverse strand, counting down.
AGGAGGAGCTTGCGAAGCTCTTGGTGGCTGGATTCATCAAGGAAGTTTATCGTCCTGACTAGTTGGCTAATCCAGTCTTGGTTCGGAAGAAGACTAGGCAATGGTGCATATGCGTCGGCTATACGGATCCCAACAAATCTTGTCTCAAAGACCCTTTTGGTCTACCTCGCATTGAACAAGTCGTTGATTCAACTGCTGGCTGTGAGCTTCTCAGTTTTCTTGATTGCTACTCGAGATATCATCAGATTAGCCTAAAGGAGTTCGATTGCTTGAAGACTTCGTTTATCACCCCGTTCGGAGCCTACTGTTATATCACGATGCCATTTGGTCTCAAGAATACAAGGGCTACATATCAACGCATGATTCAAAGATGTTTACAGACACAACTCAAACGAAATGTAGAGGCTTACGTTGATGATGTTGTTATCAAGACCAAGCGAAGAGAGGATCTAATTGTCGATTTGGAGGAAACTTTTCAAATTATTCGAGCGTTCAGAATGAAGTTAAACCCAGAAAAATGCACCTTCAGAGTACCGTCAAGGAAGCTGCCTGGCTTCATGGTGTCTCATCGAGGCATTGAAGCTAACCCAGAGAAGATTAATGTCATACGTAACATGAAACCGCCGAGTACTCAAAAGGATGTTCAAAAACTTACTGGGTGCATGGCAACCCTCAGCCGATTGGTTTCCAAGCTCGGGGAGCAAGGCATGCCTTTTTTCAAATTGCTCAAGAAAACAAACGAGTTTCAGTGGACCCCTGAAGCCCATAAAGCTTTTCAAGATTTCAAGGATTTTCTCACAACGCCGCCTGTGCTAGCTTCGCCACATCCTCAAGAGCCCTTATTGCTTTATGTGTCAACAACTTTTCAAGTGGTTAGTATAGTTTTGGTTGTTGAGCGTGAAGAAGAAGGTCGAGTCCAGAAGGTTTAGAGGCCTATCTACTTCGTTAGTGAGGTACTGGCTGGATCTAAGACATGCTATCCCTAGGTACAAAAGTTATTATATGGAGTTTTAATTACCGTAAGGAAATTAGCTCATTATTTTCAAAATCACTCGGTTACGGTGGTCACATCTTTTTCACTCAGCGATGTCCTTCATAATCATGAGGCCACGAGGCGTATTGCAAAGTGGGCATTGGAGCTGATGGCGCTAGACATTACTTTCAAAGCTCGAACGTCGGTTACATCTCAGGTTTTGGCTGATTTTGTTGCTGAGTGGACCGAGTGCCAAGGGGATGTGCCTGCGGAGAGATTGGAATATTGGACCATGTATTTTGATGGATCTAAGAGAGTAACTGGCACGGGGGCTGGAGTGGTTTTAATTTCCCCGACTAAAGAAAGGTTGCGATATGTTCTTCATCATTTTCCGGCATCGCACAATGTAGCCGAGTATGAGGCCCTGCTTCATGGGTTGTGTTTTGTTGTGTCATTGGGAATACGGCATATGATTGTACGAGGAGATTCTTAGCTGGTGGTCAATCAAGTGATGACAGATTGGTCTTGTTTGAATGACAACATGGCTGCTTATTGCCAGGAGGTTCGCAAGCTGGAAGATAAATTTTATGGCTTGGAATTATCTCATGTTTTGAGGCATAATAATGAAGTTGTCGATCAATTGGCTAATTATGGATCCAGAAGAGAGGCAGCCCAGACAGATGTTTTTGTTGAACATCTTCATGAGCCGACTGTTGCAAAGAAAGAAGTTGTTGAAGAAGACGCAGCAAAACAAGTATCCATGTGTCGAAACTGGAATTCGGCAATAATAAAAGGGGGTAGCGCACGAGACCAAAAACTGGATGGATGCGGAAGACAAAGATTTAGACAGGTTCAGGCCCTCTCAATGAGAGGTAATACCCTACTCCTGTTTGGGGATTGTATCCGCCGGGTATATATTGATCTGACGATCGAGTTGTGAATATCTCTGTGATCATCTTGTGATCCTATTGTTCCCCTCCCCTAGAGGGCTCCCTGCCCACCTTATATGGGTTAGGGAGCAAGATTACAAGGAAGAAAACCTAGCCATATACAGCATCAGTTTCCTAATCTATTACATGGTAGTACTCAATCAGGACTCTAGGCCATGCCATAGAACACAAGACAATATTATGACCGAGTCCTACTTTATTACATAATATATGGATCCGACTCACCCCCTATCTCTAGTCGAATATGGAGGCCGTGTGGGTACCCGGTACCCATATTCTCCACAGTAGCCCCTGAGACCTTTGTAGTCGACGAGATAACTTCACCTCGAACCAAATAAATCCAAAGCCGAGTGCTTCAATCATCTCTGCCATAGTCTCCCGAGTGCTTTTATCAAATCAAAAGGCTGTGAAGGGCTGAAAAAATTCAATAAAAAATATACCTAGGTGCATCGACTAGATGCACCTAATTAGGTGTAGCCTCCGACTATGTGTTTAGTTGAACAAACTAAGCATATAGTCAAGAACTGTAATCATTTTAACCAACCGAGTGGTTTTTATATAATAATATGCTTAGCCAAAGCAAAAAGCATCCTAAAAAATCATATAGCACATAACATTATTAATAAGGCACGGTGCATAATGACCCTGAGTACTGGCATCACATTGTGCACATATTGTCAAAACAATCATGCCCGAGTCCCCTCAATACACACAACTTTACCATCCTCAGAAATATATGGCATTTGTGGTATTAAATCTGAGTTAATAAAACTCATAAATAGATTTACCAATCGCCTGAAGAATATGACCGAAATATAATTAGCCTAAGCCATAATATTGGTCTTAATCAGAAAAGCACACCAAGGTGGCAAAATAGCATTGATATAATATAAAATTAATCGCTTTGTAAAAAACCAAACAGCTCCTGCAACCTATAGAAAAGTTACCAGGACAGCTATAAAAAACTTTACTGTTTGTCACCTTCCAAATTGCATCGTACCAACTCCTAAAAAGTTGTGTAACTGTTGTATGAAAGGATTTCGAAGGTATTAGGCAATAAGGCACGTGCATATTGCCAAGGAAAATTTTCTTAAGTCCCTAGAGACACGTGACAAGCCACACCTGAAAATACGGGCTGCAAGCATATTGGGATTAGGCCCAAAACATGCCCACCGATACCCTTAAAATATGACGCGTATGGCACGTCTATTAATATGCTCCCGAGTGACAAATCTCCCGGGTGATGTAGACCAAGCGCATCTCATCTGAGCAAAGCTTTTATTCCAAGTAGTTATCCCTCATGAGGTGTACCAAAGTAGATTTGATAATTAAATCCCGACTGGCGCAAGAACTCAGCTTGTAACCCTTGTGGGGAATAATGATTGGTCCAGACCTTGAGCATAGGAGATAAGCTCATGGCCATGAATTCATGTTGCATATATCCAGAATAAGTCCAGATTGAAGGTATGATCCTCGTGCTAGAGCTAGTAAGCCCCTGAGCATGTTGCTTGTCCTTCTGTCACAGTCGAGGTTATCCATTGGTGGCAACTGATGCAGTCGGCATGGAAGCGAAATCACCAATGTGGAGAGAAAATTACCCATCAGAGGTGACGAAGATGTCGGTGGTGGAGACATAGACACCCAACAACGGTGGCGTGACCAACCAACCGTGTAGGCGGAGACACCAGTCGGCAGCGGCGAAGGCAGGCCGACGATGAAGACATAAAGGCCCAACAACGGAGGCGTGACCAACCAACCGTGTAGGCGGAGACACCAGTCGGCGGCGGCGAAGGCAGGCCGACGATGAAGACATAAAGGCTCAACAACGGTGGCGTGACCAACCAACCGTGTAGACGGAGACACCAGTCGGCGGCGGCGAAGGCAGGCCGACGATGAAGACATAAAGGCCCAACAACGGTGGCGTGACCAACCAACCGTGTAGGTGGAGACACCAGTCGGCGGCGACGAAGGCAGGCCGACGATGAAGACATAGACGCCAAACAACGGTGGCGTGACCAACCAACCGTGTAGGCGGAGACACCAGTCAGCGGTGACAAAGGCAAGCCGACGATGAAGACATAGACGCCCAACAACGGTGGCGTGACCAACCAACCGTGTAGGTGGAGACAACAGTCGGCGGTGGCAAAGGCAGGCCGACGATGAAGACGTAGAGGCCCAACAACGGTGGTGTGACCAACCAACCGTGTAGGCAGAGACACCAGTCGGCGGCGGCGAAGGGTGGCCGACGATGAAGACGAAGACGCCCAACAACGGTGGTGTGACTAACTAACCGTATAGGCGGAGACACCAGTCGGCGACGGTGAAGGCAAGCCGGCGGTGATGTTCTGACTGATCCATTCCCGAAGCGTAGGTGATGAGCTTATAGCCATGAATCCCTACTGTGCATATCTGGATTTGGATTCTGCAGTATAAATATAGGATGAGTAGTATCTGATGTAAATATAATACTTGAGGAAAATTCAAGCATTTTTAAATATTTATAAATATGTATTTCTCCTCTTGTTGATTTTAATTTCCCCCGAGTAGATGACTCCTCACGTTTAAACACTCTGCCCGACTAGTCATTGACATGAGTTCATCATCATAGAATAAAGCTTTACGGATCAGAATTTACTACTCGGGTACTTTTGCAATTGTTAAAAAACAAATTATTTTATGTTTATGCATTTGATTTTGTCCAAGTAATACTTAGCACCTTGCGTTATACACTCCATCCAATGAGCCCCCGGGTGCTAGGATTCGGCCCAAAGACAACTATCCATCGACAAACCAAACAGAAAGCATAGGGAAAATAGAGCTGCATAACTCGATCAACACTTTTTTTACTCGAATTATTTCGCAAGCAATCAAGATAAATATTATAAAAATTATTGCAAAAATATGATATAACATCTGTAGCCCCCGACTCACTGCTGAACGGAGGACCAGTTAATGTAGTGAGGCAGAAAAAAGAAAATATCATATAAAGAAGAAAATTAATGATGACTTAGCTTTTTGGTATTTTCACCGGCGACGGCAGAGGTGGCTGATCTAGGGACAAGGTTGTCCATCAATGGCGACGAAGACACCAACCGAGAAAGCAGTGTGGGGGCGACCAATGGTGGAGGTGAAGGTTCCCAACAACGTGACAAAGATGCACGGCCATGAAAGCGAAAACACCAGTTGGCAACAGAATCCTCCAACCATGGAGACAAAGAAACCAATCGGTGATGACGAAGACGACCGACGGTGAAGACGATGTCGCCATCAACAACGGCGGCGAAGCTCACCAACCATGGAGGCGAAGAAACCAGTCGGCGATGATGAAGACGACCGACGGTGAAGACGATGTCACCATCAGCAACAGCGGCGGAGCACACCATCCGTAGAGGCGAAGAAACCAATCGGCGATGACGAAGACAACCGACGGTGAAGACGATGTCGCCATCAGCGACGGCGGTGGAGCACACCATGCGTGGAGGCGAAGAATGAAGACGTAAGCTCATGGTCGATTATCCGCATAGCGACGCCTCGAGTCCATGTCCATGATGATTGTGTCGGTGACGTCAAAAACAACGTGTCTGTAATAGTAGTTATTCTCATGACGATAAAGTCTAACTCCTCGAAGCGAAGAAGCTTGTTGACAAAGGCGACGCTGGTGGCGGCCATAGTAGATCGAATATGAAACTCACCGTGGTAGACTGGTTGTTATCCTCCTTAGCTAGATTGAATCTCTCCCGACTAATTTATATCAAAATCAAACAAAGAGAGCTTGTTGAAGTTGTCGGCGGTGAGGCAATCAAAGCTCCAAAGTGAAGACAAAGCTGGCGACTTATGAAGGTGATTCCATTGCACTCGTCGATAGGAAACTCGGCGTAACCCCTACCTGGAGCGCCAACTGTCGAAACTGGAATACGACAATAATAAAAGGGGGTAGCGCACGAGACCAAAAAGTGGATGGATGCGGAAGACAAAGATTTAGATAGGTTCAGGCCCTCTCAATGAGAGGTAATACCCTACTCCTGTTTGGGGATTGTATCCGCCGGGTATATATTGATCTGACGATCGAGTTGTGAATATCTCTGTGATCATCTTGTGATCCTCTTCTTTCCTTCCCCTTGAGGGCTCCCTGCCCACCTTATATAGGTTGGGGAGCAGGATTACAAGGAAGAAAACCTAGCCATATACAGCATCAGTTTCCTAATCTATTACATGGTAGTACTCAATCAGGACTCTAGGCCATGCCATAGAACACAAGGCAATATTATGACCGAGTCCTACTCTATTACATAATATATGGATCCGGCCCACCCCCTATCTCTAGTCGAATATGGAGGCCGTGTGGGTACCCGATACCCATATTCTCCACACCATGCTTGATACCGATTGGACAACGCCTTTCATCAAGTTTCAAACCTAGCAAGAGCTGCCTCAAGACCGTGACGAAGCTGAACGAGTTCAACGTCGTAGCCAAAGTTATATGATGGTTGATTCTGACTTATATAAGCGGAGCCCATCTGGTGTTTTGTTAAGATGTGTTTCTCATGAGGAGGGCCGACAGTTATTGCAGGATATCCACTCAGGAATATGTGGCAGTCATGTCACGGCATGCCCTTTGGTGGGAAAAGTTTATCGATAGGGATTTTTCTGGCTCACAGCTATTACGGATGTAGACAAAGTTGTTCGGACTTGTGAAGGTTGTTAATTTTTTGCTCGACAAATCCATGTTCTAGACCAAGAGTTGGAAACTATTCCTCTTTCATGGCCTTTTGCTGTTTGGGGGTTGGATATGGAGGGTCGTTTTAAGAAGGCTCCAGGAGGCTTTACGATCTTTTCGTTGCTATCGATAAGTTTTCCAAGTGGATTGAGGCTAAGCCGGTTGCTACAATTACGGTTGATAAAGCTCGAGATTTCTTTCTCAATATTGTACATCGGTTTGGTGTTCCGAATAGGATTATTACTGTTAATGGCACTCAGTTCACGGGAGGGGTTTTTAAGGATTTTTGTGAAGACTTTGGGATCAAAATATGTTATGCATCGGTTGCACATCCTAAAAATAGTGGACAAGTTGAGCAAGCTAACGGAATGGTTCTTCAAGGCATCAAGGCCCATGTTTTTGACAGATTACGCCCTTATGCTAGACGATGGGTGCAAGAATTGCCTTCAGTTTTGTGGTCATTGCGAACTACACCCGGTTGGGCTACGAGTCAGTCACCTTTCTTTTTGGATTATGGAGCTAAGGCTATGTTGCCGAGTGAGATGGAGTTTGAATCTCTCCAGGTTCATAATTTCAATAAGGAGCGTTGCGACCAAGATCGTGTTGAGGTTTTGAACTGACTAGAAGAGGCTCGGGAAGCCGCGCTTATTCAGTCGACAAGATATCTCCAAGGTCTTCAACGTTACCATAATCGCAATGTTCGATCGCGGGCATTTATTGTTGGTGATATGGTTCTGAGAAAGATACAGACGACAAAGGATAGACATAAATTGTCTCCGTTATGGGAAGGGCCCTTCATAATTTTTGAGGTCACTCGGCCAAGAGCTCACCGACTAAAGCGTGAAGATGAATCGATTGTGGAAAATTCTTGGAATATTGAACACCTTCGGCGTTATTACACCTAAGTTATTCTTTTGTATCTTATTTCTCTCGACTATCGACGTCAAGTAAGTTGCCTTCCTGAGTTGCCAGTTGGGGGCTATCAACAATAGTAAAGTAAGAAGTTTCTTTTGGTTATGATTTGTTCGTATTTGGCTTATCATTGATTTTTGTTTTGATCTGTGTCATGTGGATAAGGACTGAAAATTTTTCGAATACTTAATCGGGTTTTAGGCTTGGTATAAGTTGGTGGAGAATTTTTAAGAAATTAAAAGTTGGATTCAGCATTCAAGACATAGCATAAATAAGCTGATATATTACAAGTCAAATTACAAATGTATTCTTTACATCAGGATTTCATCCTCGAAAATTCTCAAGTACATCTGCAACTATTTTCTGAGAAGAGTCGAGCTTCGTTGATAAGCTCCATGGCTTGCTCGTCTGAAGTACCATTGGCAAAGCCATCTCCTACGTCCCGGATGGTTTCCGCCCTTTTGATCCGTTCGGCAAATACGTCAGTTTGGGCTCGGGACTTCACTTTGTGTGCTGCAAGATTGAGAACAAACAAGGTATATTGGAAATGTTCAGAATCTGTTTAAAAATCAGATTTGGTGATTACCTTCATGTTCAGTTAAGGCTTGAGTTCTGTCTTTTTCCAATCGGGCATTATCGTTTTCGGTTTTCTTCAACTGGGCCTTCAAGGATTCTATCTCTGCTAGATGAGCTGAGACATAAAGAAATACAATTAGCAACAAGAATTAATTAAAGATGAATGCAAGTGAGATGGTTATACTTACCTCCGACTGATCCACGATATTCCATGTTGACATCCTGAAGCTGGTTGTATCCAAGGAATTTTCCTTGGATACAGTAGCTTCTTTGGCTTCTTTAAGTTCTTGCTGAACGGCTTCCAGGGTATTTAGATGAGGCATCAGTTTTTCCAGAGTCTCCGACTTGGCTTGTGATTGGCGGTATATTCTCTACATATGAAAGATGATTAGCTAATATTATGTTAGGAAGCAGTTGGAGAACACAGGGTTTTACTTACGTTCAATAGCCGGGTGTATTCTGATAGTCGGGCAACTAGCAGATCGCGTTCTTCAGCCTCTTTTTGCTTGTTCAAGATGATTCCATGAGCATGGCCTTCAGAATCACGCCATTGGATCTTGACAGGTGGGAGCGAGTCTTCTGTTGATTTGATATGAAGAATTTTTTCGTCTTCTCCGATTATTGGTTCTGAAAAACAAAAGAAATTGCAAGCGTTCAAGATAAGTGCTGAATTTGAGGAATTAAGTGACCAAGACCTCACCTGTGATTATTTCGGGAAGCTTGAGTGGGGGGCCTTGGACTCTTTCGTCTACACCAGGAATTGGTTCGCTTTGCTCTTTTTAGGCAGTAGAGTCATCTCTGGCTGACTGGTTTTCATTCATGTTTTCTTCGCTGCCCTTGGAGTGGTCTTCAGCCGATGGTTCCTGATTGTTGAGGACTGGATCTCCTTCACCCGACTGGTTTTCAATCGGGGGCTCTTGCTCGGTGACTGGACCTGAAGAACCCGACTGGTTTCCAGTCAGGGGCTCTTGTTCTATAATTGGGTTGCTTGAGCCTGGCTCGTTCTGAGAAGCATTGTTAACACCAGAGCTTGTGGTGGCTTGATCGGCAGGAGGCGGCATTTCAGATTGGCCGGTCGGATCGATGTCTTGGGGGTTTTTGCGGATGTATGATTCAAGTTTGAGTCAGGAAAAGAGATTATTCTTGAAGATAAATTTGGAAGGAGCAGTCATGATAGAACAAGGGTTACCTGTTTGATTTCCTGATCTTGGGAATTGATCTGACTGATGTTGGCCTTGGTGGAGTGATATTGACACTTGGAGTATGGCTTTCTTCATCTTCTTCATCTGAGGAGTCAATGATTAACTTTCTCTGCTTGCTGGCCCATTTGCTTGTCTCGTCTGTTGCTATCCTCTTGTTCTTTGATTGAGGGTTGATAATTCGCCTGCCAGTCGGTTGACTGCTACAAGCCGAGCACATGCGAGGAGCTTGGTGACTGACTTTAGGGGGCCAAGAGATGAGAAGAGCATTTTCCTACAAAGATGGTTTTTTCAAGATATATTATTGACAATTAAAGTGAAGTAATTGAGGATTGAAATGATTTGTAAGATAGCTTACTGGAGGAGGTGGCCGATGTAGACTGAAGGGGGTAACTGGCAACTTGTGGCCATAGTCGACTGTGATACCAGAGGAGAAAATTTTGTACATGCACGAACACAAGATTTGGAAATCTAGAGATTCACGGTCCTCGCAATTTGGATCGGTTTGCCCTTCATATTCAAAGGCTGGCTTTGATCTCCCCTTTATAAGAGCTAGTCGGCAGTTGATGAAATGCCAAGTGACTTGCTCTCCTAGAAGTCTTTTGTTTTTGATCTCAAGGATTCTTGATACTAAAATGTTGGCTTCAATAAACTATTGGCCCTCTGGCTGAGAGTTCCAGTGGGCTTGATGGACTGGTGGAAGATCAACTAAGTCAGGAAGGTTAGGAGCGGGATTGGAGATATAAAACCAGTTGGCATGCCAGCCTTTGTTGGTGGCCTAGGAGTTCTGCTTAGCTCCAGTGCAGGTCCAAATCTTGCTTTCGGGTTCTGGGCATGCCAGTTGGTTTGATCCTACAACCAACAAGATATACAATAAAACAATGTTAGTAAATGATAGATCGGCTGGTGGGCTGAAGACGTATCATGGAAACCTAGTCAATGCACAGGCTAAATCGGCTGTAAGGTGAAGGATGCTACACATAAACTAAATTTAGATTACGTACAATCATAAACAACTTTCCTTAACAGGATCAATCCTATAGGTCGAACCTAATAGATGCAGCACAAGATTGATGTCTTTTAACGTCAGTTGCTGTATGATTATAAAATATAAATAACTAGCCGATAAATAGACATTGTAGATTAAACCCAAAACGATCATGATCGGTTGTAGATATAAATAACATGTAATCACTCATTTAATCTTTCTCTTAGATGCGAGCAATTATAGATCGGACCCAACCGAGACAGTATTAATTGCTTATAACCAAGATCAAATAGATCAATTATTACATGAACTTATTTCATAGCCAATAATGTGTTTTAGAGTATTTTCGATAACGTATCGGCTAGAACTCCGATACAGCCTTATATAAGAATATCAATCTTGATCAAATATGTTAAATAAGTTTCAACCACGACAAATCAGACCTAACCGATGGCTGCGTGAGATTTGAAACGAGCTTAACATATTTAAAAGATTAATACACTTGTATAATATGACAGATATAACATGTAAAATAAATTGAATGAACTTAAATGTGAAACAGTTATACCAAGTAAGATCGGCTACCCTTATTGGCAATCAAAAGGCAGGTTATCTTTTTTGATTCTGATTATGATTTAGTAGGTCAAACCCAATTGATGCAGCACTAGGTATGAAAAGAAGCATAAAATCTAAACAATCAAGCTCTTGACTGATTTTTAGAGTGGTAGATACCTTAGCCAATTTAAGCCGATGGAACGATTTAGCCGATACCGACAAAACCTTGGAAAAGGCTTGGCCGATACAAAAAAATCGAACCATCGAGTTAGATTAACTAAGATATATGATAGCCAGGGATTGTGCAAGACAGATTAGAACATCTAAAACGATGCGCTAATCCGCCGATACAAACCACTGTGATAAGTCATACCTCTTATTGGAGATCGAAGCCGATGCAGCCCAACTCGAAATAAGAACTCGTCGAAAAGTAAAAGTAAAAGTGTGGTGATGCGCCGAGAGTGTATTGAACTATTGTTGTTTTTTTACAAGACCCTAGGCACATATTTATACCCGAACATACAAACCTTGTCCATATCAGACATGATTCAAACTTGCCTAATTACAATATAAACAAACAAGTCCCTAGGTGGACTCTTACCATGAATTCTTTAAAGAAAAAATATAACTCTTATTCCTAATTAATAAATACAATTGTCTCTTCCGGACTCAATCCTCGTTTGGCAATACCTTCAACTTCTTTCCCGAGTATGACATGAACTCGTGTTGCCCGTATCGGCTAACCAAGCCCGATTCTGTATCGGCCGATACGTCTTCTAGCCGATGCGCTGCTCTATTTTTGAAAACAATCCTATTTCCTCATATCCGCTTCGGACCTAGCTTCATCCTTGCGTATCTTTACCAAATTTTGTTGTTAACACATGCCCCCCAATTCCAGAGTATAGATAAATATGCTATGGAATTATCTCTTAGATCCAAAAAACTCTAGGGTTTCCATAACTTGACCGTTAAAGACGCGGGTTATAAATAGCAACGGCCTTGGCCTCAATCTTTACTCCGTTAACTTTCTTCACCACTTACACCAATGCCCAAGCCGTGCACTGCTTCTTTCTCATCTCCGGCGACCTCATCGACGACGTGAGCTTCTCCGGTGACAGCCTCGTCGAATCCTCAGCGATTTTCCTCCCTCGAGCTTAATGGCGACCATCATCGATGTCCCCGTGATAAGTCCCCTTCAAACCATGCTTTATCATCCTCTCCCATCCATATCGCATTAATTTTGATCAAATTTCACTTTAGATCCCTTTTGATGAATTTTTCGATTTCCCTCCTTTTATTCCTCATGATTATAGCATTTGAGAAAACAAATTGCAATCCCTGTTCTTAAGGAGCCTACTCACTATTTCCTTGGACCGATGGAAGATACGGATCCTTGTTATTTCATCAATGCCGAAACCAATAGGATTCCCTTTAGACAGACAAAACCCAATCTAGCCGATTGGCAAACAGTATTTAGATCCTGGCCCTCAAACTTGAATGGATGGAAAAATTGGTACAAAAGAATATCGGCTACCAAGCAGGCTTTTTGGGAAGAAGCGGGAATAGCTTAATGTCTAGCTTTGTCTTTAGCCGATATGAAGAAGGATGAGCCCATACTGTCATCGGCTTCCTACTTTTGGTCTAATACCCTTAATGCCTTCATGTTCAACCAGGGGCCAATGACACCCACTCTTCTTGACATCACGATGCTTACTGGCCTAGACATAACTTCATCGGCCAACCCCTTTGGATTGAAAATTAAGTATGAACACAAGCTGACAACCAAAAATGTAGGCGACTGGTCTGGATACATAGCAAAACACATCGGCACAGGCCCTGTTTCAGATAGAGAGCATGTAGCTTTCCTGAACCATTGGCTGGAAAGATTTTTTTTTTGTGGATCAACTTGCGGTTCGACAGCCAACATGCAACATTTGGCCCAAACCATAGTGGAAAAGAGAACTTTCCCTCTTGGAAAATACTTGCTTGGAGCCACATATCAAATGATGGGCAAGCAGCGGCCAAAATCCTGATGGGCAAATCTGTAGGTTATGGAAGTCCTTGGTGGCTATTACAACTCTGGCTAGATTTATATACTATCAATGTTGCTGAAAAAGCTCTCCTCTTTTCATCAAGCTTTCCTTCTGACTTATCTGATGATGAAGAAGCAAGCACCCACCGATGCATGTCTTTTGGGAAAGCAGCATTGGCTTACCCAGGATCAGGACCATCGGCTAAGGTATTTCAAATCTGGTTTTACCACTTCTATGATGGATTCCCCAAGAACACCAGGGTTTGGTTTCCTTACAACAGCTTTAATGATTATGAGTTCCCAACCGATATAAGATTGAATGATCTTAATGATGAGAAAGATCCTAGATCCAGAGATAACTTTGTTTCGGCCATATCTCCGTGCATATTTCCAACTGTATTCAAGTTTCTTATGAATTCTATCACCCCATGATAGCAGCAAGACAATTAGGTCTGGGTCAGCTCCCTATCGACCTGTTTCCAGACCAGAGGCATTGTTACATCAACCCTTTTGATGGACATGTTTCCAGACCAGAGGCATTGTTACATCAACCCTTTTGATGGACAGAGTGCTGAACCTTAAAAATCCTGTTTTGGGCTCCTTCGAACATGTCAATATTCATCTTATGTGCAGCTAGTTATTTGACCGATGGTGGAGCGAATGGAAGAAGCATGTCTTTCACCTATCGGCTAGGTTTTACTTGACCACAGTCATCCCTTCTATCAGCCCTCAGATAAATATTTTTTCCTTTTTCTAATAATTTTGAATTCTTTATTTTCCTTAAAACCACCTAACACATCTTCTTTGCAGGCTGCCAGCACTCCTCCTCCTGCTAAAAGTGTAAGCAATCAGTCGATTGTGTACTCACCGGCCTTGCTGCCTTCAGGGGACTTGGCTCCATCTATCATCGACTTTGCTGCTCCTTCAGTGGGCTCCTTACTCCAAGGCCAAATCAGAGAACCGATCTCCAAGATCACAAGCAAACGTAAGCAGTCAAACATCAAGAAAACCACAAAAAAGCCAAGAATTTCAACTCCCAAGAGGACTGCCGATGATTCTCCTCCTGCTGACTCAGATGCCGAGCAATACTTAAAGGAGCCAGTAATGGACGAAGAGATCGATGAAGTTGCTGCCGAAATGAGTGATGATGAAGACCAAGACTCAGCTGATCAAAGGCCAGCCGATACGGCTGCTCCTGAAGCACCACGCAACAAAACTGATGTCCAAGCTTCACCCCAACCACGTCACCACAAGACAATCCGCAAGGTCAAGGTAAAAAGATACGCAGCCTCATACTTGATTTTCTCTAACAATCTACTAACACTTGCCCTTTTGTAGCCCAAGACCGTATCGACTCTTGCTAAAGACAAACATTTTCCCATGCCTCAATTATCTCCAAGTCCCCAAGCTTCTCCAGTTGCATCGGTAAACTTTTAACTCCTTGATTTTTAAAATCAGCTGATACAATATAGCCTGATACTTATTCTACTTTTAGCCAAGAGCCCCATGGGCTTCTCCTCATCGGCCAGCCCCTAGTGAACATGCACCTTTTGCCACTGGTAGCCACCATGGAGAAGAAGAACAAACTATTGCTGCTGCGCCGATGATCCAAGTAAGTTCACAAACATATTTTGTATCGGCTTAACCTCATTTATTTTTCTAACATCAATTTTGATCTTCAGAATTTGGCCGATATGTTTTCCTTCGACATAAGGCAATTTTTGGATAAGGACGATGAAGAAACCACCAGCAAGGCAAAATCCCTTATCTCTGAAAACCTGAGAGCCCAACTGCTGGACATATCTGATCAGCTCAATGCTTCCTTAGACGCCTTAGTTGCAAATAGTGGGCCGATCAGAAGTAGATTCCAAAAAATTCAAGACCAGCTGCCTGATGAAGTGATTGATGTTATCTCCCAAGTAGCTTTTCTTGAATCCCACCAATTCAAGGTCCAAAGAGCCAGGCAAGGACTTGCAGATCTCCTCGAGCTCACGGTTTTGGAATTGGCTCTTCAAAGCAACCGACAGCAAGTGAATGAAGACAAGGCAAACTTGATGAGCTAACAGTCGGTCCCGAAACAACCCAAAAACACATTGCCGAACTAGAACAACAAGAA
This sequence comes from Oryza officinalis, assembly GCA_008326285.1. Lineage (NCBI taxonomy): Eukaryota > Viridiplantae > Streptophyta > Magnoliopsida > Poales > Poaceae > Oryza > Oryza officinalis. Next base: position 13,290,072 of record BDMV01000002.1, on the reverse strand, counting down.
GCCAATCTCTTGGCCAAATTAGAGCAAACACGAAAAAAAAATTGCCCAAGAGAAACAGAAGCTAGCCGATCTCCCCAAAATCATTGAAGATCAAATAGCAAAACTGAAGGCATCGGCCAAACACTTGGCCGCTCAAAACAAAGCGTTGAAGCTAGTTCCAGGAATAGATCTCGATGATAAACGAGCCATTGAAGAAGTTGATCAAATTTGCCTGCGCGTGATATCGGCAATCCAAAACTTCTAGAGCTGATGTAATTCTTTAAGTCCTTGACATTTTCTACTTTAAATACTTGAACATTTTTGTGTAATATAATCATCGACCTTTGAACCAATTTTATTCATGCCTTTATACTTGCATATTTCTCTGAAATTTTGGTCTAAGGGCCATAGGATATATTGGCCATCTCGAGGCGATGTAGTTCATATATCGGCTATATCATACATCGGCTAAACAACCGATTATGAGTTGATCCAAACACTTGGGTAATATTTCTTCAAATATTTTTCATTTAATGCTTTTTCAAAAACATCTCCATCAAGTCCTTCAAGCATATACGCATTTTTAGGCACACATCAATGAATTCGATAGGGCCCTTCCCAATTAGGTGACCATTTTCCAAACTTATTATCTCTTGTCCCTATCAGCAAAATTAACTTCTAGATGAGTTCTTCTTCTTCAAAAGTCTTTGGGACAACCTTTTTGTTATAATGTTTTGAAACTTTTTCTTTATCTCTTTTAATTTTCTCCAAGGCACGTAGTCGAACCTGCGCCAAATCTTCTAAGTTGTCAATCATTAAACTATGATAATCATCGACCGATAGCTCATTTTATAAGGAAATCCTTCTTGAGCCAATGTTATTTTCCCAAGGCAAAATAGCCTCATGCCCATATACAAGCTAATAAGGTGGTACTAGTATAGCTCCATGACATGCCATCCGATATGCCCACAGCAAATCGGCCAAAGTAATATGTCACTTCCTAGGCTGTTCTATAATCTTTCTCTTAATCAACTTAATCAAACTTTTGTTAGAAACTTCGGCCTGTCCATTGGCTTGTGCATAATAAGGAAAAGAATTCAATAGTTTGATACTCATACTATCGGCAAACTAAATAAACTCATCGGACACAAAAATAGATCCTTGATCTGTTGTTACCGTCTGTGGAATCCCAAACTGATAGATAATATGTTCCTTAATAATTCAATGGCATCCTTGGAGTCAACTTTCTTCAAAGGAATTGCTTCAACCCACTTTGTAAAATAATCTGTTGCTACCAAAATATATTTATGCCCTTTACTTGATGGTAGATTAATTTGGCCGATCATATCAATTCTTCAACCTCTGAACGGCCATAGCTTGATAATTGGGTTCATAGACGATGCTGATTCTCTCTAAATTGCTTCAAATTTCTGACAATCTTAACATCCCTTATAATATTTAAAGCAATCTTCCAGCATTGTCGGTCAAAAACATCCAACTTTTCAAATCAACCACTTCATCTTATGGACCGATTGATGTGTACCACAAATACCTTCATGTACCTCACACATAACAACCTTAGCTTCCCCCAAATTCAAACACTTAAGCAAAACCCCATCAATCGTCCGATAATATAAATCATCATCAAGCAACACAAATTTCAAAGCTTTATATTTCAATTTCGTTGACGCCGATTGAGAAGAATTTCTCAAATAGTTGATAATTTCATACCGCCAATCTTCGGCATCAACATCTGCAACTTTGACCTCTATATTTTTCAACATCGGCTCATAACCCGATGCAACTTGGACTAAATCATTGGCTTCAATGTTTTGTTCCCTGGGAATATGCTTCATAGTAATTACTTTGAAATTCTTCATCAACTCTTGACACTTATCATTATAAACTCTCAAGATTTCATTTTTGCACTCATACTCGCCCAACAACTGATTGATCACCAACAATGGATCACCAACAATTTCAATTGCATCGGCTTCTACTTCTTTCAAAAATTGTAATCCCTTAAGTACCGCTTTATATTCTGCTTGATTGTTTGTGTAATAAGGTATGATTGTAAAAGCAAATTCAAAGCTTTCCCCCCAAGGCGATATAATTACCAAGCCGATGTCACAACCATGTGTACAAACAGATCCATCAAAAAATAATGTCCAAGGCATCATTTCAACATATCCAACAGAATCGCCTCGGTGTTGAACAATAAAATCGGCTATCGCCTGCCCCTTTATTGCCTTAGCTGATTCATATCACAGATCAAATTCTATTAAAGCAAAAATCCACTTCCCAACTGTACCTTTCAAAACTAGAGCCAATAGCATATATTTGACTACGTCAACTTTGCAAACTATTGTGCACTCATTTAAAAGTAGATAATGTCTCAACTTTGTACATGAAAAATATAAACACAAACATAGCTTCTCAACAGGGTGATACCTTGTCTCTGCATCCAAAAGTCTTCTGCTAAGATAGAATATTGTTATTTCTTTTCCTTCAACTTCTTGAACCAAAATGGAGCCGATAGACTTCTCATCGGCTGATAAGTAAAGTTTGAATGGAATCTCCTTTTGAAGTGGCATTAGTACTAGAGGTGAACTTAGATACTCTTTAATATTATCCAATGTTTTTTTTGTTGTTTCTCACCCCATATAAATTCTTGATCGGCTTTCAATCTTAATAATGGAGTGAAAGGCTCAATTGTACCTGACAAATTGGAAATAAATCTCCTTACAAAATTCATCTTGTCGATTAACAACTGTAACTTGGTTTTATTTTGTGGAGGCTCAATACCTTTAATAGCATTTGTACTCCTTTGTGTTATCTCGATCCCCTTTTCATGAACTAGGAAATCAAGGATCTGTCCAGCCAATACACCAAAAGCACATTTATAAAGATTCATCTTTAAACCATACTTCCTTATTCTTTCCAACACTTTTCGTAAATCGACTATATGTCCATCAACCTCTTTAGATTTCACAACCACATCGTCAATATAGATTTCAACCAACAAGCTGATGAGTTCATGAAATATATAATTCATTGTTCTTTGATATGTAGCACCAGCACTTTTTAACCCAAAAGTCATAACAACCCACTCATACAAGCCGATTGCACCAGGACACCTAAAGTCAATTTTATGAATGTCTTCTTCAGCCATAAAAATTTGATTATATCATGCATTGCCATCCATAAAACTTATAATCTTATGTCCAGATGCTGCATCAACTAATAAATCAACAATCGACATTGGGTACTCATCCTTAGATGTAGCTTTGTTCAAATCTCTGAAGTCGATACAAACCCTAAGCTTTCCATTTTTCTTGACCACTGGTACTATATTTGAAACCCACTCAGCGTATCGGCAAGGCCTTATAAAATTGGCATCATAAAGTCTTGTAATCTTAGCCTTGATAGCATCATACATCTCTGGCTTGAATCGTCTTCAAGGTTGCTTATATGGCCGATACCCTGGTTTGATAGGGAGTCGATGTTCTACAATAGATCGGCTAAGTCCTGGCATTTCATGATATTCCTAGGCAAAACAATCTTTATATTCCTTTAACAACTCAATTAATTTATTTTTGAATTCATTTAACAACTTAGCACTTACAAATATCGGTCTTGGCTTATCACCAATTCCAATATCTACCTCTTCTAACTCATCGGCCGACATAAACCCTTGCCCCAATTTACCTTCTAAATCATCTACAATATCTTTAACATAAGAATCGGGGCCGTCTCCTATATCTTCATAGCAAAAGTTAGGGTTCTCCATCACCGATTGGTTGTATATTATAATCGGACATTTTTAAATAATCTTCTTTCCAAACATTTCCTGACAAATAATCAACTACTTTCATCTCCCAAATAGATAAATCGGCAATAGTAACATTTTCTGATCTGTTGGCTTGCACGATTTCTACCTGGTCTCCTTGCCACTGAATTAAACTTTGATGCATCGTTGAAGGAATACAACAATTAGCATGTATCCAATCCCTTTCTAATAGCAAACTATATGATCATTTTCCATCAACGACAAAAAATATGGTTGAAATTGTCTTGCTACCTACTGTCAACTCAAGATTCAGGACTCCTTTTGTCTCAGATGAATTACCTCCAAAATATTTTAATACCATGTTGGTCTTGATCAAATCCTCTAGAGTTTTACCAAGCTTTCTAAATGTGGTGTAAGGCATCAAGTTCACAGTTGCTCCCCCATTAACTAACATCTTGGACATCGGCTTCCCATTGATACATCCTTTGACGTGTAACGGTCTCAGATGCTGATGCTCATTATCTTCGGGTTTCTCAAAAACAGCTTGTTCTGGTGATAATGTTAACTTTGCCAATAATTCTTCAACTTCCTCATCGACTGAATGTATGTTGTACTCTGCTGGTAATATAAACACCATATTGATTGAAGATGAAGCTATAGCTTTACCCTTACCAGATGCTGAATTTCTTGTCTTGTCAGCTTTGACTTCATCAGCTGACACAACTTTGGATTTGATACGCTATTCCTTCCTTGTACGTTTTAGCCGATGATTAATCTCTTCTTTAACTTCCTGCAGGTGCTCCCTGTTTCTCAACCGTTGTACTCTCCTTTTCTGATTTTTTTGTGAAAATTCCGGTTGGGCTCATTTGAGGGTTTTGAATTTGTTCTTCTTGCTCTTCCTCAGCTTCATCTTTAAAATAATTTTGGTGAATCGGTCCTAAACGTTGATGTACTGATAGTCTTTTCTGTATCGGCCGATTCTCAGATCTTGGACTGCTTGATTGATGAAAATTACCATGGTACCTTGCATCTTCATTACTGCAGCCTAAGCAATCTTTAACCGATGGTAATCTCATCCCTTCATTCCAGCAAAATCTAAGGAACTCACATTTCCAAAGAGAATCAAAACAAACCCTATCATCTTGATAATACTTCTGAACTTGTTTGTTTTGTTTCTTCTGGTACATGCTGATCAACTTGGTAGAATTGAATTTATTTTGTTGATAAGTCTGATAATTTCTCTTATCGGCTTCACTAGCTATGTATAGACCATATTGACAGGAAAAGGGTGGCCATCAATCTTCATCGGCTTCTTGCCATCATCAAACTTGATTCTATCTTGCTCTATAGTCGATTGGATTTGTTGCCTGAATATCTTGCACTCATTGGTATGATGAGATCCTGTATTATGCCACTTGCAATATTTTCTTTTCCTTAATTCTTCAGCCGATGGAATCACATGATCCACTGGAAGTTGAATCTATTTTTCCTATAATAGTAAATCAAATATCCTATCAGCTTTGTTGATATCAAAATCATATTTCTCTTCTTTTCCAGTATCTTTAACCAATTGGCAAATAACAGTTTTTTTGTTTCTTGACCACTCTGCCAAGCCAATTTCTAGGTCTTCATCTTCTAAATCAGAATTATAGTTGTAGATATTGTTGACATTGTTAGCCTTTCTGGTGAACTTCTTTGTTTCCTAGAACCTTTGCTCATGAGCCGATACCTTTTGAACCAGATGAGCTAAGCTTTCAAATTCTTGTATAGAAAATCTTTCTCTTATCGACCCAAGTAATCCCTAGAAAGTTAAATCAGCATGCTGTGAATCGGTTAAATTAAGACTATAGCATCTATTTTTCATATCTCTGAGTCTTCGAATATAATCTGAAACCGATTAATCAGACTTCTGTCCTATAGATGTTAAGTCTGACAGCTTCATCTCTTGAACCCCATTGAAGAAATATCTATGAAATTATTTTTCTAGATCGGCCTATCCTCTGACAGAATTATAAGGCAAGGAAGAAAACCAGGTAAATACCGATCCAGATAAGGACAATGGAAAAAGTCTAACCCTCAAAGCTTCAACAGCCGATGCCTCCCCACATTGTGCCAGGAATCAACTGACATGTTCATATGTTGAAACATTGTCTTGTCCTGAAAACTTTGAGAAATCTGAAATTTTGTATCGGTTTGGTAAAGAAACCTTATCAAAATATTCTAGATATGGATACCGATACATGATCTCACTATCCTTGGGTTTAAGTCCAAATTGTTCTCTCACCACTTCTGCAATCATATCAGCCCATTGCTGCTGTTGTCCATTACCTCCATACTGTAGCACCTGCTTATAATTATTAAACTGAGATTGATATTGGTACTGTGGAACGGGTTTTAACTGATACTGATGTGGTGAGATTGGTTGATATTGAGAACTCATATTCTGACCCAAGTATGTTTGGTACGGTTAATGTTGAAAATTTTGCGGTACCTCATGCATGTATTGTGATCCAATTGGTGGTTGTGACAAAATCGGCTGCTGAACAGTTTGATGAGTTATTTGTTCCCCTATCGGCTGCAAATTTTGAAATATTCCAGCCGATAGTGGTTGTGTACTCCTTGTTAATTGTGAAGCCTAATTTTGTACTGTCTGCTGAGATGTTTGTCCCCTTGTGCTGGTTGCTATTGCATCCCCAATTGTCACGTCCCGATAAATTCATCCCAAGTTAAAAATCACTTTCTAAAAGGAATAATAGAAATAATTAAAAATCTAAAAAATCTCAAACACTAAAATACGAGCAAGAAAAATTCGAAAGTGGCTTGAAGTATTTTTTTCTAAATTCTTCATGCTCTAAATTGGTCCCTCAATTTTCACTTGAATTTTAAGGGCACAAGAAATAATTTTAATGCAACAATAACCAATTTCAAAGTTAAATAAAATAAAAAAACCTAAAAATAAATCTCTTTCTTTTGGGTCATTTTCGGCCCAAAGTCCTCTCCCTCTCCCTCAGACCATGGGTGAAGTCTCCTTTTCCTCCCTTCCTCCTCTCCCTCTCTCGGCCCGGCCCGGCCGCCCCCTCTCTTCCTTCCCCCCTCCCTCCCGCCNCCCTCCCGCCTGGGCCTCCTCCTCCCCTTTCCTTGGGCTGCAGCCAGGTTGGCCCAGTCCCCATCTCCTCCCCCTCCCACATGGGCTCGGCCCAGGCCAAGGCCTCCCTCCTCTCCCCTCTCGTCTCTCCCCTCCTTTCCGTTTGCGCAAACCAACCCCGCCACCGCCGCCGCCGCATCATCCTCCTCGCGCCTCTCGCTGTCCATGGCATTGCACGCGCCGGTGCTCGTGCTCAGTGAGTTACCTCTCCATCTCGCTCACCTCCCGTATGCTAGGGTTCTTGCCACCGCGGGATTTTTCTCCTTTTTTTTTAGAAAAAAAGATTTTCTTCTTTCGCCCCGCTGCGGCTGCTGGTGAGGTCGGGCTGGCTTGTCCATCAGGCATCCAGTTTCTTGTTCGGCCGCCGTTTAGCTTTGCTTTTGTTGGTCTCCGTCTCGTGATCCGCTGCTGATGCTTTAGTAGTTCAATTTTGTTTCTTGATGTGATCCTTCGCTCGGCTGGGCTGTGCCTTGTCACTGATCTGAGTTATTTCCCCCTTTTTTTTTTGTTTGGCAATGCAGAGGATTCTTTGAAGAGGGAGTCTGGCACCAAGGTGCACCATGCCAACATCCAGGCAGCCAAGGTACAACTGGCCACCTCTTTAGGCTTCATGTAGTTAACTCCATGTTGTGTTTGATGTCATTGACAGGTTGTTGAGTAATAAGAATGATGTAACCAGCTTCCCATGTTTGAGCCCATATTTTTTTAATTGCTTGATGAGTTGATGATACTATTCAATCTGTTTTTGTAGGCTGTGGCGGATGTCATACGCACAACATTGGGCCCTCGGTCAATGTTGAAGATGCTGCTTGATGCTGCAGGAGGTGCGCGACTCAATCTATGAAGTTTTTGTTCAAATCATTATTGTTTTGAAGTTTGTACGATCGTCTATGCTATGTTAGCTTGGACTGAATGAGTGGCTTCGTAGCAATATTTTGATATAGGTGATATTGCTAACCTTCATGTTGTAACATGATAGCATCTTATGAGTTGCAATTTACAACTGCCCTGTTCATGGTATGATAGAATATGTGTCCTTTCTCTTTTTGTTTCAGAACCTTTCAGGTGCATTGTAGAACTCTAGTTTCATTGGTTTCATGGAAATTACCTAGTGATGTTGGGAGGATTATGTTTCTTTACCTTTTCCGGGTCATAATGAAAAGAAGCTGAATATTTATCTTTGGACCAACTTTTGCATTCTTTTCCAGCTTATTTGGGTTTCGTATCTACCTTCTTTATTTTATTTGCATCCAACTTGTCCTATAATCATAATTAATACAATAATTCTATCGAATTATTTGGACAATGCATTAAGTATTGTGGTTATAAAGCTGTTTCAAGGAATAGTTTGAATGGTGCATTAAGTATTTTATTTAGAGTTGATGGTGGATAGATTTTTGCATTCATGTATCAGTAAAGCACTCAAAATATAGATGCTACTTTTGTAGAACTGTCGTGACATTTTTCACCATATTTGAATTATTTCCTCGGTTCTGCAGGTATTGTTGTAACTAACGATGGCAATTGTATATTGCGGGAGCTAGACCTTGCACACCCAGCTGCAAAGGTTGGTCCGCTCCAATATTAAGTTATCATAGTTTTGGTAGTCGTGCATGATGAAGGCCTGGTTGATTAGATCTAGTGAAGATAAAATAACTGAATTTGGTTCATTTGTTATTTAAATTCATCTTAAGCTTAGCTTGTTTTGTGCACACACCCTTATGTGCACCTTGAAGTCGTCTTATGGCTATATGAGTTTGTGTTGCTCACTTGGTTCACCCAGAGCATGCAGCCATATGCAATGGTTAGATTCTGAGGAATCAACCACCTGAAAAATAAATTTCAAAACGATCACTTTATGTTGTGACATTCTAAAAAGGTCGTATGTGGTTAATTATGCTGAATCACACAAATATCATAGACAAGGCTGTTATATAGAGTCACTAGGAGCCAGATCAACGACCATATTGCTAGATGTCAGATTTAAAACTTAGAAGGGGGCATAACATTAAACATTGTGGTATGCTACATGCATGTTAAATCTTTGGTCCATATGCCGCCACAAAGATTTTTTTTTTTTTTTGGTGAACGGTATACCATGCCAAACAATGGAACTGCACGTAGTTCATAAACCTTCAGCTCTTTTCTTAGCCCTATTCTCGATGCTCAGTCCTGTATTCCTAATACTTTATGAGTTGTCCATGCAGTCTATGATTGAGCTAAGCCGCACACAGGATGAAGAAGTAGGAGATGGCACAACATCTGTTATTGTCCTTGGTATGCCGTTTTTGGTCCCTTGTGCTCATTTAAAGAGACCAGTTGGTTAATATGACAGAATAGCATAACATCTTGTTAAATACATTTGAAGTCATGAAATGAATCATTTAGGGTTATCTGACAGAATGACCCCAATAATATAACTGCATAAGCGTCATCCTGGATTAGCTGACCATTTTATCAATATTAAAACATATATGCTGCAAAGGTAATATTAGAAAAGTTCACAAATCATATCAAATTAGTATGGCCTGAATAAAGACACATTTCAGGTTGACCTTCCCTGTTTAGAAGGGCAGAAGAATATATGTATGCTTGATCTGTTTTGTTGCTGTACTTAATCAGTTGTTTACATGAGCAAATTTCATTTGATTTATGCCCTTTTAATATACGTATGTTATGTTCTGGAAATTCTTTAGCTGGTGAAATGCTCCATGTTGCGCAAGCATTCATCGACAAGAACTACCATCCCACCGTTATTTGTAGAGGTAATTTCCTGAAGAATTAGAAACATGCCTCTGAAATTAACACCTTGTATATGTCATATAACTCCTTTTTTTTCTTTTATTTTTTGCAGCATACACCAAAGCTCTTGACGATGCTATAGCTGTTCTTGATAAGATTGCTATTCCTGTTGACGTGGATGACCGTAAGTAGACTAAGTTGAGCATATCAAATATTTATTTGGATCTTAGCGCATCAGAAATCATTGTCTTTTCTTGAAGTTCTCTTGGCGATTCATATTAGTTAGGCTTTTCATAATTCATAATTTAGGTGTTGCAATGCTTGGTCTGGTGAAGAGTTCCATCGGTACAAAGTTCACTGGTCAGTTTGGTGACCTTATTGCAGTAAGTACCTTTGTTTAAATGAAATCAACTCCATTTTCTTCCAGTATCTCTTTTTTAGAGCTGCTAATAAAATTTCTTGCCTCAGGATCTTGCTATCGATGCTACTACAACAGCTGGTGTTGACCTGGGTCAAGGCATTCGTGAAGTTGATATCAAGAAGTACATCAAAGTAGAGAAGGTCCCTGGAGGCCAGCTGGAAGATTCCAAGGTTCTTAAAGGAGTTATGATCAATAAAGATGTTGTTGCTCCAGGGAAAATGAGAAGAAAAATAGTTAACCCACGCATCATTCTCCTGGATTGCCCTCTTGAATACAAGAAAGGAGAAAACCAGACCAATGCTGAGTTGATGAAAGAAGAAGATTGGTAAGGAATCTGAATGCAAATTTTGAGTCAAAATAGACAACAATTAAAATGCTTCTTTGTACGTATATATTTTAATGTTGTTTAATGGCGTATTGCAGGCAGGTGATGCTACAGATGGAAGAGGAATATATAGAGAACCTGTGTGCACAGATTCTAAAATTCAAGCCTGATTTGGTTGTAACAGAGAAAGGTTTGAGTGACCTCGCAGTCCATTATTTAGGCAAGGCTGGCGTAAGTGCAATTCGAAGGCTCAGGAAGACGGACAACAACAGGATCGCCAAGGCTTGTGGAGCAGTCATAGTGAATAGGCCAGAGGAACTTCAAGAATCTGATGTCGGAACAGGAGCTGGCCTCTTTGAGGTCAAGAAGTTTGGTGATGAGTTCTTTGCCTTCATTGTTGACTGCAAAGATCCCAAAGCATGTACTGTTTTGTTGAGGGGAGCAAGCAAGGATGTCTTAAACGAGGTTGAGAGGAACTTGCAGGTGCGCTTATGTTTTCCCCTGTTATGCTGTTATATTCTATAGTGGAAATATATCTTCTAACTTCCTAGTTTGTAGGATGCTATGTCTGTGGCAAGGAACATTTTGAAAAACCCTAAACTGCTACCTGGAGGTGGTGCTACTGAATTAACTGTATCTGCAACATTGAAACAGAAGAGTTCTTCAGTTGAAGGTGTAGAGAAGGTATGATTCAGATTTCAGATAGCCAACACATGAATTGATTCATGATGAACCTGCAGATAGAGAACCTCTTCCTGTATGTGCATGGATACTTTTAGTAGTATTCTTTCTCAAATATTGCTGTCGATGATGTGTATGATATAAGGAAGAATCATGTATACCTTAGCTTGGTGTAATTATCTATGTGATCATGAACTCAACTGATCAGTAAGTCAACTTTGCTGTCTGTATACCAGTGGCCCTATGAAGCTGCCGCATTAGCATTTGAGGCAATTCCAAGAACTCTTTTACAGAATTGTGGTCTGAACGTTATTAGGACGATGACACAACTTCAGGGAAAGGTATAGTCTGATTCTTCATTAATTCAACAAGTTGGCTTTAGGTTTGTGCCTAACATGTATATCATGATTTTTTTAGTTGAATAATATATTGTTTTACAGTTTCCTGTGCTTTATCTTGGATTTATTTTCACTAACATGCCAAATAATTGCAGCACGCAAATGGTGAAAATGCTTGGGTTGGCATCGATGGAAGCAGTGGTGATATTGTGGATATGAAAGAGCGGAAGGTCTCTCTCTCCCCCTCGTGCTTGTGCTTTTGTGTGTTTATATTCATCTTGAAACCTCATTATCTATCTTTTTCAGATCTGGGACTCGTACAGTGTCAAGGCGCAGACGTTCAAGACAGCTATTGAGGCTGCCTGCATGCTCCTGAGGATCGATGATATTGTCAGCGGCATCAAGAAGAAGCAAGCTCCTGGAGCCAGTTCAGCTCCAAAGCAACCTCAAATAGAACAAGAGGGTGATGCCGACAACGAACAAATGATCCCAGAGTAGAATGGCACATGAAGGCATCAAGCACACTTAACCTAACATATAAATCAGTCTGTTGAAATTCTTTAAATTTTTGTGGTAGCCTTTAGAATCATTTCCCAACACAACTTTTATATGTGTCAGTTTGTATGGCTGGTAGCCATCCGTGTTTACGTTGGTTACATAGTTCAATACTCAATGAGTTTGCTTCTAATTATTATTTTCTGTGTTCTAACACGGCATGGTTTGTGTTTCAATTGAAATTCTTACGGCTCTTAATTCTCTGTGCTATGGAAAGCTAAATTTGTGTTTGGGTGTTTCTGCTCTTGTGCCAGCAACCATTTGTCCTTCTATTTCATTTATCTGATATTTGCTATACACTGTAAACTTGGACAAAACATCAGATAAGTTCATTGTTATCTCAGAGTTGTCACCAGTGTCCTTCCATTTCATTTATCTGAACTTAGCATAACCAAGGTTCAACCTGGAAATATTTCTTGGCACAAACTAGATTAGCTGCATTTTGCAAGAATACACAAAACTGCTGAAAGCAACCATCTTTTCTGGACAAATGTAATTGCGGTCCAAACAATACATCCACATCAATTCTCCCATCCCAGCACAACTTTTTTGCTAGGATGAGCAAAACAAAACATAACATTATAAAAACAACAACAAAATCAACCAACTTTTTAACAAGCTGCACAAAACTACTGACCAAGCTGTGTCATCTTACACATGGCAAATTGCCAAACAAAAAATTAATCACCACCGGCCGGTCACCGGTCACCGGCAGCCTGCTGCTATCGCATCGCCGCTCCCTCGCACGCCAGCAGCTCATGCTTGGCTTGCATTGAGGCCGCCGTGGCGATGTCGGCGCCTCCGGTGGCCTTGATCTGCTGCTGGTGGTACACTTGGCGTAGTCGCTCAATCTCCCTCTTCAGAGCCTCCTGATGAGCTGCATTGCATTGCATATGAATTTTGGGAGTGAGTTTAAATAGAAACCTCATGGCTAACTAAAGCCAAGGAGGTAATCAGAAGCAAAGTATTGCAAAATTCAGTTTCAATTTTCAGTTTTTTTTTAAAGAGTAACTCAAAACATTTACATTTGTGGTTAGTGCAAGTGTAAAAATTCTAGGCAAAAGATGGATAAGTAGATTTGGTACCATCTTTGAAGATCTTGTCTTGTGCGAGGGCGGCGATTCTTTGCTTGAGATGGCTGTTGCCGACGGTGAGCAGTGACCGCTGATGATCCAGGAAGGCCACACGAGGTGACAGTGCTGACACCTCCATCTGCAGGAACAATCAACCAAACATTCAGATCACAAAATGCATTTTTGAGAGAATTTTGCTCAGTTTGTAGTCGTTTCCTTTCCCTTTTTTTTTCTGTTTTTTGAGAGAGAGTTGAATTGATGGATCACCTGGAGAGTGGTGACGCTGCGCTCAAGCTCAGAGATGTACTGCAACTTTCTCACCCTTGACCGCTGCGCCGACTGCCTGTTTGCCAAAATCCTGAAATAGAAGCAAAGCATGCCCGAATTACAGCTAAAATCAACTCGATTTTTCACTCAAATTCACGGTCTTTGGTGGATTTCAAATTGTTCATGCACATGGCATTCAGTATACAGTTAATTGTGGGCAAGTATATGTTTCAGTAAAGCAGATTGACATGGAAGAACATGTACATTTAAGTTATTTTGTTATGCACAATTGTCTTGAATTTTAGACCTGAAAAATGTTTTGACTCCGGGATATTCTGCAATAATTCACTCAAATGTTGTGCATTTATCTCCGAAAATTACATGATGCAAAAGTTAAAATGTGTGAAATATTGTTTTGTCATGATTGTTACTCTTTACTAGCTTTTTTTAGGGATAAATATTATTCTTCGATGGTAAATTGAAAATAATAGAATATTTTTACTGCAAAAATTAATTGCCACTGACCTCTTAACTCTCTTGGGGTCGGCAATGCCGTCCGCGGCGGCGGCCGCCGCCGCCGCCATTGCGCCTGCGCCGGCCGGCGAGGTCGCCCCCATCCCGTCGTCCCCGTCACCCATGTCCATGAGGTGCGCCTCCCCGGGCCCCCTCTCGCCACCGGCGCCGTCGGACACCGCCGGCGCCTCGACGTCAGAGAACATGGACATGAGCTGCTCGTCGTCGAGCCGGTCGAACTCGCCGCCGCCGATGACGTCGTCCATCGGCACCGCCTCCACCAGGAACGCCGCCGAGTCGCTCGCCGACCGCCTGTGCGCCCCCCTCCTCGCCGCCGCGAACCCAAGAAACTCCCCCGCCGCGGCCGCCACCGACGACCATTCCTGCCCCGCCGCCGCGCTCGGCGCCCTCGGCGGCAACTGCGCCATCTTCCTCCTCTCCTAGCTAGCTCTAGCTAGGCGACCACTAGGCTACTACTAGTAGTAGGCTAGTAGCTAGCTAAGCTAGTGTCTATGCCTAGATGTATGACATGTGCAAGTAGAGATAGGTAAGGAAGCAAAGAGAGAATGTGTAAGGTGAGTGTAGATGGTGGAGGTGAGTATATATTGTGGAAAGATAGAGAGCACATGCAAGTATGCAATTGTGGGGGCATATGCAATGCATTAGCATATATAGTGTGTGTGAGTGCAAGCTATCATATATAGCTAGCTAGCATTAGCATCATGCATGTGATTAGAGCCATGCATGCAACAAGTGTATCAAGATCCAAGAGATTTGGTAGTTAGTAATTAGTACTACTACCATAGTACCATGCATGAATGACTCTATACACTCATACACAGAAAGCTTAATCCATGTCTAGCTGATTTTTTTTAAGTCATCACCAACTTTGCTATGCAAACTAACTACACACAATATTACCTGTTGCAAGTTGTTAAAGGTGTAAGTTGCAATGTGTGATAATTGATGGCATGTGGAAGGGCTTTGGGTGATAAGAGATGAAGTGGTTTAACCCGTAATTAGTCACACAGTTAGTTAGAGAAGAAGAGTTTATTAGTACTGTTTTTTTTAATGGGAAAAGGTATTGTATGCAGCTAGGAACAAGGATGGAAATCACATGATGGGGGAAAGGGGACAGCTAGCAACAGCTAAGTGAGAGACAGTGCTACTACTAGTAGTACTAGTACTATTAGTGCAGTGCATGCATACAGATGAAGCAGTAGATGAGCAGTATATGCAATTCTTGATTTTCATTACATCCCGTCCTAGAAAAAGAAATAATTTCTAAGGATAAATATGGACAAACATTTATTAGAAGTTAATTTTTTTTGGAACAAAAAATACTTTTAAGTCTCAAAATATAACAAATTAAAATCTGATAAGATACATCATGCTATTATAAATTTGGACAAAGATATATCTAATTGCTCCTCCATCTGTTTTTAAATAAACAAACATAATACGTGATACGATACATCGTAGTATTTATAAATTTAAATAAACATAATATTAGAATATATTATGTTCTTTATTAAATTTATTTATTTTGATATATATAGATGGAGTATATTGTGGAAGAGAGGGAGTTGTTGCTAATCATGGAGTGGCTGCAGTCTGCAGAGGCCGGTGAGTGAGAGAGTATCGTGGCACGCTTTTCAAACTGCTAAACGGTGTGTTTCGTGTAAAAATTTTTTATATAAAAGTTGTTCTAAAATATCAGATAAATTTATTTTTCAAGTTTGTAATAATTAAAACTTAATTAATCGTATATTAATATCATCTCGTTTTACATGAAACACTCATCTTTTATCTTTTTATTTTTAAAACTTTCAAACACCACCTACGTTATCCCTGCACTGCTCATCTGCTCCTCTTCTGGAGCTGAGGCTTCAGCTGGCAGTTGGTTCATCAGGGCCGGTCTCGGAAACCACGTGCTGCATTCAGTGGGCCCTACTGTCAGTGTGTCAGTATGTGTGTGAGACAGTGAGAGAGATGTCACTAGGCAATGGATGTGGTGGCAACGTGCCATTGCAATGGACATCAAATCGAGCGTCTGTTTGCTTTCCAGATCCAGATTCTTGCAAGGATGAAAACTGCGTACTGGACAAGTGGAGAGTGGATAATGATATACTCCTAGCTTGCTGGTGTTACTGAAAATACATGCCATTCCGAATCCATGAGGCGCCTTTTCTCGCGTGTGTACTAATTAAGAAGGTGGCTTCAATTAGGGCTTCAAATTTTGTGGTCCCCTAGCTTGTTTGCAAAATTGCATTGTCTTGAATTTAACTTGAGTGAATTTTCGACAACATATTTCCCCACCATATTAGTTCTTGTTCAGCTAGGGAGCTGAGATTTGAAAACGCTGATATTTTAAGAAGCTAGATACGAAAACCGATCCGAATTAAGTAGGGGTAATTCATTCAATTTGAGAAGCCTAGGAGATAAAACGTTTCGTATAAGAGTTGAGGGGGTAAATGAACTACTCCCTCCGTTTCATATTAGTTTGATTTTTTCTTAGTCAAACTTCTATAAGTTTGATCAAGTTTGTAGAAAAATACACTAACATTTTTAATACAAAACAAACATATTATCAAAATATATTCAATGTTAAATTTAATGAAACCAATTTGGTGTTATACATGTTGCTAATTTTTTATATAAACTTGATCAAATCTAAAAAATTTTGACTAAGAAAAATGTCAAACGACTTATAATATAAAACGAAGGGAGTATTGTATAAGTGTAGAATTAAAGTGTTGACTTAATCTATGTGATGAACAATTGTCAAATGTGAGTGTTTATCAAAAATACGGTGAACAGTGTTTTCAGTTTGTGATTAGGGTTGTCGGCTCTGTGAAGCCGGTCAGACCGGAGGTATCCAAACGGTCTGACGGGTAGTCTGATGGTCAGACTAGCAGACTCCAGGTTGGAGTCAGTTTCAGGTTGTTTTCATGAAATTTCTAGATTGCTTCATATTTATGACTTCTAGATGGTTTCTATTCGTATGTGATATTATTGTGTGCTGATGTGAGTCAAGTTGGTGCGAACTTATACTCGGATATGAAGTTTTTTTGTTGTTCATGTGCAGGTGTTACTTGAGGCCATGGGAGTATAGCCGGTGATGGTTCGGGACTAAGCTTGAAAGATCTTGAGGTCGAGACGATCAAGGATATCATGCGAAATGCTCAGGCTAAAGAACAATACACGTGAAGGTGAAGGTTTCCTATGGCATACACGTGGTGTTGTGTGCATATGAAAAAAGGAGTTAAATTTGGATTGGAGTCCAAGTTTAAGAAGATTGGAGTGTAGAGTTGTACGAGGATGTCGTTTCCTTGGTAGGTTTCAATTGGATTCGTGGCTAGGGGCAGCCAAGTTATGGGTATAAATAGAAGAGATTGACTTTTTGAGAGAGAAAAGTTAGGGTTTGCTTCGAGGTTTCAATCCTAGTTCGTGAGTTGAGAGAGGAGTATTTTAGATGCACTTTGTAAACATATATTGATACTATAAAGTTGATCTACTTTCAAAAGTTTCGTCGATACGTGTTTTTTTGGATCCCAACGGTTTGACTGGAGTTCATTGTGTGGTCTAATCGACGGGTGGTCCATTCGGTGGCGAGCAGGCGGTCTAACCGACGGCAAAGCGGCGGTCTGACCAGCGACGATACAACGGTCTGACCGACGGCTAGGGTTCAGTCTGACCGGCGTTTGATCTAGCGATTCAATCAGTGTGATTTCATTAGGTTAGAGGATAATCTTTTAATTTACCAAAAAGATTTGATTTTGGTGTTTTGGTGTTTCTATCATTCACCCCTCTCTGATAGGTTTGGTTACTTAAGTTCGATTCTACAAGAGGATAATTTAGATATCTTTCTTTGTTCTATACTATGTCATGCATATTAGAGTTTATAACTTATGGTGTACATTTTGTGCCGTAAGATTCGACGTAGTTGTATTAATTATGTCAGGTCACTGAAAATTTGCAAATATTTAGACACCTAAAATCTAGCAAATTCCGAATATTATAGGTGTACAAACTTGGGCATAATGGTAACTCTTTTAGAAAAGCCTGGTGTTGGTATATGGTGAGACTATGCCGATTATGATCTAATAACTATAATTAAAGATCTCCCCTAGTCGGCTAGCAGAAGAGATCGACATATGCTTATGTGAACAAATTTTCATCAAAAATTATAAATGATTTTATTTTCTAAAAACACCTATAAGAAATTGTCGGATTGAAATGACTCATGCTTTGCAATTTGGGGAATTGGCTAATTGTTTGTACACTCATTCAGTTATATTACTATGTATAAGACTTGTTGTGACATATTTTTAGTGATCCATCTTGGAAAAATAAAAGTGCCCTTTTTCAATTGTCATTTCTATATCGATCCTTAAACAAAAACGTAAAATCTTCCTATAGTTTGTCCTCATTGCTAACCCATTTTTTTGGGGCGAAATAGATGGATTGTATATCTCCATCTCATGGTCAAATTTACAAGGAGTATTCTTAATAATTAGTTAATTAGTAGACACTAGAGAGTAGCATTTTTCTAACAAGATCAATAAGTAATTAATTAAGAGCGTTGTACCTCTATGTATCAACTCATGATTGTATACAGTTAGCTAGTTGTCGTCCTAACAAGCCTCTTTATAGGTGTAGAGAATTATAAATGTAAATTTGATTGGAGCATGGAATGTTCTGTTGTTCTTTGTACTATATATTTTGGAGATTTCGTTTTTTTTTGGTCACCAAAGTGAAAATTAATGTTCTATTGTACAGTGGAAATTAAAGACAAAATTCGCACGGCAAAAGCAAGATAATCTTTTTAGCAATGCCAAAAACAATTGTTGGCAAAATCATATATTATAAACAACTTAATTAACACAGAGCAAAGAGAGACGCTATCCGGCGAGCCAGGATCGAGAGGGTTGAAACGGTGGGCATATGCATGCAAATCCTAGCTTTATTTTGCTCCCTACTGTCATGCGCTGTCTGGCTGTTAATTTATATACTTTATATTATATCAGGATGGAAAAACATATAATGATATAAAGCATAGCCGACGGCACATGACGGTGACTCGGTGAGAGACTTTGAGAGAGCTAATAAGCCAGCGTTGCTTATATGCTCAACGTGCAGTGTGGCTGATGCTGCCTGTGAAGTGGTTAGCAAGAAAACATGCTTGCTGGTTAAATTATTCTGACTCTCCATCAAAGTCCACCCTCTAGCTAATTCTACCCTCTAATCATCAATTATTCCCCCCCCCCCCCCCCACCACCCAGCTGCCATAACATATCATAATATATTGACGCACCAGTTAGAGAGAGATTAAGTATGACGTACTCTGTTTGGAAAGTTTCTGACATTTACTTCTACTTACAGCTACTCCAAAATCTTCAGCTAATTAACTAGCTTTCACAGACAATCCGGATTCTACCACTAAGTCACAAACTCGCAATACAATCCAAAAATGAGTAGTAAGAAAATGGGATTATTATCTACTCCTTTTGTACCAACGTATGGTTAACTTTTTAGTGTAAATTTGAAATAGAAAGGTAGTAAGTATATTTTAAGACAGGGATAGTAAATTCTTTATATTCTTACTAGTTGAGTACTCCTTTCGTTTCAAAATAAAATTATTTTTGGTCCCTCTCGTTTATCTCAAAATAAATTTATTTTTAAATAATCATTACATCGAAATTTGTAAAAGTAAATATAAATATATTGGGGTTAGATAAAAAAATAATTGTATTGAGATTCGATAAAATGAGAATATTAGTCTTTTGATTTTATATTGGTACGTGATGAATGAATAAAACAATATTTTAGGAAAAAGGAATACTCGTTAGCCTGCTTTGCTTTTCAGAATCTATGGTTTTCTATTCACAATGACATATTGGCATGGGCATATAGGGGGAGGGTCGAAGGGCAAGGCAACAAGGTAGCTAAGCTAGTGGGGAAATAATGCGATGCGGCCCAAATGGAGCATGCATGTGCGTGGGTGGCCGTAGGACATTCTCTCGAACGAACAGGGTCGATCATTTCCACATGCATGTCACATGCAACGGCCTCTACTTTGCTCCCTCCTCCCAGCTAGCAAAGCATAGCATATACGCGTGCATATTTTGCATGCATACTGTACACTCATCGATCGATCGATCTACTTCCCAACTTGCTTATTTACATCTACTAGCTAGCTACCTCTGTTTTATAATGCAAGTATTTTTTTATTTGTTAAAATATATCTGAATATCCTTTCATTCAAATACATTTTGAAAAACACGTAAAAATACTTATATTTTAAAACCGAGGAAATACATAGATGTTTATTTCATCTTTTCAAATTGCATTCTAACTGTATCATATCTCTGCCATTTCTGTAGTAGTACTTCACAAGTGCACATGTAAATGTATATACAAAATCGTAAGGTTATTCTGCCATATGCACATTTGCATTTCCATCGATCCTTGCCGTGTTCGTAACGCGCGTACGTCTCATGCTGTCTTTGCATGCTGTCCTACGGCTGTCCTAGCTCCTGAATATAATTCTTTGTTTTTTGAAATGTTTACTCATGTGCGACTAGTCTAGGTACCGCTTGCGAACGTGTTTCTTTTGGGCAGCCAGGGTACGTAGCACATGCATATGCATTGCTGCTGGCCCCTGTGTTAATTAATTTGCGATGTTAATTAAATCGACATCTTTGAAGATTATGTTGGTGTCAGGGACATGTAGACATGTAGTGGAGAAGCGAAGCATGATGCAATGGCTCTTGATTTTGTTTCTTTGAAGTTCTGCAGCTGCAGAATTCAGAGCGGGGCTAGAGGCTTCAGTTACAAAATCAACTGGAATCTGTTGGTCTGTGGGCCAACTTCAGTTATACTATACTACTACCCGTATTAGGCCAGACACTGCTGCTGCATTACAGTTCTTTCAGACGGTGGCACAATAAACAAAACAAAGGTACAATGTTTTGGTTATCCTGATTTATAGTGACTTAATTAAAGCCTTTTCAAATTTCATTGGTAAATCTTCAGTTATGTGTTGCAGATCGCAAGACAAATGAATAAAAAAACTTTCAGTTTTTTCCTATCTACTTGCTGTACTAGCTTAAAAGAAAGTACAGACTCTTCTGATAGGCCCATTCACACTCAACTCAAGAGATGCTCTCCTGGAACAAAGCATGCCTTTGATAGCTTGCAGGCACAAAAAACAAATGAGAATGCTACGCGAATAGATTCCATCCTACAGAAATACCCTTCATGTGAACTCCCAAATGATATACATACCATAGAAAAATAAATTTTACGCAAGCAGAGGGTGCTCTGAGAAACAGAAGAATTGATGCTGAAATCCCCCAATCAAATCACAGGTGTATTTCAGTAATCAGAGAGCAAATATCCATGGTGCTGCATAATCTAACATGACTTTTGTCCAAGAGCAATAGCACGGCATTTTTGTGTTGAAGAAATGGTATGTGAAGATAAAACTAAGTCTAGAAACTCTCATAAAAACTGAGATGCTAGATCCGTCAAACTCGTATAGGCTAATTAAAGAATGATGGATCACACTGTATACCGTATAATATGCACACCAGGATACAGAGAATTATTATCATCCTGACCAACTAATGGATCATATTCACAACTCCAATTAACAAAGCCATCAGTTATTACCTCCGTTTGGTTTTCCCTGCAATAAAAGGTTGGATCTGCAACTGCCTGGAAAATGCCCTGTTGAAAAGAACCCTGGTTTGGATGGCCGAGATAACAGGCATCCATGCTAATGCAGCAATCGGAAAAAATAGCAGTGAACCCATTCCGTAGTCGTAAGCATGAGCAATAACCTGAATAGGCTCCCATATAGCATAGTATTCGATTTTTGGCCTCAAAACTTGAACGATCTGTACCAGCAAGAAACTATTAGGGTGACAAACGAAAAATAATCTTGGCATAAATGGTTACCACATTGTTCACACTTACAAGGAGGAGGCCCCAACCGGTTGGAATGAAAGCGAGGCAACAGATGATCAAATCCATGATGGATAGTTGGCAGAGGCAAGAGAGAAGAATTAAGGAGGTCATCACTGAGAGGAATATTAACAGTTTGATAAGCCTGAAGACAAGTTGGTGCTTTGAGCTCAACTGACGGCTAGCACAATTAACAAGCTGCATAGAGAATTACACCATTAGAATTTTCCAATAAATGGGCATGAGAATGAATGAAGACAATTGCATGAAATAATGCATCCAAATTTTGGAGATGAAGCGTTCACCTTAACTAACCCAACAATGGCAATAATAACAACCCAAGAAAGCAAGTAGACTAGGAAATTTTTGTTGTCTTGAGATATCTTGAGATGATAGACAAGTCCGTATTGATACATGAAGAAGCGCAAGGAGAGTAACACTTCAAGAATCCTAGAACTCAGTACTGAGTGACGAAGATGTGCATTCTCGGCATTCCACCATGATTCCCAGCTCTTTTCTGGTTGCACTCCTATGCCCCCTTGGTTCCTCATCCATATTGTCCAGTCTGCCCAATCTTCAACAATCTTATGCCAAGCAAAACCAGCTGGGTTAAAAAGAAAAGGTGCAAACAGCCAAGTAACTGCCATAAACCACGTTGAGTATGTGATCATCACATGTACCACAGTGCTCACATACGATCTTCTAAAAATATGGTAAATTATCAAAAGGAAGACCAATTCAAATCCTTTGACAAAATGACTTCGGGAGTATAACTGATAGTTTTCTGTAAAGCTTGCATGAAATGCTACAAATTTACGCCCTGTTGGTCGGTATTTTGCACCACCGTGAAGAATAGTACGTCCATAATAGTGAGCTTTTGTTCCAAGAGAGAATGTGAAGAAAACTGAAGCCAACTGCAGTTGCATGAGGATAAAGTCACTCAAAGCTACCCGGAAACCTTTTTCCAGACCTAGCTCCATCACCATAGGTAATCCTGTAAGCAGACCCAGCTGGAGAAAAGACTGAGATACCAGGGCAGTTTCTAAGGACTTCATATTCTGAGTCTGAGCTTCAATTAACAGAGCTCTCTGTAGGCCGCTAAGAACCAAATACAATTGTCCATAGAGGAAAACATAAACGCCTACAACTGATATCTGCGAACATATGGACCAATTGAAACAATTAGACTCAGTGGTACTAAGCTCAATGGTTATAGTCATACATAAGATTCGCTACAACATGTCCCTGTGTGTATTCAAATTCATAAAGGAGGCATGTAGCAACAGTTTTCAGATATGCACATCAGACCATGATTATTAAGAAGCATATAAATGTTGTCAAACCCTTGACATTCAAAATTTTATCGAACGAATATGCTTTTGATGAAATTTAAATATGGAAGAGTAAAAGGTAATATTATTATGATTTAATATCATGTTCTGTAATAAGATTTTCAAAAGGTAACCGTGGTAACTTCAGGTTTCACCCTTCTAGTTATCCCCATTGTGATATATTTCAGTGACATGTTTGAAAGATAATCTTAATATTAAGATGGAGTTGTCCATAATTGGTCATCTGCTGATTTTTGTGATGTCTCTACTGTCATTGTGGCCATGTTGAATGGCACGGGATGGATCAACCCAATTCATTCCTCAAAAAAAAAAAGGATGGCCATGTTATCTATTACTGGTTCTAGGATTGATGCAAAATTAGATGTATAAGAGATTTGTGCCTGCTTAGAGAAAAGGACGAGCAACCCCAGTTATTAGAGAAGACTACTAAAGCAGCTAATCTCAGAAAAAAAAGAGGGAACCAAAGCTTGGTCCAGTCTGGCTATATGACTAGGCCATTCTCAAGCCAAATTTGAACTGGCAAGACTGCCGATTGAACCAGAGAGCTTTAAGAAGAGCAGCTAGATGGGATTGCTGAACAAGATGACCCTTTAACTTCTTTTACTGTAATTAAGATTCAAAGAAAGGACCTCTAGATAAATAAGGAAGGGCTAGGTGACGATGAAAAGGTTAAACAAAATAACAAATTCATGTTTACTGTAATTTTGCGCATATTTTTCTACTTTTGTTGGTCGCCTTAAGCTTTGCTCAAGAAAGGATCATTATTGCATATCACTCATACTAAAAAGTACTTGTAGCCCTAATAATTGGTATGCAGAAGGAGAGAGATCGTACTAGACTATTGAAGTAAAACCCCACTGTTGTGAAATAGCAAGAGAGCATCCTGAAAAAATCAAAGCGTCGCCCTAGCCGATGGATATCACGGCTAAGTGTTTGTTCACTATTCCCATTTGCAACTTTAGCTTCAAATTTTGATATCTGATTAAGTCCAACATCACGCCCTTTACCGACTTGAATGTACTCGTTATAAGTTATATGTCCGCGGCGCAATATGGAATTATACCCTGCAGAGTAAATGTTAAAGGTGCAACTGCAATTCAATTTAATAGTAGGTTTTAATTTCAACAGAAGAAAAGATTCAACTTACCAGCAAACACGTCCTCACTTAAGTTAATAGTTTTAGACGCTTTGCTTATGCCACCTCTTGTCAAATGAAAAATCCGATCAAAAATGTCTGGATGGCCATAGTGAAACCGCACCCTGCAGCCATGGGAGTGACCTTTTAAATAACAGATTGCTTTTATAAATTATGCCCTCTAGGAACCAATGGGCTGGTAACAGGAAGGCAGTTTAACATTCCCAGTGTCCCAGATCCTAGGACCATTTTGGGTGATCTCCTTTATTGAATGCTAGATCTTCTGGCTAATTGTTGAAAAAAACAGATAGACCTCTTACATAAAAGTTCTATCGAAGCATGAATACTTCTGATATAAGAGGAACTCGATATTCTAACCCACTGACACATGTAATATGAACTTCATACAAATCAGAAACTCAAAATAAAAAGTTAGTTTGTGCCATCACTGCAAAAATTATTTAGATCAAGAACAAAGAGAATGTTTTCACCTGAGGGGGTCAGCAAGAAATCTTTGTCCAATTGTAACAAAGCTGGTTTCTTGATATGACATGAACCCAGCAAGTGAAGAAACACTGCACACGCACAGAAAATATTGTTTATGTATAAAGACAGAAACAAGTTTGAAAGACATGTTGAAAAATTTACAGACCTTCCAGTGAAGATATGCTCTCTGAGCCCAAGGATAGTTGGAGCTTTGCCCCTAGGATGCCTAACAAATTCTTGAAGGACATTTCTCATCTTATAAGCTTCTTCCAGATAGTTGTCCTGATAGCATGATAAAGTCTTTTATGATCACAAAGTCTTTGTAAAGAAACAAAAAATATAGAAGAATGTCCAATATAGTTACTTGGTTCATATCGATTGTTTGTAGAGCTTCTCCACGGGTGAATATAATAGCATGATTTTGATTTTCAGGCTTCCCTTCTCCAATAAGGGGTGGACCAGGCAGCTTTATACGGTAAATTTCCTATGCAAATAATTAACAAGTAAGCATAATTATCTGAGAAGCTGGAAAGAAACTGATCATAAGTTCTCTAAAGAAAGAATATTAGTGGAAATACACATTATAATTAAAAAGGTATAGTTGCACTGATAAATAAGAAATGTTGAAAAGATATAAAAACAAGCTTAGATCTAAAGAATACAAATTTCCTACTTGCTAAATCATAAGCTATGATCATTACCTGGTCTAAATTATTTTCTGCTTTTATTAAAACTGATGAATAAACCTTTTGAGGCCTACTATTTACTATGATTTCCTTCTCTTCAATGTAGGCAACACGTAGAGCTGGATACCTGTATTGGACACATCAGAAGTGGCCATTATCAGCATTATTCAGGTGATAAATTGATAATTTGCAGGTTTGTATTTCTCAAATAATAATACCTTGTCATTAGATCAATAATGTCTTGAGCATGGGGATCGCCATTAGATTTCTGTTCTCCAAACTTCTGACATGAGATGACGTATGAAAATTTCATATCAGCAAGTGCGTCTAATTCAGTTGATAATGACTGGTGCATGTTCTTAGATTGTCGCCCATTCACCGCAGGTCCTTTGTATAATTCTGTGAAAGTTTTTGCTTCAAAAATTAAATACTTGGAAAGCATACCAGTTCCAAAGAAATATGAAGGTGACAGCTATTGAATCATCAGAACTGTTATTGTATAGCATTCTGATTTCTGATCTAGTTGGTTTGAAATTACAGCCATCAGCTATGGGAAGCTATTTTTAAATTTCACAATGAAATAGAAAATTCTATACGCACCTTGGTCATTTGTCCTGTCTAAGAAAGCCTGTAGTCTCAGTGCTTTTCTGTAATACATCATTCCTCGGACTAGACAGTGCATAACAGAAAGAGTCAGACAGCTTGGAGCCATGGGCTTAGATGATGAGTTTACAAGAAATGATAATATTTCTGTACATTACCAGTTCGGCTTAATGTTTGACCACGGAAAGAAGCCCAGTATCTGATTTCCTCTTGTGTGACCTTTGGACCAAGCCGTTCCAAAAAGTTTTTCCATTCATCTAAAACAATGAGAAACATGACCATCTTTTATGGAAAAGAATACCAAATCTTAGTAACAAAATGAAATCAACGCAAGCAATTGTTAATAGTGAAAGGATCAAGCTATGGAAGATAAATGACCTGGATATATCTTTTGCATGTAGGAAAGGATGGATGCCTCGTCTTGATCTAAATGAAGTTCATCCTCTGAAAACTTTACCACTTCGTTGAAATATGGAGTTATTATGCTGGATAAAGCATTCTGATGTTAGGGTGCCATCAGAAGTACATTATACTTGCCTTATTCTGATATTGTTGTAATTATGATGGTGTATGAATCTCCAAAAAGAATATATATATATATATATATATATATATATATATATAAAATTGACAGGATGACGTTTATATCAATGGAAAAATTGGCCTCAGGCACCACCCAGCTGATCAGCCACCATGCCTTTTATGTAGTCAGCCAGTGTAGGTGTGGCTACCTAGGCATTGATTAGGCAGATCACCAGAGCTCAGTCAACCAGGCAACACCTTTGACGTAAATGGATTAGGAGGCATGAGGAAGGGGATGCACCGGTGGTATTCCTACCTAACCCTACTAGGGTTTCCACCTCATTTGAATTGTGATATGATGGTTTTGTCTGGGTTGGCCTTAATCTTTCAATTTCATGATCATTGAGGAGTGTTAACACTAGGTATTGTGAATTTTATGAAGTCAACCCAATGCCATGAAACAAGTTGAAATATGTCATACCAGCTAATTAACGTGTAAAATTAGTATAGTAGGCATCATATCAGTGCATATGAGAACTATGATGGCTTCCGTGGATGTTGCATGGAGTGGTTTATCAGAAAGGTCTAGTTGTGCCACATTATCAAAAGAAAAGCTACAATTTTGCTAAGTTTGCTAAATTGCAGAAGGCATTTAGAAAGGTTATCCTTATCCATAACCATTAGATATAAGGTGCCTGGGTACTAGATATAATTTGTGTGAGAAAGCAGTGGGATATGCTATATAGGCTGTCTTAAATTGAAAGGCTTTATAAATTGTATTAATCAAAACAGACTGAAATAAATTCGAGAAATTTTTTAAGAGTACGGATATTACCTAAATGACAACATACTGCTGACTTTGGGAGCAGATGGCATATCCATAAAAAGAGATGTCGCAAAAAATGAAATGCGTCGCTGAGCCTCTAAATTTGACGGTACGTCCACGACCTTTTCTTTAGTATTAAGCAGAAGGTAAAGGCGTTTCACCTGAATATATACCACATTATCTCATCATTAACAGAGCTACTATAAATATGTAATCTGTCTGTAAATAATCAAAGGTTGGCCCAAACCTGCTCTTTTAGTGGACCATTCTCAGGAAATGGAAATATTGAGCTGATAGACGCAAAGAGCTCTGGTTTGTAGTACTCAAAGGTTCCAGCATCATCCGAGATCAGTGTTACAGAAGAATTAATCAGAGCTAATACACTGTTGAGAAGAGGTCATTGTTGTGGTTACCAAAAAACAAAAAGCAGGATGTGATTAAATGTATTCTTACCTTTGAGCATCTAGAAGCATATCTTGGACCAGAATATCAATGATATCTTGGAGTAAAATTGTCACTTCATATCGAAGTTCTTGTTTGTTCATGTACTGGGGAGTCATATGAGAAAATTTCATTATACGGACCAAAACAAAAACAAACCAAAAGTCCATGTACATTAACATAATAACGTTCAAAATAAAAAAAAAAGGCTATATTCACTCCCCATCAGTATAATAGTGCTGTGTTCGCTATAAGTTACTGCAAATTTCTACTGGCATCCCCTCCTCCCTCATTTGACTATAGCTACACATTTCCAGATTTCCTGAACTCCAGGGAAGTAACTGAATACAGAAATTTCGTATCTCCATCATGTACATTGCCATTCCTGATGATTAATTCTATTATTCCAGACGCCTTTACCATTCCTCATGGGCTAAGGTTCAAAGGAAGGAAACAAAAAGGAAAAAATCACCAAAAACCTAAAGAAAACAGCCAGTCCAAGTTCTGGTACATGGCCTGGATTCACTTCAAACCATTTTCAGTTCAACTTCTATACCAACATGCTTATCTGTCTTAATTCATATCCAAAACTCAAAATTGTAAAGCATATGTTTCCAAAATTTTGGTAAGTAAGAAAAATTATAGAAAATTGGCTTTGACTGACAAAAGCTGAATCTAGAACTCTGGTTTTAAGTCTTTTTCTGGTTCTTGAAACCCTGCCCCTGGCCAAAGATTGGTTTCAAAAGATTCGATTCAAAAATCCTCCCAATTTCGAAAACCAGAAAATAGAGAAGAATGACAACAGTTTACGGTGATTAAACAGTGAATCCAAACCACAAAAAGGAAAAGAAAGAAGTATCACAGTTATATTAGTAAAGTTATTACCAGAAGCTCAGCCAATCTGTCAAACTTGGCAACCAGTGAAGGCAAATGATCCATCTTAAAATCAACCAATAGACTTGCATTCTGAATACTCTTTTCGATTTCAGTATAGATGGCATCTATGACCCTGAATAGAATCTGTAGAACATCATAATAATATTCACAGAGACATATGCACTGCAAAAGCTTTGAAACAACAAAAAAAGTAATACTACAAGTAACGATGAAGTAAAATGATTACCTCTGCTCTACCTCACCAATAACCAGATGTCTCAAAATACTTCTTGTCAATTCATAGAAATCGTTGATCGCACAGAGCATGTAATTGTCCTTCTTAATTTTACCCAAGAGTTGTGCACTTTTCCCAGTAAAATTGGCTGCCATATCTACTGCTTTTGAAAACTGTCATTGAAGGAAAACAAGCATAAGATGATATGAAGTTTTCTTGGTAGATTTGATACATAGACATATTATGCTTCAAATAGTTTCCAAATGAGAGCTAATGATACAATAATTATGTCCATCATGGTTGCGATTGATGATAAAAATTAGTGGTAAAGAAAGAGTAGCTAATTCTTGTGACTAACAAAAAACAAATCCAATATTTGAATTATCCTAATAAGTTTATTAAAATTTTTGGCTAAACTGATATACAATTTTCAAGTATTAACACAAAAATGGTTGCAGGATAAAAAAAGTCTTGGCAGGTTGTGTGCTAAACTACATTATACTTGAAGATATGTCTTGTATGATGAAGCACTCACTGTCAAATACACAATAGATTCTGCCAGATGTCGACAGTTTATTGAAATAAGACAAACTATTAACTTAAGTGGCATCTTAAAAAAGGTGAGTACAGTGCCATGGGATGTTACGTTTCATAGGATAGATCAGCATACCTTTTTGGCGAGTAAAAACATGGGCCAACGAATGGAACCAGATCTATGCTCTAGTGACATGGGCATTGTCATCAAGTCCATCTCTCTGCAGAATCAACAAAAACAATTAACAAAGAGTATGAAGTTTAAGTTGCAGTGAAAAGATCAGGCCTTACCTATTACTTATTAAATCCTCAGAGCGGAAGCTATTTATTATTTGGTTCCAAACAAGAGCAAACTTTGTAGGATCATGTCTTTCAGGTTTACCTAAATTCTGAAATTGAACATCATCAGAAAAAAGGGAGAAGGAATAAATGCAATACAACAACAACAACAACAAATAAAGAGGAGATGAACAGCTTTCACCTTAAATATTTTCTTTTCCAAGAAACTAGGCAATATTCCCTTTTTCTTTGTCATCATTGACTGAGGAACAAGAGAGGTATTGAACGCCTCTGGTAAGGTACAGAATCGACTTCTCACCATTCCCATTGTACGAATCTAGATGAGTATTACAAATAAGAATCTATAAACACCTGAAATAAATTCCAGTTTTGTGGCAACTGATCTCACCTCACCAAGATGATGAATAATACCACACATACCACCAAAGATGGTACAGAATACAGAATACCAGATCTGTGTGTCCATGAAATAGACCTGTTGGAAATGTAAAGACAATCATAGGATTTTCTGATCCTTAAGCAAATTAACATAAAGGTTTACAGAGTCCTCACAAGAATTATAGGGGCCCATACAGCAAGAATAGCTCCAGCGTTGCTTTTGACTGGTGCAAAAAAAAAAGAGAAAAAAATGATCACATGGGCTTAAGTGTAAACTAGCACTGCAAATGCCGTATTGAGTTAAAAAGGGCAAATAGATGAAGAGTGTAGGGAGCACCTTGAGGAAAGAATTCATGCCACTCATATTTATTCACATTGACCTTCATAATTTCTTTTGTGGGCTCCACAAGAGGCTTAATCTGGATAATCAATGGTCAGGGGGTGGTTTAATTATAAAACACAATGGTCAGGTATACGTGTGAGTGTGTGCGTGTGTGTGTGTGAGAGAGAGAGAGAGAGAGAGCACCTCAAAGTAGTAGCTAAATAAAAATTTGCTTGACAAGAGAATTGTCCAAAATGTTGTATATCTGTGAGGCAAGAAAGACTATTTTAGCTCATATCAAATAACCAAAATGAAGTATAGGAATTGTAATGCACATACTTACTTTAGCAAAGGTACTTGGCCTTCTTGCATTCCTCGTCCAACATATAACTCAGGCTGCACATATCATCATTATTAATTCATTTTGCTACAGTACCATGTGCAAGATTTGAAAATCAACTGACATTGCACACAGCTACCTAGAAGCTCTGTATAAAGATAACGATTTTTTTAAAACTTCCAGTGACTGATATGTGTTGGAAAATAAAATATCATGACAATGTACTCCATTGAATTGATTTCTTGACATGAATCACAATGCATTCCACTGAATTAATTATGACATGAAACAATGTCCAATATCAAATGCAAGACAAAAGGTAAGCATATTTTCAACTTTGAGATGGCTAAACATACCTGACACCACCAGGCTAACATATTGCATATTCTCCAAGTAGATGTCTCTAAAAAGCTGCTTACAGCAGGAACAAGAAACAATGCCATCCCAATCACATTGCTTGTAAGGTACAATGCAACAACCACCATATATTTCGACAAGCAGAACATCCCCAGAAAAGTTTTAGATCGTCTAGCTGAACAAGACATGTAATTTTGGGAACTAGCATAAAATATGGGAAGAATGATGGCCCATGCCACAGCAATAGAGAGTTTTACAGCAAATCTTAGCTTCTGACTAAATCTCATCGTTCTCTTGGTACTCCATGAGAACGTAATATCAAGAATAACTGCACAAAAGAAGTATATCACTGAAGAGAGAAGATAGAGCAAAAGGAATTAACAAAATAGATATATCAGTATATTAAGAACTAATTCATCGAAGCAAGGCCTAATAACATATATAAGCACAGCAAAAAGCCAAATGAACCTTGAATAACTCGAAGTACTGCATTGGTTATGAAAATACTCAGGACATCCTGAAAAATTATTGGATCAAGTAACTGGAGAGGACTTTCTAATCCATGCCATGCCATTATTATAAGAACCTGAAATAAAATAAACAATAAAATGTGCTAAAAAGTTCTGACAGAATAAGAAGAATGAGATTAATTATAAAAGTATCCACTCCATAACTATTAATGTAAGAGCAAAACCTGAAGCCCAAGCACAAGCAGTGTCCACATCCTATCAAAGCTTCTGAAGATATGCCAAAAAGATCGGACCTCAACAAAATTTGTCTTTCCTAACCACTTCTGTTGAGATGTGTTGCTTGTAGTTTGCTATATGCAATACCAGGAAAAATTAAACAAAAGCTAGTGAACAATTATAGTTATACTCATGTAAATACACTTAAATCTATGCATCCGTGAGATGTGAATGTACAGGAAAAGCCTTAAACTGCATGATGAGATATTACTTTGCAGAAAGTTATGATATGGTAAGCTTGAGAGCTTGGGAATTCATGTCAGTTCTGTATAGCTGTAAAGCATTGCAATGTCCTGTTAAACTAAACTGTACACCCACCACCTCATTCGAAAATTGAAGTCAATGAAGTCAATCAACTTTATACATGAAGGAAATACTATATAATTAACTTTTCATGCAAAATACTTCCAAAATATATTATACTACCTCCGTCCCAAAATATATAAGAACTTTTGGAATTAGGCACGGGTATTAAGGAAGTAGGTGGAATTAAATGGGGGGAGATTGTGATTGGTTTTGAGCAGAATGCAGGTGGAGAAATTTAATAGGGGAAGGTTGTGATTGGTTAAAAAGAGAATGTGGGTGGACAAGTTGTTATATTTTGGGACGGAGAGAGTATATAATTTTTATCGTATATCATGATTAAAATCCATAGCCAAAGTTCTGCATCTGAGATTGTGAAAACATTTTGGGATAGAGGGAATAGCTTTACTCACTACAGAACACTTCTATGATTACCCTCATAAAATAAACAAAAACATATAACAGAATTTAAATATTAAAACTAGCACATGAATGAAACAACCAGCATCATAGATGCTAGTGGATATCAACCTATTTAGCCGTTATGTTCTCAATGCTGATGTTTTCAATGTTTAGCGTGGAAAAAGTACATAATCTTATATATATGATCCAAATATTGCATTGTTTGAGGAACAGTCATTCTTCAGATAATAAGTACCTGTTGTGTTTGCTCAGGTGCTTCGGGATTGGGCATATTTTGAAACAACGAGGATCCATTGGGTGTTCTCAATTGGGTGTTTTGTTGCTCAGTTTGTTGAGATGTTCTCATTTGGGTGTTTTGTTGCTCGGTTTGCTGAGATGTTCTCATTTGGGTGTTTTGCTGTTCAGTTTGCTGAGATGTATCCCCTGACACTGGTGGAACAGCGGGAAGCTGAGAATTCTTATTTTTGTTTGATGTAAAAAAGAAGTCATTATTCAGGCGCATGGGCCAGCCAAGCTTGAAGCAATCGGCAGACCTGCATCATAAAAAAAATTAGTGCCTGTTACTAGCAAAAACTATTAGCCAATAAAGCATAGTATCTAACCAGAAGAACTCATTGAGGTCATCATAGTTTCTCCATGTTGAGTGATCAGATACTCCATTCTTGTTCTTTAGTGATTCCTTCATTAGATAAAGTAGATGAGCATTTCATTTCATAATTGCAAAGCTGAGTTGAAAAGTTGAAAAGAAACTGATGACAGACCTCATATATCTCTTCGTATATTGGCGTCACAACTTTTTTCAAAAATGATTCATCATCTCCTCCATATGCAGGTCTGACTTTTTCGCCAGTAATTAAGCTTACAGCTCCTGAGAGTACTCCATATAACTCATATGACATCTGAAACAGGAAGTGTGGTTATCTTTATCTCTCAAAGTGAGAACACCTTTTGGGCCAAGAATGTTGTGCATCATTTATACTGGAGAACCCAGATGTACTGTTTAGAAGCAGAGATTACTTGTAGCCAAAGGAACTGCTTCAACAAGTGTAGTTTTGTTTCTTCAGTTAGAAACACATTTTTTTTTATAAATGAAGCTTTTATTGATCTCAGACGATTACATCAAAGTTGATAGAACCATACTAAGAACACTCCCGGCCTCTACATAACTAGGATGCACACAGCCAAAACACACACACTCCCACAAAAGAGTTTATAACATGTGAAAGAAAGCAGTAAAATCTAGGGAGCACCAATCTTCAGGCTAGACCGCGACCTAAAACAAATAAAACACTACCTATCTAGATCAACTCCTTTTTGTAAGAACTTTATCTGGGAAGACAAAAACTAAATCAGACGTTAAGAGTTTGCTAAAAGAAATACTTATTCAAAAAGTAGTACTACATATAACAAGATAGAACTCAACAAAAACTAAATTTACATGGTATTTTTATTTCCCACCAATGCAAATTTATCTGGACAGACAAAGTAACTTAAGCATAGATCTGTTGTTCAGAAATGATTCGAAGAAAATTCCAATATAAACCGTGGTTTGGAATCACTAGTAAATTGCGAGCATAGCAAAAATATGAAGTGCAAAGACTTACATGATGAAAGATGTAGCATAAACATTCTGGCATAAGTCGTAAGTTTGATGTTTCTCCCCATATAAGAAAATAAAGCGCTATGTACAGAAGTTTATGTTGCTGGATTTCCTGCTTCACAGAGGGCAACCTGCGGATTGCAATACAAAGAGGTGTGGTGTTGTTAAGACAATACTTCCTAGAAGTTCGCCTGAGCTGATTTTCAGTTATTTGTGCAAGTATTTTGAGAAATAAAACATTGTCTACCATATGTTGCTTTTTCTCCCCAAAAACTTGCACCAGGTCAGATAGTTTTCAAATGTTTTCGCCAATAGTTCATCTACTGCTCTGTCATCAAGCTAAAGAAGGCATATCAAAATGTTATTCTATATGAAAGAAATATGCAGACAAAGCAAAATATTGACGTATGAATACCATTGTTTCAGAGGATGACTTGGGGTTCAGGCGAGCATGCATATTTGCAAGCAAAAGAATGAGATGCTCCCTTTGATTGGCAACATTTCCTTTCTAACAAAAAAAAATTACTGAGCTGAAATGCAATTTGCATGAGAACAATACTTGGTACTAGTCTGACAATTAAATACCAAGACAAATAACTAGTCTACCTGGAATCCAAACCAACTTTGCATCCATAGAAAAATATCCGTCTGATTTTTGTGATCCTTGGTGTTAGCAAATGGAAGACTGCGAACATTAAACACCGCAGACACTGCAACTTTGATCTGTATAAAAGTATACTGGATAAATTCCCATTCGTTTGCTGTAGATAAAAATGAATTATACATGTCCTAATATTTTTCTAAACAAATGGAAGATTCCTAGAACACACAATTCAAGTTTTTACAGTGAATACTTTACAAAGTTTACGAAACTCTATATTGTAATCATAAATTAGATTGCCTACTACATATATATGTTGCAATCCAGTTATCTTGAACCCTTCCCTGTTAAATTCGTATATTAGAAGGCTAAATAAGAATATATCATACCTTTTCCTAAAAGTTCATTAAAAGTATAGGGTTGAGAGGTGAAATGGCATATTCACCACCATCACTACCTTTTTCTAAAAAGAAGTATGTATAGATTATAATTAACTTCACACAAGTTAATTCATGCATTTTCACTTGAAATGCATACTGCAAGCGCTCTAACTAACAGGTTAATAAGATATCATTCTGGCAAGTAAATTACTGGAGTAATGTATTGCTTTTTGTTATGAGAAAGTTTGGTACTAAATTTACATACTGTTAATTTATTAAAAAATGATTCTCTACAATGCTACTTAGCCACATTATTTGTAGAGCAAATATATCCTGTAGGAAGGAGGTCTGATCATTTTTCTTCCAAATGCCATCTGGACAACTCGGTACAGATCCCAGTGTCAAGAAAGTTTCAGAGACTTTTTTTAACATACCAAACATGAAGATTCACTTGGTATTATAAGCATGTCATATCTGAATTGTCCTTTAGCACAGTAAATCTGAACGACACTTATTGAGATTTTCAGTTGGAAAAAATATGGCAAACCTCAGGGAGAAGCATAATTGGTTGTTTATTTGATCCAGGATACAGAGGAAGAATATTATATCGGAATAAGGCCGACTTATCTGCAAACGTTTCGCTAGCAATGCGTTTCTGCAATTTCATGAAAGCATTAAATATTGAGCATTTCGTACATAAATAAATCTTGTTTTGTAAATATATCCCTACCTCCATGCTAGTTCCAATCTGAACAGCCCTCAGAACTTCTTTAAGGACAGGCAAAAGTGTAAACTCCTCAGCTTGCTCTTTCCTGTAAAAGATACAGAAACAGGAATGAAATCGCATTCTGGTTTGGGTTCAGGAGTTGAATAATGTTGCAGAAACTAGTCTACATTACACAGTTCTGACTTGTATGATCTGAGAAAGAATCTTACTTCTCAAAAAATAATCTGATCTCTTGAGAATCACTTTTTGCCATTCTCTTCGTAAGTGTGCTTTTCTCATCCTGTTTGAAAACAAAAAACATGAGGCACATTCTTAATCAACGATGATACTAGTACTAATTAGTGACAAGATATGTCTATGAGGAAAAAAAGGTGCATCTGTGTTACAGAACTAGAGAACTTCTCTAAACTATTGTATACCTGCACACAAGTGATGCTTAAATGCATCACACAAACCTTAAATGAGTGCAATTATCTGGCACAGTATATGCACCTGCTCAAGTCTCTGAAGAAGTGCAGTTTTAAATTGACGAACACCCCTTCCTGTTGAGCGTGGATCCATCATATGAGCCTTTTCAAAGGCATGAAATCGACCTGTCAAATGACACATTTTCAGTATTTTGCAGGTAACTCTTATAGGCAAGACTCCCTTTTTCTTTGCAGCATCCATTCAATGATTACAATCCTTTGTTCCACAATGGAAATAAACTTTTGACCAAAAAAATGCTCAGCAATGTGAATGGAAAAAAAAAGACAGGTTTAACTAGGTTGGAACAAGATTGTATTAGAGGTATTCGGTATTTCCCAGGTTAAGAATTTCCCAGTAAGCACTTGAGAGATGCAATATTACGAGTTATGTCACCTCAAGGAAAGGACAAGCGATCTGCTGTAGCCAAGCTTAAGGGCTTTATTTTAGAACCCAAACTATGGTACCTTTGACTTGCCTGCTGTATGGGAACACATGCAACAGCTGTAGCAGAGGAATGTTATCCGCATAAAAAACTCCAACTGATTCGCCCATGATAGATAACTGACAAGTACATCTTAGCAGAGACCATTCAACCTTGGGTATATTATAGACAGGTAATATCTGATACCTATCTCTTATTTTCCCCTTAAGGCCTTATTCGGTTAATCCTTCCCATAAGAGGATTTGAAGAGGAATAATTCCACATCTATTGATGTGTAGAATTAATCCCGCTCAATCCCCTCCTATCCCTCTCTCTTGGGGATTAACTGAACAAAACCTAAAGAAAACTTCAGAATATTCCTGACAATTATGTGCTCTCAAACTACTAAGACAAGCTCTTTCACTTTGAGGAATCTTGGGAGAACGACTAGTGACTAAAACAGCATCTCTGTTAGCTTGAGCTTAGTAAGATGACAGCAGCAGATGACCAAACACGGGGTAGCATCTGTATCTGGATCACGAAGCATCAATTTCCAGCGACAGAGTATGGAAGAATATTCCCAAGCTGGAACAAGTGGCACCAAAACCACCTCGAATCTTCTACCTCGTCTCGTTAACCCCCATACACCATCATGTCGGATAGATTATCAAACGGCAAAAATCATGAAACCACGTAAGCACGGGGGGGCGCGCGTTGAACGTCCCAATTCCCATCCGTCTCGCGCCCAGCTCCCTTCCTCTCCGGCATTTCCACAAACACGTCACGGGCGGACGCCACGGCCACCGTATAGAAGGACGGGACGAACGAGGAGTGAAGAGCTCTTACACAGGTAGGCGACGCGGGGGGACTCGTGCTCGATCTGGTTGGCGACGCGGAGGAACGGGCGGATCTCCGACACCAGCGTCTGCGGCAGCTTCTCGCTGTCGAACTGATTCGCCGCCGCTGCCGCAACCGCCGCCGCCGCCGCCTCCCCGGCGCTCGACGACGCCGCGGCAGGAGGAGGTGGCAGCGGAGGCGGAGGAGGAGGAAGCGGCGTCGTCGCCGCCGGTGGCGGCCTCCGCCGCGGCTGCGCCGGCACGTAACGCAGCGGCCTGCTCGACGGCCCCACCTCCACGATCTCCACCTCCATCGCGCCCACAGGAAGAAGGAGGAGAAGCCACAGCGAGGAGGAGGAGGAGGCCAGCTTCCGCGCGCAAAGGCTGCGCCATGGCGGCTTTTATGCCGGCGTGGGTGGGGTGGGGGTGGCTTTCGCCTTCGCCTTCGCCGCTAAGCTTTACCGCTTTTTCGCCGGCGGGCGCAGAGGCGGAGGTGAGCTTTTGCTTTTTTGGGCGATCGCGCTGATGGATGCAGGCAGGCTCGCTTTTGATCTCCGATGTGGCATAGATTTCTTTTTTCTTTTGTTTTTCTGCGAAGGGGAAGGAGGGGAGGCGGTGGTGGTGGTGGAACCGGGAGGGAAACGGCTTTTTTGAACGTTGATGGGGGACGCGAGCGTGGCGTAGGCTAGCAAAATTCAGGAGGCTCAGTAGGGGTAGCAACTTAGGGTTGGAACATCCCCACCCCGGTTTTCTTGTGGGTATCCCAGTCCCCAGTTTTGGAGGGATGAATGGAGCAAAATCAGTCCCTGTCCCTGGCTCTTCCAGGCCCAGCAACCTGACCAAGAAGGCTGGTGACAAGGAGGTCGACGATGAGAGGGCGTGAGGATGAGGCGCATGGCGAGAGGAGGGGATACGGCGATGACGAGACGGACGACGAGGGGGGAGAGGACAAGGCGGACGGTGAGGGGGTGCAACGACGATGAGGAGGCTTGGTAATGAGACGGACGGCGAGAGGGCGCGGGGACGAGGGGTAGAGGTTGGGGATGGAGGCTGGAGGACGGTGGCTGGGGGGCCAGTTTGGGGCTAGGTGAGGGAGAGAGTGGAGAGATTAGGGTTAGGTTTTATACATGCGTCAATTGGCTTATATTTTTGAAATGGGCTATTTTTATAGGAGTAACCCACATTCTATGGCCCTACTGGGTCACCCATGGGTAGTTTATGATTCCCGCCCCCGACCCAGCAATTTTGTGGCGCCCCAAACTATGCTGGTCTAGAAAATCAACCGACATAGACTGGAGGTCACAAAATTATCTGTGATTATAGTACCAGTCTCAGGATACACGAGCTGGTACTCACAGGATAATAGTGGAATCTAGAAATACAAAGCTTTTATTACAACATTGGTGGAGGTCTCAAACTACTACCGTCGTGGACAAACCCCAGACTGGTAGAAAGACTGAAAGGACAAGATAAACGCGAGCGGAAACATAACAACAGTGGAGGGTGACATGAAGCATAGAGACAACCATAAATCCACAGGCTATGCTTGGAAACTAGGCTTGAAACTCAAAGAAGTCGTTCTCGACCTGCTCTTGAAAGTAGGCCTCGGCGGAAGAGTTAGGGTATCCTTCTTCTAACTCTATACATAATAATAGCAAGGGTGAGTACTCAGTGTACTCAGCAAGCCCGGGAAAAAAAATGACATGCAAGGCCAGTAACAAGGAGTGGAATGGTTTTATTTGGAAAACCAGGATTTATAAATAATTTAGTTGTAAACCTCTAGTGTGACAGTTTTTAGTTTCGAAGTAAGACTCGCGCCTCACTCCATTCCACAGGTTGCTTGTCATCAACCTGTCACTGTAGTAATCCTCAAAACAAACACTGTTCAATCCCAGCACTACTCGGCCATCTTAGCCACTTTACCTCGGCCATCTCGGCCCTAAACCACACCTTGGTGCCAATCGACACCCCGAGCCACACAGACTCGTTCCCCACCACGAAGGCGGGCCGTCCGCCACAAAGGCAAACTCTGGTGACGGTCCCCATCCCAAGAAGCAATTTATAAAATAAACACTACGCTATGAGAAACACCTCACATCCGCCCTTGACCGTGGGCACGGCTGTTTAAATAGTTTGACTAAACTCTGCAGAGGTTGCATGTTTTACCCACACGTCGCGGACTTCTCACATTAACGAACACATGTGGATCAGACATGGCCGACAAAGGAGAGCTCGCTACAAGGCTTTTCCATAACCAACCTATAAATATCTCGTGTCCCACAGTTGGGTGAAATCTCTCCACCAAGCAGCAGGCCAAATTTTAAGCCCTCATCTACTCAGGCCCCACCGTATGGACTCCGACACATCCTCACTGCAGGAGATTGCCATACCCGCCGCCATACCAGTGCTCCTCAACCGCTAACATGCTGGACGCCTATGTTTTAGCTATTTACTCAGCCAGGGACATCCCATTATACCCGTGCGGTCGTACTGTCATATGTTCGGATGAATTTCCCAAAGAAAACGGTCCTTATGGATAATGCGTAGCTAAACCACCAAGGTACTAACTCTCGCATTATCAGGTTTTTACAAAACACTTCTCTTTTTCATAACCATACCGACATCTTGTCGGGTTTTCAAAATAAATGAGCAACAATAAGTATCCCAATTTTTCCCGCATGACAGTACAATCGTGACCTATAAGTAATCTACTTTGGCATTATAAATACCAATGCAAAATATGTAGTGGAGTTACAAAGGCAGGGGTCATCAATTCCTATATAGTAAAAGTGCGACTACTGGGAAGGTCCGACGATCCATATTTGAATCGTGGCCAAAATAGTGTAACCTAAAGCATGCAATTTGGCAAACAAAATATTTAATTAAAAATATAGGTGCAATAAGTGATCAAGGGGGCTTGCCTTGTTCCGTGACAACGGACAGAGCATCGAACTCCTGCGCGAATCCTCCGTCCGACTCGGGTTCTAAACACGAGAAAACAAACAATACATAAAACCATTGCTAAAGCAAAACAAAACACAAAAAGACAATGTCATTAAATAGAGGGGAATTTTAGAAAGATTTTGAAATTTGAACGGAGTCAAACGGAGTTCGGGATGAAAAGATATGAATTTTTAAAGTTTTGGGGATTTTTGGTGGGATTAAAAGAATAGAGAGGAATATTTCGAGTAGGGCCCAGCTGTCAAGTCAAAGGGGTCAAAGGAGAGATGAGGATATGTGGGGTCCGTGGGTCCCACCATATATATATATATATATATATATATATATATATATATATATATATATATATATATATATATATATATATATATATATATATATATATATATATATATATATATATATATATATATATATCTTTTCTCCCTCTTCTCTCTCCTTCTTATCGCTTCCTCTTTCTTTCCTTTCTCTGTTCTTTCTTCTCTCTCCCGAGCAGCAGGAGGAGGGGCAGCTGGCATGGCGCGGTGGGGTGGCGGCAGTTGGGCGGCGCGCGGCGGCGAGGCTGGCGATGGCCGGCAGGGGCGGCGTCGGCCGAGCGGCTGGGCGGCGGTGGTGGCTCGGCTGCTTGGCGCCGGCTGCAGCACGCAATGTGGTGGGCGGCGTCGGTGCGCGGCAGCGAAGAGGAAGGGGGTGGCTCAGTAGGGGAGGAAGAAGGATGAGGACTGAGAAGGAAGAAGAAGAAAAAGGGGAGAAGAAGGTCGGCCACCTTGACGCGACGAACTCCGGGACTTCGGCGAATCGGCTCCGAAGTGGTAAAAAATGGAGTGGTGAATTGGCTGAGGAATTACACGGTAAGTTCCTTGGGTATTTATACTGTCCAAGGTGATTCTGGAGGAAGAACTTGACGACGAGAACGACCATTGATGCATCTGTGCATGATTCTCCATCTACAGGCTCCTCTGGCTGTTGTTGCTGCCTGACTAGCTCGGCGAGCGGCGCGGAACGGTGCCTAACATCAGCGGAGAAGACGAAGACGGTGCCAACCTTTCACTGTGCACTGGCAGGACGGTGCCTAACCGTCGGTTTTGTTGGGAGCTTTGGAAAAATAGGGACAAAGAAATGTGTCTGAACGAGTGTTGGATGAACGTAGTTTGCTTGCTTGACTTAATGAAAGTGCAAGGAACTCCGGGTGCGGGAAAAATATTAAGGGAGAAGGGACGGATAATCACCGGGCGGTAGAAGTCCAAAAATATTTTGGAATATTTGAACGGGAAGGAATTGATTTGATACGACCAGGAAATAAATAAAAACAAAATTAAAACTTACTTTGAAATTTTCGGAGATTTTGAACGAAAAGAAAGAGCGACGCTAAAATAAATCCTAAATTACGGTTTTAGAAAAACGCGGACGTTACAAATTTGCGGGGCTTTCCCCTTTCCCAACAGGGGACATTGCCACCCCTAAGGCTCAGGCGGGAACAAATAATTTTTTAAGGAATTTTTGGAGGATCCTTTGAAATAAACAAATGGCACTCCTAAATTACTTTGAAATTCATTAGAATTGTCTTAAATTAATCATATATAGGAATTTCTAAGGATTTTCAATATGAGGTTCAACATCTTGGAAAAATCCGTTTGTGCATATCTCCCTCCTCTGATTCTTGTGTTTTTTATGCACTTCATCCAAACAGCCATTTAAACATTTATTAGTTTTCCTATGTTTTTCCATATTTAGTATTTGAGGTGTCAGGTCACTCTAACCCTATGTTTTTTTTTCTATCGCTGTGTTTCGAAAAAATGGGGTTCATTTCTTACCTATCTCATCTTGCCATTAAAAAAACAAAACTGAACGGTTGTAATATTATATATAACTTTATAAACATGCAAATATATTTCAATTTAGATATTGAGGGAAAATGCAAATCCTAACTCTCTAAGAATGTGGTGCATTTCATTGTTGGTTTCTTTTCATCCTTC
This sequence comes from Oryza officinalis, assembly GCA_008326285.1. Classification (NCBI taxonomy): domain Eukaryota; kingdom Viridiplantae; phylum Streptophyta; class Magnoliopsida; order Poales; family Poaceae; genus Oryza; species Oryza officinalis. The sequence continues at coordinate 13,247,437 of BDMV01000002.1, read as the reverse complement.
ACTTGTAGATAGGTTTATCCAGATATATTTGTAGAGCGAGTGCCACTGTAATATAATTTGTCGAAATATTTTTCTTGTTACTTAGGTGCCATGAAAGAAATGAGTCCAATATTACACTCGAGTTCCTAAATAAAATATTTTCTTGCGCTTTGATTGAGTTTATTGTTTGTTTCCTTGTTTTAGTCTTGCAAAGTGTATTATCTAGTATGATATTTAGTAGTCTTTTTCACATCCCGTTTGTGTGAATATTTCCTTTACCTTTTTCTATGTGCCTGCCTTTTGTGCGGTGTGATGAGTGATGACTGTGTGTCGTTCGCTAGGTGAGTAAGGGTGCTTTAGGGAGCACTAAGCAATGTTGTGTGTTGGACTAAGTGGTCTACTTTGCCATCTCAAGGGGAAAAAGTAATCTGCTTTGGGAGAAATAATGCATGGTGATGGGCTAGCTACCTCATGGTGGCCAAACAGGGACAGATCCATATAAGATAATAGAAGGTACTCATCTCCATCTTTCTTTTTCAGCCCTCCTTTTCCTTCTCTCCCTCCTCATCTCCCTTCTCTCTTCTCCTACCAATGATGATTCAGCGGGATAGAAGAATTCAAGTCCTTTCAGTATTCACGTTGGATCCGCCCTTATGACCAAAGGCTGAGGTTTTGGAGCAGTAGCGACAAATCCTGGGCTATATGCTATATGTGATAATAATGGCCAATATTAATTCATAATTTTTGACTTTGTTCTATATCAGGTCGTGATGTTATTTTCTTTTATGTTGACCATTTTGTCGAAGCGATTTCCATCACATCACTTCTACCTCTATCTCAAAAATATCTTATTTCCAGCTATGTCCACGTGCATAGCTAAAAATGGTCACAAGAAGGAAATTTTCAACGCAATGCTATGTGTATTTTTGTACAATAGAAGTAAACCTAAACAATAACTATGAATGCACACAACTATTTCAATATCTTGCTCAATTAGAGCAAGTCTAAATTGCACATATATTAAAGGAAGAAGATAATTGCTACTCCAGAAACGTTCGGAGCATCATGATCTGGTTGTCAAGAAGTTTTACTATGTGGAGACCCTTTTTACAGTATGTAAAGGTAAATAATGTTGGGATGATTGTGATCCCAATCGATGTCGGTGAGATGGACCATTCATAATATGTTTGGTGTACTTGGTGAGTTTTACACGATCGATATGATTTTGCCCTAAAGCAACATTGTACTCGAAAGCAACAAAAAGAAGCTAAGCGCGTATGTAAAGCCACACCTACCAAATCATTCGAGGAATCCATGTGCTCTGCATATACTTAGTTCCCAAGTATTGCACTACACGCATATCCTGTGTGACCAGTTGTGGTTGGCAATTTCCATTTCTGGATAATTCAGTTGAATCTATTGTCGATTGGCATATCCACGTATGTAGGTTGTCTAATCAATATTGGAAAAATATATCCATTCCGGACATAAATATTTGACGTTTTTGATAAATTTGGTTAAACTTTTATAGAACTTTAGGCCACCAGTTTAATATTAGAATATTCTTATAGTGTAATAGGTTTATATTAGGACAGAGATCGGAAGCAAATCTTTTTGTTTATTTCTAAACTAAGCATCGAGAAATTATTGAGCGTTAAAGTTTTAAGAGTTTAATCATGTTTTTAATAATAAAGATGAACCAAATCATGTACTCTAAAGATTAATTTATGAACGAAAGTGAGTACAACCATGTGAATAAATATAATTGTATGGAGTGTAAAAGGAATTGGTTGGATAGGGCGTGTTTAGCTACAAGCCAATGCAAGAACCATCTTTTGTCATTTTGCATGATTACTAAATCAATCCGACATGGATATATAAACTACTATCTCTACAAATACAATAGATCCATGCTGCTATGTACAGGTGCACAGCCAGGATGAAATCCCTATTTCGCACATAGGCATGCGCCGCGCCTACCGTGCGACCAACCATGTGGCGCACAGGGAGAGGCGAGTGGCGACGGAGCGCACATGGGCGAAGGAAAGACAGAACGGTGTTTTTTTTATCTTAACGGCACATTTTTTTATATGTATGTATACAAAATTGTTATATATACATATATTTTTATACGTAAAAAATATATGCAAATACATAATATATATATATATATATTGCATATATATATATATGTATATTTATATACATACATATAAACTTCGTATAAACTTTATATATAAAAAGTTTATATGTAAATACGTACATATATATAGTAGATTAGTAGACCAGATACGCATTAGCCTTGCTTCTCGCCAAGATCCTTTATATTATAATAGACAGTTGAGTTAGGGAAGAAATCTAACTAATTAACTAATTATTAATTGATTGAGTGACTAATTAAAGGAAGCCTAGCAAAGGCGACATGGATAGGTCAGGAACAAAAGGTGAACAGTACTGTGTTACTCTTTTAGATTTAGATGGACGTAGTTGTAGTTACTACTTACTACACATGCGTTTTTTACATGAGCACACCGGCACAGCAATCACCCAAGCACGCATTGCTACTTGCTAGCCATTGCTTGGTTCACTTTAAGACCGTGTAACTTTCGTTATGTGCGTGCGTAGATATCCACATCCACTAGTAAACTGCAAAAGGTCAAAAATAACTAAAGCTGCCTGATTATATTAGGGGACGAGCCACTTGCGCACAACTAGATCGATGAAGTGACCTTTGAGCCAGATGCCAGAGATTTCAACATGCTTTGCATTTTGTAAGCAAAGCTATCCTATCCAGAAAGCCAAGGTGTCCCAGCTCCCAACTGACTGTGAATACAGATCGAGAGTGAATGTGTGATTGGTAGCAGCTAGCTCAGCAGGCAAAATAGAAACAAAACGAAAAAAAAACAGAGAGAGAGAGAAGGTCTTGGTTGCTGGGCCTCCACAGAGTAGAATTGCCAAGTGCACCATCGGTTTCCAGGCCTAGCCATGTCGCCTAGGAATAAATTCACTTGCCGTCCTTTAACTTTACGTCAAGTTTATTTGACATCCCTTATCTCTAATACCATAAATCTTCATCCCTAAATTATACAAAATTATGTAATTTGGGTCTCATAGCAATATGGATGCTTGGTTTCGCTGACGTGACATCCTAGTTAGAAAAAAAAATAAAAATATATATGGGCCCACATATAAATGAGAAAAAAAGATGTGAGGCCCGCGTGTCAGTGTCCTCTTCTTTTTTCTCTTTTCTTCCCAAGCCTAGGAGGGAGGAGGAGACAGCCAGCGGGAGAGGGGGGAGAAGCGGCCGACGAACCTCCAGCAAGGCGGGAGGCCGGCGAGCAGCGGCACCACCACCATCAGCACTCCCGCTGACAGCGACTCCATCACCGAGCTCTAACCGCAGTACGTCAGGAACGCGCCACACAAACGGTGCGACAACACGCGTCGCTGCAGCGCGTCCACCTTCCACCGCCAGCTCGCGCGCCGAGGCGAACCTGGGCAGCAACGCGCTGTTCGCGTCGGCACGCGTCGCCTTTGTCGTGGTCGTCCTCATTGGGGCTCTGTTGCGGGAATCGCACCACCCACACGAAGGCGGTGTCGCTCAGCTCCAGCCCACGTGCCATCGTTGCCAGCTGCTTCTCCGACATGAAGTACTTGTTGTCGAAGAAGACAAGCATCATGGAGCGTGGCTCATTCCCATCGAGCCACTGGACGACACGGTCGCCCTCTGAGCTCGCACTGATGTCGTCGGAATCCACGAGCAGCGGGCCACATGGGGTGATCTCCTTGTCGATGAGCTTGGACTCACCGGCCACTTCCCCGTCCCTCCCAAGCTCGTTAGCCGTCTCTCCCCCTCTCTCGCTGGCCGCCTTCCCCTCTCTCCCAGGCTCACCGGCCGCCTCTCCCCCCTCTCTAGTCGGTCGCCTCCCCTTCTCTCCCAGACCCTCCTCCCTCCCAGGCTTGGAAAGAAAAGAGAAGAAAAAAAGAGGGCGTTGACTTTTTTCTTCTCACTTACATGTGGGCCTCACACACACATATATATATATATTTATTTATTTATTTATTTGATGACTAAGATGCCATTTGAGCAAAATCAGGAATCCATACTGCTATTGGATATAAGAGATGTGAAACCAACTCGACGTAAAATTGAGGGATGCCTAGTGAACTTATTCCTATCGCATACGGCCCATGAAAAGCTCATCACTAGCAGCGAAGCCCGGTCGTTCTCTTCTGGCCCAAGGTTTGTCTCAGCCCAGTCTCATTTACTTGGCTGTTTTGAAATTATTCGTTTTTTTTATTTTTCAAGTACAAGCCAACGCTCACACATACACCATACTCATGTCCACACGATTACATGGAGCGTTAAAATTGAAGGCTTAGCCTTACACATGCTTTGACCACTGAACGCATCCAAACAAACAAATTCTAGGAAAATTCTTAGTATATAATGTGTTCTCGGTACGATTTTATCATTTTGATATAATTGATTGAGTTTAATAAAATTTTCATTATCAAAAAAAAAAGAAAAATATGAGCTAGTACGTGCTAAGTATAAGGCTTGGACACCAAATTACCTTTTTAGTCAAGCTATATTGAATTTTAGGAGTCCACAAAGGTGATGGCTGGGACAACACAAGGCGGACGTGTCCCAAGAGACACGATCAGGGTTGTGCGCATTCTTCCGATGATAGAAGGAAAAAAGAGAAATTCTAAATTTTACCAACAACAAACGTCTAATTTTACATTTTGTATTAACAGGTGCAAAGTTCTACCGAATACCATCTTACAAGTAAATTCCATCACCTTCATTTGTCCACGCATCGCTGCGGTGCCTACACATAACCATATGAGCTGTCGCCAAGGTAGTGTTTGGTTGGAGGTATATTTCAAGATGGATGGGATCATCTCATTTTTACATGTGTATGGTTGAGATACTAGAAGGGATAGGATGGTTCCAAAAGAGAATATTCCTTCAATATTCGGGACCACTCCATCCGGGAAAAACTGGCGGACGGCGCCATCCCACCTCCGCACGCGCGCATCACGTGCCTCACGTGCGATAAGCCGGTAACCCTCAGGCCCACCCCTTTTTTTTCACCATATCTCTTTTTTTTTGTTCGCTCTTTTCTCCTCTCCTCACGACTCCGTCTAGGGTTAGTAGCGAGAGCAGGGGCGAGCCAGCGGCGGGAGTGCACGAGCCAACGGCGGGAGCAGTGGCGAGCCGGCGGCACGAGCAGGGGCGAGGCGGAGACGGGAGCAGCAGTGAGCTGGTGGCGTGAGTTGGGGCTAGGCAGTGGCGCAAGCAGGGGCGAGGCGGCCATTGGTTTCCACTGTCCAAGGTAAAAAGACCCTAAACATTGGATGGGGATTTCGTTGTCAAATCTGTGCATGTGTTGTTTTTGTTCAAGAATGTTGTAGTATAATTAGTTCAAGAATGTGTTTTTTTGGGTAAATTTCTTGACAGTACATGATGGCCATGTGTTATTTTTGTTGTTGTATTGTAGATGGATAAGAGGACCAAACTTTTAGTTTGTATTGTTGCTACAAATTTATTGTTGTCGATGATGGCCATGATTATTCGGTCTAGAAAAAAAAGAGGTTCAAGGAGAGAAGGTATTAGATATGACCCAATGGTTGAAAGGGATAGGATGAGAATTGAGTACTTAGAAACAAAAATTTGAAAGAATGATACAACTTGTATCAACATGCTTAGACTTAGAAGAGCATGTTCACAAAGATAAATAGGCTTAGGAAAGTGAGTGCTGCTGGTTGGGACGAGAAAATTTTCATTATTACTCTTGATGATGAGCACTATAATGGCTATATTGAGGTATATGCTTGATACCGTGGGTTCTTTCTTTTATTTCTCTATTGCATTTACTTATACAATAACTTTTGTTTCATGAAAGGATTACAAGGCGATGCTGATTATTTTAACAAATCTCTTGCACACTATGGTGAGATGCTTACAATATTTGGTAGCACCATGGCTACTGGAAAGTATGCAAAGGACTCAAGTTCAGTCCTAGGAACAAAAGATGTCCAAGCTAAAAATGATGAAGAAAATGATGGCCCTGCCACTACAGATGATCGTGCGAAGGCATCATCTGAAAGCAAACCAAAGAGAGCCAAAACACAAAAAAATGAAGATGAGGGGTTGATTGGTGCATTCACCAGTGTCGGTGACAAGCTTGCCGCTACTGTACTAAAGGTTGGTGAGTCGGATAATAAGCTGCCTGAAGGTTTATTTGACACATTGAAAAGCCTTCCCGGTTTTGAGAAGATCCACAAATCTTTTTACTATGCTTATTTGGTTGCCAACCCTCACATTGCTAGAGCTTTCGATGAACTTTTATTTGAAAACAAGTTGCATTGGGTTGCTATGTTCATTAGTGAGAAGTTTCCTGGATCAGTGTAGGGTTCTTGGATGAGTTGGATTATTCTTTTGGTATTATGTGTTGATGGTTGGACTATGTTGCTATTATGTAAGCTTTCAACTGCTAGTATGTTTGAGGCAGAGAACTTACCAGTAGGTGCAAGACTTAAATTTGCTATTATATGTAAGACCTTAAATTGCTATTATGTGTAAGATCTTAAATTGCTATTATGTGAAAGACTTTAATTGACTATTATATTTAAGACTTGAACTTCTTATTATGTGTGGCTTAAATTTTATATGTACGGATTCATACAAGAATTAATGTATGCTAACTATTTATGATTGTATTATGCGTGGCTTGAATTTTCTATGTACGGATTGATACAAGAATTGATGCTGCTTATTTATAATTGTTTTTTTTCGAAATGGACTATGTGATATGAATTGTATTTTATTTTCAAATATAGTGATATGAACAGCATTTTATTTTCAAAGATATGAACGGCATTTTATTTTCAAATAGTATGTCTAAATGTTATTTTGTAATGTGTACACTTTGAGAGATAACCTCACCTACTAATGTTAAGGTTTGTTAAGGTTTCAGTGAGATCAGTTTGGACATTGCAAATAAATAAAATCGGACTACCCGAGTGGGATTGACGAAAATCTGACTATAATGGCATTTATGAGACAAACTCATTTATACATTTACTGATGGCATTTGTTAGAAGTTCTCAAGGAAAACAAAGGGGATTGATGGGCAAGCAGGGTTGTACACTGAACAAGCAGAGCTTATATTGTTACAGATATTTTTCAATTTCTTCTGGATAAATGCTAACATATCTGTGATATATCCACGGATTTTCCTCATCTTTTACTCTATACACATCAAACTATTTCCCTAATTTCTAAAACAATTCATCGATTTGTTCGTATTTATTGCTCCCACAAGGGGCTGTACACTTGCTCGTCAACGGAGCCATCTCCATAGTACAAATGCTCGTCGCCGTACACGCTCCAGCCCGCCGCCTCATGCGCCGCCGCCGGCAACGCCAACTCCGGCGGCCAGCTGTACCCGAACGCCCCGCCGCCGTAGCCGTCGAGGACGTCTGAAAACATGTCCTCCAGCCGTCTGATCCCAGCTGCTGCGCCATCGTCGTCGCTCGCCGGCCCGGCGGCCATTCTCTCGTCGCTGTCCGTCGTCGTCGTCGCCGCCACCGTCCCGGTGGCGCAGCCGCCGATCTCGGCCTCGAGCGACCGGATGACGCGGCTCAGCCGGTCGGCGTCACCGTCGCCGTCTCGCACGCCGCCGGTCGTTGCCGCTGGCGCCGGCGAGTAGTCATCCTCCATCTCGTCCTCATCATCGAGAAGCTCCATGAGGAGCACCACCCCGTCGTCGGACGTCGGCGCCGCCACGGCCATCTCCTGGTCGACGAGGCCGCCGCCGCCATGGTAGTTGTACTGGTACGACTCCCGCACGGCACGCTCGCCGCCGGCGACGGCGCCGCCGCCGCTCTGGCTCCGCATCGTCTTGTCCATCTGCGAGCAATGGAGAGAGAGATGATGGTTTCTTGGCTTCTCGCCTTCTTGGTTGCCAAGGTGCAATGGGGTTGGAGGTGGTTATATATGGTTATCAGCTAGCTTAATTAGCTTGCAAATAATTAACTAGTTTAATTAGCCACTTGGTTAGTTAATTGATCCCTTCAATTCTTCCTCCCACCTCTCGTGTATCATGATGTAGTATCAATTAGATCATTAGCAATTAGGTTTTGTTTAATCCAAATGGATTAGTGATCATAATTGGTTTCGGGTGGACAATTAACGACTGTGCTTATAGTAGAATGGTAGGTTTTGGAAGGCAACAAGAGAGGAGCTGATTGGATTGTGAGTTGATCATGGAGAGGTGAGGAGACAGCTAACAGGTTGGGCAGGATCCTGCGTTGGCCTACATTATTGCCAAATTATGCTGCTATCCACGTCAGTGTAGCGTCCTTGCGTGTGTACTTGATTGTGAATCTGCTTATGACAGTTTTCTGCGAATATTTTAGGTACACTGATTTAAACCGAAATATGCATATACATCCACTAAAGCTCCGTTCTTTTTAGATTAAAACTGCTAATTATCGTACTACACTGTAAAAAACGATTTTTACGAACACCCCATTTAATTTTTGCATGCAGACCAAAAGAAATTCGCTTGCAAAAATACATCCCATTTTAAAACCCGTAAATTTTCACCTATGAAAATAGATCCACTTTTACATGAGAGCCTCTTAAGCAACTGCTCGTGAAAATAATCGCCTACCTGCTTGAGAAAAAATAACTATTGGTATAAAATCAGGCGAGGCGCCGGCAAGAGCGGTGACAAGCATTTAAGTCCCCAGCCCTTTCCCCTCTCCTCCCACGGTGAATACACTGGCCCTCTCTCCCTCTCCTCTCCCCGCTAGCTCCATCTCTCGCTTGTCCTTCCTCCCTCTCTCTCCCACAAGCGAATTGCAACGACGGGAGTAGCCACCTCTCCCCTCTCTTCTCTTTCACCTGCAAATCGGCCGACAACGGGAAGATGCAGCATCTGCAGGCCCTGGGAGTTGGCAGATCCGGCGCACGAGGTCGTCGTGTGCGACAGATCGACAACGGACAGCTCAGGAAACAACAGATCGACGATTGGCCTGGTGGAGAGCGGTAGCCAGGTATGGCGGATTGATAACGGAGGGCTCGGGAAGCGGCGAATCAACAACAGGCCTACTGTGGGGAGCAACGGATTTGATGGTCGTGGACCTAAGAGTGGCGGATTCAACGCCCGCGATTGCTAGGAGCGACGAATCGACGGCGGCAGGCTCGGGAGGCAGCGGATTGTAGCGGCGTGCTCGGGAGACGGCGAATCAATGGTCACGGGCCTAGGAAGAGGTCAATCCGACTGTCACGATCCCCGAGATTGGTGAATCGACAGCGACAGGCCAAGCGGCGTTCGATGGATCTAGCGACGATGGTGGATTGCTGCGGTGACGACGTTAGCTTCATCGATGAATTTTTGCAAATAGGGATTGGAGCTAGGGTTTTTGGAATTCTTTTGTTTTTTTTATTTTTTTCAAAAATCTTTTGTAGTCGGGTGTCTTAATGTATCTGTTTGGGAAAATCGATTTTTTCAAGTGGCCCTCTGTCTGCGAAAATCATTTTTGCATATGGTTATAGTGCTCGCTGATTTTCACACACATTTGACGGCAGCCGGTTGTGGTGCCCATCTACGAAAAACCATTTTATCTGTTTGGAAAGATTTGTTTTGTAGTAATGCTAGGATTTGAGGTGTTCGTGTCCGAACCCATTCGTACAGTGGTAACCTGTTTTGGAGCTTTGGAGGGGGTTTTTCTTCTATGTCTCAACTGATAGCATCGATGAGCGAAGGTACTGGGGGCCGAGAGTTGCCGGATCTAAGATCAAATGTATCCGGCCAATGATAGAGGCATGGTAACAAAGGAATCGATCAAAGGTGAGGATTGGTAAAAGAGATGATAGAGATAAACTTATTTTATGACGAATGAATGAGACTAAAAATAAATTTATTTTAAGACAGACAAAAGTAACTTAGACGTGGATAGCAACACGACATGCCGCAGACTTGATAATTAATTAATTAATCGCCGCTGCAATTTAAGATCACGTCGGCGCCGGCGTTTGGCTGGACGGGAGTTGGCCCCCTACCTGTACGTGTGTTCGTTGGCTTCGTGACCTAGCTAGCTTCTTCGTCGTCACCGATGGGATACTTAATTTGTCAAAGAATCTTACAATTAGGTCGCGTTTTAGTTGATGTTTCGTGTCCGGTGTCCCTTTCTTCTTCCTTGCTCTCGGAAGCAACTTGCACTGTGCAGCTAAGCTGTTTCAAGCAGGGCTTACAAGACCTTTTTTTTTTCTGAAATCATTTGAAAACCATTTCCTTGAGTGAAAATCAATCCTACCATAGAACGGACTATTACTACTGGTTCGACGTGCACCGACAGTGACAAAAATATCACTCATTGTGATCAGTTATATGTTTTTTCGCGTCTAACCCTGCTTAAAATCAAAGAACCGACAGTGATACAACAATGATATGGTTTGTGCCACAAACAGGTAGTGATAATTTATTAGTTCGGGGGCACCTCCCAAGCCAGAGAAGCCTATTCTCCACGGGCCAGTGATCTAGGGGGGCAATTTTTTTGGCTCCAAAACCTTTAGAGACCTATACAAGCTTTATGCACGAATTCACGTTAGATTTTTTTTTATTTCAAAGTGTATGGCCATTCTCGTGTGCTCTATGTTTTATTTGATCACTTGTATTGATCTATTTTTGACTATTCTCTAAATATAACTGTCATTTTATCTTAAAACAAGATTAATTATATAGCTATTAAACTCATACGAAAATTTAGACTGCCTAGTAGAGTTCAAGATTTTTAAGGTTACAAATGCTAGAAACTCCCTAATAGGACTAAATTCATTAAGGCCACCTCCAAACATAGATGTTTAATAGGTGCTTAAAAGTGTGATCTTTCTATGCAATACGCTAAGATATAGGTACTTAAAAATATTGAAATCTGTTATGGCGTGTTTGGTCAAGGAGAATTGTTAAGAAGGAATGAAAATTTAAGGGGTGGAGGCTATGCAGTAAAAATAAAACTCCCAAAACCCGTCCTTCCACTAACTCCACCCTAAACTTTCAATCCACTTCCTTTCTCTTACCGTTGTCTTGCTAAACAGGCTGTTAAGGTATTCAAACCGGTATATCACATAACTACAAATTCAACAATAAATTTATCACAAAACTACAGATTTAAAATAAAATATCATAGAACTATAGATTCAATAAAAAAAATTATCACAAAACTACAAGTTCAATATCATTTTAATCGCAAAACTACAAGCTTGAAGATAACATTGGAGCTAAGGGTTTAAACTCTAAATTTCGTAGTTTTGTGATAAGATCAATATTAAATCTGTAGTTTTATGATACTTGGTATTAAATTTTTAGTTTTATAAAAAATTTGATGTTAAATTTATAATTTTATGATATAATGTTTTAACTATATAATTTAATTTTGTGATAGTTTGTTAAATGTAATTTACTCTACGGTTTTCTTGCAAGCATTACGAGATTCAAGCGCACCTCAGGGATCGTCGTCGCACGAAAGGACTCGCCCATCTGACGTGGCAACAATATCGGATATTTTTAAAGCTGCCCTCTAAGCTGTGTGTTGGAGGTGATCTAACGACTTTAGCTAGAGACAATCCACTGTGCGGTATCTTGATTTTGCTGTTGATTTGATTCTCACTAATTAATTACTCTAAATTAAATAAGCTGATATCTTTGATTTTCATTTACTGCACGTGTGAACAGTGATCCTTAATGACAATATTGTCGGAGCCGGAAGCTCCTCTAGCAGATAGGAGTGACACCCCTTTTGGGATTTGGGTCAGAAGAGGGTGCATAGAAACGGGATGATTGAAGTCGCACGGATAAACGAGAGAATGCACAAGATGACGTAATGCACAAGATGATGCTTTAGATATATTGGGGCCGCTCGAAAGCGTAATGCACAAGATGATGCTTTAGATATATTGGGGCCGCTTGAAAGCGTAACACCTTACTCTTGTTGGCTTTCTTCCTTTCGCTGATGAACTTTCGGTTTTCTTACCTAGATAATGATGATAAAGTTTACAATGAGTTCTTGAGTGTTGTTCTAAGTGGGAGAGGATGAACCTTTTTCCCAGTATTCTGGCTAGAATCTAACTTAGTCTAATTGAACCAATCCTCCCTTTTCGGTGATATTGATTCTTCTTTTATAGTTGTAAGGGAATATCATAATGGCCCGTTTCTTCCAAACGAGCCCTGATACGAAGGTTAGGTGTGCTTGGTCTTGTTGCTTCTTGACAAGTGGGTTTGGTAGTCAGGCCGTGCGTTAGCTGTCGGAAGAAAATTCAGGATGGTTGTGGGCCGGAGGCATGGCATGGCAGTCAACCGTGCCACCTAACAACCCACGCTTTTCTGCTTAGGGGTGACGAAGGCTTGTCGCAAGGTCGGCATACACCATCATGTCGCTTGTCGTCCTAAACGCACGCCGGTTTGATATACATTGCCTCACATTGAATGCGAGGCTTGATTGGGTCAATAAGCATAGTTATTAGGACCGGACCGACAGTTCGACCAGAGAAAACTAGAACAAGGGCATCGGTCGATCCGGTCCACTTAAAAGATTGGCCATGCAATTAGACTAGAGAAAACAGTTGAACAACTATTCTTTTATGGAAACCGATAAAAAACTAGGCATGTGGGCGCATGAAGGAGGCAATAAGGGGAAAAAATCAGGAAAAGCATGCGTGACGAGGGTTCATACCACCCACCACCGGTTTTTTTATGGGAACCGATGAAAAACTAGGCACGTGAGCGCGTGAAGGAGACAATAAGGGGAAAAAATTAGGAAAAGCATGCGTGATGGGGGTTTGAACCACCCACCTCCTGTTGGGATACACGCACTCTCATCACTAGGCTATGTATTTATTGCTTACTTTGGCATATGACTTATTCTATTTGACCCAAGAAAACCAATGGTCCGATCGGTCTGACCAAGCAAACCGTGAACCAAAGCCTTGGTCGGCTCAATATTTGGTCCAGTCCTAATAACTGTATTAGTTAGTTGCTGCTACCTTGAGCGAGTCATGGGGGTCGAGCTCAGGGATAGGTGGCAGATGTGCCTCGAGCACAACTGATGTGACATGGTTGCTATTGATACAACCATTACTCACATCATAGCTGAACTGGTAGACATCAATACCAAGCCGCAGAAGTTCTGGAATCCAATTCGGCCGTCTGAAGCAGCGTTGACTTCAAACAGCAGCCAAATGTGCATACGAGCTCCGTTTTTAGCCCGTGAGTACTTGATGGAAAGCTCTTGAAGTTCTCTTTCCAACGGATCCACCCTTATCTCCAAATTCCATCTCAATTGGCCACAATCACAAAAACAATGTGATATGTCATCTATAATAGGCCTATGAGCTTGTAACTTCATCTGAGACCCCGGCCAAAGTGGGGTCCATGTGGGATGCGCCCCAATCTAGTGGAGCACGACCCTAGGGACCTTTGGACATCCTCCCACCTCTTTAAATAGCTAGGTATCCCTTCAGGGTTTTTTGGGTTTTGTTAGATTAAAGTTTTAGCCATTGCTACTTTATCTTGTAGTTACGTGTGTCGGCTAGACCACCTAATTACTTGTCTTTGGAACCCCACCTTATCATGAGCTTTAACTCCTATTTATAATTCAGATTGCTTTCATCTTGTTCTTACTTGTTTCTTTGATTTGCTTGTAGGAATAAGGTTGATTTGCACGATTGTAGTCGGGTCATCAACGTTTCTCTCAAATCGTAGTTATCATCAACTCACCAAAAGATCAGGACAACTAGATTCTTGAGCGTATCGAGTGCAGCTCAGGGTTTATCAAGTGGTATTAGAGCTTTTGTTAATCAGTGAGTTTTTATCTACCTATAACCAGAAAATAGCCATACAAAAAAAGATTGCATCCATTACCTAGCCACCTTTGCGCTATTGCATGGTTCTTTTCAGTTTTTGCTTTGTTGAGTTTTGTGTTGCATCGTCAAGTCGTGTTGCTGGTCTTAGCGTCTAGTCATTTAGAGTTTCGAGTTCTCGGCACGATTATTACCACCTTCGCCATCATGTCTTTGTTGTCGTCGGGATCTTCGAAAACGAAATCATGTTGCTGCTAGGGTGTCGTTTTTCTCGTTTCAGGCATTTTCTGTCGGTTGGTTTTGGAGTTGATCTAGGGTTTGCTGCTTAGCCATGCGTGTGTTTTTCGAGTGCTTTTGTGCCGCACAAGAAGTGGAAGAGGAGAATAGATCGGTTTTTGGTAGTAGTTAACTTTGGTTCAGGAAAAATAGTAGATTGGATCCGTTGAAAATCTGTTTCAGTTTTTATCTCCACCAAATCCAGACCCCTAGTGCTGCCGGTTTCCACTCCACCTCCCCACCACACACCTCCTACTCCACCTCTCCACCGTAAGTTGTTTCCTCTATCATATCGTGAGTTGCTACACCTTGGTAAAAATAATTTTGGTATCGGATTTGAGTTTCATTTGTAAAAATGGAATCCATACGAGGAGAGCATTACATTTGAGTTATTGTAATTTTCTTATATACATTTGAGTCTTTGTAATCTTGCATTGAGGTCCTCAAGTTTGTTTTGGTAAAAAAAATTCAAAAAAAAAGAGAAAAGGCAGAAAGGTGCAAAAAAAAAAGAAAAGAAAAAGGCTCACTAAAAAAAGAGAAAAATAATAGAAAAAAAGAAGGAAAGAAAAGAGAAAATCACTTGTTATCTTTGAGGTTGCTTTCATATATCAGAGTTGTGCTTGAGTTGTTTCAAGTGATATATTGTGGTATCGTTTGTGTCTAGGCTCACGTCTCTAGTATATTCTAGCCTAGGACCAGCACGATACTGACTGTGAACAATTATTCAACTTTGCATTATCTGATTTGAGCATTTGCTATTCCCTTGCTACATATTTAAGCCTACCCAGAGCTATACAGATTTGTTTGCAGTCGTATAGCAAGTGTTTGTCAAGACATTGATACATCGAACCTTCATTGGGTCTAGGTTCAGTCGGTGTGGTCACCATTCCGCTTATATTGATAAGAACTTGTAAAAGCTTGGTGAAAACCTTGAGTGTGTGTGATATTTGAGTTTTCACTACCTAGTAGTTAATAGAAACGTGCATATTTTTGTGTATGTTTATTGTTTTCTACTAACAATGGTAGAGATATGCAAGACAATTGGGGATAAGAGTGCTCAACATTAACATCTTCGTCGAGACATGAGAAGTGATCAACATGATACATATGAGGTAAGTGATGTTATTTTAGCTAAGATCAAATCTACAATACCTTATTTTGAAGAAAATTATGATCCTCATGCTTACATTAAATTGGAACTAGCAGTTGATGGAAAATTTAAAAAGCATGATTTGTCTGAGAAACAAATGGTTATGTGTGCCTCTAGTGTTTTAGTGAAAAATGTTTCTTCTGATTGGAAACATCTTTGTAGGCATAACAAAATACCACAATCTTGAAAAGACCTGAAACAATATTTGAGAGATGTTTATGTTCCCATGTATTATGCTGACTTTTTGCTCAACCAACTGCAATGTTTAAAACAAGATACCAGAACTGTTACTTCATACTATTATGATATGCATGCTTGTTTATCACGTTGTAGTTTAGATGAATATGAAGAAGCTATAAAATTGAGGTTTTTACGTGGGCTTAACATAGAAATTCAGGACATGCTTACTTGTTAAAGTTATAGCTCTTTTGCTCATTTGTTACAACTTGTTTGCAATGCGAAAAGATAAATTGAGGATGTGAAAAAGCAACAAGTTGTACTCGTGCCTCCTATTACTAATAATTTACAGGAAGTAACATTTGTCGAAAGAAGAAGAGAAACGTGATGGAGCCGCCTTTCTCATCATTGGAGTTGAAGTCCATTGCACCTCCATCATCTGAAGAGAGCATCAAAGGTAAATTAAATGGTGTTGAGATAAATGAAGGTGATTATTTTCAAGCTGAGCTACACATGTCCACTTTCTATGCTATAGTAGAGCAAATATTAGTGGAACCAATTACTGAGATTCCTTTGTCATAAGTTGATTCTTTTGCTGTTCCTTGTGATAAAGAAGAGTTGTGTGATAATACTTCACTTATATCAATGCCACAACTAGTGAATGAACATGTTATTTGTAATGTTAGTTCTTTATGTGTTGATTTTAAGCATGTTATTCACATTGCTAATGAAATTGAGGAATGTGAATTGCTATCTTCTTTAGGTAGTTTGGGCTATATTATATTTGATGACTTTTGTGAATTCGATAATTTGAAAAAGAAATTATTTGCTGCTAATTTGCCATATCCAAGCAATACTATATTTCATATCTTTAGCAAATATAATGATAGAGGAGTATATTTGGTGCACAGAGTTTACATATGTTCAGTTTTTGAACCAGCTATAGACATAGATTAATATTGCAAGCTAGAGAGTTATATTAGTGCTAATCATGCTACTTCGAGTTTCTCTAGTTTTGATTGAAAGAAATAAGTTATTTTAAATGGACTACACGAAGATCACCATATGGAAAAACCGAGTATAGTTTTCTGTAAAGAAAAGGAGGATGATGTGACCATGGCTGCTATTGATATAACCGTTGCTCACATCATAGCTGAACTGGTAGACATTAAGACCAAGCCGCAAAAGTTCTGGAATCCAATTCGACCGCTTGGAGCAGTGTTGACTTCAAACAGCCGCCAAATATACATACGAGCTTCATTTTTGGCCCGTAAGTACTTGATGGAAAGCTCTCGGAGTCCTCTTTCCAACGGATCCAGCCTCATCTCCAAATTCCATCTCATTTGGTCACAGAAACAAGATGTTGTGTCACCTATAATGGGCCTATAGGTTTGTAACTTCATCTGGGACCCCGGCCAAAGTGGGGCCCATGTGGGGTGCGCCCCAATCTGGTGAAGCACGACCCTAGGGACCCCTTGGACGTCCTCTCACCCCTCTTAAATAGCTAGGTATCCCTTCAGGGTTTCTTGGATTTTGTTAGATTAAAGTTTTAGTCATTACTACTTTATCTTGTGGTTACATGTGTAGGCTAGACCACCTAATTAGGGTGTGTTCGGTAGTTGATGTTGGGAGTTTATTTCCTCCGCACGAAAAACGGAGCGACTCATTAGCACATGATTAATTAAGTATTTGCTCAATTTTTTTTCAAAAATAGAACAATATGATTTTTTAAAGCAACTTTCGTATAGAAACTTTTTGCAAAAAAACACACCGTTTAGCAGTTTGAAAAGCGTGTGCGCGAAAAACGAGGGGGCTGAGTTGGGAAAGCAAAGAAACGAACTCAGCCTTACTTGTCTTCGAAACCCTACCTTATCGTGAGCTTTAATTCCTATTTGCAATTCAGATTGTTTTTATCTTGTTCTTACTTGTTTCTTCGATTTGCTTGTAGGAATAAGGTTGATTTGCACTGCAAGATCAATAACCCACGGAGAGGTGTATTGATCGCTAAGGCACAACACAACAACGTCTTGTACGGTTGTAGTCAGCTCGTTAACATTTCTCTCAAATCGTAGTTATCATCAACTCACCGAAAGATCGGAACAACCAGATCCCTGAGCGTATCGAGTGGAGTTCAGGGTTTATCAACAACCCATGGAGGGCCACACCCAGGGGCGAACGTGTCCCAAGCATAGCCCATAGGGGTCGTGCCCGAAGCATAGCCCACGAAGGGTTATACCCAGGGTTGGACATGCCCCGTGGACAGCCCACATGGGGCCGTGCCCAGAGACGGATGTGCCCCGAGCACGACCCATGGATGTCGACGGGTTATATCGCGACTACGGTATTTATAGAGTATGGGATCGTTAATGCCAGTGTATACGCGAGATTGAGGTAAAAGAGATGGGAGACAGAAATTTTTATACAGGTTCGGGCCCCTTAACTGACAGGTAATAGCCCTACTCCTGTTGGCCAAAGCCGGTGTTACTCTTATATATCAGAATCACACAAGTACAATATTTGGGAGAATCTAATATAGTCGTTGTCGACTTGGCGGCATGGAACATCACATGTAGTTGACGACGGAGTAGTCTTCTTCCTCGAATATGAAATCGGCGAGATCAGAGATAGTGCTAGATTCCTCTTGTTAACCTCTGTGGCTCCAGATTGGGTATGTCTAGGCCTATCCCTGATGTTGATGTCTGACGATGTGTATTGGTCTGTATTCTGACTGGGCATGTCCCCTCTTCTCCTAGGGGGTTTTGTATTTATATCCACAGATGTCCATTTGTCCAAGTAGAACTACGGAGACAAATATGGATACGATTCGAGTAGTCCTCATATTTTTCAACTTGAACTCTGCTTCTCCTTCCTTATTCGGAACACCTTCCATATATGAGGCATGATTCCGTATAAGATTTGGTATATTGTGAGCCCCACTGAGTCCAATCCAAAATCATTGGGTATGCCTTACCCATAACACTGATAATGGGGAGCTACTCCCAGGAGCGAATATACCCCGAGCACAACCCATAGGAGGTCGTGCTCGGGGGCCGGATGTATCCCAAGTACAGCCCACGAGAAGTTGCATTCAAGAGCGGACATGTCCCCAGCATAATCCATGGAGGGCCGCGCTTCGAAGTAGGTGGTAGGTATGCCCCGAGTAGTTGGTGATGGGAACCCTGGTTCCCGTTTTTTCGACATATATATTCACCCCATCATAAATATATAATATTGAACTTTCTTTAGTCTTTAAAGTAAAACTTTAACAATAATTTTATATTAGAATAAGTACTACGATAATACTATCTCCATTTCATATTATAAATCGTGTTGATTTTTTTAAAATCAATCTTCTTTAGTTTTGACTAAGTTTATAAAAAATATAGCAATATTTTTAACATAAAAAATTATCAAAATATATTTAATGTTATATTTACTAAAATTAATTTGGTGTTATACATGTTTGTTATATTTTTTTATAAATTTAGTCAAGAAGTTTTACTTAAAAAATCAAAGCAGCTTATAATATGAAACGGAGGAAGTACCTCTTAAGACAAATCAAACTAAGCATTAATTCTACACACACACATATTGATTGTCAGTATTTCAAAATATCAAAATTTTGATTAAGTCACTTCAAATATATTTGTGACCGAAAAGAGTATTATACAATTCTTTTTAGAAGAAAATAATTAAAATTGTCCTCGTCCTATTTAGCTGACACTGAGCTAGCCCCTGTCATGCATTACATAGAGGCCAATGGATCACATGGAGATGTCTGCTTAATTAGTTGCTTCTACACGATGTCATGATCGATAGGCTGATATGATCGATGTGTGTGCCTTGTAGATTTGGATCTGATCAATGATATCTGGGGAAATTCCCAGCTGCCAAGTGCCAACTAGTGATAGGAAACCGACGGCCATCATTGAACGTGCGCCTGCTAGCCACGGTGTTGGACGTACATCCATCCATCCATGTCAAAGGTTTTACTTTCAGTGCTTTCCTCGTGGGCCTGTGGTCGTATTCTAGTACTCTTTGCAAAGTGAGATTGTCGACGGCAATAATCGAAACCATTTTTATGTTTTTTTTTCTACTTCAATTTATACTACCAGTTATATATTGTATTTCATTATCGTATTATTATATATAGTCCTGTTCGGATGTTTGGGCTACGGTCAGAACCCAGTGGCACAGGCACAGGGTAGCATTGGATTGCAGCAGCCGCAACCATAAAATCGTTTGTCGAACAGACCCTATAGCTCACCCTTTAGTATGATTCAACAGTATATAGGATATGTAGTGACCCACTCAAAACATTTAAAGATAGACATTATTGCATGCAAACACTGTAGGTACTCTGAAGTATTGTTTTGTAAATTTCACCATTTATATAGGAAAATTTTGATCATGAAAGCTGAAATATTGCAAGGAATTGAAATCTGAAAATTTTGATCACCTTAGTTATGTCTAAGATTTTTTTTTTGAAGTAAGGTTATGTCTAAGAATTAAGGAATTGGAATCGTCAAGAAAGCTATTCTACAAGCTAGTTCTACACCCTGATTATATTGTTATGTGTTTGCCAGGAGGGAAAAGAAAAACATAAGAATTGAAGTTGTATGTAGATGTACATCCTTAGGGTGTGTTTGGATGTTTGGGTTGGGAACTAATTCTCCCAGCACGTAAAACGGAGCAACTCATTAGCACATGATTAATTAAGTATTTGCTAATTATTTTTGAAAAATGTATAGAAATTTTTTGCAAAAAATACACCGTTTAGCAGTTTAAAAAACGTACGTGCGGAAAAAGAAAGAGGTGAGTTAGAAGTGTAGGCATCCAAAACACCCTTAGATTCGTATGCAAAATCATTCATATAAGTGCGCACATTGTCAGTTTTCAGCACATCTATCTGCTCATTGTGATTGCTGCGGTCCCAGATTCGGATTATATCAATCTCTTTGATGATGTCCTCTCATCTAGGCATAGGTCATGTACTATATGAACTGTGGATGTACTTCCTCATCACTCTTCTTTTTACAAATGATGTTTTAGCCTAGAGCACTAGTAATTAAGACCAATAGCTCCTACTAATAGCCCCCACGCATGCATCATGTCCAACCAATTCATTTCAAATATTCCATTACCATGTTCCTATTAAAAAAAAACTCCATCGGCAAAAGAAAGACCACCCCAACCGCTTTTCAAGCTAAGAGAAACCTCAACCAAAGCTAATCGAGAAAGGGCACGCACTCTGGCATCTTGACACGTGGATCCGTCCTCACGATTTAGGTCTTAACCTGTGTTTTTTGAGACCATTGCCTCGTATATGAGCGCTCACTCACCATAGGTCATTTTTTAACATGTGTTTTGATTGAGGAATCAGTGAGTGACTTTTTTAAATCAACTCCAAAAATTCACTCACGAGTGGAGTCGAACTCGAGAACTGGGAGGTGCTCCTAAAGCACTATAACCACTATGATACAAACCACAATTCGGAAAACATCGAAGGAGATCACTTCTCGCATGGCTTAGATATATAGCATGATGCGAAAGATTAATGGCAAAATTATATAAGTGTAGACAACCATGAATTAGGGTGTGTCCGTTGGAAGGAGACAGTGAAAATATTCTTTGTTTTTTGTGTGTATATTTCTCAAACTGTTAAATAGTGTATTTCTTAAAAAAATCTATAAAAAAATTTTCTTAAAAAAATCATATTAATCATTTTTTAAGTTTATAATAACTATAAAACTTAATTAGTTATATGTTAACGATGTTCTTAATTTTTTTCCTCCTCTCACAGACACAACCTTAACCCTTAGCAATCACCAGAAGGCAGACAGACATTATACAAGTACTACTAATTAATTGTCTTATTGTATGTTGGCAACTTCGAGAGAATCCTGAGAATTTTTGGTTGCCAGCTCACTGAAATCACATATGAATGTGATCTCAAGAAAATGTAGGATTTTCTGATCTTGTGTCGGCCGAAACTTCTCATGGACGCATCAAGAACAATGTACCACTTGCTTGGGCATTCGGCATTCCTGTGCCCAACTGCCTAATTGTCTCCATCGCATCAGGGCATAGGCACCTGGACCAGGAATCGATCTGCCGGCAAGGCCGACCAAACTCCTGTTGCTAATTAATTATGTGTCATTAGCTTTAGTCACCCAACTTGATTTATCTTAAACTCCATGATTAAAAACTGAATTGATAAAGGCAATAATTATGCTTGTTAGCTCTAATTAACTATACCGGTCAGAAGGTAGCTGTTGGATATATCATATATCACATATATTGTGGTGTCTAAGGTTGGCGGCCTTGTGATTAGTCTACTGTCCTAAAATAAATTAATTTTTATATACGAATTTAGGCATAGGCTATGTTTAAATTTATATATATAAGTTGATTTATTTTGAAATATATGGAGTATGTTCCTATTGTCTAATATATACTACGGTTGTTTAATTAAGATGAGACTAGGTGAAACCCCTAACGTTGTTGTAGGAGTTTAATATGATAATAAATAAAAATAATGTGTAAGATAGTTAGATGACATAAGATTATATAACTTGATATGGTTTATGATAATTTAAATAACATATAGAATGATGATCCAAATGTAAAAGAAGATGATATGGCTTTATGAGAAAAAAAAGAAAAAAAATAATTTAGACCATAGATTAATTATCTAAGGATTAAAAACAATTGAGATGACATGACTTAATGAGAGAAAAGATAAATAATTGTTAATTAAATGAGGATAAACTATACAGTTATATAGAATATTGTAAAAAATGATGAAGATATATATATTGAAATATTATGTGAATTATGTGGGATGCTGATGATTTAAATATTTGCATTTTAGAGCTCTAAAATTTAATAAATTATATAGATAATATAACATGTTTGTATGAGGTTTAACATGTAATAATTGTTAATGGATGATGATATGAAATCGTTCCATGTTAAACTTTAAGATTTAGTGGGTTGTAACTTTATAGTAACATAAAATAAAATTAGAGAATGTATTAAGATGGTTTAGAAGGATGAGTAGGTATTAATAAGTGATGATTAATTAGGCCGGGATCGTGTGTAGGAGGATTTAACCCACTATAAATGCGCATAATGCAAAGGTGACATGCATATGTGCTGCATTTTTTTGATTGATGGTTGTGTGATTGAAAAGATGTCAAGTGAGAACAGAGCCTTGTCTCTGTTTGTTGGGGTGAGTTTCCAACTCATCCTATTCGTTTTTCACACGCACGCTTTTTAAATTGCTAAACGGTGTGTTTTTTGCAAAATGTTTTTATACGAAAGTTGCTTTAAAAAATCATATTAATTCATTTTTTTTAAAAAAATAGTAAATACTTAATTAATTATGTGATAATGAGTCGTTTCGTTTTCCGTGCGAAGAAAATTTTTTTCCAACTCATACAAACAAACACACTACCCTAGTAAGCTGGAGACCAAATCTTTGCCGATATTTGATACGCACCAGCCTGGAGTATTGGAGATGACATAAGCTGGCCTGCCTACTTGCCCAAGTATTGCAAACTCCATCATTATTTAGGGTGAGTTGGTTTTTTTCTTTCCCAACTCAGCCCTCTCGTTTTTCGCGCGCATGTTTTTCAAGTGTATTTTTTTTAAAAAGTTTCTATACGAAAGTTACTTTAAAAAATCATATTGTTTTATTTTTGAAAAAAATTTTAGCAAATACTTAATTAATCATATGCTAATGAGTTGCTCCGTTTTTCGTGCGGAGAGTATAAACTCCCAACATCAACTACCGAACACACCCTTATAACCACACGGTACATAAACTTATATAAGAGCTCTGGTTCCATTTCTTTCATATAATGAAATGAAATAATTGCGCACCAATAATTTTAGTTGAGTGCAAACATGTCTTCACCAAATATGAATTCACGAGGATCCAGAAAGACATCTCCAAACAAAAAAAACTTTAAATAATTTCAAAATGAATCATAGAGAATTCTACAATCGTTAACAGATTGTATTTTTTAAATATTTTAAAAAAACATGATATAAATACAGACGGTCACAACACACGTAGTCTATCTCTATAAGCATCTCAAAAAAACTGGACCGACATATTCTGAGATTGATGAAATCATCACAAACATTTTGTTATCAACGAATATATTGTCTATCACTAAAAGAAATTAGCCGTAAGATATCTTGGTAAATTCATCAGACCGAAAAATCCCCGTGGCAATGGAGTACAACGATAACAGTATAACACCGTTGATGACAATTTTCCTCACTCTTTTTTTTCTGCGAGGGGCGTTGATGATCTTTCATTGGTGATACCTACCTAATCACTGCCACGAATAGATTCGGCTGACGACGGCCCATAACTGGACCTACTACGTACTGAATTCAGCCCACCTACTTCTGCTCAACGAACTTAGCCCACGAGTGAATTAAGCCCACCTATTTATGGACAACTAAATCAGCCCACGAGTAGCGCACTTAATTCCAGTCAAGAAATTAAGAGCGAAGAGTAAATTAAACCCACCGCTTCCCCATCAACTAACTAGGCCGACTGCAAGCCACGAACGAATAAGTCACATTTCCTTACACATGTGACCTATTTTATTTTTAATTCATTTGATGACTGGACTGTCATGTCAGCACATTTGGACAAGTCAACCTACCACGTCAGCATAAACCGCTTATCAAACTATTGAAGGAGTCAATTTACACCGGTTTTTAAAGTTAGGGGAGGTGTTATACTTGGTTTGATGGTTGAAGGATGCGATTCGTCCAAAGGCAAGACATGAGAGAAGCAAAATAGACTTATTTCAGCCAGAAAAAATTCAGCCCACTTAATGTCGGTCAACGTAACCAGCCCACAAAAGATGTATGCCCTCTGAATTCCCGTAAACGTATTCAGCCCATGAGCGAATTAAGCCTTCTTAATTCCGGTCAACTTATTCAGCCCACTACGGTATTTAGCCCACCACATGCCAAGAATGAATTCAGCCCAGCTAATTCTCGTCAACGAATCCGGCCCATCCAAAGGCCACTAGTGAATTCGGCGCACCGACGGCCTACATTTTCCCGTGGGCGAATTCGGCCCACCAAAAGCCACGACTGAATTCGGCCCGCATGCTTCCCTTGAATGAATTTTTTGTATTTTTAGAATTTTTTTTAATATTTACAGAAATATTATAGCGCCGAAAAAATTTGCAAAAATAGACCCTGCCGCCCTTCGCAAGGGCGGCAAGCCGACGTGGCACACGCGCGCTGGACGGCGCGGGACGGCCGTCAATGAGGAGCTGGACGTTTTGCACTCTGCCCCCTTGCCGCCCTGGCAAAGGGCGGCAAGGCCCCCTTGCCGTCCTTACAGAGGGCGGCAGGCCTACCCGCCTATAAAACCCAGCCGGCTGCTTTCAGGAGGCCATTCACTCCTCACCTCTCCACATCCAAAAAAAAAAGGAGAAGGGGAGGAGAAGAAAAGAAGAGGCGAAGCCCTACCGGTTTCAAACTTCGATTTCAGGTAATATTCGTAGATTATATACGTGACACTAGGATATCACTTGTATTTTTGTAGAACTTTGGTTGGATAAATGCATTGTATGAAATAGGGTTTTACCTGTGGTACTATATAAATATATATTGTTAGATGTAGGTAACTTAGTAGATATGTAGTATTTGTAGTTATTAGGTTTGTAGTTTTAAATGTTGTTGAGTAACATTGCAATAGAATATATAAAAATTTAGGTACGTTGCAAAGAAGATATTACACTGTAGTCGTTTATTATGTAAAATAATGGCCTAGTAATTAACTTTACAGATATGTCCAGTAAACTTATATTTCAACTATACCATGGTCAAGGAAACGTCCGTTATGGGCCAACTGGGGTAGATCTGTCAGAATTTATTGTAACAGCAAAGGGAATTGATAGGCCAGCTGAGAGGAGTGTACCTTCTATAAAAAAATGGTTGATGCGGGGCTTGGGAGTTGATCCACAGACTAGTGACATTACAATCTATGTTGTAGTAAGTCGGGCAACAGAGGGTTTTTATTGGGAACTAATGCCGGTTCAAAACTCTGGGATGTGGAGAAGGTATGAGGAGAATGCATTGCAACGTGGGTGGCCTCTAGCTATGGTTCCGTATGTTCATCCGAAGGATCCAAGTGTACAGATGAACATGGATGATGGCGAGAGGCCAAGTGCAGAAGTGAATGAGATTGAAGTGGATCAGGTCAATGCACCAGAGGAAGATGGAGTAGCTCCAGTAGTAGCTCCAGTAGGCATCCAACCTGTTGGAGTGGCTGACGAGGGGGAGACTGTGGGTGCCATTGTGGACGAAATGGAA